>OZ023190.1:10658091-11258091 GCA_963995505.1 Hypericum androsaemum
ACAATACCAGCTGAAAGCAGGCAGTCAGATTCTACCTTGGGTCATTATACTCAACCCAAGCCTGAGCCAGAGCCTCAGCAAAGTGATATACAATACAGCCGAGTTTTCGGGTACTCTATTGGAATCTAATCCAAGGTGTTCTCCATAATGGTTGAGCAAAGTTCTACGGGTGTTAGATTAGTTCATTCAGATAAGTATCTGCAGTATAGCAGGATCTGCGAATACAAAACTGTTATATGAAATTTCAAAGAAGCAGAGCAAAGTTTTGAAATGACCAGCCATTACAAAGAAACCTCCTTTTGCAGGAGAGATGGTAGCTTTGAGGCACACAAATTACAATGTGAAAAAAAAACACGCCTTACCTGTGAAGCTTGCTGACCCGACAACTAAGGCCGGGAAAAGAAGATGAAATCGTCTTAAGCTCTCTCAATTTGGAGAAGAGAAGAGACTTAGTTTGTTCATCAAAAGCATATAGTCTGAGCGGTGTAATCCCAGAGTCGTATTTCCTTGTGATGGTACCAACCTAGACAATGAATTCTGCGGGGACTCTGCATCGAAGCTCACCCAATCGACAAGTTCGTTGAAAATGGGAGCCAATTCACTTTCCGGGGAACTCGTAGGTCATGTACCATCCCCAAACCAGGCACCTTTTTTCCTGATCTCTAGAAGTTCACTACTTCATAGTTCATTCATGTCAGTCTAATAATTCGCACAAGATGCCAAAGCAAACGCCGCCTTTAGCACAAAGTTCTCTCTTTTTTCCAACCAAAGTAACCAACCGGGACACTTCTAACTAGTGATATGATGATGTCAACAAAGAGCCAACAGACACAAAAAAAACAGATACAAAAAAGGTGCAATCTTTACCGGGACAGTTCTGGTTCCAAGGCCATGGAGAGAGCGAGCACCAAACAAGAGAGAGCTTCAGAAGCCATCTCCTGGGCTGGACCAACCCACCATCATTAATTCCATGGAAATCAATCATGGGTTTTGAACCACTTCCTCCCCCTGACACTGCCACGCTTCAAAGTTTCAATCTTTGAAGCTGCAACTGGCACAATTATTGACGCAATTGTTGATGTTACTTGTAGTAGTGGAGGAAGGGGGGAGGATTTGGGGGGACAAGGATAGTCCCCAAATTTGGGGACTAAAGAAGATGGGGTGGCAGGCTAGATATTAGTAAGTTTTTTAAGGGTAATTTTGGAAAACTACTCTTCACCTAAAATTGAGGAAATAAAAAAACGAAAATTAAAAAAAGCAGAAATAACCACCACTAAACGTGGAAGACTTTTCAACTTCCTTTAAGGAATGACTCTTTACCAATATCAAAAACCCTAGCAGATACTTTTTCTCTAACCCTACCAGCCACTTTATCAGTAAACTAAATTCCCTAAAACAAAGAATCTTTTGGAGCTCTTTGAAGGTTACGGAAAAAAAAGGTTGGCATATTATTTTAGTATTTTTGGCATTCTATGTAAATTCAACTACACATACTTCTCCTCTGTTGAAGGTACGTATTTTTTTTCCTTTAAAACCAAACCTTCTTCGTCTTTGAAGGTACTGAAGGTACGTGTATATTTGGTTTTGACGTCTGAGTAATTTTAGATTTTCATATGCAGCGGCGAAAATGGAAGAAACCGATTCTGAAACATACATGATTGATATTCTTTTGGGTGAAAAATCATAGTGATGAGGAGGTCCCAGAAATTGGGTAGAGGATGGAATTAATTAATGGGTGACAACATTCTCACGTCTATGTCCTATGGATCTTTGGTGTTCTTGTCTAGAATTAATTAATTAATTAATTAATTAATTGGGTGTTCTTGGTTGAGGTTGTTGTTAGGAGACTTGAAGGAGAGGCCAAGATGTGGGTGACGATGGTTCATGGGTTACAGTTGGCTTTATTGTTATTGGTTTTCACTTATAGTGCTATTGGTTTTCAGATTCATTGATACTGGTTTTGGACAGTAGTGCTATTGGTTTTGAGATATATTGATATTGTTAATTTAGTGATATTGGTTTGTACCTTCAGTGATATTGGTTTCAGATTTTTTATTATCATGTAGGTTTGACTGTATATCGATATTGGTTTGCGTCTGTGATGATGTTGGTTTGCGTATGTGTTTATATTGGTTTGACGCTGTGTACATATTGGTTTGCGTCTGTGATGATGTTGGTTTGCGTATGTGTTTATATTGGTTTGACGCTGTGTACATATTGGTTTTAGTCTGTTATCATATAGGTTTGCGTATGTATCGATATTGGTTTTTAGTATGTGATGATGTTGGTTTGCGTATGTGTTTATATTGGTTTGACTATTTGTCGATATTGGTTTAATCCTGTGCTGTTGTTGGTTTGCGTATGTGTTCACATTGGTTTACGCTGTGTAGATATTGGTTTTAGTCTGTTATCATGTAGGTTTGTGTATGTGTTTATATTGGTTTGACTATTTGTAAATAATAATTTTATCCTGTGCTGTTGTTGGTTTGCGTATGTGTTGATATTGGTTTGACGCTGTGTACATATTGGTTTCAGTCTGTCACCATGTAGGTTTACGTATGTATCGATATTGGTTTTTAGTATGTGATGATGTTGGTTTGCGTATGTGTTTATATTGGTTTGACTATTTGTCGATATTGGTTTAATCCTGTGCTATTGTTGGTTTGCGTATGTGTTCACATTGGTTTACGCTGTGTAGATATTGGTTTCAGTCTGTTATCATGTAGGTTTGCGTATGTGTTTATATTGGTTTGACTATTTGTAAATATTGGTTTTATCATGTGCTGTTGTTGGTTTGCATATGCGTTGATATTGGTTTGACGCTGTGTACATATTGGTTTCAGTCTGTTATCATGTAGGTTTGCGTATGTATCGATATTGGTTTTTAGTCTGGGATGATGTTGGTTTGCGTATGTGTTTATATTGGTTTGACGCTGTGTACATATTGGTTTCAGTCTGTTATCATGTAGGTTTGCGTATGTATCGATATTGGTTTTTAGTCTGGGATGATGTTGGTTTGCGTATGTATTTATATTGGTTTCACGCTGTGTACATATTGGTTTTAGTCTGTTATCATGTAGGTTTGCATATGTATCGATATTAGTTTTTAGTCTGTGATGATGTTGGTTTGCGTATATGTTTATATTGGTTTGACTATTTGTCGATATTGGTTTTATCCTGTGCTGTTGTTGGTTTGCGCATGTGTTGAAGCGGTGGACAATAAAGGCAAAAGAAGGAATAGAGATAACTATGGATGAGCCTAAACCAGAAATTATATTTTCTCAAAACTACCAGTATTTAACAAGGAAGATGAATCATTTGGCAGCTCTCGTTTCTATGGAACCAGAAGTTGTAAAAAATGTTGACAATAATGTTAACATTATGAATAATCAATTCTCACACTGTCCCGTACGAGGTAAACATCGCTAACTTGAATTTGTTAATCATAACTTTATTTTTGTCCTATTTTTAATAAACATTATAACATTTTCATTACAAGGTACAAAAATGCGTCAAGCACAACAAGCTGATGATGTCCAGACAGCATCCAAAGCATGGGATAAATGTATAAAGAAACTCCCAAATCCGAACAAGTTAAGAAAGAGATTGAAAAGCAGTAATGAGGTCGGTCGGAAAAAAGCAATGGCAAAGCATTTGAAGACAAAACAGAAGCAACAAAACAGTCATACTGATGTCTCGAACCATCAGACAACACAAGATAAAAATAGCATGGACATAGATTTTAATCAACTACTAATCTATTTTTAAACTTGAAATATTGTAAAGACCAAAAGGTTGTTTAGAAGTTAACATCATATTTTTTATTAACATTTGGGATTTCTTTTAGCGTATCTTACATATGAACTTATCTTAAATTTGAAAATTAATAGAAGAAAAGCTGAAAACAAATATCGAGTGTTAACATTTCGAATGTTAACACTTCACGAGGATTCTTTCTCTCTCTCTTTAAATTATTGTCAATTTCAAAAATACTATCAGTTACCAGATATTTTTTTTAATAAATAAACTCAAAGAACCAAAGAACAAAAATTCAATAGAAACCAATATCACTGCATTCGAAAACCAATATCACTACATTCAGAAACCAATATCACTACCTTCGGAAACCAATTTCACTACATTCGGAAACCAATATCACGACGTTCGAAAACCAATATTACCACATTCGAAAACTAATATCAACACATTCGAAAACCAATATATCACCACATTCGAAAACCAATATCACTACGTTCGAAAACCAATATCATTACAGACTAAAACCAATAGAATTACTTATTCAAACCAATATCATTACATTCGGAAACCAATATCACGACGTTCGAAAACCAATATTACCACATTCGAAAACCAATATCAACACATTTGAAAACCAATATCAACACATTCGAAAACCAATATATCACCATATTCGAAAACCAATATCACTACATTCGAAAACTAATATCACCACGTTCGAAAACCAATATCATTACAGACTAAAACCAATGGAATTACTTACTCAAACCAATATCATTACCGACTCTTTCTCTCTCTCTCTTTAAATTATTGTCAATTTCAAAAATGCTACCAGTTATCAAATATTTTTTTTAATAAATAAACTCAAAGAACCAAAGAACGAAAATTCAATAGAAAACCAATATCAACTGCATTCGAAAACCAATATCACTACATTCGCAAACCAATATCACTACCTTCGGAAACCAATATCACTAAATTCAGAAACCAATATCATGACGTTCAAAAACCAATATTACCACATTCGAAAACCAATATCAACACATTCAAAAACTAATATATCACCACATTCGAAAACCAATATCACTACGTTCGAAAACCAATATCATTACAGACTAAAACCAATAGAATTACTTATTCAAATCAATATCATTACAGACTCAAACCAATATCCTTACCGACTCAAACCAATATCAATACATACTCAAACCAATATTAGTACATACTCAAACCAATATCTTTACTTACTCAAACCAATTTCAATACAGACTCAAACCAATATCATTACATACTCAAATCAATTTCAATACAGACTCAAACCAAGATCATTACATACTCAAACTAATATTATTACATACTCAAACAAAACAAAAGAGATCACGAAAATCCTAATCGAACACATCCTTTGAAAGAACCCCACCCAAACTCAAACCCGAACTCGAACCCGCACCCCTCTGTAGCTTTAGGTTCACATACAAACTCCGGCTCTCGGGACGGGGACAGGGATGGGCACGGGAGTCGTGGCCGATCGGAACCCGAACCTGGGCTAGGGCGGGGGAGCGACGGTCTTGACTGATATTGGTACCCAACGCTACAGGCTTGGATGGTTTTTCTGAATTTATGCATTGACTGATATTGGTACCTCTTCGATCCTGGATGAAGTTCCGGTGATGAGGAAGGGGGGCGAGCGCGTGGCGGCCTCCAACTCTGTACAGGGTCTGTAAAGGAAAAGAGAAAGAACCCTAAATACCTAAAAAATCTCGACAATCCAAACCTTACTCTATAAAAAAGCAAAATCAATCTCTCACCTAAATCGGGACGAAGCTTGGATTCTTGGTGGGTCAAAGGTAATTGCCAAGGCGAGCCCCGAACGGTGGGATCGGTGGTCGTCACAGAGGGGAAGGTGAGTGTAATATTCTGGATTAGGAAATTGGGTTCAAGAACCCTAATCAAAATATTTGGGGAAAAAAGAAGAAGAAATAGACGAGAGAGAGAGAAAGATGGAGAGGAGATGTTACAGTGAGTAGTCGGGAATGGAGAGGAGATGTTGTTGGAGGCTAGGTTTTTTTTTTTGAAAATTTGGGAGAGGAAGAAACTGTAATAAATTTGTGTTGGACACTAGTTGATGCCTTTCTCGAGTAAAAGTTCAAAAATGCCCTTGATAGGTTAGTGACCATTGGATTTATAGATATTCTTTTAAAATCAAATCTGACGGTTTAAAATTCAATCCCCACCTGTGGACAATATTTTAATAGTCCCCACTCAATCCGCTCTCGTGGAGGAAGAGGTGAGGTGAGGTGATTTTTTTTTGTTGAAAGGACATTCCAAAGTTGATGGTGGTTTGGGTTCAAGGATCTTAGAGTTTTTAATATTTCCTTCCTTGCTAAACAAGTGTGGAGATTATTCTCCAATCAGAATTTCTTATGCTACAAACTCCTTAAGGGTTTATATTTTCATGATTCTGACTTGTTGCGTGCTACTGCAGGTCGTAGACCATCCTGGATGAGGAATAGTCTTCTGAAAGGTAAGGAGGCATTGCTTGATGGTCTGGTGATCAGAATTGGTGATGGTACTTCCACAAACATTTGGCATGACCCGTGGATTCCTTCTCTTCCAGGGTCTCGGTTGTTATTTAGATCTCTTGCTCCTTTTTCCCTTTCTAGAGTTTCTGATTTAATTAGCCACTCCACTATGAGCTGGAGGGCTGATTTAATTGCTAACTCTTTTGAATCTGCTGAGCAGCTTGCCATTGTGAGCATTCCTTTGAGTGGTGCGTTTGGACATGATAAATGGATTTGGAAGCACTGCAAAGAAGGTGTTTTTACAGTCAAAAGAGGTTACCATTTCCTCAAAAATCAACATGCTCCGGTGAGACAAGCTAACTTAAACCCTTTTTTGGACTCTCCTAGCATTTGGAGGAAGCTTTGGAACTTGTTGATTCCTCCTAAAGTCAAGAATTTTATTTGGAAGCTTGTTCATAATGGTGTTGCTACGGCCTCTAATCTGCATAGGAGGAGTCTTTCTAGTTCTCCTCTGTGTCAAGTGTGCTTTTGTGACGATAAGTCTGTGTTACATATGTTATTTGGCTGCTCTCATGCTCGTGCTACTTGGCACTGTAGTGCTCTGGGTTATTTGTTTGATCATTCCCTGCATTCTTCTTTTGCTATTTGGTTTAAATATATTTTAGGTCTTTTTTCTTCCGCTGATGATATACATCTTCTTTCCTTTGCTATGCAATTGTGTTGGAGTTTGTGGTTATCTAGGAATAGATTCATTTTAGAGGGTTCACGTATTGACCCTGTTGTAACTGCTGCGAAAGCTTCTCACTTTTGTTTGAAATTTTCGCAGTTAGCAGGTCCTACCTCGTGCTGCTTGGTCGAGGATCAGCAGAGACAAATTTCGTGAATGGCTCCAGATGTTGGACTCCTGAAATTCAACTGTGACGCTTCTTGGGTGGAGGCCTCTTCACCTGCAGGAATCGTTGCAGTTGCTAGAAACTACCGTGGCCAGATTATTACTGGTCAACATGATGTTACTCCAGCTCACTCGCCTTTGAATGCCGAGCTTCTTGCGATAGCCTTGTCAATTTCCTTGATCCAGAGGGATTTTGCCAGGACTCCTACTTGTATTGAAACAGATTGCCGGCTGGCTTTCTTGTTTATCAATGATCCTCACTCGCAAGTTCACTGGAGGCTCGAGGCACTGGTCTTTGAGATTCGAACTTCTTTGAAGCTTTTACCTTGTTGTAAGCTTGTCTTAATCTCTCGTTTACAAAACCATGTTGCAGACTGGCTTTGTAAAAGTGCTAGATTAGGAAATCTTTCCGTTGATTGGCTTCTCCTACATCCCCTGAATTTGGATGTATTATTGTATACTGACTTTTCCCACCTAAGGGTGGTATTTATTTAAGTTATGGTAGTCTCTTTAAAAAAAAAGTCCATCTCCAGCCACCATTTAGATCTGTAACTTTTTTTTTTGGATAAGTTTATTTTAGTACTCTGTAGTTTCATCCATTTTGTCTAGAGTATCATGTGGTTCCAAATTAGTATTTTAGTACTCTGTGGTTGACCACCAATTTTTCGGACAGGTCTAGGGCAGCTACCCGTCCAAATCCGCTCGAACGACGTCGTCTTAGAGTTGACGTGGCAAACACATGGCGACAATGTGGAATAAGTTCAAGTTGACGTGTATAATGGTAAATTATCAAAATAGTTCCTAATTATTTTGTATCTTTTCAAAAAAATCCAAACTTCATCCCAAATTGTTTCTCTCTCTTCCCTTCCCTATCTCTGTTCTCTCGCCTTCTTCGTCCTCCCCTCTCCTTCTTCCAAAGCTTTAAGGTTAATCTTTCCAAAGCAACCCAAGCTTTCAAAGCTTTCCTCGTGCCTTCAACCACTACACCCACTAGAACTCCACCTCAAACCAAGCAACACAAGAAATCAAACAACAAAATCAAAGAAAAAGGTGGACGGAACAAAACCCAAGAGAGAATACAACCTCCCCGTTCTCACCGGAGCCACCGCCGTCCTCGCCCTCCCGCTAACTTTGCCATCTCTGTCTTTAATTCCCGCCGTAAGAGAAGAGAACAGAGACCTGTCGGGAGGCGAAGAGGAGACGACGGCATCTCCCGCTCGGACTTCGAGGCCACGCCCCGGGAAAAACCTCTAGCTCCAGATGCATCCCCGATATCGAACTCCGATAATTCCTCTGTGTGGTCCCCACGCTCTACCCCCGGTATCACCCTCCTTTCCTCTTCTTCTTCTTCAACTTAGGAAGAAGAGCGCTAACCATGAGGCCCCAGTTTCTCCGGTAATCATCATAATCATCGCCGATGTTGGGAACAAAATTGGGTTAAGCTAGATCTGGGTCAAACGTCGATGGTACCTCTCTCGCATCACCTGCTATTTGCCGCCGGCAGGTCCAGATCAGCCTGAGCTGTTCGGCCTCGTTGGAGGCCCTCGTCGCGGGCTAAGTCCTTGAAGAAGAGGCCCTCGTCATACACAGTGTCATTGCTCTTCACGAGATACCGGCATCGTGGGGGTGAAAGAAGAGGAGAGGTAATTTATAATACAATATAAACAAATTCGACGGGCAGCTGTTTTGGACCTGTCCGAAAAATTGGAGGTCAACCACAAGGTACTAAAATACCAATTTGAAACCACATGGTACTCCAGGCAAAATAGGTGAAACTATAGGGTACTAAAATGAACTTATCCTTTTTTTAAAAGATATTCTTCAGAAATAAAATTTTCAATTTTTTGGAAACTGCAAGCGGTTCAAGACAACTCTATTTAAAAAATTTGGTAAAATAGGCATATAGCTTTGCGATTGAAAGGAAATTTGAGTGTGTGTTACTTGGAGCCTATTTTGCGATTGAAAGCTTGAACCCAATTCCCAAATCACAATTAAAATTTCTAGGGAGTTATTTGTGTATTGGTAAGACCATTCACTATGGAATTCGAGGGATATTTTTCCTGATTTCTTTGCATATTCGTTTACTTAATCTTATGTTTCGAATCACATTCTATAAAATTCTATTCAAATAATTTCATGCAAGTTTAATGAATCTATTTGTTTATAGATTCTAGACCCCGAAGCTAATAAAGACTAAAAATTGACTCGAGTTCTGATGATGAGAAGAACCTATGATTAGTTTTTCAGAAAATTTTCAAACGAACAGTTTCAACAAAATGTTTCAATTTCTTCCTTCAACTCTTTAGTGAAATGCGACAAAAGGAAGAAAAATTCATGGACCAACCCCAATCATTTTTACCCCGTAAGAACTACGAGATCACCCAAGATTTTCAGCCATAATTAGACTATTCATAGCAGATGTAGTCAAGTGGATTAAAACGAGAGTTATTCTAGATTAATCAGGTCTCGAATTCGAGTCATTGAGAATGCATCAGTGTTAAATATTTATTGGGACAACTTTTTCACCTTTCAAAAAATATACCAGACTTTCGATTAGTCGGCTGGGTATACCGAATATCAAATAGTATAAAAAAAATCTATGGCCATCCACTTAGAGGAGAAATTTGATTTGGTATCGCTCCTATCCCCTTCTACTTTGGTTTTTTTTATAAGTAAAAGTTGTATTTCACCAAAAGTTTACCAAGGTACATCAAATGTTATAGATAATGCATATCAAAAGTAACGTGAAAATAAACACTATCTATAATGGTCACCAAAGTGACACCAAAAATACACCAGCTATACACCAAGAAGGGCAAGAACACCACTACGCAGGAGTAAATCAAGGAAGATCGAAGCACTAGGGCGGATACGAACCTCAGGCTGCATCCTTGATTAGATGGAGGATCTTGAACGTGTCCTCCTCCCAAGAGAGGCCCATCGCGATGGCCAGATGCCATGCCTCCAAAGAGATCTCGGCTTGAATCGCCTCATCCTGGACATCCATACCTGTGTTTAGCGATCTTAGAGGAAGCGCCGCTTTAGGCTTAGGCGACATGATCTTAAGTTTCCGCAGTGGAAACATCATTAGAGCCGCAGCCTTCTCCGTAAGTCTTCACACATGGCAGCTTGAACGAGTCGGTGGCAAAAAAAACTCCAGATGACCCCACTTACGCACGGCACAAGACGACGACCCCACACTAGGAACCCCTGCACAGGGAACCGAGACCGGCTCGTCACAAGGCGACGTCACCACCTAGAATCTCCAATAGATGCATCAGACAGGATCTAATCAAATACAACTACGGGAGGGGTCACGACGGGGACGAGAAGTCACGACGGGAGGGGTCTTCCGAGATGGAGCAGGGGCACCGCTACCTCGAGCAAATTTGGCCATGGACAGGAAAAGACGATTCCCCTCCACCCGAGTTCCGTTAAACTTAAGGATTAACGAAGCAACATCTTGTTGGAGAGGGACCCTGACGAAGCCAAACCGAGAGTTCCTTTTGGACCTCTTATTGGCGACATAGACATCCACCACGGAGCAGTGCTTTTGGAGGAAGGCACGAAGGGAGCCGTAGCTCCAATTTGAAGGGATGTTGTCGACGAAGACCGTCGAGGTGGAAACCATTCAAAAGGACGGAGGTACCACTGCCACCCCTCTACTTTGGTATTACCTTTCCCTTTAATCTGTACGATATTTTTTCTATTTTAAGTTATAAATTAATATATGCAAATTCACTGACTACTAATTCTAATTTGTTTTTGGATTACCTTTCCCTTTAATCTGTAGCATCTTTTTTTCTATTTCATGTTATAAATCAATATTTGTATACTCACTCGACTATTAATTATAACTGAATCGATTATATCATAACTAAAGTAAAAAATATATTATTAAATTCTAATAACAGTACAATTATATAGTTCAAATTCAAAATCATAGTTTGAATTCTTAATATATGTTGATTGTGATCTTCTGTCTGACGCTTCCACAAGATCAAACAATTTCTCACTGAAAATATCTTCATTTGTTCAACCATAAGATAATGTACTTTTTTACGGGTACTTGTTGAAACAATAAACACCTTGTGACCATCTGCTCATATCGAGAAAGAATAGATCATGTTTTTAATCATTGTCTAGGTGATTGTCTCTGGAACTCTGCACATATTGATGTTCCTCGCTTCTCCGTCTCCCACTCCTACAACGGCTTGTTACCATTGGACAGCCTGGCCCAATTACTTTGCAACGGCTAGGCCCATTATTAGATCATTGTAATTACCAACATTCTGTACATATAAATACCTTTGTAAAGCCTGATTTGTTTAAAAAATTAAAAAGATTATTAAGAGTTATTTCACTATTTTTTACATGGTATCAGAGCCAAGTTTTCACTAAAATCAAAATTCTCTAAAAAAAAGGGGAGTGTCTTCTTTTTATGGCAGAAAATGCCAATTCATCTACCAATTCCTCTGGTGCTGCAGCAATCAGCGCAGGGATGATTCAGTTCAAGAAGTTGGCTAAATTTGAAGGAAATACTGGCTTAAAGATCACCACTGTCACTCTCAATGGCAGTAACTATTTGTCCTGGTCCAATGATATTAACATTGCTTTATGTGGGAGAGGGAGAATTGGTTTCATTAACGGAAGCATATCCTCTCCTGCACCTACCGATGAAGGCTATGCTGAATGGCGAATGAATGATCGCTTGGTTGTGTCATGGCTTTTCAATTCAATTGATGTCAAACTTCACGATTTTTTTACTTTTGTAGAAAGTGCTAAAGATTTGTGGGATTCCATCAAAGAGTTATACTCTCAACAAGAAAACTTGTATCGAGTCTTCGAACTCAAAAAGGCTATTGCTGATCTCAATAAAGGAGACGAGCCTTTTGTTGATTATTTGAGTAAGCTCAAGGTTATGTGGGATGAATTAGCAATGCTGAGGCCAACAACTACTGATCCTATAACTGTTAAAAGGCGTGAAGACGAAGATAAGATCTTCAAAATCCTCTCGGGATTAGGACCGGAGTTTGAGTCCATTCAAGAACAGATTCTTGCTGCAGACCTTCCTTCCTTAAATCTGGTATGTGCAAGGATTCAAAAAGAAGAAACCAGGAGGAAGCTAATGAACTCTTACCAGAAAGAAAAGGGACACGAAGCATCTAGAGAAGGTATTACACCATCTTCTAATACTGCATATGCATTAACTTCTCATGATCCTCATATACATAATCAAGAAGAAAACTCTTGGATCATTGACTCTGGTGCAAATGAACACATGACTAACAACCCAAACTTATTGAACAACATAAGGAAATCTGGAAATCAGTCAATATACATTGCAAATGGTACCAAGATACCAGTTAATGGGACAGGTTATGTTAAGTTATTTCAAAATAAATGTGAACAAGAGTCACTTTTTGTCCCAAATCTTTCGAATAATTTGCTCTCCATCAGTAAACTTACAAAAGAATTAAAATATTTAGCAATTTTTTCATCTGATTCCGTTGAATTTCAAGATCGTTTTACTCGGATGAAGATTGGTGAAGGGAAACTTGAAAATAGACTTTATGTTCTTAGAAACAGTCCCAGTGCCTTGGCTACTCTATCTGAAAAATCTCTTGCAGACCTATGGCACTCTAGATTAGGACACCCTAGTTCAAATATTTTGATTAAGCTTTTTCCACAATTGACCCACTCGAAAATTGCTTGTGAGAGTTGTCAATATGCAAAAAATTGCAGAATTTCCTTTGTAAGTTCTGATTCTGCCTACAATGAAGCCTTTCAATTAGTTCATTCGGATGTTTGGTCTGCACCAATGATGTCATATGATGGATTTCACTATTTTGTTACATTTATTGATCATTATAGCAGAAGTACTTGGGTTTATCTTTTGAAACAAAAAGTGAAGTGTTTCAAGTTTTTAAGGAATTCAATAATTTCATATTGAATCAGTTTGGCACCCGAATAAAGGTTTTTCGAACTGATAACGGGACTGAATACATGGGAGGCTTCAAAGATTTTCTAAAAAATCTTGGCATTGTTCACCAAACTACTTGTGTCTACACTCCCCAACAAAATGGGGTAGCAGAGCGCAAGAATAGACACTTACTCGATGTGGCAAGGTCTATGATGTTTAAAATGAATGTCAGGAAGAAGTTTGGGAGTGACGCGGTCCTAACCGCATGCCACCTCATTAATAGATTACCAAGTGCCACCACAAAAGGACTTGCTCCTATTGAAATTCTTCTTAAGAAGAAACCAAACCTCTCCTACTTGCGTGTCTTTGGTTGTTGTTGCTTTGTTCATATACCTGCAGGAAAAAGAGATAAGCTGGATAAACGAGCAGAAAAATGCATATTCTTGGGGTATTCTAGCACTCAGAAAGGGTACAAATGCTTTAACCCTGCACTTGGACGAAAGATTGTTTCACGAGATGTTCAATTCATTGAAGATCAAGCCTATTTTAATGGGAACAAGGAGTACATTGGTCAGGGGGAGGTGTTTGATCAGGATCATCAGGCTCGACCAATGATAATTCTTCCATCGAGACCAATTTTCCAGGTTGCAGATGATGCAGAACCCGCTGCTGCAGAACCTGCTGCTGCAGATTCTTCAGGTACGGATACTGCTGCAGATTCCACTACTAGAGAATCTGCTGACTATAATTCACAAGGAGAAGGTGAAGGAGTTACGCATAATCAAGAGAGAGAATCAGGTATGAACTCTAACATAATCTCAACTCAAATTCTGCAGCAAAATAATGAAGATGCTGTCAACATTCCCTTGCGAAGATCTGCCAGAACCAAGGTACCTAATTGTAAATTGAAGGACTTTAAGACTTATTTGGGATTATATCCTATAGAAGATTACATTAGTTACAAGAATCTTAAGCCTAAACATCAGGCCTTCATAAGCTGCTTAGATACTAATAATGAACCTAGTACCTTTGAAGATGCTGTTAAACTAGAAGTTTGGAGAAAAGCTATGAAAGAGGAACTTGATGCTCTGGAAAGAAATAACACCTGGACAATTGTAGATTTGCCTAAAGAAAAGAGAGCTATTGACAGTAAATGGGTGTATAAGATAAAGCATAAGTCTGATGGTTCAGTTGAAAGGTACAAGGCTAGACTTGTAGCCAAAGGTTTCACTCAAACACCCGGCGTTGATTATGGTGAAACCTTTGCCCCCGTAGCCAAGATGAATACTATCAGAATTCTTGTTTCTATTGCCACTAATCTAGGATGGAAAATGGAGCACATGGATGTGAAAAATGCGTTTCTTCAAGGAACACTTCAAGAGGAAGTCTATCTAAATTTGCCTCCCGGTCTTAAAAATCGATCATCAGGACAGGTATGTAAACTCAACAAGGCTATATATGGCTTGAAACAGTCCCCACGTGCTTGGTACAACAAACTCCGTGGTGAACTTTTCAAACTAGGCTTCTCAAAGTGCTACACAGATTCTAGCTTGTTTATCTCTGCTAGAAGAGAAGGTAAAGTCATTGTTTTAGTTTATGTAGATGATATTCTGATTACCGGAGATAATGAAAACTTGATAAATCAACTTAAGTTAGATCTTCATAACAGATTTGACATTAAGGATCTTGGCAAAATGAAGTATTTTCTTGGTGTTGAATTTGCTTATTCCTCTAAAGGAGTATTTTTAAATCAAAGGAAGTATGCTTTGGATTTATTAAAAGAATTGAAGAAGCTGGGATCCAAGCCATTCTGCACTCCCATTGAATCAAATTTTAAAGTTCCAGAAAAGAGTCTTCTTGTTGAAAATGTTCATAAGTTTCAAAGAATGGTTGGAAGATTAATCTACCTTACCATCACGAGACCTGATATAACCTTTGCAGTAAGCTTGATTAGTCGTGTTATGCACAAGCCACAAGAGTTTCATCTTGAAATAATGGAAAGAATACTGAGATACTTAAAGGGAACACCTGGTAAAGGAATTTTGATGCAGAAACATGATTATTTGTCTGTTTGTGCCTATGCAGATGCATCGTGGGCTGGTAAAGCTGATCATCGCAAGTCGACTACTGGTTATTGTGTGTTCGTGGGAAGGAATCCAGTTTTCTGGAGATCGAAGAAACAACCAGTAGTATCTAGATCTACCGCTGAGGCTGAATATCGAGCAATGGCCTCTACAGCAAGTGAACTTGTATGGGTTCGAAATGTGTTGCAGGAGCTCAAGTTCTCAGTCCAATACCCTATGAATCTCTTCTGTGATAATATGGCAGCAATTCACATTGCCTCAAATCCTGTGTTCCATGAGAGAACTAAGCACATTGAAATCGATTGTCATTACGTTCGAGACAAAGTTGAAGAAGGAATCATTGCTACTCCATACACACCAAGTGAAGAACAAACCGCAGATGTATTCACGAAGGCATTAAGTTCATCTCAGTTTGAGTATCATCTTTCCAAGCTTGGTGTTCGTGATATTTTCACACCTAGCTTGAGGGGGAGTGTTGAAACAATAAACACCTCGTGACCATCTGCTCATATCGAGAAAGAATAGATCATGTTTTTAATCATTGTCTAGGTGATTGTCTCTGGAACTCTGCACATATTGATGTTCCTCGCTTCTCCGTCTCCCACTCCTACAACGGCTTGTTACCATTGGACAGCCTGGCCCAATTACTTTGCAACGGCTAGGCCCATTATTAGATCATTGTAATTACCAACATTCTGTACATATAAATACCTTTGTAAAGCCTGATTTGTTTAAAAAATTAAAAAGATTATTAAGAGTTATTTCACTATTTTTTACAGTACTGTAAGATATTCTATGACGTAGCTTTTTGTTTTGTTTTCCGGAATGTGTTGTACATTGTTCTGAATATGCAGAAATAGAAATAAGGGTGCTTGAGACGCCAAGTGATCCAACACAACACTCAGAAGAATTTTCAACGTCAAAGTTTTGTAGTCACGCCAGTGACCACAATACGATGTCACACGTGAAAAAGTTAGATTAAATTGTCTTTACCTAAAATTTGAAAATCTGTTAAATTGAAAGAAAAAAAACCTGCATATCGTGACAATTGAGTAACAAAATACAGATAATAATTCAAAAAAATCGCGACAAGATTAAAAAGTTAAGTGGCAATGGGTTTTTCTACCCGAGTTATCTGTAACGTGAAGGAGAGCATTACCAATTTTTGTACAATTCAATTGATTCATTGAATTTCCATGTGTACCAAAAAATAAAATTGAGATAGATTTATATTTTATTGATTTTTCGCCATCCACTTCACAAATTCAAAAGTTTACTTTCGGGAAAATGAGATTGTTACTGTGTATTAATTAACTTGCCAATCAAGCAACACTGTGCCCTATCCACCATGAAGAAGATGATTGAACAAAAGCGATCCAAATTCTTATTAATAATTTCCCCCCCTTAATGGGTATCGGATAATGATCACAGTTTAAGAATTGACCTAAGCTCCTTAATTTCTTCTTCTTCGAATGAACTCCACCCTTCTTTGGATTTCTTCCTTCTAGTTTTCTTCTTTCTTGTGTCAATCTCTTCCACCCTCTCATTTATACTCACACTTTTCTTCCAAGCTTTTGGTTCAGGTGTAACCATGGCTATGAACACTGACCTGTCAGCTATTCCTTCTGTGGCATCATTAGTGCTTGCTGTTGCCGTGGGAGAATCTTCGACAGAGTGGTCCGAATCCTCGAAACGATGACCCTCGCCTCGTGGTTCTGCTTGGCTCGTCGGATGCGCTGCTTGATCGTATGTACTGGCAAAAACCGAGGCACTCCGTGTCCTGGCCGCTCCTCGGCTCTTGGGAGAGCCCAAAGTCACAGTCTTGAACGCGTGTGCGGAGAGGATCTTCAAGATGAAGTTGTAGAAACGGCTGCAAATGTCGAGGGCTTTGTAGCGATGCTCCCTTCCATCCATGTGATGGGAGCTCATAATCTGAATTTTGTTCTCTGCAAGTGAATGGAGGAGGGCTAGCTCTGGCAATGATGAGTTCAAATAGATGCTTTTCTTGGACGAAGAGGTCACTTGGGTGAGAAGAAACAACATATGGCATTCTTTTCTTTGCTTGGTGAATATTTTAATCCCACAAGTAAAGTTATCCTCGACTCTTCTTGTGGCTGAAGAGAAACGGTAGGTTAAAATATTCATTCCTCGATAAAAAAAAAACTGAAGACCAACATAATTTCAAAGTCAATTTCGAAATACCAGGCATCTACGGGACAATTATGGCGTAGAATATCACTAAAGATCAAGTGCAAACTTCCTGGCTGTGGTTTCATTTATGTTCCTAATCATAGTTTTTAAAAATGCGGATCGACTGGTCGGACCGCGAATCGTTCAACAGAGCGGCCCATTTTTAGGGGTAAAAACGGCCTTTGGTCGAACCAGGCAGTTCGCACTAGTTTTTGACTTGGACTATCTGGTCTGACCAAATTTTATCCAAATGAGCAAAAATTAAAACAAAAAAGTCGTATCATATGCTCAATTTCTCTAAATCAACAAAGAAAAATTGACTTTATATATTATAAATTGATTGATATTTCTAAAATATGAATTTTAAAACCTATATTTTGACTATTTAGTCTATATATTATTCGAATAATAGTAAAAAATTAATAAAACTGTATGGTCTGATCAGTTGGACCGGACGAACTTGAAAACAGACAAAATCTGGCTCGTACTAAAACTCGTATTTTAAAACTATGGTCCTAATATTAAGAAGAAGAGAAAAGGAACTTGTAGATGAACAAAGTTTGCGGAGTTAATATTTTGGACAAAATCATAGACTTGCGTTAGCACAGGGTGGACTAGCAAATGGTGATTGAAATGGAAAAGAAAAGTGAATAAGCCATGACAAAAATTTATCCAATCAAAAGACTAAGTCAAATAATCCAAATTAATCTCCGCTAGTGAATACGCGATTTCTGTTTGGTCAATGCTAGAAATTTAAATATAAATAAATGTAGAAAATGTAAAAAAAAAATCTATTGACTCTGAGTCAAAATTTGTAAAATATCCATGAATATATTTTACACATCCAACAAGGAACGACAAAGCCCAAGGCCTGGACCAAATCAGCCTGCCAAAGCCCAAACATAGAGAAAAAGCCCATATCTTGGTTGACAAGCTTATCCGAATCCGAAATTTATATTTTAGGCATATGATGTTTTAGAGCCAGCCCATGGGGTGGCCCACTAGGAGCCCGAAATTACTATTACTGCTATTAGCTAACAACTAAATTTCAACAGTGATTCCTTCCTTTTAAAAAAAGAAAAAGTTCATTTAGTATCTTGTAGTATCACAGATTTTCACTTAGGTATCCTATGGTTTAAAACGCATAGAACAGGTCTAACTTATTTCAACTTTTATCAAAAACAAGTCTCGGTTAGCCCGGGTTACCCGCGATTTTTTTTTTCAAAACGACGTAGTTTGTTGTTCTACGTGGATTGCCATGTCGTCAGTCCATTAGATGAGTGTTGTCTCCGGAGCCAAATTACCCACCGACCTTCCTTTCTCCTCCTTCCATAAAATTACAAAGAGCACTGCTTCCCGTTACAGAATTAATCAAACAAGAAAGGAAAAGCCTTCGCCTTTTCTTCCTCTCTCTCTTCCCATGGGTTTTTTTAAAGCAAGGATAGCGATCCCAGAAGCGGATCCCCAACGATCCAGTTCGAGTGGGCCCCTGGTGGCGTCTCATGAGTGGGCTTTGGATTGGGTACGGAGTGAAGGAATTGATTCCGTATAGTTTGAAGTGAAGGGGGACCGCAGCGGCAAGCGCAGGTATGTGCTAATGGCAAGTGCAGTCATGTGATAATGGCAAGTGCAGTCATGTGATAATGGCATTTGTTTTTGTGAAAATGGCAAGTCTCCATTGATGATAATGGCACGCGTAGTTTTTTTCATTTTGGTTCCCCGTATTTTAGCATTTTTGCAAAAAGGTCACACTGGCATGTGTAGTTATGTGATACTGGCACGCGCAGTTATGTGATACTGGCACGCGCAGTTATGTGATACTGGCACGCGCAGTTATGTGATACTGGCATGCGCAGTTATGTGATAATGGCATTTGTATCTGGCCTACATTTGTGCATAGCTTTTTTCATTTTGGTCCCCGTATTTTAGCGCATTTGCAAAAAAGTTCTCACGTATCTTAATTCCAAACAGTTCGGAATAGTGGTATTCCGTACCCAATCCTACCCCTGGTGAGCTGCCGCGCCTTCCCGGACACAACCATGGTACCGACCCGCGATAGAGCTCTCCCCCAACCCGCACCCCGGGTTTTGGTCTCCCCCTCTGTCGATGCTATTGCTCATGAGGATCCTCTGATGGTGGCGCTAGTATTCTCTCCCCACTCGTCTTCCATCCCGCCGATACTATGGCTCATCTTCTTCTCCACCTTTATTATAATCAATTTTTTGGAGTTGAATTCGTGAGTTTTATTTTATTTTATTAAAATCCCTAATAAAAATTTGTTGACAGACAAGGGAAGAGAGAGAAGAAGAGAATGAGAGAGAGGAAAGAATTAGAGAGTTTAAAAAATGTATAAAATGGGGCTTGTTTTGATAATTGTCTAAATGCAATGTCATCATCGATTTATTCCAACTTGATTGCCACATAGGACACGAAGTGGCGTCGTTTAAAAAAAATCTTAGGCAGTTATCCAGGCTGCCCGAGACCTGTTTCTGATGAAAATTAAAATAAGTTGGACATGTTCTATGCGTTTTAAACCACATGGTAGTCAAGTGAGAATCCGTAATACTACAGGGTACTAAAGTAAACTTTTCCCAAAAAATAATAATAGTACAAGAGGACCCTGAGACCAAAACAAAAAATTCCCAATTTTCTAAAACCCTAGAGCGAGCTCCTCCCCGCCTCGGCTGTGCCTCACGGGGAAAGATTGATGCATTTAGGAGGCAGATGTGTGTCGGCTTATTAACTTGAAGTTTTGCGCCTCATTGTAGTTGAAGGTAGAAAAGCTGAAGCCCCCAACATGATTAGGTTTAGCGACAAGTTTTGTGCCTCTTTTGGCGTTCGATTGTGCGTGCTTGTTATGATTGGGTTTTCTGATATAATAACGATTTGTTACTTCATTAGAATGAAATCGGATAGTTCATAGTTCGGATTCGGATACGGAAAAAAAGGTAGTTCGAAGATGTGTCTACGTGGTTTAGGGCTTTTTCACTCCCAACTGAGGAGTCATTTCTTGCAAGTATCATTCCTCTTGGAAATATTGGAGACATGCAACTTTTTTTTTTCTCGGAGGTTTTTGCTTAATGTGTAACTTGTTTGTTGTCTTTGATTAATTTAGTTGCGAAGATATATACTATGGCAACACCGGAATCTGGGCAACCTCGGTACGCTCCGGATGACCCCACTCTTCCAAAGCCATGGACGGGGCTGATTGATGGGAGCACTGGACTCCTGTACTACTGGAATCCCGAGACGAATGTCACCCAGTATGAGAAGCCACCATCTGTGCCTGCTGCTTCTACACCCAAGCTTGCTCAGATACCCGCGGCTCATTCTTCTTCTTCGCAGCAGCAGCAGCAGCAACAACAACAGGCTCATCCCGTCAGCCAGTGGCCTCCTCAGCAGGGACACCAGACAACGCCGCAAGCACAGATCAGTGCTAACTTGCTGAACGTCATGCCGGTGCAGGGTGGACAACATGCTTTACAGTCGGAGCAGTCGAGGCCACAAGCAATGCAGCATCCTGCTCACCAGACGTCGTTGCCGACTGGGTGGCAAGCACCTCAGGAGGGTAATCGCCATTTCCCCCAGTATTCCGGGCAGCCAATTCAGAATCAGCCCATTCACCAGATGCACAATCTCGCAGTGCAGCAAATGCCACATCCTCATAGCTCAGAGGCTCCTCAACCACAAGGACAGCAATTTGCATACCAACAAATGCAGCATATGCCGTGCCAAAATAACATGCTTATGCCTGGTCAACATGGCTCACAGCAGCATACTCAACTAGCTATGCAGGGGCAGCAGCTTCTTTTCAACCAACACGAGTACGAGGCAGGGCTACCCCAAGCCATGGGCGGCAAAGTTGACCCTGTGCAGAATAGTCAATCCGCTTTCTCTGCGTCACAGTCAGGTAATGCGTTGGCCTCTCAAGCTCTTCCTGCTGGGTGCAAACCAGTTCAAAACCACCCTGCAGGCCCCTATATAGGTCAAGCTCAGCATTTCGGTATCTCTCCTAGTGTCGAACAGCATACTTCCACGGTTCAGTTTCAGCAAGCTGGGACTGCATTTGCTCATCATCAGCTTGGTCCTAATTTCCAAAGTCATGCCACTTCATCGATATCACATAATCGCCAGTATGATTTTCCTCATGCTGAAGTGAAGATGGGCTACGGGGACTCGCTACATGGTGGAGCTGGTGATGGCTACCTCTCAAATGTCAAAGCGGAAGGGGCAGTTGCCAACCAGCCAAAGTTAGCAAGTTTGCCAATGACAAGAAATCAGCAGGTGTGTTAATGCTATTCCTTCTTCCTTTAAAATTTAGCGAATACTTTTGTCAACAAAATACTCGGAGGAATAGAGCAGATATAAGTCTCTTTAGCATCACCAAATTTTAACCATCTGGTGTTGTTTCTCTCAGTAGTTTTCCTTCCTCCAACAGCCAAGGAAACTAACTTTTTATGCATTTTCAATTTTCGAAAAGTACCTCAAGCCTAACTACCATGCGCTTGAACCCCTCTGTATCACCCCTTTGATCTGCAAGATTTTGTAAGCGCAAAACAGAAAAGGTGCTTCACTGACAGCTTCTCTCTATCGAGTCTTAAGGACTCCAATTTTTATATCAATCTCCTAGGATTCCTTTTGCCAACCCTGGAGCTGCTACTCCCAAGGCTTTTTTTACCCTACCCACCTTATCTTTTTTGAATCGTCTGATCCTTCCATCAGTTTTAGCTTTTGATAAGTAATTGTTCCTCTTGAATGCTTGAACATGCAGAATTCTTTCAACGTTCTTGTCTGCATTACAGATGTAAGCTTTTCCTGTGCATCTTTACCTTCATTATGCCTCTTATTCTCTGCAGGACTCAAGGATTGTGAGTAATGCACACAACAATTTCCCAGCTGGACAACCCAGGCATCATCTGCATTCTAATGCAGCTGAAACACCACCATTTGCAAACAACAATGCTTTGGATAGAGCTCCTTTTAATCCTTCTTTCCACAACATTGGGCCATCTCCTGCAGATCTTTATCGTCAGGAACATGAAGTTACAGCAACTGTATGTCTTGGAACTTTCTCTGTCACTTCACTTTTTTTCCTAAGGCTCTCTGTAACGCTAGCTTATTACATCTTCTCTTGACTTGCTTATTGTATAGTGCAATTTTATGGATATTTTAAAGCACTAGAATGGCTTGCTATTAAGTAGCAAAAACTCTGACGTGTTTAAGAATCTGAAACTTGGTTCTTTTCCGTACTGGAATTTTTTGATGTGAATGTTGCACCTTATTGCTGTCTGCTTTTGTTTGTTGATGTACATGCAGCATCATAAACCATCACTTTTTTGTTGGAAAAGAGTAGACCCCAATAATCAAGAGGAATAATCCCAAGAACTCGTATATCAAACTTATAAGACCGATTTAGTGTTCTTCATGTTTCTTTTAACCTGTCCCAGCTAACAGAAGTAGGAACTTTACAGGGTGCTAACTAATGCTTTCATGTGATGTTTCTTCAAAATTCTTGGTCCCTATCACTGTACTTTTGCGGTTCTGGTCTCTCACTTCTGCTTTGATGCTGTGCATCTTTACAAGGAAGGCTGGCGTCCGACTTGCGACTTGTAACATGTTTTTGTGCTGGCATTTCTTCCTATGTGTGTGTTTTACGAGTGTGTAATATCTTTTTTGTATCACATTTCATAGGGTGGCAATATTCCTGCACCATTCATTACCTTCGAAGCAACTGGTTTTCCTCCTGAGATTCTAAATGATGTAAGATTTATCTCACTCTTGACTTATATGCCTTATCACTAGGATTAGGGAGCCAAGTATAAAACTTGCACTTATGAGTATTCTTGTCTTTTCAATTGATTAAGCTCGTCATATTGTTGCTTGTCGTAGGTGCGATATCTGCTCCGGAGGAGGAGCATATGTCGTACGCTGCACTGCTATTGGCACATTTTTTCATGCAACAACCATTCTGGTTTTTGGAGGCTACAAAATGGACAGTTGGAGCCTTTCTTGTGCATCTTCTAGCATGGTGTTTGGACTTCTGTCCAATTCACTCCGCATGTGACTCGGATGTCTTTGCTTGTTGGCTCCGCTCCATGTCTTTATTGCCCTCACTAGATACCCCAAGTTGCTTCTGTAAGCAACCATATACTCATGGATTTCTGCTTCTTCTTTTCCCCATTCATGACACCTTGACACCTTTTTCATGCAAAAACATAGAGTAATAGACAAGTTGTCGTCAAAGTTTCTGGTTCTAATACTGATTTGCAACCCTTGTTTCAGATTCGTTCTGCTGGATTCTTATCCCCCACTCCAATTCAGGCACAAACTTGGCCCATTGCCTTACAGAATATGGACATAGTGGCCATTGCAAAAACTGGTTCTGGTAAAACATTGGGATATTTGATCCCTGCTTTCATTCTTCTCAGAAGATGTGGTAATAATCCACAGAGTGGCCCAACAGTGTTGGTTGTGGCTCCAACTAGGGAATTGGCTAGTCAAATACTGGAGGAGGTTAAGAAATTTGGTCGATCTTCAAGGATCTCTTGTACGGTAGGTTTCTTATTGTTATTTTTTTCACCTGGAATACCATTGTCCAACAGTTTTGTAATGGTTTATGGCATGTATGATCTTTTGCAGTGCTTGTATGGTGGAGCTCCAAAGGGTCCTCAATTAGAACAATTAGCTCGAGGGGCTGATATAGTTGTTGCAACTCCTGGTCGACTCAATGATATCTTGGAAATGAGGAAGATCAACTTGGGTCAAGTTTCACTCCTTGTGCTTGACGAGGCTGATCGAATGCTTGACATGGGGTTTGAGCCTCAAATCCGTAAGATAGTAAATGAGATGCCCAAGCAGAGACAAACACTTATGTATACGGCAACCTGGCCCAAGGAAGTGAGGAAGATAGCGAGTGATCTTCTAGTTAATCCCATCCAGGTGAACATTGGCAGTGTTGACGAACTTGAAGCTAACAAGTCCATAACACAGGTTAGCTAATCTATATTTTATCTTGCTACATCGGATGGTGAAATTGTTTCTGGTACTCTGTTGACATTATTAATCTTTTTTATGTTTCTTGTTAAGTGGTGACATTTATTTCCTTCCATGGCAAAGTTTCTTGGGGTGCTCTCTTAAATTTTTGCACAGATTGCAACCTTGTGTGCTTAGGGATTTCACTGTTCTGGAGCATTTTGTGTGTGATTTATGTTTCCAATGCACTCACTTTTGGACATGCAGTATGTCGAAGTGGTCCCACAAATGGAGAAGGAGAGGCGCTTGGATCAGATCCTTAGAGAGCAGGTCAGAGGTTCAAAGGTTATCGTTTTCTGTTCCACAAAAAGATTGTGTGATCAGCTTGCCCGCAGCATAGGCCGGAAGTTTGGAGCTGCTGCAATCCATGGAGACAAGTCCCAAGGTGAAAGAGACTGGGTTTTGAATCAGTTCCGAAGTGGAATGTCCCCAATTTTAGTAGCCACTGATGTTGCTGCCCGTGGTTTGGATGTCAAGGATATAAGGTACTTTACTTTGATGTGCCTTGAGCTTGTCAATGTTTTACTATGTTTCCCGAGTTTTTTTTTGCTGGTGCTATGCTTAATGGCTTTCGTCACTCTTCATCTGTGGAGGGAAAGAGGTAAGAATAATTATTGAATTTGCCTGGAGTGCTGCTAATGTCTTATGAAAAATATTTCTTTCAATGCAAACTCGGGGATTTTTTGTTGCAAACTACACTCCTAAATCTTTTCTTGCCGACCCTGTATACTTCTGAAAACAATTTGTTGATTTTTACCAAGTGGACTTATACTTGTTACGGAAGACTTAAAATACGGATGTCCTCTAATCCTATCGCTATTCTCTCGGATGTGGGGCATTATTTGTGGTCTGCTGTCTTCTGATGCAGAGTTTGTTTCTTTTTACAGGGTTGTGATTAATTATGATTTTCCTAATGGCATTGAGGACTATGTACACCGAATTGGTAGAACTGGCAGGGCAGGTGCAACTGGTGTGTCCTACACCTTCTTCTCTGAGCAAGACTGGAAATATGCTGCTGATTTGGTCAAAGTGTTAGAGGGAGCCAATCAGCATGTGCCTCCTGAGGTGCGGCAAATTGCTTTACGTGGTGGATCTGGTGGTAGGGATCGAGGTGGGATGAGCCGTTATGATTCTGGCATGCCCAACGATGGTGAGCGTCGGGATTTCGGTCAACGTCAGGATTTTGGGGGGCGTGGCCGTGGTGGAATGAGTAATAGTGGATTCAATGGCCAAGGTGGAATGAGAGATGGAGGTTTTAGTACCCGTGGCAATTCAAGAGATGCTCCTTTTGCTGGTCGTGGCGGAAGATATGACTCATTTTCTGGACGTGGGAACAGAGGGCGGGGATTTGGTGGCCCTTCCAATTGGGGCAGGAATGACCGTGGCCCTTCCAATTGGGGCAGGAATGACCGTGGCCCACTTGATCGCTCTAACTATGTTGATGGCCATGGGCGTGGTCGTGGGCGAGGAAGATTTGATGGGAGGAGAGAATTGGAGCACAGCAGAGGCAGAAGCTACAGCCGTAGCCCCGATAGAGTCCGGAAAAGGAGTTACAGCCGCAGTCGTAGTAGAAGTAGGAGCTGGAGCCGGAGTAGGAGTCGGAGTCGAAGTTGGTCTAGGAGCCGTAGCCGCAGCTATAGTCGAAGCCCTCGTCATAGCAGAAGTGGTGATCGCAGTCGTAGTCGTAGTCGCAGTCGCAGCCGCAGCCGTGGATTAGTAGAGAGTAAATTTGACAAGAAAGAGACCGCGGAGCAAGAATCCACGGCTCCTCCCGAATCAGGAATATCTTCCATTTCTCCCGCCTTGAATGTGGATCCGCTTCCAGAATCAGTCTGCGTACAGAGTGCTGTAACTGCGAGTCACGGGGCTGCAGATGATTCGGGCACTGTAAAAGTGACAGCACCCCTTTAGACATCCCTTTAGACATGATCCTACCTTTTAGGCCTTGCATACTTTTGTTTGGTTATGTAGCAAGCGAAAGTGCTTATTGAGGCGCTGCAATGAAGAGGTGCCGCCGTTGGTTTCTTCATCTAAGTTGTGCAGTTGCCTAGAGTGTCTCATCTTGTTCTTTTGCTCCTACGGACAAGGTCCGGTCCGGTCCGTGCTTATCAAGGGGACAGAACCCAATGATTTACGTAGTAAACTTGGTGACGAGTGTATTCATTTTGATTTTGGCTCATTTGCAAGGTTAGCTATTATATGCCTCCGAACATGAGTTAGTTGACCAAATGAAGAATTATGAGACGACTAAAAAAATTGAACCCTTTAACAAAATTTAGCTTATGCAGAATACGGAAAAGGTAATGTAACGGGAGGCTTGCAACATTAATCTACAAATTCTATTATACAAAAACAACGATGAAAGAATAACTAAACTAACTCTTTCACTTGTAAATTAAGTCCATATACCTCCAACGATGAATGAAATTTCTCAGCACTACCAAAACTGATGATGATCACAAGAACTTCAAGAATCATGTGATGACTCGGCTGCTCCGGTGGGTGAGCCTGGGACGTAGGGAACAAATCCTCGGCCACCAAACATGGGTCTCATGAATTTGTCGTCGAACTTTCTCCACAGGTAATGAACAGTAGTGGTGGGGTGTGTCATTAGCAACCTCAGACTGCTTGCCCTAGGGGCTGGCCTCTGGTTGCTGCTGTTGCCCTGATCGGTCTGATCATCGTCGTCTCCGTTTTCAAGGAAAAGTAGTCTCAGGTCCTCCAGACTTGGGATGTCTGTGGCGTCAGAGATCATTGGTTTCGCGTGCCTTAGCAACAATGCTTCTATTAGAGGCTTGGTTACAGAACCAAAAACCTGTCAGGATGAAGGAAGATTGGTTGAGCAACACAAGTCAGTACATGGGTTTGTTAGGCGTTAGGATTCTAGAGACTTCATTAGTTAGTCGTATTTCCTATTCAGTTATTTCTATTCAGTTGTTTCCTTCAATTAGAACTTTAACTTTAGTAGGTTAGGGTTTATTTAGTTTTCCTATTTAGCTGTTAGGCGTTTGGCTATATAATGCCACGCTCGCTTAAGGTTTATTCAGTCAAGAAATAACAACTCGAAGAAGAAGAATAATTATTTTTTGTTAAGAGAAGAAAAACGAATGGAGGGGAAGGTGGGGAGGCCGAGTAGAAAGCGCCCCTTCTTTGAAGACGACTTTGGAGATGAAAACACCTCCAGACACACTAAGCAAAAGAAGATAAGGTTTCCCAAGGGGAAGATAGTGAAACCTGAGCATGGGGCTGCAATTGCGAGCAAAGTGGACGTTGAAGATGACTTGAATGATGTGGCAGATCCACGTTTTACAGCAAAAGAGCGTGCAAAGGGTCGCAGCGAACTGACTGCTGAAATCTTTGAGGATGGGGGTGCAGCTGAAGTCACTTATGAGGATAATGATAGTTTTGTTTCGGATGGGATTGAGATAGAGCCCTTTAATCTTGAAAAAGAAAGGGAAGAAGGCTACTTTGATGCTCAGGGTAATTTTGTGGAGTATGTCAACGAGAAGGACTTTAAGGATCCATGGCTTGATAGCATTGAGGTTGGCCAAAAATACAATGGACAAAATGTCTTTGAGGAGCCTATGATGGAACATGAAATTTCTCCTGATGACATTGGAAAAATAAAGAGAAGAATTGCCAACATTCTTGAACCAGGAGAATCGGTACTACATGCTTTAAGAAGGTTGAAGGGCGGTTCAGACAGGAAGAAGCAAAAGATGTCTGCTGAGACACAGCTTCGTTTTGACCAGCTGACTGAAGATGCCAATAAGTTGCTTGTTCAAGGAGACTACGATGTGTATCATGAAAAACAAGAGGTTTTCAGGAGGGAGGCAGAGGGGTATGAAAAGCTGGCTCTAGCTAAGGGAAACAACGCACCCATCTGTTCACATCAGGTGGCTTCTGATGATGACATTTTCGCTGATGCCCCTGATCACGGAGCTTCATCGCAAAACACATCTACCAGGCCTATCTGGATTTCCAGCTCAAGACAAGCTGTCTCTCGAGGGAGGGATTAATGTTAGGCGTTAGTCTTCATTAGTCAGTCGTATTTCTTATTCAGTTGTTTCCTTCAATTAGAACTTTAAGGTTAGGGTTTATTTAGTTCTCCTATTCAGCTGTTAGGCATCGTTGTCGAGTTTTTTTTTGCATGGACAAAGCGCGAGGAATACGAGATTCGAAGCCTCAAAATTCCACCTCGCACAACTATTACTTGCGCAGCTCCGCTGCTCATAACAGTGTTCGTTCCTAGTAGGGAATTGCTGAGCGTTGTTTGGGGAAGCACTTACAACGGTACTGAAGAGAACGACGATTATGGTGCTAGTGATCATGAGAGAATCCGTCGATGTCTCTTCGTCGTCGGATGAAAACTGGAAATTGAAATAATATCAGGCTCCGAAACATATAGCTGAAGTCTTACGAGTTCAAACTTGATTTGGTCAAGTACCTGACTATAGGACAAAGCAACGGTAACTGCGCCTCTCATTAGCCCTGCCCACCACATGATAAACTGAGATAGTTCAGATAATTAGCAAGGTCTCGACATGAAATTTAGGAATGCACCCATCATTATACTCGCGTAGAAATCTTACCTGCTGTTTGAACTCGACTTTGTTGCTCTCGCGCTTTTGAATACAGTTCAAGATGTTAGCTATGGGGTAGACAAATGCTGCCCTTCCTACTAACACCAATGCAAATAATGTTGAGCTGATGGCTAGTGAATTTCCTACACTGAAATGTGAATGTGAAGCAGGAAATAAATGAGATTTTGTTCGAGTAAAAGCTGCAAGTAAAGAAATGAGATGCGAACACGAAGTGATTTGTTTCCTATGTTATGGAGTACAGGGTCATGGAGACAGTAGAAGGGAATATTAATATTTGCGAAGAAATTTTCAGCCTGGACAATGCATTCTCGGGTGTAAAGATGAGTTACAAGTAAAGAACGCAGTTCAAATATGCGATTCAATGGCTTTCCAGCAGACCTTGAATCAGATTCCTTCCATTTGTCGATGTCCAGTGCATCCATTCCAACATAGAGGAATATAAATGTCTCCGCGATAAACGAGATCGTTGCAAACGCGTGCCTGAGAATATCAGAAGAGCCAAATTATAATGCAGTAGAATCTCCCAAGGTATAACTTATACGTGCTCAAAGAGATCTTTTAGTTCGGACCAATATTAATCCCAAATGAAACAACATTAGCATGTCGCCCTTAAGAATTGGTTGGTTTTGTATTGACGGATCGAAAAATTTCCCACACACACCATGACAACTTTTCCAGCGACCAATAAGATGACCATCGTCTTTTTCCAAAAAGGGAACCTATTTATCATCAACTCTTCCAAGAGAAGGGACCTCTCAGTTACACTTGAACCACAGAACTTCTTTTATAATTTGATATACATCTAACAATAAGATAACTCTCTTACTTGGTAGTGATTCTTGAACTTTCGGTGACATTGTGCCATGTATAATGCGACATGACAATGCCACAAAAGAAAACTGTCAAGATCCCACTGAGATCCATAAGCTGCGAAATGTTAATACATCAGAATCTATTCAGAGCCTTAGTGAACTCATCAAGAGAAGAAATCGTCTTTTGCCAGTACCTCAGCCAACATGTATGACAAATAAGCCATAAGCATCATAAGTGCAACTTCACGATCAGTGGAATGCCTGTTGATCAGATGAAAACTATGTTGTCAATAGCAGATAGCGTCGCGTAGCGGTTACCCCTCTAAAATGCTATAGCGGTATAGCGGTAGCGGGATGACCACTATTGAGAACACTAAAAATCAGTGTACAAAATAAACATAAATACTAAAAAATAGACATATTAACTTACTGGGCAACAAAAAAATACAGAACAACCACCAAATTACAAACACAGCAACTAAAAGTAAGCCAAAAAAGAGAAAAATCACTTACCCAATACCCAAAACTTACACAGCAACTAAAAAATCACTTACCCAATATCCAAAATTTATTAACTTACTCGACAACTGAAAAAAAGGGGAAAAATCACTTACCCAATACCCAAAACTTACACAGCAACTAAAAAAATAACTTACCCAATACCCAAAACTTATTAACTTACTCGGCAACTGGAAAAAAGGGAAAAAATCACTTGCCCAATACCCAAAACTACCTATATGCCCTCTATAAATAAGTAAACAGTTAAAAAATCAGCGGTATTTAAGGAATTCTTGCCAAAATCTAAAATAGCGACCAAATAGCGGCCAAATAGCGGCCAAAAAGTGGTATAGCGGCCGCTATTTGGCCGCTATAGCGGCCGCTATAGCCGCTACTGTCTATAGCGTTTAACAGCAGCATAGCGTAGCGGTGGGTGCCCAAAACGCTACATAGCGCCACTATAGCGCCGCTATAGCGCGCTATTGACAACATAGGATGAAAACAATCTCAGGTACAGCAGAAAGCGCTTCGAGTAAAATAAATATCAAGTCGAAGTACACCGAAAACCAGACTTCCTCAACCAAGGGTAATTAGCATATTCATTAATTGTACCTTCCAAAGTAGAGTGTTTTGATGATGTAAGCACTTAATAGACCAAACTGCAAGAGTGAAAAAATGTTAGAACATACTGTTGGTGTTCCCTGTTGACTCAAATTACATAAATCAAGCAAACAACCGAGTACAACTCGAACGAGATCTGAAGCGGTCTTATATGAAGCTTCTTATGCTTTTTATAAACATGACAACCAACAGTCTTAGAGCAACTTACTGCTATACCAAGAGCAGTGCTGGTGAAGAAGAGGTAAAGAAAGGTCCCGATCAATTTTAAGGAAATAGTCGCATCAAGGTTTGTGAAATCTAGTGATTGGACTGCATTGAAAAGAACAATAGATGTCGCATCATTCACCACTCCTTCCCCAAACACTACACTGTAAAGAAATGGTGTTTCATCTTGACTGAGAACCTTCAAGCAAGCAACAGATGGAATGAGATCACTGCCAATCAGTACGAGAGTGGTACTAGGCATGCAGGATGTAGTAAAATAGAAGGTTCTGTTATATGCACCTGCAACGTGCAGACAGAGTCGGTAGCTGACAATATCGAACCAATTGCTGCATTGAAGGAAGCCCCGATCAAAGTCCGTGGATACGAAATGCAAAATGTGAAACAAGGGAAGGAAGAAGTAGACAAACTTACCCAAGTAATCTTGAATATCAAGGGTTGTGACTCCGATCTTTCTGAAAAACAGTGCAACGCCTGCAGTGTTATAGAAGATTCAATTAGGCCTAATGTCTAAACGAACACCATAAGAAAAGAAAAGGAGTCGAATAGCAATTATAGTAATCACCAAAAAGCATCTACAAAGGAAGTGGTAGCCGAAATCAATCGTACCGAGTGAGATGAGGCAAAAAGAGATCACTGTGCCAAGTATGCCAAACAACAGAATGATTGTAAAATTCTTGAAGAACTGTTTTTTCTTGACCTGAAATCTGCAAAACAGAAATCTTTTGAGGGTCAAATGGTGACAGATTTAAGACAACTGAATGATCCACAGAAATTGAATCATATCACTCATGCTAAATGCAACTGTCAAGGTTTCATCAGGAAATTGCATCACTTCAGATCCGAATTTCGCCTCCAAATTCGTAACATCACTAAGCAATTAAAGTTCCACCAATTACAGTTTAGAGAGAGAGAGAGAGAGAGAGAGAGAGAGAGAGAGGTGTTACCCAGCATTGAAGATGATAGGTGGAAGCAAGTAAAGGAAGAACAAGTCCTCACTAAACACCAATATCTTTGAACTCTCCCCTTTAGTGAAAAGCAACACCACACCACCAGCAACTAAACCCTAACAAACAAACACCAAACCAACAACATTTCAGTCACCAGAGCATCAAATTCAAAGGTACCCAGAAGAGAAAGAAGCATAAAAAACTGAACTTGACCAACCAATAGCCCCACATACATACCAGGAGAAGTGCAGTGATGGACTCATTAGCCCACTTGTTCTCCTCAAGAAGGTGGCCAACGATGATACATGCACAGAGAAGGGCAAAGAACACACACAGCGCAATTATGGTGCTGGTGTTGAGGAACGATGACGTGTCCTTGATGGGCAGTGACACGTCATTAAGTGCTGGAAGCAGCAACAGTCTTTCACTGGAGGCCATAATCTCTTTCTTTTTTGTTTTTTTTTTGTGTGGGAGTGAAGGAGCTAGACCAATGTAGAGTTGTTCTCTCTTTCTTGGAGTTGGAAGAAGAGCGGAGGGGAGCTTTCTTATATGTGTGTTTATGTGGAGTCAAGTCCTTAGTTTCAATGTAGAGATCATCAGGTGGTGGGGAGAAGGGAGTTTTTTTTTTTTTTTGAGAAGGACGACTGGTTGTTAGTTATGCAGTTAAAGAGTTGTTGATGACTCGGGTCTTGGTTCTGGTGGTGGCTGTTCAATGGTTACAGGACACTGAAATAGCTTAATTAGATTAACGGATGAAAATGTTCTTCTATCTTAATTAGGTCTCGAGTCGAGTCTTTGTAAAATTTGTTAGACAATTTTGTTGTCTTTAAAACGTCTCAACACAGTTCGAATTTGAATTAGTCAGGCCGCTTGATTCGAATATCATATAGTTGAACCAAAAAATATAACTCTTACAAAAGAAAAATAAAATATTATTGAATGAATTATTGGACACCACAATATTCTACTCTTAATATCATATTCATATCTCACAAAGATAGTGAATAGACACATAAAAGGAGAATCGAACCCGTGCAATTAATAGATATTTATTTAACCTTTTAATGAGTTTTCAGCGGCGACGCTGCAGTTCCCGAGTGAAAGAACGAAAAGAGGAGCCAATGAGTTGGGAGCTTTTGGATAACTTTTCTGACATATTTAAAAAATATTTTATCTAGCAATTATGAATGTATAGAAGTAATTCAATTTTTTAATCTATCTTTTTATCTGTAATGCGTATTCTGGAACCTATGGTGCATATTCTTTATAAGGTTTCGCTATTTATTTTGGGGTTTCTGTTAGGATTCTTTAGTTTTTTTTCCAATAATTTGCACTTCAATCAAGTTGCCCAACAAAATCCTAGAAGCATCTAGATTTCATCACATTGACTGTGGTTACATTAAGAAAACTCACACTTATAAAAATCTGAAAAATAAAGATATCACTAACTATAGGTACGAATTTACTTCTGTTGATTATCATTCGATGTTGACAATCGAGTTTTGCGGATGATGTCTAATTCAGTGGACAAACCGGACAAGCGAAAATGAAGTAGGGAATGATCGCGTACAAAGAATATGAACTTGTTCCAGGGGTTCAAGAAATACCACTGATGTTGAGGAGTTAAGCGAACAATTCGGTGTGCTTCCAGAGACTTGCGGCCATTAAACATGTCCTATGTAAATAGACCGTAATTTTTTACTCAAACTTTGGATTATAGCGATTGCACCGGATGTGGAAAGTTAAACAGTCATATACAACTCTATATTTGTAGCTTTGCCAAAATTTTACATCGAAGAGGGTGAAAACTCGGTTTCAAACCTCGGAAATTTGGTGCAGTGGGCTCATGAACATGTCTAGGTAAAACGATCATTAATGTTCCCTCGAATATTGGATTGAGGAGATTGAAACGGCTTTGAAAAGTTGAGGCATAGATCTACAATTATATACTTCTTTATCTTTTCTATTCCGCTCTGAAAGCTGCTAAAAGCCGTGCAACAGGCCAAAATCATGCGCCAATTTCATGAACATGTCTCGGGAAAATGACCATAATTTTTTGCTCCTACATTGAATTTAGCCGATTCAAGTGGATGCTTAAATATAAGATAAAGATCTTCAACTCTGTATTTTTGTGATATCATCCAATTTGGTAAGGCATTTGTGCCGAGTTTAGGTGGTATTTTGGTGGATGAGAAAACATGTTGATGTGTTGGAAAGATTCAATTGAGCCTCAAATTTCTTTGGACCCTGAAAATGCCTTTCGAGCTCACAAATGCCTTTGTAGCCAGCACATGCTCCTTACGCCGAAACATGCTCTTTATGCCGGGCCATATGATGTTTGGCATATTTGAGGATTTTCACATTGTTTTTGTCAAGTACACATATGCCGGGGGATTCAGAACCATACAAAGAGTTGTAAACGAGTTCAGAGCGCAAGGAGGAGTTCAAGTTAAAGGCAAATAGAATATCTAGGATATGGATAGGAAATGTTGTCTCGGTAGAGTTGTGAGCTTGATGAGTGTGTAAACACTCATGTGTGTTCATATGTTTTGATCGTATCTAGTCGTGTTTTAATTCTTTTTTGTCTTCTCCTATCAAGTCTTTTGTTGTTTTGATGCATTTGTGTGGTGGAGTGGACTTCTATCATATGTCATGTGTTTTTGTAGGTTAAAGTAGTGGTTCAAGTGCATTTGGAGCGAGGATTGGACGACGAGATGACTGAGTGCAAGGCTGAAAAGACCTCCCGTCGCAAGTGGATTGGCGAGCGCAAGGTGATCATCACAGGGATTTTGGAGTTGGGTCAGCTAGCGATCGTAACTCAGCTAGCGATCGCCAGTCATGCTTTGAAGGCTTTCCCATCGCCAGTGCATTGGCGATCGCTAGTAATGGCGTACAGGGATTTATTAAAGACTCGACTGGCTGCCACAAGTTGATTGGCGGTTGCCAGTCCCCCAATTTCTAGAATTCTGAGACTTCTTGTTTAGTCGGGTTTCAGGCCCGTTTCAGATATATTCAACTTTTGGCCTCTTGTTTCGGCTATAGGACTATAGTTATATTATTTTGATTATTAATTGGCTAGAAAGACTTCTTGTTTTGGTTAACCTCCTCTAAGTTTTCCTATTCTCTAGCTTAGACATTTGGCTATATATAGATCATTAGCTCTTAGGTTTTAGGGACATTATTACTGCGATTTTGAGACAACATTTGGAGATTAATAAAGTCAAAATTCTGCTTAGCTACGTAGAGGAGATTAGCAAGGCTTGCTCGAACGACTAAGCCTTCTCTTTCCCTACACTTATGCTTTTTGTTATGATATTTTCTATTGATTTCTCTTGCCTCATGAATATGCTTAGCGAGTAGATTTCTCTAGAGTGTGATGCCCTAATATGTGATTGACTATCAATGTGAGTTTATGGTTCGAATATCTTGCATATTAGTTATTAATTGGTGAACTTAATGCTTAACCTAACTTGATCACTTAGGTTATGATTAGAATTGATGAGACTGGACCAAGAGGTACTCGAACTGATGGATATATCAACTAGCATGTTCTTAGGTATTAATGAGACGTCTTGATATCATAAGAATAACCCACTAGGAGGAATCTTCATAATTGGAATTAGTATAGTTCTAAGTCTAATTGATGAGCGAAAGTATTAATTAGTAACTTAGGTCTTTGCTATCTTAGTTTTATCTCTCTAATGAGCGGAAGCGTTAGGGAGATGCATTAGAACACTCCGGGTACTAGTTAGAGCTTCACAAGAACCATAATCTCGACATAGGTATAATCCATAGGGTATCGTGCTCGTTAGTCTCCACTGAATCACAACTCTCTTACGTACGTTTTCGATTTCATTTTCTTTCTTGCAATTCTGTTACCTACTTTATAAACTTTAATTTTTTGCTTCGCATAATTGATTGTTTTCAATTTCATGTTCTAACCTTCAGTTCGAAACTCTACTTATCCACTATACTATTTGGTTGTATGTTTAATTGTTCTCAATTTCTCGTACATCAGAGCTTGAGTTTAGATTTAATTAGGACAATTATTGCAACTAAAATACGGCTAATGACTTCTAATTTTGACCGGAATTAAGACTCTCGATCTCCTTTATTAGAAGGGGCATGGGTACGATAAAATCAGTAATCACACACAAAAAAACCATATGCTACATTTTTATAAAGGTTTTAAAAAAGTCGTTCGACTTGTCGTACCGCGACCCGTGACCAAGCACGGGCCGTTTTTCTATCTAAACCTGGATGATGGTTCAACTACTCTACCGGTTAAATCAGTCGAATCAATCGGTTGAACTGGTTGGACTAACTTGTCGATAAGAATGTTAATTTTTTTTATTTTTTTACTTTTATTAGATTAAAAGTAGGGCAAATTACCCTCACATCCCTGAGGTTTGGTCACCCTCCCCCTAGAGTCCCTGACTTTTGGAAAAAGATTGTCCCGTCCCTAAGTTTTGACGATAATAGACTCTCGGGTCCCTGGCTGACGTCATCGGCTCTTTTTTTCATTTTTGGTCATGGAAATGACCAAAATACCCTTAAACAAAAAATAAATTTTTTTACCTTCTTCAACCTTTTACCTCCCCCTCTCCCCCTCCCGCTCCCTCCCTCTCCCCCTCCCGCTCCTGCCATTCATTGTAGCCTTGCAAGCCCTCGGAATTCAATTTCTTAACTGCAATGATGTTGGCAGTTGAACTCTTCCCAGGGACCTTGTCATCGAGCCAGCCCTTGAAGACTTTCCCAAAGCCTCCTTCTCTGATTTGGGAAGCGTGCTTCGTTGTTTGATTTTCAAATTCCCGTCCGTCCCCATCCCAAATCCCCAAATCAATTTTCACAGATCCCTTCGACCGGCGTTCCCTTCTCCGCCATTACCACCCTCCACCTTCCACCGGCGGGAAGGTTGGGTGGTGACGGGCGATCCCCCCTCCTTCGTCAGAAATGGTGGCCTCCCTGTCCCCGACGATCTTCGTCGACAACATTCCGTCCAACTGAAACTTCTGATCCCTTGGGAATTTCTTCCGCCCTCACTGCTCGGTGGACGATGTCTACATTGCCTCTAAGCTGTCCAAGCGGAGGTCAAGGTGTGGCTCTAAGGAATTTGAAAATCAAACAATGAAGCACGCTTCCCTCGAAGAAGAAATCGCCGCCTTGCTACCTTGCGAAGAAGAATAAGTCGTCCTATTGCTGCTGGCTGTGTCCCACGGGAGGGGGAGAGGGGGGGAGCGGGAGGGGGAGGGGGAGGGGGAGGGGGAGAGGGAGCGGGAGGGGGAGAGAGGGGGAGCGGGAGCGGGAGGGGGAGAGGGAGGGAGCAGGATGGGGAGAGGGGGAGGAGGGGGGGAGCGGGAGCGGGAGCGGGAGGAGGGGGTATTTTGTTTTTTGTTTAAGGGTATTTTGGTCATTTCCATGACCAAAAATGAAAAAAAGAGCCGATGACGTCAGCCAGGGACCCGAGAGTCTATTATCGTCAAAACTTAGGGACGGGACAATCTTTTTCCAAAAGTCAGGGACCCTAGGGGGAGGGTGACCAAACCTCAGGGATGTGAGGATAATTTGCCCTTAAAAGTAATATCATGTTTACCTCAGAATTACAAAAAAGTCACAAATAGTTTTACTTCCATCAATCAACTTTAACATCTTCAAAAAAATCAACATTAACAATTCGTTGTGCTAAATGAAATTTGTGGGTTCGTCTGAATCAGACACACCGACAAGACGTGAGAATCACGACGCACTTGCCCGCAATCAGTTCTCACACTTCGTTTCTCTTTAAAAAAAAGTTCTTGCACACTTTGTGGACACGTCAGTCAATGTATGATGCATAACTGGAATACTAATGCTTAATGTCTCCGATTATTACAAGTATTTTATTTCCTAATGAAACCTTTGAAATTATTTGTGGCCGATGATAAACCGTGTTAATGTATACTTCTCATCGTGCTGGCCCACTTCAGTTTGGTTTCATTCACACACAAGAAAAAAAAAATATCAATTTTCCTTTGAAAAAACCAACTACTACTACATAGGCCATGGAGACCCATAACAACTGGTTCTTATAGAACTGTTTCTAATTTATAAGATTAATTAAAAAGTATCTTAAATTTTAATAAACTCTCATCTGCTGCCTAAAGAAATTTGCGATAGAAGACGTAATACTGAATTGATGAAATTCTGAATTGACTTGAGCCGGTAAATTAAAAAAAATCATACTATTATTTTCTTTGCCAATTTTCGCAGCTCAAAGAAAGAAAAAAAATCCCATCCCTCCTTTAAGTTTACCAGAAATGTGACGGCCCTCACGGATATCTTGTCTATCCATCTTCTTATGTGGCGCCAAATTTCCTTGATTCACGGCTTTCTCTTTTTTGGATTTTTTTACTTTTTTTTATTATAGATTAACTCTAATACATCTATAAAGTTTTTCTAAGTTCACTAGATGTCTAATATTTTTTTAAATCAAAATTTCTTCTACATCCTGAATACGAGTCTACCTCAATAAGGTAAAGATCAAAGACTTTTTAATGACAAATTTGTAATATCAAACAAAAATTTTCAAATTATATCAACCGATAATTTCAAAGGCACATTATGACCATCCACATTTTAAATCAATCGTCTATATTTGAGGAGGACGGTGCTCCAAAACAGCACCCAGCTTCACCCATCTTGTAAAAAAATGGGGTCATATCTAGGTGTAGTTCTCCAAATATTATTATTTTTATATTTGTAACAGTTAATGAGTTTTACATTTCAGCCCAACCAAATTGGCAATTGGCCTGAATAGGACCCAGTTAATGAAAATGCGTATCCCTCGAATTTGTTTAAATATACTCAAAAGCTCTTCGTGTTTGCAAAATACACGCCGACGTCCCTTGTGTTTGATTTTATGATACTTTTGTTTCCCTCAATAGATTTTTTTCTTTTTTTATTATTGAAATGACAAAACTATCCTTGGAACAAAAATAAAAAAGTTGCTGACATCAACTCTTCTTCTACCTCGTACCATGTGACATCATCTTCTTCATCGATCCTAGAAGTAGAAAAATCAACCCATATCTATCATCCCCTTCTTCGACCCAGGCGACTTCAGCCCCAGCGCACCTATGAGGAACCATTACCCAACAAAACCCAACTCCTAAAATCACTCAATCAAGAGACCCACATAAAAAATCCAATCTTTCCAAGTTCGAACATCACAAACCCGTCGTTGACATCGGCCATCATCGAATTCAACAGAAGCCCAATCGTCTCCAGGATGGTGCTCTCTGCCTCCAGGATGGTCAAGAATGACCTCCGTCATGCCACACAACTTCATCTTGCTGCTCCTCGGCTTCTCCCTCGCCAAATCTGTCCTCGGGAACCTCAAGTTCGGCGGCGATGTGCAATTTCATGGACCCCGTCGGTTTGCCCTAAATCCAAAATAGAAAACAAAAACAAGTTCGGCGGAGAGGTAGCGGTTAGGGGAAGCCTTGAGCGAAGCAACAAGGATAGTGGCCTTGGCGCAGCGGACGGCAATATGCGATTTCTCCGTCGGTTTGCTCTCGACCCCCTCTTCTCCTTCCATTTTTTTTTGTTAGTTTGATTGGATTAGTGTTCTAGGGAGTGTTCTTAGATTTTAGTTAGTTTTTCGCTTCGTCGGTGTTGTTGTTTTGGCTGAAGAAAGACGAATGAGAGGATAGATGATGTCAGCATTTTTTATTTTTTGTTCTAGGGGTATTTTGATCATTTTATTGACAGAATGAAAAAAAGAGCTGGTAATGTGCGTCAGGGACATCTGCGTGTATTTTGCAAACACGGAGAACTTTTTAGTATATTTAAACAAACTCTACAGTAATTTCCCAAAAAAATTCCATCGATCTTGAACGTTGATTGGTCCGTTTACTTGCGTATATCTTTTTTGTTGTTGTTGGAAACTAGCGTATATCTATTTTTTTTAAAGGTGTATATCTATTCTTTTGGACCGGTGCTAACCTAATACGGCAGCTCTCGAACGTTCTCCACTTTGATTAGACAAATTCACACCCAACAACACGATAATTTCAATTTTTATCTTTAATTACAAAGTTTCAGGAGCTCGTTACATTACCCATAAGGATATTAAAAGATTGTCTCTCCATTTACTGCTAAAAAAGGACAAAAGACATTAAATACTTGAAGTAGAAACGACAGTTACGACACCATGCGATATGATAGGGGCCATCATCTTCCCCAGTACGGAAATGGAAAAGGGACAGAAGAGAAAACGAAGTAGGTGTCTTCACGTATCGATCAATTTGGAACAGATAAAGATTGAATGGTTCATTTTTTTTATATAAGCATCTTCACTTATTTTTCACATGAAAATGAAATTTATAAGATAAGATCCGTAACATGAGCAAATACTTATGCCAGACAGGAACATGTTATGTGAACTTCCTTGGATTCAACTTATCTACTTGCTAATATAAATATCACACATGCAAGCGATTCCACCACGTGGTTAAGCGTACTATTAGATTTTTTTGGTGAGATTTAAATTGTTTCTACAATTTCGGATTTTAGACAGTCATGGGATTCGATCCTCCCACCTCATGCTTAAAGACTGACACCGTATTCATCAGAATTGGTAGCGTACTATTAGATTGGATCCATTTCAGTTGTGTCAATTTCAATGGATCCAATCTAATGAATCCAATCTAAGCATACTGTTAGATTGGATCCATTGAAATTGACACAATTTTTGTGTATTAATTTGGCTGCATCTAATTGTACGACTTCTATTTCGTTTTCTGATTGACTACAACTTCTGTTAGGTAAGTATTTTATTTTTTTAAGGAGAAACAACACACTTCATTACGTCGAAAAATTCGAATGTTGGGTTACAAAGATAAAAATAAAATAAGATAATAACGTAGAAAGACAGGGGATGAACAAAGTGCCAAAAAACCTCGCAGGCATCGTGGATGATAAAGAGACCATAGCAAAGTTCTCAACAACGAGAGCTACAAGCAACTCGAAAGAGAATCGTCAAACCAAACCACTGCTGTCAAAAATGATAGTGAACAAGTACAAAGTTACATCGGAGATGCAACAATGCACAAATAGCACAAAAGGCATAGCTGAATTTGACAGAATTTAGAGTTTAATCATGATAATTATAACTATTGGTGCAAAAATCTACTTATGAAAAAAACTTGTGCTGAATTGATATATCATGTATGTGCATGCACTATGTGCATATAATTAAGTGGACGTGACATTTTAGTGCAGAAAGTTTTATTACAAATCATCCCATGGATATGATTTTATTAAAATGTTAACTATTTTTTACATTTACGATGAATCCTACATTTTCTGTTTGATGCACATCAAATTTTATTACGTGATGCAACTATGTGCCGAACTCTGGAGAAATATGTCTCATGGGGCCCATGGTTTTTATTGGTCATTTTCTGTATGAAAAGATGGACATCACAACATATGTTTTGTATCTCCCACCAAAAGAAAAGAAAATAAAAAATATATATAGTTGGTAAATTTTGTAGATTTAACTATCTTTTTGGATTTTTTTAAATTAAAAAACTGGGTAAATTTCAGATTTTTTATCAAAGAATTTTGTTTCAGATTAAAAATAGGATGGATTTAATTAAAAGTAACCCGTTTCAAATGGGAAACAAGATTAATGAGGTAACAAAATAAACCGATAGTCCTGAAATATTAGAGTAAAAAAGGCTGTGTAGCATGACCAACAACAACAAAAATGTATCTTTTTTGTCGCTTAGTATTTAAATACATACTGAATTTAACTAATTTAAGCTTCAACCAATAACATTGACATGTTTTCTATAAAAGCTTAACGTACGTTTAGCAAGTGCCTTTGTAATTGCCACCTTTTCCTTTCTTCTTTTCTATAGACATCGCAGAGCCACGCCAAAGTATGAAGAAGGCGATGAAATGTTAAAATCATAAGAATCTTTCATTTTCTAAATAACTGGAAAATTATTAGATCCCCTCAACAGCAAAACTGGGGAAGCATAGCCAGGAACAAGCTCAGAGCTGCAAATTTCTTCCGCGGGAAAACTTTGCGTCTGTGAGCGACGCTGCAGTTCCCAAGTGAACGAACGAAAAGAGGAACCAATGAGTTTCTCACAGCACAGACGGGAGCCCATATTGTAGCTTTTGGATAACTTTTCTGACATATTTTAAAAATCTTTTATCTAGCGATTATGAACGTATAGAAGTAATTCAATTTTTTAATCTATCTTTTTATCTGTAATGCGTATTCTGGAACCTATGGTGCAGATTCTATTATTTATATTATTTATAAGGTTTCGTTATTTATTTTGGGGTTTCTGTTAGGATTCTTTAGTTTTTGAGAAAACTTCATTTTAGTATCCTGTAGTTTGGCCAATTTCACTTACAACCCTGTGGTAAAAAACTTGTTAAACGGGTCCATGAGGTTTCAAAAGGACCTCACGAGCAGCTCCCCCTTGCCCGAAATCAAAATTACGTCATTTTGGTATCTACGTGGCATGTCAATTGGGCAAAAAATTACCCAATTGACGCTGATTTATCATGAAGGCAAACTTCAAAATAATCCCAACTCTATTTGGCTTGCCATGAAGGCAAACTTCGTTGTGCGAGTTTTTTTCCAAATGTTTTGGGTATAAATACTCCTTTGCGTTGCACAAAGAAGAAATGCTCCGTATAGGATTGGTGAAAGGTATTATCTTCTTACAAGGAATCGAAATTCTTTTAATGAACATTTTCTTAAGTGCTAACTTTATAAACACTCTGTCGAAATTTAATCTTACATAAAATCTCATAACATTTTATCTTCACGAGTCAATAATTTGCACTTCAATCAAGTTGCCCAACAAAATCCTAGAAGCATCTAGATTTCATCACATTGTCTGTGGCTACATTAAGAAATACCTCTGATGTTGAGGAGTTATGGGAACAATTCAATGTGCTTCTAGAGACTTGCGGCCATTAAACATGTCCTATGTAAATCCACCGTAATTTTTGACTCAAAACTTTGGATTATAGTGATTGCACCGGATGTGAAAAGCTAAACACTCATATACAACTCTATATTTGTAGCTTTGCCAAAATCTACATGGAAGAGGGTCAAAATTCGGTTTCAAATCTTGGAAATTTAGTGCGCCGGGCTCATGAACATGTCTAGGTAAAACGATCATTAATGTTCCCAGAATTGAGGAGATTAAAGTGGCTTTGGAAAATTGAGGCATAGACCTACAATTATATACTTCTTTGTTATCTTTCCATTTTGTTCTAAAAGCCACCAAAAGCCGTGCAACATGCCAAAACCATGCGCCAATTTCATGAACATGTCTCAGAAAAATGACCATAACTTTTGACTCAACATCGAATTTAGCCGATTCAAATGGATGAGTAAATATAAGACAAAGATCTTCAAATATGTATTTTTGTGATATCATCCAATTCGGTAAGACCTTTACGCAGAGTTTAGGTTGCATTTTGTTGGATGAGAAGGCATGTTGATGTGTTGGAAAGATTCCATTGAGCCCCAAATTCCTTTGGACCCTGAAAATGCCTTTCGAGCTCACAAATACCTTTGGAGCCCCAACTTCCATTTTCTATTTTTTTTAAAAAATTTTCTTTGTCCTTATATGGTGAGCGCTCAGCCGCGCTCACTAATACAACTAGTCTAATGCTTAATGTCTCCAATTATTTCAAGTATTTTATTTCCTAATGGAACCTTTGAAATTATTTGTGGCCGGTGATAAACCGTGTTAATGTATACTTCTCATCGTGCTAGGCCACTTCAGTTTGGTGCAAAATCAGCCGATTAATAGAAAATATCAATTTTCCTTTGAAAAACCCAACAACAACTACTACATAGGCCAAGGAGACCCATAAAAAACTGGTTCTTATAGCACTGTTTCTAATTTATAAGAATAATTAAAAAGTATCTTTTTAATAAACTCTCATCTGCTGCCTAAAGAAATTTGCGATAGAAGACGTAATAATGAATTGATGAAATTCTGGATTGATTCAAGCCCGTAAATATAAAAAATCATACTATTTTTTTGGGTCAATTTTTGCAGCTCAAAAAAAAAAATCCCATCCCTCCTTTAAGTTTTCCAGAAATGTCACGGCCCTCACGGATATCTTGTATATCCATCTTCTTATATGTGGCGCCAAATTTTCTTGATTCACGGCTTTCTCGTTTTTGGATTTTTTTTTACTTTTTCTATTACAGATTAACGCTAATACAGCTACGAAGTTTTTGTAAGTTAACTACACGTTTAATAAATTTTTTAAATTTAAATTCCTTCTACATCCTGAATACGAGTCCCTACCTCTACAAGGAGAAGACCAATGAATTTTAACGACAAACATGTAATATTAGACAAAAATTTCCAAATCACATCAACCAAAAATTTCAAGGGCACATTATAACCATCTATATTTTAAATCAACGGTCTATATACGGTGCTACAAACCAGCACCCAGCTTCACCTCAACAGTATACCAATGAAGAGCTACGATCTACAATTGCCAAGCCAACTTTTAAAAAAAAATCGGGGTCATATCTAGGTGTAGTTCTCCAAATATTATTACTTTTATATTTGTAACAGTTACTGAATTTACCTTTCAGCCCAACTAAATTGGCAATTGGCCTGAATAGGACCCATTTAATGAAAATGCGTATCAGAATACGAACCCATCGTCCTTCATTAAAAAAAAAATCCATCGATCTTGAACGTTGATTGGTCCGTTTACTTGCGTGTATCTTTTTTTTTGAACTTGCGTATGTCTATTTTTTTTGAAGGTGTATATCTATTCTTTTGGACCGGTGCTAACCTAATACGGTACCTCTCGAACGTTCTCCACTTTGATTAGACAAATTCATACCTAACAATACGACAATTTCAATTTTTATCTTTAATTGCAAAGTTTCAGGAGCCCGTTACATTACCCATAGGATATTAAAAGATTGTCTCTCGATTTACTGCTAAAAAGGACAAAAGACATCAAATAATTGAAGTAGAAACGACACCATGCGATATGATAGGGACCATCATCTTCCTCATGACGGAAATGGAAAAGGGACAGAAGAGAAAACGAAGTAGGTGCCACTTATCGATCAATTTGGAACAGATAAAGATCGAATGGTTCATTTTTTATATAAGCATCCTCACTTATTTTCACATGAAAATGAAATTTATAAGATAAGATCCGGAGCATGAGCTATACTTATGCCAGACAGGAACATGTTATGTGAGCTTCCTCGGATTCCACTTTATGTACTTGCTAATATAATATCACACATGCAAGCCATCAGCCACCACGTGGTTAAGCGTACTATTACATTGGATCCATTGAAAATTGACACATTTTTTTGTGGATTAATTTGGCTGCATCTAATTGTACGACTTCTGTTTCGTTTTCTGATTGACTCCAACTTCTGTTAGGTAAGTATTTTATTTTTTTTAGGAGAAAAGATATTTCATTACGTCGAAAAATTCGAAAGTTGGGTTACAAAGATGAAAGCAAATACATAGATTGAAAGCAAGACAATAACGTAGAAAGACAGGGGACGAACAAAGTGCTAAACAACTTCGCAGACATCGTGGATGATAAAAAGACCATGGCAAAATTCTCAACAACGAGAGCTACAAACAACTCGAAAGAAAATTGCCAAACCAAATCAAACCACTGCTGCAAAAAATGACAGCAAACAAGTGCAAAATTACATCTGAGATGCAACAATACACAAATAGCACAAAAGATATAGTTGAATTTAACAAAATTCAGAGTTTAATCCTGATAATTGTAACTATTGGTCCAAAAATCTACTTATGAAAAAAACTTGTGCTCAATTGATGTATCATGTATGTGCATTCACTATGTGCATATATATAATTAAGTGGACGTGACATTTTAGTGCAGAAAATTTTATTACAAATCATCCCATGGATATGATTTTATTAAAATGTTAACTATTTTTTTATATTTACAATGAATCCTACATTTTCTGTTTGATGCACATCAAATTTTATTACGTGATGCAACTATGTGCCCAACTCTGGACAAATATGTCTTATGGGGGCCATGGTTTTTATTGGTAAGTTTCTGTATGAAAAGATGAACGTCACAACATATGTTTTGTATCTCCCACCAAAGAAAAAATATATATAGTTGGTAAAATTTTGAGATTTAACTATCTTTTCGGATTTAAATTTCAGATTTTTTTACCAAAGAATTTTGTGCGCGCGCTGAATTGGATACGGTCCGTATGGAGCATTTATGCCCATTTTGGAGAGAGAATCAGATTTTCGGCCCATTAATACCCAGATGGGCTTTTGGATGGTTTGATGAACCGAATCCTCCTATCGGATCTATAATTACATTAGGGACTCCGATGTACGAACATTATGGGACCCGTTAAGTAACAGTTATTTGATTCAACGGGTCTATTTTATCCGGCACGAATGTGAAAAATTGGTAAGTGGTTAAATTTTCCACTCGATAGTTAGGCGAAATGAAAAAAAAAATCTGATTTAATAAAGTTGTATTTATCTCTATTAAAATGTTTGCTTTTATTCTGAGTTAACCTTTCCACTTTTAACTGCAGCTACCAATGTAACATGCTGCTGTTCGTCTCTGCCAAATTCATAGTCCTGAAATGCACAATCCACAGTTACAGAAGGACTTGTATCAATATTTTGCAATCTCTTGATACCTATAAACACAATAGTCATAGACACGAGGAAACAGTTTGACGAAACGGGTTTCTTTCTTCAATTTCCTTTCACCACTCATCATTGAACGGAGCAATGTGCTATTCTCAAGCCGATTGTGTATCACCGTGTACCTCAATAGCACGTATATTGAGTCAAGTCTCTAAAATAGGCTTGATAAATAAATAAATAAATAAATAAAGTTACCTCAAATCTTCTTCTTCCTCCTTTATTTTTATTGTTCGAGCAACATATAAAGTTAATAGTGAGAAGTATAATAATATTGAAAGAAGCGACTGACATGGAGGAGGAGGACAAATGAATGATATAATGTGTTTCCTTACATGAAAAATGGTTGTGTGATGGGGGCGGGGGTGTTGTTGGTCTTAGGCCAGCCTAATACTAACACCATAGGGTTGAAAGATGCCACACAAGATGTTGCACATTTATACGTGGGGTACAGAGAATGAACAAGCATATATTTGGAGCACAAGCAGACCTGGAACAAATATCTTTGCCCCCTGTTTTATGATCCCAAATCAGCAATATCTTTAGCCTGCTTAAATTAGACAAGTCATTTTAGTTTCGATTATTCAGGCCACACACATGATCACCCAGGTTTTTTTTGTTGGCATCCTCGATTACTTACTTATATGGAGCACATAGAGGTTGTCCACCAACATCAGGTGACAGTAGCACTCAGAACAGTTTATAAAGGAAATGCAGCTAGATTATACGAAGTGTGGACAAGTTTCATGACAAACCTCTAAAGAAGGTAATCTTACGCTGATTTGTGGGTGGGACGAATCCAGAACACTCTGAATTTCAGATCTGCAAAGACCAACAGGTAGGTGAGCTCCTCGTGCAGAAAAATCAAAGTTTACATTAGCCGATGAGCTCCATCGCCGCCAAAACTGGAAAAAAGTGTATAGGGTTTATGCACCAACACAATAAGTTGCAATCTTATACAATATTTTGTTTCATTCAAAAACTATTCTGCAACCAAGTTAAGTCAATAAACTTCTCCGTGGAATGCGAGGACAGGCCTCTTTTACTTGCATTCGATTCAACTATCCAGTGCACACAAGTAATTGAGTAAACGTGATAGAAGATACATTTCGCCTATTAACACTTCGTACTAACCTGATCACACAAACTGGTCCCCTGATGCAACTTATTGCTCCAAACCACAAAGCAAATGAGTGACAAGATCAAACAAACACGGTCTCATTTCAAATTCACACCTCTATTCCTTCATCAGATGCAAATCGGGCAGCGAAATCTTTTGGCTTTGCTTTATCTCCATAGAAAGATAAACCAGCCTTGAAATCCTTCGACAAGAACAAGAAAAAAGACCGTCATTGAGTTGAGAAGAAGAAAAAAGACATAAGTTTCTATTACAATATGAACATTGAGGTAAACATTTACACATTGGTGACTTTCTCACTTCACAAGAGACCATATCTTTTCGAGATTAAACAAAACAAACATAAAACAAACACGGTTGGGTAACTAGTGAAGAAACTAACAGCGGAAATCAACTACCTCGGGCTCCATGACGTCTTCGAATTCGGGAGGCACCCTGATGGAGAACCCATCTCCATAGTACTGGAACCAATTCCTGGTGTTTCCAATGCCATAAAGGAGCGTTCTTGGAGGTGGAGGAGGTTCAGCTGAGGCCAATGCAAGTGGGTTTTGAGCAGTTAAGCAAATGGCGCCAAGTACAGTTGTCTTTAGGAGAACCTGTCTCTTTTTGGTCTTGGGGAATTGGGTTTGGAGGGAGGGTTTGGAGATTCATGGTAGTTGGGATAAGTTGGAGGGAGGGATAATGTGGGGTAGGGTTCAGTTATGGATTTTATACATTTCTTTCATTTTTTGCATTTTGTCATATGGGATTGTGTTAAGGGTAATTTTGGAAATTTCTAGGAATATTTCCCTCAATGGCCACAGCTTTGTGAATCAACCAGGAAGAATTTTGGAATCTAATTACCAAATTGTCCTCAAAAGTTTTCATTGGTTGATAGGCTTTATCCTCTATCAAAAAAAAGAGAGCCAAATCCAAAGTAGAAAAATTGCAAGCCACTCATATTCCCAAACAAAACAGAAACCAGGAAAAAAATGGTATATGCTGCCAACACCACATTATCTTGCATCTTTCCCTTGCTCCACCATTTCTGTGGTGTTTGGTCATAGCTTTCCTCCAATGGAGACCTTACTTTCTTCTCCTTCCATCTCTCCCCTGTCTCCAAAATCCCACTTTTCAACTTCATTCCATTCCAAACCAAGCTCACTCCTCCTCTCCAAAGCTGTCACTTGCAGCAGCAGCCTGAAAAGGCAAACTTCAGAGTCATCTGTTGTTCCCACACCAAAGGCTGGAAGCTGGTTAGCTCATGCCAAGCAAGGCCTAGCAGCAGTTGCCATATCAGTGGCACTCAGCTTCAGTCCAATCTTGGCAAGTGGGAATGGTGCACTGGCATCTGAATTTGATGTTCTCAATGAGGGCCCACCAAAGGAGTCATATGTGGTTGATGATGCCAAAGTGCTTAGCAAAGTGACCAGGTCTGATCTCAGGCAGCTGCTGTCTGATTTGGAGTCCAGGAAGGGCATCAAGATCAACTTCATCACTGTCAGGAAGCTCACTGTAAGAAAGTTGTCAGAGGCCAGTTCTTGTCTAATTAGAGTTACCCCCTCGTATCATTTCCTCTGGTTTGGTTGCAGAGCAAGGCTGATGCTTTTGAGTATGCTGACCAAGTTCTGGAGAAATGGTATCCCACTGTGGAAGAGGGGAGCAACAAGGGGATTGTGGTGCTGGTAACCAGCCAGAAGGAAGGGGCTATAACGGGCGGCCCTGCGTTTGTCCAGGCAGTCGGAGAGAGCGTTCTCGATGCCACTGTTTCCGAGAATCTTCCTGGTAATCTCAATATGATGCTATCAATGTCCTGTGAATTGCTTACAAAATCTACTTGCTACTCTCTACTTGTACCGTGGAGTTACCGAACCAAAACATTTACAATAACATGGCAGTTTACTGATCAAAGGCAATTGCTGCTTTACAAATTGCAGTGTTGGCTACGGATGAGAAGTACAATGAAGCTATATCTAGCAGTGCCAAGAGGCTAGTAGCTGCAATCGACGGGCTTCCGGATCCCGGCGGTCCAACATTCAAGGATAATAAACGAGAGTCGAACTTCAAGTCCAGGGAAGAGACAGATGAGAAAAGGGGACAATTCACTCTAGTGGTTGGTGGTCTCCTGGTAATTGCTTTCGTTGTGCCAATGGCGCAATACTACGCTTATGTCTCCAAGAAATAGGTCCTCTCCTCTCCTTTGTTAAGCTGTATAAAATCTCAGATGACTGATCAGGTTCTTCCTATCAGAATACGAGTCCGGATTTTTCACTGTGCCCATGGATCAAATATCATACTGAACTCTGATCTTTATTAAAGGCATCAGGGTACAATTCTATTGCTTCCCTTGCTAGCTGATGAAACCTGTTGCAATTTAGTCTAACAAGCATTTTCAACCAGAACTTTTAACTTACAAACCTTTTCCTTGGTAAAATCAGATGTCACCGGTAATCGAAAGAGAACAACCAAACTTAATCTGCAATTTAGTCTGTACCACTCGCATGTTCAAGTGTTTCTCCCACTTAAGGATGGGGACAATTAGGAGTTATCTGTCTGATTAGATCACCAAACGTTTTCACCTAATTACTATAACAACCAAATTTGTGTATGGTGGCAGCTACTCTGTCAACTTCTATCCTAGTAGTTCAAAAGTTGCTTTCAAAACTAGTGGCAGCAATAAATGCCTTAGTAATGCTCGTTCATCGGTTCGATTAGGATGTACCCTTAGGCTAGGCATTGCAGGAGCAATTGCTAAGAGTTTCTTTATTAGCTGGTAGCAAGTAGGAACATGAAATATTTACACATGAATGGTAAAAAAAAAATGAATGAATCGAAGCATGTGTTTCTTCAGAACCTTGCATTGAGAAGAAAATGCATTTTATCCGAGAAAGGCGAATTTCCCGGTTAGTATCTGTGATGAGACATACTGGTTTGCTGCCTCGGTATAATGAATCCCATCCCAGTTCACATACTCGGTGCTGTCGTTACAAACTTTAGCTGTGACGGTAATCCCATTTACGACTTTCGTCTGCCCTCATGATATTCTGGAGTCGTAGTTCAAAGGCGGTCCTCCATAATCGCAACATGCCATTATGGGTTGCTCAAATCCTGCATAAACAGAGGACATACCAAGACTAATCAGTTATCCACTTTTTTCGAGATGAGTTGAGTCTGCAAATGAAATTGAACTACTTGCGGAATCCAAAATCTGAAATTTAGTGAAAGTTACCATTATTGAGAATAGTTGGCGATGAGAGTGGATTTGATTGCGTAAACATCCACATATGTGACATTTGAATCAGGATATTGGCCCTGCAGCTTTTTGCAAAGAGCATGAAGCTGCAAGTTCAATAATTTGGCTGCTTGATTATGGCCATCTATGCAGCCTAGCTCGTCGAGCTTTGATGGATCGACACCGAATTTAGCAACATTTTGGGGTAAGCATCCAAGGGGACCAGTATTATGTATCCAGAAGTTCCTTCCTCCTTGATCATACAGTCTCTACAAAAAGATACCCCAATCAATCAGCAGAAGAGAACATAATGTTTCTTCATTTTCTCCAAAAGTAGCACAAATATTTAGGATGGAAAGATGAGAATGTGATAGACCTGACCTGACCTTGATTCCATTTTCAAATTCAAGCAGAATAGTCGGAATCGAAGCAGCTATTTGATCATATGTTTTGGAATAAAATGCATCAGCAAGATCATTCTGATCGATGTCGAACATGTACAGATCCTTGTCAAAATAATCTTGTGCTGGCAGGTACTTCCCTGTTACCAAAGCTAGCTTCTCATAAGAAAGCTACCCTTGTTGAAATTCATCTACAACCTTTTGCTAGCAATTCAAGAACCTGAGACTTGAACCTCAGGAACTGATTCACTTGAACCCCCATTGAGAAAGGGCAGAGAGATGTCCCAGTTTGCCGCAGCAAAGTTGCAGCCCCTACGGAAACTCGGGACCCCAATTGACTCCAAATAGGCATTTAGGAATGGAAGATCCATCTCGTTCACTGCATTAGAGAAGTACCTGTCTTTTGATAAAAGAAACACAAGGGCAGACCAGTCTATCATGTTGACTTAAAACAGGGGAATAATGCAGAACAAGGAAAAGAGAATGTTGGTTTACTTGGGAAATCAATCAAGAGACGACCGTGGGATGGAAATAGACAAGATCCGGTTAGTATCTATTGGACCCAGATTATTTCTCAAAAAAAGTATGTTAGTTAATACAACAGGCAAGAAAATATGTAATATGCAAGTTGAATACATTGAAGCATATATGGTATTCAAGTAAATAGCAGCACGGCAAGAAACATGTGAAGAGTCCACCGCTTACAAATTTAAGACACTTTCATGAAGTCTACTATTTGTTAGAATATGGATATATTCATATCCAACCAAAAAGAAAATAGGTTGCTAGTGCCCACGACAATGTGGTAATCTCAAGAATTGTTGAGACACACGCTTTAATAAATAGATTAGCAGTCCCCCCTTGGACAAACACATAACTTTTACTTATTCAAATAACAATTAAGGTGAAGCAAGGTCAAGAACAACAAAACTATTTGAGATTCATTTTGTAAGTTTGTTAAAACAATGTTTTAATAAGTAAGTTCGTTAACACTATTAGCCAACAAGGAACCAATCACTAATTTCGTGATCATCTCCACACAGAAAGATGAGAACTTTAGTATGTTTCTAAGTTCTAGCATACCAAGTGACCAGATGAGTTGGTTCTAGAACTCAAGTATTATGAAATCCATGATGCAAAATGGATAATTGAAAAACGCATGTTCTACAAGAGAAGGAATATGTACTTGAAAAATCCACAATGAGCCAACCATCACAAATTGTCGCTGATGGAGACTTGAAGTGAACTTGTCCATTCGGTGGACCGAGATGAATGCCGAGTCCGGCTACGAGGTTTGCGGTGTCAAGAGTTAGAGTCAGCGGAGTTGAAAACCACCGGATGCTTGAAATCAACGGAATGGGTAGCCGATATTAAGATGGATGCAAGAAAGGCTAGACTACAATGTACAGAAACTGTTGGGGCCATGGCTTTCTAGAAATGCTGAAGTTGATATAAAATGATGAGGTTTACCTTTGTCACCTTTCAAAAATCTCATCAAATTCGTGATATGCGTATATTGGGAGATGCAAACCAAAAAATATATATAGTTATGAAATGCTGAGCCCTTGCTGAGATAGAAAGGGCTCATCAAGTCAAACATTCGGGTACTTCATCTTTTTACTGATATTGTCAATAGGACGTGAGGTGTATTGCTCCCTCGTTGTTGTGCATTTGGTTCAGCTTATAGTGAGTGACGGTGACCTATCACTTTGACCAACTTGAAGCTTAATTTGGAGCTGAACAAATTTAATTGACGTGGAAAAGCTTATGGTGATGTCCCCTATCCTTTCTCGTATTGGATCTGTTTGTTTAATCAGCTAGTTAAATAACATAAAGATTACTAAGCTAGTGGATTAAATTCCATTTTGATAATCATTTGCCAGCCGTTGCGATGTGCATGGATCTGCTGAAGGACAAGTAATAATTGTACTTTGCTTACATTTCCATGCGTGAGAACTTCTTTTCACCTGTATATTTTATTTGAAGACATTCAAGTTGATGATTGCAAGGGTTATTACTTGTGCAAATTATCGTGGTGTCTCTCGTATTTGACTAAATTGACGATTTAGTCTCTCTTGTTTTAAAAATTATTCTCTCATCTTTCCTGTTTAATTTTATTATACTCTCGGGTCCTGACTCACGTTAATAACCAATTTTTTTCATTTTTGTTATTGAAATGACAAAAATATTCTTAGAAAGAAAAAAAAGTCCACCTTCTCCCTCGTGTCGATGTTGACCATGGAGCTCCACATAATCTTCACCACAAATCTCCCTCGATATTCACCTTCTTCTTCAATCCTCATATCGACACTTGCCACCCCTTCTCCAGCTGGCCATTCATCCTCACGGGAGACGGCCTCCACCGGACTCAAGAAAACCCACCCTTGTCGCATTTTGTTTGTCAGCGGATCTGGATTTCCGGTGGAGTTCGTCGGACTCAAGAGAACCCCGCCAAGCCAGCCGGACGGGGAAGGAGGGGTCGGAGCATCGGACGACGGGAGGAGGGGAGGCATTGTTCATCGCGCCGACGACGGATGGAGGTTGAGCTGGGGCTTGATGTTCACCGCCGTTGGGCTTTGATGTTCACCGCCGTCGGGCTTTGATTTTCATCGCCATCGGGCCTCCCTCCCTGCTCCAGCGACGGAGACCGGCTTCTCTCCGGGTCCCACTTAAAGCAACGGCGACTAACTTCCCGAAGGGGGAACCGGGTAGCTGCCAATCTCACTGATTTAGGGTTTCGGTTTTCATGTGGAAGTTCCCACGGTAGTGAGTTTGGTTTCCTGCACCTCCGACCAATTAAATGGCTAAATCATCACCAAGTTTCTGGAAAAATGACAAGGGTATGAAGATGAGACCAAATTTTCATTGTTTTAAAATACGAATTTTGGAACGGGCCAGATTTTTTTCGTTTTCCAGCCCGACTGGTCAAATCGTCGGTCAGACTGAACTTTTTAAAATTAATTTTTTAATATTTTTCAAATATTTTGTAGACTAAGTAGTCAAAATATAGGTTTCAAAATCTACATTTTAGAAATATCAACCAATATATAACATATAAAAGTCCATTTCTCTTTGTTGATTAAGAAAAATCGAGTATATGATACAACTTTTGATTTAATTTTTGGGAAAAGTATAATTTTGTACCGTGTAGTTTCACCTTTTTCGCGATAAGACCGTGTAGTTTAAAAACCATCAATCAGGTCCAAGTTATTTGAAAATTTATCAAACTACGGTCCCGCTCAGGCCCGGGTGACTTCTGAACCTAGCTGGATGGCCCCATCATCAAAACGACCTTGTTTAGTCTGACATGGCTTGGTGAGTGGGTGAATGAGTTGTCTTGAAAGTAAATTTCTAAAAAAAAAACCAAATTTATTAATTTTTTCTTTCAACCCCTCTTCTTCCTCCATCCCTCTTCTTCCTTCTCTAACCTGCAATTGCACACCTAATCCACAACGAAATCAACGCTAAAAAACCGATCAAATCTAGAACATATAACCCCAGGAACATTCACGCATGAACCTAATCCATATTTGACCACAATGAGACTACAACCACAAATCAAAACTCATCTCCAAAGAACCCAAATAAAAATAGCTGATGTGTTTTCGCTCATGTCCAGAGGACGAAGACGAAGATGAAGACAAGGACCTTAGCGACGACGACGATGGCAACCACAATAAATAATGGGTGGGCCTCACCCCAGGGCGACCTCTTCTCCCTTCGCCTCCTAACTGGGAAAAACTGCTTGCTCGCATAACACCAAAACCCAAACACCTCGTTATAAGTTTTATCATCTTCTCCTCTCTTCTTCCCGTGGGCTGGGTCTCTGCCATGTACGCCTTCTCCTCCATCTCCCGTAGCTTCCTGGCCTCCTCGGGCGTTAACCCATCAGCGGGGTTCGCATCCCTAACCACTCAACTACCATAAAAATGCAACCTTTTAATAGGAGTTACAGTTTAATTGGGAGATTAGGGGAGGCAACGGTAGCGGCGGAGGATACTCGAAGTGGGTCATCGTCTCAGTGGTCGGGGATGGCTTCGAGGATGGCGTCGATGTCAGAAATCTCAGCTCGAGGATGACCAGTTTGGATGTTGGTTTTGTGACCTCGGTCGTTCTCGACTGTTGGTGTTCCAATGATAAATTGGCAATTTTGTTGTTGGTGGAGGAGGAAGAGAGAAAGAGGGTGGAGGAAGAGGAAGAGGAAGAGGAAGAGAGAGAAAATATAATTTTTTAGAGTTTTTTTTTGTAATTTTCATTTTTGACACATCAATGCCACGTGGGATTAAAATGGGACCGTTTTAATTACGTGACCGTCCAGCTAGGTTCGGAAGTACCCCGGGCTTGAGCGGGGACCGTAGGTTGATAATTTTTGAAATAACTTGGACCTGATTGATAGTTTTTAAACCACATGGTCCTATCGCGAAGAAGGTAAAACTACAAGCTACAAAATTATACTTTTCCCTTTTTTTTCTGATTTGGCTAAAATTCGGTCAGACCGGGTGGTCCAATTCGAAAATTAGTATGAACCGCCTGGATTTTGGGCGGTCTGACCGGAGGCCATTTTTACCCCTAAAAACGGACCGCTCTGATGCTCGATTCGTAGTTCGACCAGTCGGACCACATTTTTTAAAACAATACAAATTTCTTGATCTAATCTACTGTGTTTTTATTCTAATTCTAATTTGGGTCGATTTTCTAATGACAAGGGTATGAAGATGAGACCAAAATTCTGGAAAGTGTGGTGTTCGCTTGGGGTTGAGAAATTTTTAACCTGAGAAGATGGTGTTCGCCGAAAAAGATGACCGGAGAAGATGATCAGAGGTTTGAGTTTAGCGGAGAAGGGTATTTTTATCATTTCAATGACAAAAGAAAAAAAAAGAAAAGATGACGTTAGCCAGGGACCCGAGAGTATAATAAAATCAAACACGAGGGATGAGAGAATAATTTTTAAAACAAAGAGGACTAAATCGTCGATTTAATCAAATACGAAGGATACCACAGTAATTTACCCTTATTACTTTGCTTCTGACAGAGGCAGAAATGGATGTCATGTCTCAATTTATACCACTCCATCTTCCCCATACATGCAAACATATGATCGGGAACAGTATAAGGCTATTCATATTCTCATTCAAGTAAAAGATCGAAATTGCCTTGGTTGTTTATTCCTTGTGGTTCTCCATCACAATTTTTCCCGACTAGTCTCTATTCTGAGTATTCAGCTGCATTTGAACTATTGATTTTTGAGAAAATTATTTTGGGCACTTTAGTATTTGGTAAACTAGACAATAGAAATCTTGTAGTTTGTCTTCTGATTTTGTAGTTCCTCTAGTTTGGTATTATTATACTTTGGGGTCTTGATTGACGTCATTGGTCAAAATTTTCTTTTTTTAATCGATGAAATAACTATTATATTCTCAAATTAAAAAAATAAAACTAAAAAAAGATTGACGAACGGGAAGGGGAGGAGGAAGATGATTGATTTTTATATATTTTTTAATTTGAGAGTATAATGGTCATTTTATCTGCTTAAAAAAGGAGAAAATTGATCGATGACATCGGTTAGGAACCCCGGAGTATAATAAAATCAAATTAGAGGAGCTAAAAAATCAGAAGGCAAATTACAATGTCCCCACCTTCTATTTTACCAAACATCCAGTAATTTCATCTTAATTTTTTTGATAAAACGTAAAAATATCAGTTCTCTTGATCGATGCTTAAATTTCCTTCCCAGGAATATCTTTTTTTTCCTAACAGAAACAAATTGTTCCAAGTCCTTTCTTTGAATAATTTTATTTCCTTGATTTTATCGATTTTTATGCAATTCCCATGTTTAGGAAGGTGCTCATTCTTAAATATAATTTCATTTACATTTACGACCCAATTGCCTACTTAACAAAACAAGTAGAAACAGTTTTTCACCGAAAGAAAAAGGTAAAATATTTAATACTGACATGACGTGGCGCTATGACTCAACCTTGTGCAACATTAAAAATTGCACTCATATCATAATAACCAAAATACAAATAAGAAAACGATAACGAGGATGAGTTATTTTTTCACAACTGTGTAATAAATGATTGCTTTTGAGTAATAAAATAAGTTGACTCACCACAGAGAGAGAGAGATTTGAGGGGAGAGAGAGAGAGATTTGAGGAAATCAGAATCAGAAATGGGAGGAGAGGGAGTGGGAGTCGGAGAGGGAGTGGGAGTGGGAGTGGGAGTGGAAGTGATACATTCATGGTCAGCTCCAAGGTCCCTTAGCACCAGCCTTATGTACTCTTTTGCTCAGGTACCCTCTTTTCTTCTTCTTTTTTTTTTATATATATTTTTTTCTGATTAAGAAAGAACCTGGGTGGGGGTGGGTATTTAATTATGATCATCAACATGTTAGTGGCTCATTCTTGTTTTTGAGGTTCTGGGTTCTGATGTTAGAGGGCTATAGTTAAAGTTGGATGCTTTTTGTGCTTCTACTCTGATCGGTGGGTCCTGTGATGATGAGTCCATCAATGGTATATGTAGATGCAAGGGTTGTTGTTGTTGTAGTTGGTGCTTATAAAAGATTCTCCTCCATTGATGCGAGGGATGGGGTTTTCGTTGTGATTGCGCAGAGAGACGACACGGATGTTCTTGATGAGCCTCTTTACGCAAATTTCGTCAAGGTCACGGGTGTTGATAGGCCCTACAAACAGGAGCTTCTCTCCAGAATGGTACAATCTATCTCGCGTTTCCATTGTCCGATTCTTCTCTATCTTAATTGCTGTTTATGTCACTTTTATAAAGCCTTTGTTTGAACCATTGGCTTAGGAATCTGATGGAGGCAAGGTTGTCAAAGATGTCATTTACCGTCCAGGCAAAAATAAGTTCCGGTACTGTAAGGTAAATAAAGGGCCTAGTATCATCAGCTATACAATCAGAAACGAACTAGTTCTGGCTGTGTTGTGGTCATTTTCTCTGTTGCTATATATTCCCAAATGGGAAGGAAGTCCTTTTCCCCTTCAGCTTCTGTTGTCATCTGAGGTCAAGGCTAATATGATTCTTGGGATATGTAGTATCATTAAACTGCTGCATACTTAATTGTCATCCAGAAAGCTTGCGTTGAAAATGGAGGTTTTCAAGATCAGATTAGTTGTTTCGGTTGACGGAAAATGTGAAAATTGTCTGGATTGATGATCCAAAAGTTTAGATCTTGAGGATGCTAGAATCGACAAGATAATTGGTGAAGGCGTCAAATAAATCCGCTGGAGATGAGTTTAACTGCATGGATTGAGTAAGGCTTGAGTTGTACTCACAAATGTCAAATCTCTTTTATTATCATCAGCATATTGCAAAGCAACGGTTACCCGGTTTGCCAGACGATTTGATGAGGAAAGGGAAGCACTTTATATTAATCAGGAACCCCATGGATATCTTGGTGAGTGGTTTCTTAACTTTTTAGCAATGCTTTCGATATGCTAAATCAGGCAGCCAAATATGATTTAGCTGACCTCGGCATGCCAAAAAAAGGATTCTGTTGCTTGCTTTCGTTCTTCTTCTATCTGGTGGATGTTGCAGAATCTGATCCATCCAATGTCTTCCGCACGTTGTCAGCCATCTTTTGACAAGGTTGTGCCTCCATCATTCTTCGAGCTAGGCTTGGGAGAACTTGTTTCTATATACAGTGATCTCTGTCAGCTGGGAAAGCCTCCACCTGTTATTGATGCAGCAGACCTAGAACGGGATCCCGAGGTTATATAAATTAAGTTCAACATTCTTTTTTTAAAGATTGACACTTCGGTGTTGCATGGATGATGATATTCTATCTGAACATTTAAAATATTGCACCATTTCTTGTCAGATTGGTGATATTGATAATTTTCTATGTGTACTCCAAGTTGTTACACTCAAGCAATCAAGCTAAGGCTATTAGTTTGCTTGCTACCAAAATATTAGGAATAATTTTAGCTTCTGTCTGAGTTCATAATCCCCTCGATAGCATGTTCATCTCTTAGTTGCTTTTCATGCAAGTGATTGGGAAACAAAAACTCTTATGTCAATGCTGACTGCACGCATAGTTGGCAACAGCTGATTGTTAAACAACTTCTTTCTATTTTGTGTTCTGTATTAGAGTGGATCTTCATGCATTTTTCGTACTTGAACATTGTTCATTATGAATTTCTTTACTTCGAGGACTTCAGCAAGTGCAGCTAATTCTAGTAGATGGCTGACATGCTATGACATTTATTGGGATATTGCTAGGAATTGTTGAAATGAAGGAAGCTGTGTGATATACATGTCGAAGTGTTTGTGGATTTCGTTTTAATTAATTATCTGCCTTTCTATTATGCTCTTTCTTACATGTTGTCACATGCTTATTTCTTTGATTATGAACAGGGTACTCTGCGTGGTCTTTGTGAAGATTTAGATATTCCTTTCAATGATGCAATGCTCAGGTTCATGGAACCCCTTCCATCTAAGAGCTTATATCTCTAATTTTGTCCGTTGTGGCTAAATCCTTCGTATAATATATTACGCCTTTGCCTTGCCACTAAAAATGTCAATAATTTCTTTCATAGTTGCTTTTCCATGGTGTGAATTTGTCTCGCAAATTTATCTGTTGATTTTTGCTCCAAGAAACTTAGTTGCGATCATACTTGATCTAATCAGATGGGAAGCTGGGCCAAAACCCATAGATGGACTCTGGGCTCCTTGGTGGTACCAGAGTGTTCATAGATCAACTTGTTTTGCTTCATCTAGGAAATATCCAAGGGTATGTTCTCTGTGCAAAGCATTTTAATGGTATCTGAACATTGTTCCTGCTCTCTTTGTATAATGAGCTTGTGCGAATTTCCTAGACTTCACAATCTATATGCCAGTGTATTGTAACCGTTACCAAACAAAGGATTTCTTGCACTAAATTGGTTCCTCTGTGCTATTCCTCGCTAGTTCACTTCATCTCATAGATGTAGTAGAAACTAGGAAGATGAAATATTGCTTGAAGTGATTAGGTTGATGCTTGATTGTTGATTGTTAATCTACAGTGTTTTTCTCATCGGTAGACTCTATTCGCCGATAAACTCTATGATCTAAGCTCATGTTAATCGAATGACCCTGTTAATTTTTCTGATTGTTTCTTTTCAGCCATTTCCTTTTTCTATGTATGATTTGTTGGAACGAAGTTTACCGTTGTACAACATGCTTAGGCGCCATGTTAGAAGGAAGTCAACCCTTTTAAAAGCACCCTTGCCACCCCCGGATATACCCGTCCCTGCAAATGAGAAGCTGATTGCATGGGTTGGTGATGAGATTCTGCCTCGTGAAAGTGCCAAGGTATATTATTGTTGGACATCTTATTTCTATTGATCACATGCATACTTTAATTGTGCTCCTGCTAACCTGTCTCAGGTTTCTGTTTTTGACTCGGTTGTCCAAGGCGGTGATTCAGTGTGGGAGGGACTTCGTGTTTATGATAGAAAAGTATTCAAGCTGGAAGAGCATCTCGATAGGTTAGCCATTTGCAATAAGCGGTCGATGAAGTTTTTTCTTCTTATGGGCCTTGTGATATTTATGAAGCTAGAACATTTTGTAAACGCTCAAATATAATCATCAGATGCTAGACAGTGATGTTGAAGGAAATTAGTAGGGGCTCTGGTGTAGTGTGAAAATGATCCCCTGCATTTTTTATTGGTAATTTTTATTTTTTGCAGAATTCCTTTTTATTGACGGTAACTTATTCCACTTGGTTCAAAGGACTCTACGCTTCATATGCTCACTTTAACTTTATGGGAGTTGATACAAATTGTGCAGTCAGTTAATGGGGTTTCTGCTCTGCACAAGGTCTTGTTCATGCAACAATCTAAGATGTTCTTTGTGTCTTTTATTGTTAGGCTGTTTGACTCAGCAAAAGCTCTAGCTTTTAAGAATGTCCCGACTCGTGAAGAGGTAAGTAACTGATTATCAAAAGCTACCTTTTTAGGTCTTTAGCAGCTGTTAAGCTATGTTTTTGTCATTATCTGTTGTCTGTCCATTCAACCTTGGCTGAGGAGACCTTATTGTTTGCGGAGGAGTTAATTTGTTATCTCTTCGTTACAGGTGAAGGAGGCCATATTCAGAACTCTTATTAGGAATGGGATGTTTGATAACTCCCACATCCGTCTTTCTCTTACACGTGGAAAGAAGGTTTCTGTTCCTCTGCTTCTCTATCTCTCTCTCTCTCTCACACACGCAATACTCTCTCTCATACACACACGCACATTTGTTGTGTCTTTCCAGGTTACTTCAGGCATGAGTCCAGCATTTAATCTTTATGGATGTACCTTAATCGGTAAGAGCAAGGAAAGACTTGGGTACCTGTGAGAAGATTCTCAACCATGGTATTTTATTGTCAAGTTTATAGCTTTAGGGGGCTTATTAGTTGGTGCCATTTTGTCTATTGGCTTAACAGTTAACTCAGGATACTAATTAGTAGTACCTGGACTCTTTTAGAAAGTTAACTCAGGATACTAATTAGTAGTACCTGGACTCTTTTAGAAAGTAGCAACGCTTCGCTCCTTTCATTTTGTTCAAGTCTCAAGATACTCCTCCACCATACTAAAATAATGTCAATTTCAAGATTCCATCTTAGTCATCTGTTGATGCTTATCTTTCTCTGGACCTGCAGTACTGCCAGAATGGAAACCTCCTGTGTATGATAATACTTGCGGTATCACTCTTGTAACAGCTACAACAAGGCGTAACTCACCAAATGTAAGATTTCAACTTTATTCAATTGCCAAGCTATCAGGTCCCGGAAGTTGGAGTACTATACGTTATGACGATTATACTACGAGTACTTGATGACTGTCTCCTCGCATAGGTAATGATCAGAACTCTATGTTCTACTTTCATTTTTTCTAACAGAATTTGGATTCTAAGATTCATCACAACAATCTCCTCAACAACATACTTGCGAAGGTACCATTGTTACTTGTCACATGTTATTTTATAGATTTAAACTCTCGACCTCGAGATTTATAATTCAATTCAACATATATTCGGTAGTTAGCTATGGCAGCTAGCAACAGAATAGACCAGACAATCTATAATCTTTAACATATAAAAGTGTGTAAGTGAAAAAATTTTCTTCCTATAATACCCTAAAAAAAAAGTGATATTCCCTAATGACCCCCGTCTATTAACTCCATGATAATTTATTAGATTCATGTATGTTTTACATTTATGCAGGCTTCCATATTACTATCAAGTATAAATTCATTTTGTCTTTATGCAAATGATGTGCTCTAGGAGCTGGTATCCTAAGCAAGCTCTTCTACTTAATCTTTACTTGGACTCTATTTGATATGGAGACGTGCAGATAGAAGGAAATAATGCGATGGCTGATGATGCAATTATGCTTGACAAGGATGGTTACGTGTCAGAGACAAATGCAACCAACATTGTGAGCTTATCTCTTTCGGATATTTCAATCCCTAAACTTCTTGTGCAGATTTGAGTTCGATTAATCAACGTGATGGATAAAGAGTAGAACTTACATTACTACCTACAGTAAAACTGAACTTGCAGTCATTAGCTTGTTGATGTCAGAATTAGAGAGAGATGAGAGAACAATGCAGGAGATAACTATTTCTATCAATTGGTATTATTTATTTCACTGGTGCCGCAGTTGTGGCATTAGTCACTGGAGCCTCTGTGTTTAACAAGTTGACTTTGAGGGGACAATGGTCAAGCCTTTAATCCCCATGAATTTCAAGTTGGGATGTCGTATCAATTATTGTTGATGTGTGTTTTTCATTTGCAGTTTTTAGTAAAGAAAGGCCGTGTTCTGACTCCTCACGCGGACTATTGCCTTCCAGGGATAACCCGTGCTACTGTGAGTTGTGTTGGCATTTCGAAGTACTGGTTTTGAATCCGGATTTATTCTGCTTCTGCATCCTTAGATCAAGTGTCTGATTTTAGTCTGCAAGGCAGACGACTATGAGATGAAAATTTTAGTGTGCTGAACATGCGTCCAGGCTTAGTCACATCCTCAGTTGTGTACAAGTTAAATAATAGGTACATAAGTCCTGGTCATTTCTTTTGACATTGCAGGTTATGGATCTTGTGGTCCAGGAGAAGTTGGTCCTAGAAGAGCGAAGGATCAGCCTGTCGGAGTTCCACACTGCAGACGAGGTAATCTAAAATGTGACTGAATCTGATGTTAATGATAACCGGACTCGTTATTGTGCATACAACGTTGGATTAATTTGATGGGTGCATCCAAGTGTGACAACAAAAGAACCCCCTTAAAGTTTAACAACATTGAACAAATGTTATGCATGTTCAAAGGTGTTCATTATAACCAAAGGAAGTTCGATCTTTGTAGGTATGGACAACAGGAACAATGGGGGAGCTCACCCCGGTGAGTATATATCCTTCCCTTAAAGCTTTTGTCAAATTTGTTGTCATGTAATAGTGTGTTAGGCATCATAATGCTGCCCATCGATCCAAGTCTCCAACGTTATCGTTGAAATCTTTCGCATAAAACTGTTGCGACTATCATTATAATCGAAACCTGTCATTTTTGGAACCTTTGCTGTCGCTCAAGTTCTACAACAACTTGTCTTACCGAAGTTGCTTCTTGATGGACTGGAAATCAATAGGTTGTGAAGATTGATGGTCGGGAAATCGGCGATGGCAAAGTCGGGGCTATTACTAGACAGTTGCAAGATGCTTATAAGAAGTTGACCAATGAATCTGGAGTTCCTATACCATCCCAGGAGGATTGATCCAAAATTCACCTCCTTGTCTTCACCTGGCGACGACCAGTTGCCTGGCTTTATGAGGTTTTTCCTATTGTATGTTTCACTATAAACTACATTTCTCGTATCTGTCTGCTGTAATTGTAGGCAATGATCGGTTCAAGAATTGGTTTGTGGGTGATTGTCTTAATGCTTTTTGGTCTGTTATAACCACAAAACTCGAACTTGAATGACAGAAAAATGACTCTTTTACGTCCACCACATCAACTTCCGTCGGATTATTCAACTAGTTATGAAGGTAACTAAATGAGTGAAACTGAAAATAACGGCGGTAATTAGTCTGAGGCATAAACTTGACGACCCAGTTTGACAATTTCCCTTGCAAGCGAGACATATTACAATTGCGAGTGAATTAGTAAACTTAGACTAATGTGAAATTCGGTAAATATTCAAAATAAGGTGTCACTTATATGTAGAATAACCAATAAGACGATTCGAATTACACTTCTTTGGCAGATTACTTGTATTCCAATAACTATTGGTCTTCCCTTCCAATAAATAATAACAAGCAACTGGTAGTCTTTGGCCCTTAGGTGTCCCATATCATAACAACAGCGATCACACCAACACCCAACAGCACCGCCAAGAACCTATAAAGCGATGTGTCAATCTTAACACTCACTTGAGGAGCATACCCCTTGGCCAAGAGATGGTTTATCGACACATAAATGAAAATGCCGCAAGCCAACCCCATCGATATCGCAAAGATCCAATCTGCCACGGCGCCCTGAGTCGTGGCGTCTATCACGATTCCTATAGCGACACCGATCGGGCTGGAGATGGCGAATGCAAAGGCGTAGGCAGCGCACGATAACAGAGGCCGGTTCGGGATCATCCGGAGAAGGGCTATCCCCATTGCGATGGCTGCGAATATCTTGTGCAATGAGATGGTCCACAAGGCCTTCCAGGCATCATCTTCCGACTCCGCGACTCCGATGGCTATGCCTTCAAAGACCGAGTGGAAACACAGGGCTACTATCAGGAGAATGCTGTCACTAAGTGAGCTGGCTGTGGCTAGCGAGTAAGAGTCTACATATGCACCCTGTGGAAGCAAAAGATGGGTTATACCTTTTCTGATGAGAAAAACTCTTCAAATAAATACCAATATCAGTTGCTTTGCTTGCCTGAATATGCAGGTGAGAGGTTCCATTTTCACTGGTTTTTCCCCTGGCAATACGCCCTGGTGACGAAGAGAAAGAAACATTTGAATTAAGCTGGGGAAATCTAATCCGAACATACAGTGGACCGATTAATATCCTAGAAAATATTGTATTTAGCTTAAAATCTACTCATTTAAAAGTTGAATTTCTTACAAGTCAAGACACCTGTTAGGAAAGGAAACTGAGGAAAGCAGGAGGTCCTCCTTATTCCACCAACAGGAAACATCTTAGGACACAACTACTTAAAAAATACTAAACTATATGGAAGCCTTTCCCTTTCATCTCATTAGATTAACACTTTCCAAAAAGATGTAATTTTCAATCGGAATTCAGTCAATTTTCCTTTTCTTTTTTTCTCCTCTGGTTGCTTGATTCCTAAGCCCAACCATAGATATCCATGTAACGGAAAATAATCTCTCTACAAATATTTGACTTAGCAAACAATTCAATTCCGGAAAACGAATTCATAAAATTTTCGAGTTAGACAAAAAAAAAAAAAGAATTCACCTTGCTCCAGGTCACCATTGACAGACCCTCCACGACCACCGTCTCTTCTCCCATACACAGAGGAAATCAAGCAATCCGCGAGCATGGTCATCAAGTAGCCAGCGCAGGCCAACATGAAGGCGAACGGGTACTCCTTGGAGGTCAAGTCGCCGAACGTCTCGTTAGCGTCGCTAAGGAAGTGTATGAGCGCGGTGCCAAGGAAGACGCCGCCCGCGAACTGGGTCCCGAGCACGAGGAACCCCTCGTTCCATTTGAGGAAGTAGGGGGAGACCCCGCCGAAAAAGGTCGAGAAGAAGATGATGATCAGGCACCAGACCTTGACCAAGATCAGTGACTTGGCGCGCAGGTCAACGGAGTCGTCGGAACTGGCGTCTTCGTCGTCGTCGTCGTCGTGGGCCGCGGTTAGGATGGCGAGGGAGAGGAGGAGGAAGGCGGCCAGGAGAAGTTTTCGAGACATGTTTAGGAGTGTTGTTTGTAAGGGAAGAAGACAATTGGAGGAGGTAGATGATGATGATGATTAGATTACGGTAAGCTTTTGCTAAATATCAAAGGGTTCGTACTCTGTACTGCAGGAGAAAAAAAGGAAAGCAATTAATGAGATTAGAGGAGTACCTGAAAATAATACTTTCTATATCTCTTTGTATAGTAATAACAAATATTAATAGGATTTTTAAACCAATGCAAATTATAATTCCTAATTATAAGTCCAACTACAAAGAAAAACTAATTTTTTATATAAAAAAAAGAAAAACTAATTTTTTTGAAGAGTCCAATTCTTTTTAAAATAAAACGATCTTTTACTAATGATCTACATGTTTAATTAAATACATCTTTTACTAATTCTATATGAAATAGAAAAACCTTAATACAAAAATATCATAGAATATAATTAACCAACATTTTTACTTGTAAGAACAAAAGATTACCCTTCATATTTGGCAAGTAAATTTTCAATATTTTTTAAATCTAATTTGATTCTAATTTGTTTATGTAGTACTTTTCTTGTGGATTTTTTTTTTGTGGAAGTGGAAATTTTATGTAGTACTATTTTTTTTTTGAGAATTTTTATGTAGTACTATCAAGATGTTTGTTTAGTACTGAAATGGACATGGCCTGTCTTGTCAACGTGGAAATCGGGACTACAAGTTGATTTCGTGGAGTCAACGACGTCAACGCATAATTTGCCCCGTGAAAATTGGTCTTGAAATATTGTTACAGATAATATCCGATTATATAATCTGGTGTTTCTGAAATGATTTTTATGTGATTTCATACTAATATTAAATATTTGTCAAAAATATTTTGAAAAATTTTATCACCTTTAAAAAAATATTTGACTTAAATTTTGATTTTACGATATAATGTGTGTTCAGATATTGAGTAGTATAATAAGAAAATCAAATTGGTGTTTTTGAAAAGAACGGACCACTCAACTGCCCAAATTCGGATATTTTCGTGGCTGGAAAGAAATAGCGATTGGGTCGTTACTTTCTGTATGTTGGCTTGTTATCTACCATATGGCATGTACATGGTCTCATCGAGGCATTACGACACATCTAGTCCTTTCATTTTTTTATAACAGTATTTAGATCCATGACGACGATTAATAAAAATATACTTGAAAAATGAGTATTTAGTTTATTAAGTAGATTATTTGAATTTGAGTTGGATAATACCTTTAAAAAATAATAAAATTATCCTAACAAGTATTTTCCTGTTCATAATGTAGATTAATTTGGTACCTTGCCAAAATTCTCTAGATTCATACTAACATATACAAGTAAAACTTCTGTAAAGTGATCCCCTCTAAAGTGATAACTTATCTAAACTGATAAAAAGTCCTGGTCCTGAGTCGGACCAGTGTTAAAATGTGATAACCCCTTTATCGTAATAACGGATACTTTTTAAGAAAATTTTAGTGTAAAATTACGGTCCCAATTTTTGCATAAAGTGATATTTTTGAATAAATACATATATTTTTACATACTTTGCTAATTTGATAATTATTTTAAGATGTTAATTTTTACATATAACTTTTCTGTCATCATTCATCTTTTGAATTATCTTCAAATGGTCCTTGTGATCGTCGTCTTATTGTAAAAAATATTTCAATCGAGTGTAGTATTTGAATAACGCTTTAAGCCGAGATTTAAGTTATCCCGTGATTTTTATTTGCATTTTTGTTTGATTGATTCAAAATGCATCGACAATATCTTGTTTGGTCGGAATGTAGCAGATAGAGATATCTTGGTCAAATGAGAATTACACAATAATTTTTTTGTAGTAAAAAAATATAAACCCCTCTTATATGATAACCTATCTAAAGTGATAATTTTCTCCGGTCCCAACAATATTACTTTAGAGAGATTTTACTGTAATGCGCCTAATACATTAATCAAACTATTGTTTATTATAGCATTTCAATAATTTAAGCCAATCGCATTGCTAAATTGTGAATAAATTTGATTTTTGATAACATGTGTGTTGTTTATAATTCTACTCTACTCTAGAAACTTTTGTCTTTGTTATAATCGAATGAATTACGAGCTTCAACTCCTCTCCCCTTCTTACTTGTAATTTAAAGGAAACAGAAATTTGATATTGAAAATTTGTTAAGGTTAGTTCATTTTGTTTTGGAACTTGTCACAGTTAAGTAAATTAACCAATCTTCCACGAAAAAAAAAACCAATCCGAGATTACGACCACGACCATAAAGAGTTTTTTACATGTAATTTTTGTACTAAAATTTGAACCCTGTCATTCTTTAACTCTATTATTTTCTTCTATTATTAGAGCAAGTGTTTTTAGGTAGTATACATAGTTCTTGTCCTGATCCCAAACGAGTTTTGGATTCGATTGTGCAAGTTGGCCAAAAATCAAAAGTGGCCCTTCATTCGTAAGAGGAAAAAGTACACTTTAGTATATTATAGTTTGACAGTTTGACACTTTTAAGTCTGTAGTTTGGAACCCATAAAATAAGTTCCTATGATATCAAAATACCTCACCTGGATATGGGCAAATTTGACCAGCTTCCACGTAGGTTAAAAATGTCCACGTAGTATGCCAGGTAGACTTTTTTGGAACACTTTTTTGCTAAGTTGGCTTCCTGAAAATATACAAATCAATATTTAAAGGGAGGTTTTTTTGAAAAAATATAAACTAACCTGGGATTGATTTATATATTTTCGGGAAGCCAACTCAGCAAAAAAGTGTTCCAAAAAAGTCCAGCTGACGTGCCACATTGACTTTTTTAACCTACTTGAAAGCTGGTCAAACTTGATCATATCCAATTGAGATATTTTGATACCACAGGGACCTGTTTGATGGGTTCCAAACTGCAGATTTAAAAATGTCAAACTGCTAAACCACAATGTACTAAAATGTACTTTTTTTTCGTAATAAAAACGTCTTTTTTACTTGAGTTTTGGTGGCACGTAGCTCGGGTAAAATATAATTGTGTTAATCAACTTCTGAGTTCAGTGATAGTTGGACTTTAACTTTATTTTTATGTGAATGACATGATCATCCAATTATAGTATGTTAGTCATGCATAATCACTTAACATATTTGTTCACTGATTGAAAGACAGATGGGGTTTTTTTTTTCTGAATGGTGTTACTATTCACCACTTTTTGTAAAAAAAGCGTCTGATTTGAAAGTATTGCGGGGACGGTGTCCATGTGGCACGGACGCCGAAAAAAGTCGGATCTTGGACCAAGATCCGACTTTTTTTGTCGGATGACCAAGATCCGACCGTTTTTGTAGGATGACCAAGATCCGACTTTTTTTGTCGGATCTTGGTCGATAATCCTATCCGGTATAAAGTGGATTTCCGAAGGATATCGAGATCCAACTATAACAAGATCCAACAAAAAAAGTCGGATTTCGGTCGGTATAAACACCAAAATCCGACTTTTTTCGTCGCTCACACTCCCGTCCCCGATATCGCCTTCCCGTTTGTCCCGCTCGCCTCGCCGCTCCCGCTCGCCTCGCCGCTCCCCGCTTCCCGCTCCCCGCCCCCCGGCCCCGCCCCCGCCCCCCGCTCCCCGCCCCCGCTCCCCGCCCCCTTCCCCGCTCGCCGCTCCCGCTCGCCAGCTCGCCCGCCTCTCGGTCCGGCCCCCGACGTCGTATTAGGTAAAGTTTTTAATTAGTTAATTGTGAATGTTAGTTAATTGGTAAATTGGTGATGTTAGTTAATTGGTTAATTGTTGATGTTAGTTAATTGGTTAATTGTTGATATTTTTTTTTGAGGGATGTTAATTGTTGATGTTGGTTAATTGTAATTTGTAGATAATTGGTTAAAAAAAATTTGGTCCGAATGGTGCGACCAAAATTTCGGTCTGACCGGTCTGGCCAAAAAATTGATCAGACCAAATTGACCAATTTATGGTCCGACCGGTTTGACCGGAAAATGGTCTGACCAGTTTGACCGCAAGATAGTGCGACCGGTTTGACCGAAAGATGGTCCGATCGGTTTGACCGAAAGATGGTCCGGCCGACCAGTTTGACCAAAATAAGGTCTGAGTGGTTTGACCGTTAAACAATGTGACCGTAATATGGTCTGTAATAACGCTATTTTAATTAATTTTTTGATTAATGTTCTAATTGTTCAATGTTTAACATTGTTGGATTTGCTAAGTTTGTTAATATATTGGTAAGTTAATATAATGTTCTAATATGTCTATTGTGTTGTTTAGATATAGATGCACAGCCATACGGGCATCTTCTAGGGAATGGAGGACCCTTAGATACGTCGGTATTAGTGCACCAGGATGTGCACCGTTCTCAGGACGTGTGGAACCGTGAGGTTCGTGAAGGGATTAACGATAATCAGGATACATTGTTGAAGATACACCGACGGAAACGGACGGTGTCTCATGTGCAGAACGAGGCCTTTATAGCCTATATGAAGGAGGCAGGTTTCTGGGATGTGTGGTGTATTGGCTGGGTCGTTCTCGAAATAGCATTTGTTACAGCCTTGGTGGAGCGGTGGCGGCCCGAGACCCATACGTTCCATATGCCTGTGGGTGAGATGACAGTTACTCTTCAGGACATTGCTGTGTTGTTCGGGCTTCCTATCGATGGTCACCCAGTAACAGGGTTGCAAACACCTCCTGATTGGCACGAGTTCTGCGTATGCCTATTTGGCAGTAACCCGGCAGATACCACTGGAATGGTTTGGAAAAACCAAATTGCCCTTAAATGGTTCGAGGACCATTTTGACCCTGCTACTATCCAAATTGATGCTGGTGATGAGGTCGTAAAACGATATGTTCGAGCGAACATATTACGACTTATCAGATGCATTCTTTTTCCCGAGTCTAGTGATGCCAGGGTGAACACATACTGGTTGCCACTTCTAGAGAATGTAGAGGCAATTGGTTCTTACAGCTGGGGTAGTGCGTGTTTGTCACACACGTACAGCCATTTATGTAGAGCCACAAGCTCGACACGTTCACTTATTGCCGGGGCGATGACGCTAGTATGTATGTGGGCTTGGGAACGGATCATCCCAAATCGTCCGGTTTTGTTAAATCCGGTAGTGCAACAACCTGGGCAAGCACTGGGCATCAGGTACAAATTATTACTTAATGCGCGGTAGCCGCTGATTAATCTTATAGACTTTACGTGATATTTTTATGTCACTGTGCAGGTGGAGTGGAAAATTTAACAGAGCGGCATATAACTGTGCAGGTGGAGTGGAAAATTTTTACGTGATATTTTTATGTCACTGTGCAGGTGTATGTGGAGTGGAAAATAACAACCGTATCTGTTTACAGACGCAGGTTGGATGAGCTTAGAGAATCAGATGTAAGTAATTTGTTTATTAAATTTTAATGAATAGTTTTGACTTAAATCATACTGTGTTGCATACATATAACCATGACCATTTGGACGAGCTACGACTGTGTGCATTTGTTACAGGTTGTATGGATGCCGTATAACGACGAGATTCTTAGCAATCTCCCGACAATATGCCATCATGATTGTGGCTTATGGTTGGCACGAGTCCCGTTGATATACTTTTTGCATGTGGAGTGGCATTATCCTGATCGGGTGTTACGACAGTTTGGATTACTCCAGGGTATTCCGGCTAGCCCTGAGATCGATGAAGCGACACACAGTGCAGTGGATGGTCGGGGTCAGGCTGGCCAAAATTGGAATGCTATTTACGAAGGCCATGTGAAGATCTGGGTGGAATTTCGGACAAGATATGTGTATCACGGAGTACCTACATCGCCGTATATCCATTATCATGATGGATATATGGATTGGTACAGGAAGATTACTCGGCGATTCATCAGCCCTGCTAGCGCAATGTTACACATGAGTGTAAGTCAATTTAGCTATGTTAAATAAAGATGTTGTCTATTTTAATTTTAATAGCGATGTTCCACAATGCTAATGATAATAAAATTTTATTTGTAGGCGGATGTTGTTGAGCATATACGCCACAGGTCTTCAGACATTTCAGAAATTCAGAATTTGTCGCAGGTTGTACTTGGGTTCGTCGGCGAGCAAAGACGGTACCTAGGTCTCCGCGACAGCCAGCCACCTGTGGGACTGGCGGAGCACATGACATACGATCTTCCTCAATTAGAGAGGGTATCTGTCGTGAGACGCAAAACCACCCTTTTCAACAAGCGGCAACCAATACCCCGGCATGAGCTCGTACCTGGTTATCAAGTGGAGCCCATGTTCTGGGAAGATTATCGGTCGAGATCGTAGATTCCAGCAAACACAGTGACGTCTCTCAGCATGGATACCTCCGCCTCTCATCCATTCTCCCAGCACACAGATTTTGGCACCCCCGGCTCCGCTTCCCAGCCGTCCCACCAGCACTCGAGTTACGGCCTAGCCCACACTGGGGTGCCGCATTCCCAGCTGTTTACTCCCCCTAGGCAGAGGTATTTGTTTATCTTAATGTGTGGTATTAATTATGAATTTTATTACAATATGTTCAATTGATTTGATTTCATTATTATATAAATTTTTGGGTTTGTTATTAGGGGTGTTCTCATTGGAGACGGTACAACGGCAGCTAGGTCTGTGCAGCCGTTTTCTTACGGACTGGGCCCTTCCGGATCGGGTTTCGGCGTTGCCCCCTCCGCTGCTCATCCATTATTCAGGGAAAATATATTTGGTTGGCCCCAAACTGGGCCTCATACGTCCGACACGCAGTCCAGTTTTGGTTTGATTCGGTCTGGTGTACAGACATCCCAACTATTTGAGACACCTACACAGAGGTTGGTTCTCTACAATTTGGTGTGTGTAAATTATGAATTTTATTTAAAAATTTTGAATTGATTGTATGGCTTTATTGTGTTGATAACATAATTTGTTGATTTTGATAAATTTGTATGATATTTTATAATAGGACTTCGCCACGTGATACTACAACTCATGGTAGTGGTGACTCTTCATTTGACGATCCAACCGATTTTGAGGATGAAGAAATACCTCTGGTCCGGCGTCAGCCTAATCGGGGAGCTAGAGAGGCTGGTGTGCGATGTTTTATAGGAGGACACCTGAATGTGCCTGGAAAGGGAAAGGGGAAGGCGAATACTCACGCAGATAAGCATCAAAAGGAGAAGCCTCAGAAGAAGAAGAAGTAGTTTATGCTTCTGTACTAGACATTCGTTGGATGCTTTTATGACTGTATTAACTTCACTTTTTTTATGATTTGTGTTTTAGTTCTCGAAACTTTTCAAATGTTATACCTTTCTAGATAAGTATGCCGTCAAGATATTAAACAAAGTACGTTATAAGGAAATACGACATGACAAAACTAAGAAGTGCAATACTAAAATAGGATGACAACAATCTGAAATAACAGATAAAAAAAATATCTTTATGTTTCTCAACACGTTGTCACAATTCTCATCAGAATTCCCGGTATGGACATATTTGCCACTATTCCTTGAAAACTCGTTTAACATTCTCGTGATCAACACTGAAATGTATTCGATTTTCTTCATACGAGACATAAATCTGTTCAAAAAATACTTAATTAGGACAATGATTATATTAAAATAATTTACTGACGACGATGTAATGATAATATAAGCTTACATCTTTCACTAGCAACACACATCCATCACAGTAGGTACTCTCAATGTCTTGTAAACTCCCCGTGATTTCGCCAGTAGGATCCTTCATAAATTTATAGATATGAAGTCTTTGATAATTAAAAAATATGATTAAGAAATAACTAATACATTATATTATAATACCTGAAAAACTGCTCGGAAACTATTGCCGTATACATGTTTCTTCTTTTTCACGTACAAAACCATCTGCAAGTCTCTTAGTTAACAATAACATTACTTGCAAATTGCAAAATTTTCATATATGTACAAATGTTACCTGTGGAATTGTGATGCTTTCAGAGATTGTTTTTACATCCTCAATAGATACTCCATCAACGTTAGCTCCATATATCAAATCTAAAAAATTTAAAAATTAGATACTCCATAAATGTAAGTAACAAGTATGTATAAGTATTTTCGTAATATCGTGAGATAGAACAAATTCAATAGCTGTTGTCCATGGTTCATTGTTGAAAATGTCATTGGCTTTGCGGTCTGCTTCAGCTCGTATGGCTTTCCTTCGAAGGGCTGATTTAGCTTCAGCTTCCTTTTTATGCAGCTCTAACCTCTTTTGTTCTTGGAGCCACTCAAAGGCCTCTGAGCCATATAGTGCCTTCAAATCGGCACCACGTCCCTCAGGATATGGTGCTGGAGGATAAGGACGACGACCATCATAGGATGGTGCTGGACGAGTTTGTTCTTGGGAATCTTCATCAGATTCTCTATTTTTCTTGAACACTTTGACCACGTTCTCATTAGTAATGCTAAATAATTTGTTGTTCGGGTATGGAGACGAGTCAACTTTTACCTGTTGAAGAACCAGAAAATCAGTAAACAACTATCTGGGACTATTGAGAAAAAAAAGGATATGCTCACATTTTTAAGATACAACACACATCCAGCTTCAACAAGACCGGTAGAGTCATTTATGGTACCAGTAATACTGCCTGTAGAATCCTGTAATATATTAAAAGTTTAAAAAATTTCTCACATAACATAAATATGTAAGAATAAATAAAATTCTTTTAATTGTACCTTTAATGTCGCAAGTGCGCCAATTTCGACACGCTGAAAACGGGTCACCTCTACAACCATCTACAAGCAAATACAAAATACTTGTTATAAAATTGACTATGATGCTAACTCAAATTAAAGGATAATGTAAAATTTCTTACCGACATAACTGTAGTACCATTATAGGTATTTTTGAAGCTCTGAATACTTGTCCCTTTAAAACAGGTTCCTATCATCATCCCTGTAAAATAAATTAAAATTTAATAAAAATATTATGTGATCCAATATAGAAATACGGAATACCTTCAACTGTCAGAAAGTCCATGGCTCTACTCCACAGTTCTGGATCTCGCTTGACAAGCTTGTAATAACAGTTGCTTTTGGTAGGTTTCTGAGGAGAGACTTCTGATCTATCGTTGGATGGCCTCTGTAATCGTTTGAAAATATACCCAAACTTAGAACCACATAGAGCATTCTAATCGATTTGAGGATGCTCTGGCTCTTCGTCATCATGTGCGATTGGCTCTTTGCCACTTCTCCTCATCGGCACACCTGAACAATTATGACAATAAACATATACATAAAATGTGTAATGCGTCATTATTCTGCTAAGATAGAGTAACTTAAACTTCAGACTGTTACAAAGAAACTCAACACAACCCACATAGAGTTTCACAAAATATTACAAAGTACAATCCTTTCAGTTCAAAATTAATTACAATTCAACGTCCACGACGGCGTCTACTCGTACTTGCCCCTACGGATACAGCTGCCGCTTTAGCTGCTTTAGCCGCTCTTGCCGCCGTAACTGCTCTTATATTAGTACAATTGGCTTTTGTGTGACCCCTTGTTTTACAGACCGTACAGCGGACGAAAGGCACTGTATCCATTTCATTATGTATGCGCTTCCGTGGCTGTCCTCTACCCCTCGCTAATCTTTCATCTGGAATGAGCCTTACAACCATTGGATCTTCAGGATACGGCCAATATTTAGGATTGCCCAGAGGAACAAACTTCAGTTGGTAGCAAGCTTGCGTGGTTTTCAGGCGATAATACTTATCCACAAATATCTTGTAATCGATGCCAAGTTCAGTACAACACGCCATCACATGTGAGCACGGATAGTGGTAAGCCTGGAATTTGCCGCAGCCACAAAATCCCGTGGAAAGATTAACTGAATGCTTTCTGTCCCCCTTTTGTCTTCTCATATCGTACCCAGTGCGAACTTCGTACGATCCAACTGTACTGTCAGAAACTCGCACTCTATGTCCATTGGCCTTTCCCTCCCACCGCTCCAACCTGTTTAGGAGCTTCTGTGACATCAATATTTTGCCAGTACAGCTCTCTTTCATACACTTAGTTGATCTCTCTTCAAAATATTCGGTTAGCTTGTTAAATGTCTCTGCCACCAAGGCCGTCACCGGTAAACGACGAACTTTTTTGAAGATCATATTTACGCACTCGGCAAAATTCGTCGTCATGTTACCATATCGGCGTCCGCCATCCCACGCTAAGCTCCACTTGGGCAATTCCTGTTTATACATACAGTTGAAGACCTCCTGGTCGACATTCCATATTTCTCGCATGTTAGCTTCCAACTTCCACAGTTGAGCTTGTATTCCTACAACCAACATAGTAAAAATATTAAATGTGGAGTAACAACTTGTAAAATAGTTTTAGACTACAAAATATTTGTGCATGTCACCTGCAATCTTCATGACATTCCTCATGGCGTCGTTTTTGAAGTGTTTGTTAAGATTGCTTGCTACGTGTCGAAGACAATATCGATGGGCGGTATCACTGTCTTCTCCCCAACCATACTCCGTATTTATTGCCTTTAATATACCAGCATGTCGATCAGAAATAACACATATTCTATGTCGGCCAGGCGTGACGTGCTTCCGGACTTGTTTCATGAACCACGGCCAACTATCCGTGTTCTCACCCTCTACTAGAGCAAATGCTATTGGAATTATAGCATTATTACCATCAATTGCAGTGGCGATCAGGAGGACATGCTTGTATTTTCCATACAAGAACGTTCCATCAATCTCCAAGACAGGCATGCAATGTTTGAAAGCTTCAATGCAAGGCTTAAAGCTCCAAAAAACTCGCTTAAAGATCTTTATTCCAGGCATTAGTGCTTCCACATAATGGTCGCAACCAGGGAGGGTGTGATAATATTCCCATTCAACAACAGTTCCAGGATTATTTGCCTTGCATGCTGCAAACCATTGCGGAAGGCGATTGTAAGATTCTTGCCAATCCCCCCATAAATCTTAAAACGCCTTCTCTTTTGCCCACCAAGTCTTCGTATACGAGGGTCTAAACTTCATATGGTCGTGGATCTCTGACTTTAAAGTGGCCACACGAATTTCTGGTTGTTCCTCTACTCGTTTCTTAATAATTTGTGCAATGAAAGCAGAAGTGAGTTGTTTATGATCCTGCGACTTTTGTAGGCGACCACAGGTATGGGGGTAGGTGTGTTTCACGATTTTCCATGGACTGAAAAGTGTGCCCCTTCTTTCTTGTGAGACACAGATCTCCCATTTGCAATCATCAGTCTCCCATTTTTTACACTTCACAGAAAAAGTTTCTGGCCTTGTTTCTTTTCGGACAAACTCACGCCCATCGTTCATTACGAACGCCTCGATCTCCCTCTTTGCATCAAATTTGCTCTTCCAAATCGTACCCTCTTTCAACAAACCAGAACAACTTCCATCTATTGCTCGGTCGCAATCCCATTCTTCACCATATACAGTCATCGATGATTGTTCACCGGGATCAGTTAGAGCGAGTTCACCGTATTGTTGTTCTCGGTATTGTTGTTCCTCTTCTTCTACTACTTCTTCTTCATCTTCGTCTTCTTCTGCTTCATTTTCATCTTTTTCTGCTTCGTCTTCGTGTTCTACTTCTTCTGCTTCGTCTTAACGATCAAAATTGTATGTGGCATATGGACCCGTCTCTCTAGGATCATTTTCAAACCAATCAAATATTGGTTCATGAGCAACATCCATCCCCGTTGACGTACCAGCTTCAACGACAAACGGGTTGTAATTATTAACCCTCTTTTCCACAATGATTGTAAGCTTAATCTCCTTCACTATTGGTCCAAAGAAGTTAATCATGGTCTCCAGCATTATCCTAACATCTTCATCGTCGTTAATAAACATTGGACCAAATTGTCCTCTTCCAAATGGACATCTAAATATCAATGGCCCAAATTCTTCATTTGGACCTATTGGGATCTTTTCGTTAACTTTTTTCCGCAAGATATTGTATCTAACAAATGCTGCATGAAACTTCAACTTCTCTTTCCTACCACCTTGGTAATCAAAACCGATTTTATTGTTGTTGAAAATTACTCCATCGTATTTCAACTTTATTCTTATAACCCGGTTAGCCATTATGAATACTACAACAAAAGAAAACAGTATGCAATTCTATATTAGCAACACAAAACATAATTTATATTAACGAAAATATCATATAAACAAAATTCTTCTCCATCAATTTTTTGGTCCGAGACCACCTTAAGAACCAGATGAAATTTAATCGGACTGGCAGGGTGGTCACTTTTTGTACTCGACCATCCGGAATTTATCAAGAAAAAATTCACAATCTGACCGGTCAGACCAGTCTGACCGACCAGACCGGTCCGACCGACCAAACCGGTCTGACTGGTCCGACCATTCCGACTCATTAAACCGGTCTGGCCATTGGGGTTGGTCAGTTTATAAAATCCGCACACCCATAAAATTTTAAACAATCAGATATCACACTCAAAAAATAGAAAGAATTAATAATTTCAAAGCTAAAATATACTAATTATTTTTAATTAATGAACAAACTCTACATATATACACCCACAAAATTTTAAACAATCAGATATCACACTCAAAAAATAGAAGGAATTAATAATTTCAAAGCTAAAATATACTAATTATTTTTAATTAATGAACAAACTCTACATATATGCCAAAATATTAAAGTAAATTAATTTACCTGGTTTTGGGTAGGGTCTTATATGGTATGCAAGACGTCTTCGTATGGATGACAAAAGGCTTCTGCGAGGTATCCATTATATAGGCCATATGATCGACCAAGATCCGACCAAAAAAGTCAGATATTGGACCAATATTCGACAAAAAATGTCGGATCTTGGTCATATCCGAAATCTCCTATTCAGATTTCGGATATGGCTTATCGACCAAGATCCGACAAAAACGGTCGGATCTTGGTCATCCGACAAAAAAAGTCAGATCTTGGTCCAAGATCTGACTTTTTTTGGCGTCCGTGCCACGTGGACACCATCCCCGCAATACTTTCAAATCGGACGCTTTTTTCACAAAAAATGGTGAATAGTAACACCTTTCAGAAAAAAAAACCCGACAGATGTTACATTGAGGAAGAGTGCATTGAACCGGTTGGGGAAAAATGACAACACGGAAGAGAGTGGGATGAATGAAGCTTTCAATGATTTTTTTTGCTAAACAAGGTTGGAGAATGTTGAATAATTTCCAATGCTTATACTTTAAAGTGCTAAAAGTATCTACTTCCCCATTCATCTTTTTTTAGGCATCAAGAGGCAATGAACTTTATTTTATTATTTTAACATAAACTGAAAATAAAAAAATACATTACAAATAATCAAATCAAGATAATTACAAGTTAAAAAAAGTTTGTAATTATCTTGATTATTTGTAATGTATTTCTTTATTTCTAGTTTATGTTAAATATTGATTATTTGTAATTTTTATTTTATTTATTAATTACAGTAAAAAAAAATTAGGAACAGATGACTTGAATTGACATGCTCAATTAAATTAAACCAAGAAAATTAGAATCGAGCGGAAACTTTTCTAGAAAAATTAGAAAATGCCAAAAAATGAGCATTTTTAGCTTGAAACTCCAAATGCTCATTTTTGAGCATTTTTTGTCCGATCCGAGATAGGAAAAACACACCCCGAGGACCCCATTCTGAGAATTGTCGGGGATTTTAACCCCCTACTAAAAAAGCCTATATTGTTTGTGTGGTTATAAAAATTAAAATTATCTTTTAATAAAATTAAAAAATATGAAAATTAGTAATTTTTAATTCATATAAATAGAGCACAACATTGACATATTTTGATGCACAACCTAAACTTCTCTCTTTTCTCACGACATAATCTCTTTATATTTCGTAGTTATATTATTTCTATTATTAATCCGAATAATCATAACTACCCAGATTATCTACCATTTCAATCTTATTTTAGTTCTCAATTTTTTCTCAAATCCATTGCAATTATGTAAACATAAATTGATTATAGATAATATGTGGATGAGAGATAAATTAATTATTTATTTGGTGAACGAATTTGATGAGATCACTAATAAAAATGATAAAAAGATTGGGTTGTAATTTGATAAAAAAAATTAATTATTTATTTGATGAAAAATTACTTTGCTCCTAAGTGCTTAAGCCAAACTTGCTATAGTGAATATCTGATAGCAAAAGAGTGGAAATATGGTCGCACTCGTGGACTAGTGGTCATGAGCAAAACAGAGTACACACTAAAAAATCTGACACCTGGAACAGAAATAAGAGTTTATGATCTATTGGCCACATATGCTGATGAGTGGGATCCTTTGATTCTACAAAGGCACTTTTTTGAACAAGAGATTGTAGCAATCCGTAAGCCAAAATTAGGCCTAGATAAGCTTGTTTGGAATGCAGCAAAGTCAGGAAAGTACTATTTCAAATCACGTTATCATTAACCCTTCAAAAAAAAAATCATGCTACTATCAGATACATTCAAGTAAACAGAACCCTGATTTACAGTTTAATTTTTTGTGGAATAGGATTTAGAAAATGGAGATCTTCCCAACGATCAAGGTATTCCCGTGGAAGGCAACCCAAAATACTCTACCTAGTGCTGCTAACTTATTCAAGAGGAACATAGCAGAAGATCCAATATGTTTCTTATGTCAAGGACCAAATGAGAACAATTAATCTTGTGCCGTCATACCAAAGTGACTAGGAACCTTGAAGGAACTCTCATGGATATCCAGACATCCTCAATGCAGGCTGATATGACTCTGGAGGCCGAGCTTTTTTCCATCGATGCAAGTACGTGATGTCTTGTTTCCCTCTTAGTACTGTAATGATGGAATCTGATTGCAAATGATGTGGTGTACTATCTCAATGTAGCATCAACCTTGATAGATTGGAATTTGGAATTGTTGGAGAATAAGATTTTTATTCCTTAGAAGAGGTTGACTCTGGGTTTGGGCCTAAGAGGTTAATTAGAAAGAGAACTCTATTTAAATATAATTTCTTAGGCTAATTATAATGTAGATCACACATTATTATAATAACAAAATTTAAATTTTTTTGACTAAATTAGAACATTTGTTAATAAGGAAAATAACAAATTACAGGGGGTCAGAAAGTGGAGAAAAGGGAAAAAAAAAAAAACATAAAAACAACACCTAGGCTTAAACGGGTCACTAATCCGCTGCCATAATTTATAATTCTACCCAAATTAATCTACAAGTCAGGTAATCACGAATAGATGCTGCCAAAAGAAGAAACTAACGCTTCCTGACGAAAAATGTTACGCTCTTCTTCCTGGATATGGTATTCCTGTACGGTGCATATCCATATCCATATCCATATCCTGCTATAGGCATGGGATCCGCATGAGGCAAGACAGTAGCCCGACCCAACACAGATGGAGAAAGACCCTATAGTATTGGAATTCCCTTACCAAAGAAACCTTGCTTCAAATCCTTGCTCTTAGAACCCTTAGAACCCGAAGTCTTCGTGCTCGAAACCTTTTTATCCAGCACGCTTCTTGCAGAAACATAGGCAGCCCTCTTAACTTCACGCAAAACCTCGTCACTAGTAAGACTCCCACTAATCGTACCTGAAACAGTAGAAACCAATCCCACTGCAACGCTAATAGAGCAAGCCAACTCATGACTCAAGCTTGCGGATCATGAATTAGGGATCGTTGCTTCCGTATTCAATCATCAAAGCCCTTCCTAAACGAATCCTCCAACCCGAAGCTCCCGTTCTCGATCAGATCCTCTATGTCATGTGCGGGAGTACTAGTGAGAGCGGGCATCGTCCCATATTCCTCCTCAACCTCGAAAGTAATAGGGAGCTGGACATCGGAGTTTGCTTCTCCCGTAACCATAAACAAAGCCAGTGAGTTGTCCACGGGCTGGTGAGCTTGACAAACCAAAACTCTCTCTTTTTCAAGATAATTAGTAGCAACCAAAGCTGCTCTCCGCACTTGTTGCCCTCCAAATTTGGTCAAAATAAACTCCACGGGTTCAGCAAGATTAGAATAGCTTATTCCCAAACCGGAAGAACCAAACATATTGTCATGCACCTGATCATGCCAAGCACTTGCATCCACTTCCTTGCGTGCAAAACCATCATCAAACTCTGGCAACTCAGGGACATTAGAGAAAATAGCAACCGTAGCAATTGAGTTCACTTCATTGACGTTTGAAATCGACGCAACATGCTCCTTCCCATCAACCATCTTCGGCTCAGCAAGAACCAATGCAAGTGTAGCGCTCTCTCACGTTCAACTTCTACACTTGCAAGCCATCAGTGTTCTCCTTCTCAATGTCACTTTCGAGTTCTAGAGCCAAAGCAAGAGAGCTCTCCGCCATGATACCCGAGCTTGACAAAAGAGAATGCTCCTCAGCCTCTTCAACTTCTCTTTAGTCTTTATCTTCTATGGTCAAGTCCTCAAACACATTAGAAGTTGAGACCGAAGTGGTTGCATTCTTGTTAGCGGAGTGAACAACGAGCCTTGAATCATTAATTACCTTAAGAACCCAACTTTGCTTCTCGCGAATTGCACCAACCGCACCTCCAATCTCTGTCCAAGATTAACTTTTCTTCATTTTCATGCCTTTTTTTACTTTTCTTCCCTTTTCCTGCATTTTCTTACATTTTCTTGCCTTATCTTGCCTTATCTTGCCTTTTCTTGCCTTATTTTAACATTTCTTGTCTTTTCTTACCTTTTCTTTTCTTTTCATCCCAATTTCTTACCTTTTCTTGCCTTATCCTACCTTTTCTTGCTAATTCTTGCCTTTTCATGTATTTTCTTTCCTGTTGTTGCCTTATATTGCCTTTTCTTTCCTCATCCCGCCTTTTCTTGCCATCAGCTGCTTACCCTTGGCGAGTGTGCGTTGTTTTGCTTCATCAACCTTCGCATCCCTTGGATGTACCTTACAACAGGGAATCACTCGAATGACCAATAACTCTGCAATGGTCACAATAAGGCAGAAAATTTTCATAAACAATATCCACCAAGACCTCTCCATCCTTTAGCTTCAACAACGCATCCTCCATGAGAGGCTTGGACATGTCAATTTCAACCAATACCAAATTGAGGCACCATGAAACTATTGCTTGTCGGAGGTGGTGTACTTGTTTAGGATCTTGCTTATGGGCTGCGGCAATCGTCCCCAAGATATAACGACTGGGCTGCTTCCGAGTTCGTAGCACAACGACCCTCGAAGCTTCAGGTGAACCTTGGATATTCGGAACTTTCTCAGATAGGGAGAGAGGAGAACGACTATTACTAATGCTTATGCAATGAGTGTTCGAAGTGATTTGTAAATGAGGGGGAGAGGCCTATTTATAGGCTGCTAGATGGGAGGGAAGCAGGCAGCCCGAAGAGTTGCGTCTGTTCGGATGGCAGTCAGGCTGCCTATTCAGGCCCCTTTGCCATCCAGATCGTGCGTCTTCGGTGGACGTTCTGGATCCCTTCGGCAGGCAACACTCCGCTCGTGTCCCTTCGGTGGGCATCTGAGCATAGGCACCTTTTCGCACTTCTTCGTGATCGTTCGGATGGACAAGCCTTCGCTCGCACTCCTTCGGCCATCTGGAAGTTTCTGGGACGTTTTGGACCCGTCCGAAAATTTTCAAAATTAAAGGCTCGTCAGCTCCTCGCAACGATGCGCACGTGCGACGTACGAAGTGCCAAGTGTGCCACAAAGCGCCCATTGCGACCTGTGTCCAATGCGCCATGCGCACACGTACGTGCACGTGCGCGCGCACGAGCACGTGGGCGTGCTCGGATGGTGCTACGCACCATCCTCGCAACGGTCTGAGTTGACTTTCCAGGTGGTCAACTCATTTCCTAGTCAATAAGAAAAATCTCCTTATAAACAAGAAAATCTTCCTTGTTGTTTCCAATGTGGTAATGCACTTTCCATTTTCACTTTGGGCTTTCCACTTTGGGCTTTGCAATGAACTTTCATTCAATTTTTTCAAAAATCTGCCACATGAATGATGATTAATGCATGCTGACACTGTTAAGAAAAGTTTTGATGAGTTATCATTGCATCGAGAAAGGTAGCTTACGGCTTTGAACCTTCCCTAGTAAAATTCTATCAGATTTACTTGCTGCTCAGTGAATGCGATGTCTTGAACTGGTAAGCTTTTTTATGTAAACCAAGACAATAACATTTACACAATGATATTTCTAATATCCTTTGGTTCTCACAGACCTTATCTTGGATTCATAAGTATTTTTTTTGAAGCGGCATCACTTCACACTTATATAGGTGATCTCTTATCAGCAGTATCCTGCCATACTCCACCTTTTCCTGGTATAGGAATAATTAAAAGCGTAGACGCTTAACCTTACCACACCTCTGCAGGTTCGCACTTGGGCAGCTTCTGAGAATGAGAAGGGTTCCAAGTAATCATCTGAACCATCCATAACTTAGTTGTCTCATTGAACCAAGTTTGTGGGATCTCCACACATCATGGTTGAGTTACCGCTATGAACGTTCTTTAATGTGTGGGTTTTAACCCCATTTCCCTTACTGCATTATACATTTGATCTCTGTTGATTCCTTTCGTCAAAGGATCAGCTATGTTGTCCTTGGACTTCACATAATCAATGGTAAATATACCACCAGAGATCAATTGCCTAACGGTGTTATATCTCCTACGGATGTGTCGAGACTTACCGTTGTACATTGTACTTTTTGCTCTCCCGATTGCAAACATGCTATCACAATGTATCAATACAGGGGGCACAGGCTTGTTCTAACACAAAATATCCTCTAGGAAGTTTCTGAGCCATTCAGCTTCTTCCCCAGCTTTGTCTAGTGCTATAAACTCCGACTCCATAGTGGATCGAGCTATGCACATTTGTTTAGAGGATTTCCAGGACACAGCTCCTCCACTTATGGTGAACACATAACCACTAGTAGATTTGGAGTCTTTAGTATCCGATATCCAATTCGCATCACAGTATCCTTCTAATACAGCTGGATACCTAGTATAAAGTATGCCATGGTTCATAGTATATTTTAGATACTTTAGAACCCTTTCCAGAGCTAGCCAGTGGTCCGATCCTAGATTGCTCGTAAATTTACTAAACTTGCTAACTGAGTTTGCGATATCATGGCGTGTACAATTTGTCAAGTACATCAGGCTCCCAATAATTCTTGCATATTTCAGTTGAGATACTGGGTCCCCTCTATTTTTACCTAAGTGTAGACTCAGGTCTATCGGAGGTTTATCAAAAGCATCGAACTTCTCGAGTACATTCTCAATGTAGTGAGATTGTGACAAGATAATTTCTTCAGTCATTCTAGAGATTTTAATCCCTAGTATAACGTCAGCTAGACCCATATCTTTCATGTCAAAGTTGTTCCTTAACATGTTCTTAGTTTTTACGATAAGACCATTACTGCTTTCCATGATTAGCATGTCGTCGACATACAGACATACAATCACGTAAGCATCATGTGTGGCTTTAATGTATACACATTTATCACACTCATTGATCTTAAAGCCATTTGACATCATTGTTCTGTCAAATTTCTCATGCCATTATTTCGGCGCCTTTTTCAGCCCGTACAGTAACTTGACTAGTTTGCACACTTTATGTTCTTGTCCGGGGGTAACAAACCCTTCAGGTTGTTCCATATATATATTTTCTCTTCCAGTTCTTCATTTAGGAAAGTTTTTTACATCCATCTGATGTATCTCGAGGTTATAGAGTGCTGCGACAGCTATGAGCACTCTAATAGATGTGATTCTTGTGACCGGCGAATATGTGTCGAAGAAATCATATCCTTCCTTCTGTTTGAACCCTTTAGCTACCAATCGAGCTTTGTACTTATCGATTGATCTATCAACTTTGTATTTTCTTTTAAAGATCCACTTGCAACCTAAAGGTTTGCAACCTGGTGGGAGATCCACGATTTCCCACGTGTGGTTTTGCATGATAGATTCTATCTCACTATTGATAGCTTCTTTCCAGAGAGGAGCATCCAGACTAGATAATGCCTCTTGAACTGTCCCAGGTTCATTTTTTAACATGTAATTTATCAAATCTGGACCAAACGACTTGGCTACTTTGGTCCTCTTACTCTGTCTAGGTTCCTCAGCACCTTAATCAGAGCCTTGTGTAGCTTCATAACTTCTTTTGTTTGAGCTTACTTCTTTCGTTTTCTTTTTAGGAAAGATATTCTCAAAGAATGTTGCATTCCTTGATTCCATGACCACTCCCTCGTTGATTTCAGGGATTTCAGACTTGTGCACTAGAAATCGGTATGCGCTACTGTTGTGGGCATATCCGATAAAGATGCAGTCAACGGTCTTGGGTCCTATTCTCACCCTTTTAGGTAGAGGTATTTCTACCTTAGCTAGGCACCCCCCACATTTTAAGGTAACTGTAGGAAGGCTTTCTTCCTTTCCATAATTCATATGGGGTTTTGTCCCTTTTCTTGTGTGGCAATTTGTTTAGAATGTGATTAGCTGAGGGCACAGCTTCCCCCCACAAGTTCTGTGGTAAGCCCGAGCTAATCAACATAGCATTCATCATCTCCTTAAGAGTTCGATTCTTGCGCTCAGCTATGCCATTTGATTGAGGTGAGTATGGAGCAGTTTTCTGATGAATAATGCCATGTTATTGGCAGAATTCCTCAAACGTAGCTATATATTCTCCCCCTCTATCACTTCGAATCATTTTTATTTTAGTGCTAAGTTGATTTCAAACTCATTCTTATAACTCTTGAAAGCTTCTAGAGCTTCGTCTTTTTCTTTCAAGAGGTGTACATAACAGTACCTCGTGCAATCGTCAATAAATGTGATGAAATACTTTTTTCCACCTCTAGTTTGCACTTGTTTCATATCGTATATGTCTGTATGAATTAACTCTAAAGGTGTAGTACTTCTTTCCACTGAATGAAAAGGTACTTGGGTCATTTTTGCCTCTACACATACTTCACATTTATTGTTTGGGTCAAACTCACTAACTTCCTTAGTGAGCTCAAATTTACGTATCCTAATCTATCATTCCATAAGTTAGAACACTCAGCCAAGTAAGAAGAATTGATAACCTCATTAGGCCCTTCAAATGCACATTTCACAATCATTACATTCATCTTAAAGAGCCCCTTCTCGAGGTAAGTTTTTCCTACAAAAGTACCGGCGTTAATCAATACAAAACTATCGGCCTCGAATACTAGTTTTATCCCAGCTTTGCTCAACAGTGAGCCAGATACTAAATTCTTACGAATGTCTGGGACATGCAGCACATCCTTGAGGATCTGCTCTTTTCCGGAGGTCAGCTTCAGCACCACCTGGCCTAGTCCAACTACAGGAGAAGTTGCAGAGTTACCCATGAACAACTTCCGCCCGTTGATGGCTGTGTAGGTCGAGAACATCTCCTTGTCTGAGCAGATGTGTCGGGTTGTCCCTGTGTCTATGAACCACTCTCTTGGGTTATCCACCAGATCGGCTTCAAAGACCACGACGGATAGGTGTAGCTCAGACATGTCCTCAGCCAGGTTAGCCTTCTCACGATCGTCCTTCTTTGGCAAACGTCAATCTTTGGCAAACGGCAATCTTTGGCAAACGACAATCTTTGGCATGTGACTGGGCTTGTTGCACTTGAAGCAATTACCCTTGATCTTTTTAACATTTTTTTGCTTTGGCTCTTGCTTCTCCTGCTTGTTCCCGGGCTTCTTCCTCTTCTTACCGGTGCCACCTTCAGCGAGGTGTACCTTAGCCTCAGAGTTGGTCCTGTTGGTCTTGACTTCAGACTTTTGGTTGTCTTTCTTGATCCTTAGTCTCACGATCAGGTCTTCCAGCCCCATATCCTTTCTCTTATGCTTGAGATAGTTCTTGAAGTCCTTCCACAGAGGGGATAGCTTCTCGATTAGAGCAACCACCTGGAAGGATTCGCTGAGTTGCATGCCTTTGTCGTGAATCTCGTATAGAATAAGCTGTAGCTCTTGGACTTGGTCTATGACCTTCTTGGAGTCCACCATCTGGAAGTCGAGGAACCTTCCGACGATGAATTTCTTCATCCCGGCATCCTCCGTTTTGTACTTCTTCTCCAGGGAGTCCCACAATTCTTTCACAGTCTTTTTACCTGCATAGACATTGTAAATGGCGTCGTTTAAGCCATTCAGGACATAGTTACGACATAGGAAGTCGATGTGACTCCATGCATCGAGGGCGTTGATCTTCTGTGGATCAGCCTCATTTTCCACCACCTTCAGAGCCTCTTCCTTCAAGAATCGGACCAGGTTGAGTGTCGTCAGGTAGAATAGTATCTTCTGTTGCCACCTCTTGAACTCGGTACCGTTGACAGTTCCTGGGACCGCTGGCACTGGTGTTCGTGCGGAGTTGATGATGCCATCTTCAAGTACACTGATCTTGTCTTACGATTGTTATTTGTCGAAGGTGGTGTACTTGATTAGGATCTTTAAGTCGAGGCAAGAGTTGGACTCTTTCTCCGTTAGATGAGATTGCCCCATATTCATTGCTTACGGGCTGCGGCAATCGTCCCCAAGATACAACGACTGGGCTGCTTTCGAGTTCGTAGCACAACGAACCTCGAAGCTTCAGGCGAACCTTGGATATTCGGAACTTTCTGAGATAGGGAGAGAGGAGAACGACTATTGCTAATGCTTATGCAATGAGTGTTCGGAGTGATTTACAAATGAGGGGGAGAGGCCTATTTATATGCTGTTGGATGGGAGGTAGGCAGGCAGCCCGAAGAGTTGCGTCTGTTCGGATGGCAGTCAGGCTGCCCATTCAGGCCCCTTTGCCAGCCAGATCGTGCCTCTTCTGTGGGCGTTCTGGATCCCTTCGGCAGGCAACCCTCCGCTCGTGTCCCTTCGGCGGGCATCTGAGCACAGGCACCTTTCCGCACTTCTTCGTGACCGTTCCGATGGACAAGCCTTTGCTCGCACTCCTTCAGTCGTCTGGAACTTTCTGGGATATTTTGGACCCATCCGGAATTTGCCAAAATTAAAGGCTCCTCGCAATGATGCGCACGTGCGAAGTGCGCCACAAAGCGCCCATTGCGACCTGCGCGTGCGCGTGCTCGTGCTCGCAACGATCCGAGTTAGCTTTCTAGGTGGTCAACTCATTTCCTAATTAATAAGAAAAATTTCTTTATAAACAAGAAAATTTTCTTTGTTCTTTCCAATGTAGTAATGCACTTTCCACTTCTACTTTGGGCTTTTCACTTGGACCTTCCACTTTGGGCTTTGCATTGAACTTTCATTCAATTTTTCCAACAGAAACTTGTTTAATGCACTAGTATGAGAACAAATAGGATTACCCAATGTCGCTGCCAGACCAAGGATAATATCCTTGGATACATGTTCCATGCTCAGACTCTCTAGCTTAATCCACACTCTCGCAAATGTAGAAGTAGCACGGGCAGGCTTGAAGAAGGGGACGCAAGGCTGCAAGTACAGACAACCTTGTGGCAACTTCCAAACCGTGGAACTCCACACGTCCTCTCGATCCTTCACCGACGCAAACTGAAAACCAAAATATCCAATACCAAGCGGTAACATCTTCCAGTTCTGAACAGGCCAGGCCTTCGTAATGGCCGTACGCAGCCAAAAGTAGAACACGGCTTAATGCACTTAGGCATCACTAATCTTCCGATGAGTGCTTGCTTGCCAAAATTTTCACACAGCACCAACCTTTCGTCATCCAAAACAACTGCTAATATGAAACCAAGGAGAGTGGGTTTAATATAATCACCTTCGTTGATCCATCCACCACCTTGTGGCTTGACCAAGGCTGCGTATGATCACGTTTGTGCTGGCGTCGGGGTAAAGGCCGCCTTGTTCCCAGTTGCTTGAGGGCGTCAACGACGCGGTTCGTCACCACCTTGTGGCTTGATGGGGCCTGGGAGATCACCGGAGTAATATCAATCGCGATCTGGGAGACCGCCGAGGCGGTAGGTGTAATACAAAGATTTTAAAAAACTACGCGGAGCGATCCGCTCTTGCGTACGAGTTGTGGTCTGACCTGTTGAAATGTTGGTAGGATCGATATTTTTTTTATATTTAAAAAAATATTTTTTTATTAATATTTTAATTACACATACCCCACTACCTTGACCTGTACCTCGATTACTCTTTCCAAAAAATAAATAGGTACAACTTTTTCTCTCTTTTTTGCAAGGTTCTTAAAAATGACCCGGAGAGCGACCCGCTCTGCTCTCCGGGTCGCGGGTCGACCGGCCCGACCGGTCGGACCACCGGTCGGGCCGGATGTTTTATTTCATTATATATATAAAACATTGGGCCTGCGATTGTGAAATGGGTAATGGCCGAAAACTAACTTAGCCAATGGACCTTTTTCTATAAATTAAAGAGTTCGACCATAGACATTTAATTAATCAACTCAAACAAACAAACATCATGGAGGTACACCGTCTTCTACCTCTGGAAGTACAGCAAAAAGCTTAGAGGGGTCGTCCGTCGATGGCCCAAATAGAGAGAAAGAGAGATTTGAGTCCCTTGCCGCCGATGCCTCGTCGTTGGGGTCGGAGGCCGGAGCTGGCGTCGGAGAGCTACCGTCGGGGAGAGGAAGATGGCGAGGAGGGGAGGACCGAAGGAATCGAGAAGGGAAAAAAGTTTTGGTCGGGGGGAGAAGAAAAATTGGATTTGGGGGAAAAGTAAAATTGAGAGAGAGAGAGAGAGACAGACAGAGAGAGCGAGCTACCTGAGCGTCGGCGATAAGGCATTCGCGGCTGGTCGCCGGAGTCAGGGACTGAAATTAGGGCTCCCGTCGGCGAGAGAGAAAGTCGGAGAGCTGGCCGTCGGGGAGAGGAAGATGGCGTCGAGGGAAGAACCAAACGAATCGAAAAGCGGAAAAAATTAGGTTTTGGTCGAGGGGAGAGAGACGAAGTTGGATTCGGGGGAAAAGTTGATTTTTTTGTGAGTTTTGGCAGGGGAGAGAGAAGTTTTTTTTAATTTTTTGACCCTGACCTTACGAACCGGAAAAAACGGGGTCATTTTTTCGGACGAATTGCCCTGTCAGACCGGATTTCGGGCGGTTCGTTAGGTTGGCGTTTTTTTGTCAAATACCGGTACGCCTTCACACCCGTTTTGCGGTCCGACTGGTCAGACCATCGGTCGGACCGCATTTTTTAAAACCTTGCTTTTTTGACCACCATAACTTTGAAATCTTAAAAAAAAAACCCACCAAAATCAAAAACCCAAACCACAAAAATCCTGATTTTTTGACCCACCATTAAGAAATTTTTTTTAAACCTTACCAACCGAAAAATACGGGATACAAAATTTGGTTGAACCACTTGATCCCACCATTTTTTGGGTGGTTCGTAAGGTTGGCAGTTTTTTGACCAAATTCGATACACTATTTATACCGAATCGCAGTTCAACCGGTCCGACCGCACTTATTTTAAAACCTTGTGTAATACCCAGTTTTATCAGTCAAATTAAGTTAGACATAATTAAATCTCTACACGTAAGTCGCTAGATAAATATAATTTTTAGAAATTAACTTAAGTAACGCTTATATGTCGAAGTAATATTTATCTCCAATTCAAAAGATTCCGCAAGTTTATGTTGAAAGTTTTGTTATAAACTGAAAATATATAGAAAAAAAGTAATAAGATAAGGTTAACCAAATAAAATAAGAAAAGTTAGAATAAAAAGGATAAAAGAGTAAGAAACGTGGCAAAGTTTAAAAAGAAGAGAAGCGTGGATAGGTAATAAAATTGACACCAAGTAAAAGAAAAGATAGAGACAAGTTTGAAGTGGCAGAAAGTTGATGGCAGCAATGTAAGTTGCTGAGTTCAATTCTTTTTCACCGAAGCGTGAACCAAATCTATGAACAAAAGTAAAAACTATAAGATAAACAACCAAAAAGAAAAGAAGCCAACGACGAAAAAAAGAAGAAACGCAGGTAAACCAGAAAAGAAGAACAAGAAAAGTAGAGGATGTGGACCGAGAAAGGATAAGTGGGAAAATTAGGTAAGTTAATTAAGTTGTACATATCATAATAAGATGATTTTGATAAGCAATTGATATGTTTAGATATATGGAAGGATTGATAACTTTTCTTATTTGAAGTTTTTCCACGGAACAAGTGATGGATTAAGCATAAGAAAGTTTCATGAACATTAAGATTAAAAATTATAATTAATGACAATCGAAACTAATACAGTAGAGAAATTATTTAATTTAAAAGAAGTTTCGATAATTATTGGACTTGGTTTGCATATGACAATAAAGGAGCAAATGATAAGTATTAAAGTGTTGGATTGAGAAATTGATAATTATATATAGTTATGGCAAGTGAAGATAGGAACCGAAAGAGAATTATTAGTAGACTTTAACAATATTGTTGATGTTTTCTGAAAATTAAATATGTTTAATGGAGATGTTGGTGAAAATAGAAAAGTAGAACGTAAAGATAATTTAACTTGTGTTGAATGGTAACTAATTAAAAGTCGATGTTTGTTAAAGAAAATTAAACGGGTGACAATATAATTGGACAATTAAGTAAATCGTGATTCAATTAAAGGATGTGATTATGGATTTGTGACAGGTTTGAAATTGAATTGGCTACGTGGTAATCTTGTACCTTATGAAGTTTGAGCTTCCCACGAAACATTTGGCTTAGACAGAGGGTCCCTCATAGGGGACGACAAATGTATCCGATGGTTTCGCAAGCAAAAATTGGTAAACAAATAATATGTCACTCGTAATTTTTTTGGGTGCACTCTATTATTTGCCATGATGTAAATATGATATGCTGAGTGCTTATTGTGCATTTTTTATATGAACATTATAACGTGAAATTATAATTTGTGAGTATTTGGTTCTGAGAGGGCACTGTTTGATTTGTTCACTTGATATATTTGATTCGTTTGGAACCTATGAATTTATGTGATATGAAGAACTATATGATATGGATGGCTCTGTTATGTGATATGGGTAACTAGTAGGTAAGTAGATCTACCCGTGACCAACCGGGGATGTTGTACATGTGCACATATACTAAAGATACAATGGATTCTGATATGATATATTTGGCCGGCGGAGTTGATATATGATGGCGTCTTTGAGATATGGTATCCTCGTGTCGGTGTGGGAGTGACACATTCTAGATCCACCGAATGTTCGTCCAGTTTTGGGATTTGATTTTAGAATTATGTATTCATGTGTCATATTGCGTGACGGTATGGAACGTTCCGTAGTTTGCTTATGCTTCTGTGCCTTTGTGATTACATGTTGTATTTGGTCATTTGGTAAGTATGACTTTTGGATAATGTACAAGGTCTGCATGATTCATTTGCCATGTTAGTATATGCATGTGTTAGGTACGCTTGTGCATCGAGTGGCTAAATAAAGTACGATGCATATCTTACTTTGTTTACAGAGTGTTCCAAAACACTCACCTCCTCTCTCACCAGTTTTCGAGGAACTTGTATATGAGTTGATTTTCGCTCAGAGATCTATTCTTATCGTCCCAATTCCCCTTTGTTCTTCAGGATTGGTTTTGAGGTCTCTGGTTTGTATTTTTCTCTTTGATCTAGAAGCTCTGTAGTCACATGATTTGTCATTGATCTTGGGAATGTGTAATTATTAAGAATATATGAAGTTTGTTTGATAAAACAAAGCTTAGTTTATATTGTAAATTTGGTATTTGAAACTAAAGATTTTGACGTTTAATGGTTTATGATATGAGAGAATTTGAATATGTTCGAGGCTAACTAGATTTCTTATGTGATTAAAGGAGTTGAAGTTTAGCGCCGGTCACCGACCTGAGTTTAGGTCGTGATAGTAGGAGGGGGATCCGCAAAGAAATCCCTTCTCGCGAGGCTAGAAGGAAAACAACCAGAAATCAAAAAATGGGAGGTTTCGGCCTGGAATAGAAGAACCGACGGCGACAAAGAGGGGACCATCTCCCCAGGGGCCGGCGGTGGCCGAGGTATAACCCTGCCAGAGTTGGGGGCCCACTGATGCGTAAAAGCCGATGGAAACCCTAGTCGCCCAAAATATTGCCTTTAAACTGACGGAGGCTATTTATAACTATTTTATAATAAATAATAAAATTTAACTTATTAAAAAAAAATATAGGTCACACCAATTAGTTTTGGATCTCTATGAGATCAATGTGAAATTTGTTGAGAAAGTTTTATAACGATAAATGACACTTGCGAAAAATCAAGTCTAGGTGTGAATGAAAATTAACTTCAAAGTGATATGGTTGATATCCTATAAATGTTTATTTATCGATCATGGTCATTAAGGACGTTAATGGCTATAACCACTCATTTATTGATCATAGTTAATAGGGAAATAAATGATCGACATTATTCCTAAATTAAATGGGGTCTCAAAGTTAGCCTACAAAAAGGGGCCTCCTCCAAAAATTTATATCGAGTTTTACTCTCCTTTCTTCCCCTTAACATATCATGTGCATTCTAACTTTGTATGAGTCTGAGTTTTACAATCGCTAAGGTTTCGCACGTTCGTCAGATTGTCGTTTTCATCCGGCCGAATGATTGGACAATTTATCTTAGGAGCTTACTTATCCCTGAGTCCTAAAACTATATAGACTGGTAATTTGAGCTTAAGAGCACACGATTTGTTATGGTCTCGTCTAAGATTAAATTCGAGTTTGTAATATTCGTAGAGGAGAACTCAATTCAAATAACATGATCTTTGAGAAGGCAATATATCGACAGTTTGCTTAAACTGTCATTGTAAGTATTCTTTATAATTTTAATTTGGGCAAATTACTGTAGCACCCCTCTTTTTTGATTTAATCGACGATTTAGTCCTTCTAGTTTTGAAAAATATTCTGACATCCCCTAATTTTGATTTTATTATACTTTGGGGTCCCTGGCGTTAGAATATTCAATTTTCTCCTGCGAAGGGCTACTTGAAAAGACGAAAATGCTCCTCCCACTTAGAAAAATAAAAAACTCTCTTTCTTCTTCCTCTTCGTCTTCTTCCTTTCACCTCCAACAAAAACAAAAAAATATATCAGAATCAAACAATTTGCCCAAGTGCTCGATGAAGTCGATTAGATCATCCATCAAACCTCAATCAAACCCTCGGCGAAAATGAAGAGGAAGAAGAAATAAATTTTTTTATTTTTTTAAGTTTCTGATTCCCCACAACATCCAATCTCTCCGGATACCCACTTCCACTCTTGGAAACTAAAATCCCACTTCCAAGTTTCCTCCTTTTCGATTTCCCAGGAATATTTCTCATTTATTTCACCAAAATCCACAAAACCCACTTCCAAGTTTCCTCCTTTTCGATTTCCCAGGAATATTTCTCATTTATTTCACCAAAATCCACATCTTTCCTCTCTCTTTTTTTCCCTTTGTGAGCTGTTGTTTCATGGCCGATCATTATCTTTGCCTTTTCAGGTAATACCCTCGATCCCCCACCATATTTTCTCGCTACTTTGACTTCGCTTTTTCCCCTTTTTTTGGATTGTGAAGTTGGATTTTCTTTGTGGACGAACTGTTATAGTGAATGGATTGAGAATTTAATTTCACTTACATGACTAGCAGCAACAATTCAGAATGTTTTTGTTGGAGGTGAAAGGAAGAAGATGAAGAGGAAGAAGAAAGAGAGTTTTTTGTTGTTGTTTTTTTAAGTGAGAGGGACATTTTCTTCTTTTCAAGTAATCCTTTGCTGAAAAAAATTGAATATTTCGATACCAGGGATCCCGAAGTATAATAAAATCAAAGACAGGGAATGTCAGAATATTTTTCGAAACTAAAGAGACTAAATCGTCGATTAAGTCAAACAAGAGAGGTGCTACAGTAATTTGTCCTTTTAATATTGTTCAATTATATATTTCAGATACTATTTATATAGAATATGCCTTGCAAGACAATAATAATTATAATAATTTTCAACATGAACTTCTTGCATTAGAGACATAAATTAGTTTACTTATGTGTAAACTAACTTTTATTTCTAAATTAACTAATTAAGTTACAGATTTGTTAATTAATTCGTCTAGATTAAGAATAATTTTGGACAATCTTGTGTCTCATCCTCCGTATGAACCAGATGAACTTCTCTTGCATGATACTGATGACTAATAATAAAATGCTTGTTTTTAACCTAAAAAAGAAAGGAAAATATCTCACGGCCTAGAACTAATACTTGAACTCTCATATAGCTAGGTTTAGGATTAATATTAAAAGTAAAACGATGGAGTTCACTGAAACCAGTCAAGACTATTTCGAAATTGCTTCCAAAACATATCCCATAATTTTCTTTATAAATTATATAGGAACAAGGGGTAAATAACACCGTGTACTTGTTTATAAAGAACAATAGTATCTTATATTCAAATTCGGGACAATAAAGTTTTTCTTTTCAAAAAGGTTGATTAGAATTCTCGCGAAGCATGACGCGTGTGAGGAAGGTGTTCTTGTAATGTTGGAAGTCACTGAGTTTGTGGCATTTGAGATTTGAAAGCAATTCGGCATTTTTGTCTTTGAGGTGGGAAGAATCACCTATGAAATGAAGAGAAATGGCAAAGATGAGGGAAGAAACAACATCTTGTACGGAATGACCTTCAGGTGTTAAGATAGGGCTGTTGGCTTCATCATGTTGAAGGCTGTTGAGTATTTCTTGCCATTGTTCTTCCGTGAGGTAGAAATTCTACCAAAATCAATGGCTATGATACCAGAGGGTGCGACGGAACAGGATTATATAAATATAAACTTTATTAATATAAACTTGATAAACATAAATAAACTTTAGTACAATAATAATAATATAAACTTTAAAACTAAATACGGAGATAGACTTTAAAGAGAGGGATATAGGGATTACAATTGCAGAGGGGAAGAGCAGGTATGCTTCTATTCTCTACGGGTTTTTCCAACGAAATCACACTCTGGTGTTAACAATAGAGGGCTCCTCCTTATATAGGGAGAGGAGGTCCTATTACACAATAGTGGTCAATAAGGGGCAGAAGGAATCTCTGCTTTCGGTGGCTTTGGTGCGTTGTCAGTTACTTTCGGTGGCTGGGGTCCACCATTTTGAAAGTCGTTGATGTCGTCGGTGGCAGAAGGAATCTCTACTTTCGGTGGCTTTGGTGCGTTGTCAGTTACTTTCGATGGCTGGGGTCCACCATTTTGAAAGTCGTTGACGCCGTTGCGGTTGAAAATCATTGATGCCGTTGCGGTTGAAAGTCGTTGATGCCGTTGTGGGATGGGTTTATGGTAATCCATCGAAACCAGCACCATCATCTTCACTGAGGGAGATGTACGGTTCTTCTTCTTCTTCGTCTTCTTCATAAGGTGAAGAGGAAGCGTTGGAGTTATTTTTAGCCATTTTTTGCATGATGGCAAAATATTCTTTCTCAGTGCCGGCCGAGGCCAACAAAGCTTGAATCTTGGCCTTGTGAGCCAGAAATTGCGTTTGCGATGTTGAGGCAGTGGCAGTAATTTGGGCAGGATCGGCATTTTTAAACCAATTGAGGACAATGGTGGTCGTTAGTTTTAAATCTGCACGGAAGGCAGTCCACCATTTGATTTTGAAGCGGCGAACAAGTAGATTGACATTGTTCGTGGCATCATAGGCTTGGAATTCATAATGCCAGGTGCACACCCATGGCAGATAGAATTTCATACAGAACAATACCAGAGGTCCAAAAGGTTTTTCGTTTTAGGGGGGGAATATTTTCCTTTGAAAAGGTTGTAACAACCCAAGACATCCTCAGTAAGGATGGCTGGAGTGCAACCATAATAACTCCACCAGGTTAGGAACCAAAATGGAATATGGGCAAAATCGAAAGGCTGGAGGAAAAAGAACAGCCAAGTGTGTGTGAACTTTGAGTTTTGGTTGAGGAAGGCGTTGAACCAGGCTTGATGGTAATCCTAATAGCAATAAAGAGTACTATGGGTAGTAGTCGGGGTGAGGGGTAGGTGCTTTGGCTTGTGCAAGGGTTGGCCCCACTGCGACGGATGTAAAATCCGCATGATTTGGCAGGTTGAGTAGGCAGGGGTTGAGGTGTCAAGGGGCGTGTAGAAATGTTTTATGGTGATGGATTCTGTGTGCTCAAGGATGGCAGTGTAATAGGCTATTGGTTTGGCAATATCGGCCAGGACCACGTGCTGACCGGGTGGGAAAATTCGGGCGGCTGCTATTGTGGGGTCATTCTGGTGATGATCTCTTTCAACAAAGAGAAGAGACTGTGTCTGGATTTTATGGTTGTAAACGGCTTTGATTCGGTTTGGGGTGAGAGATTGGGAGGGCTGGGAAATGATATGGGTGGTACTTTGCTTTGAGATTTTTGGGGAGGGTGTCGGCATTAAAGCTTGAGAGTTTTGGGATAGGCGTTGGAAAACTTCGACAAGTTCGGGCGGGTAGACCGGATTATGTTGAAATTCATTCAACCATTTTTGGACGTTACAGGGAGCTTTTAAATCATCTTCAGCTTCAGCAATAGATGCCCAGGTTCGGGCAGGGACAATAGACTTTGTTGCAACGGACTTTGCCTTAGCTTCTCTGGAGGAGGGCTTTGGAGGCATGACTACCTATTAGTTAAGAACTCACGGGTTAGGAAATCGGGAAGGGAATTGCTTTCTCCTTTAATATAGACAATATCAAAATCAAAAATACTCAAAATAGCTTGCCAGCGGGCAAAGATATGCTTTGAGGCTATGTTTTGAACATCTTTTTGCAAAATTTCTTTTGCAGCTTGGGCGTCAATACGTAATAAAAAATTTTTGATTTAAAAAATCGCTTTGAAATTTAGTAATACATAGAACAATACTCAAAATCTCTTTTTTAATAGTAGGATATTTGAGCTGGGTGTCATTCCAATGAGCAGAGGTAAATGCGATGATATGCTCATGCTTGCCTTGCTGTTGCTTTAAGATGCCACCATAACCGATATCAGAAGTATCAGTTTCAACAATTTTGAATGCAGATGGGTCAGCCAAATGCAAACATGGTATATGCTGAATTTGTTTTTTGATGCGTTGAACAATGCGTGTATGCTCATGAGTCCATGGGCATGGATTTTTCTTTAAACGATCATGCAGTGGTTTGATGATGCGATGAATGTTGGGGAAAAATTCAAAAACATAATTGAGTGAACCTAAAAAACGTTGAAGTTGGGTTTTTTCAATAAGTTCATCAGGGAATTTTGAAGCAAATGTAATCGATCGGTCGATGGGGGTAATAGTCCCTTGGCTGATAAAGTGGCCAAGAAAACGTATTTTTGTTTGGAAAAGGACAATTTTGGACTGGGACAAAACCAGACCATTTTTCTTTACAACATCAAAGAAGGTGTTGAGATGTTTAAAATGCTGGTCAATTGTTTTGGAAAAAATTAGGACATCATCTATATAGACGATACAAAAAGAGGAGAATGGATTGAAAATTTCATTCATGATTTGTTGAAATTCACTTGGGGCATTTTTCAAACCAAAGGGCATTACATTCCATTCATACTGGCCAAAGAGGACAGTAAAAGCTGTTTTGTAACGATCTTTGGGGTGGATCTGGATCTGCCAGAAACCAGATTTCATATCAAATTTTGAAAAAATGAAAGAATCATGAAGGCGATTTAAAAGATCTTTTTTGTTTGGGATTGGATAGCGAATCCATTTTAAGACGTTGTTCAAAGGCTTGTAATTGATCACAGGACGTGGAACTCCACGTTCGATCTCAAGTTTTTCATGACATAAAATGCAGCACAGCTCCAAGGGGATTTGGATTTAGAGATCAAACCCTTTTGCTCTAAATCGTGGATCTCTTTTTCGAATAAAGCAATCATATCGGAATTCATTTGAATGGGACGGGCTTTTGTGGGGATTTGTCTTTCTGAAAATTTGGAATCATAAGGAAGAGTGATAACATGCTTTTTTCGAAGCCAGAAAGCATTAGGAAGATCAGAACAAAGCTCGTTAAGGAGCTTAGTTTTAAAAATATCAATATTGCGTTGGGTAGAAGGATCAAGCAATTGTTGAGAAATACGTTGAAAATGAATAGAGTTTTTAGTATCATGTAAATTATGCTCTTTTGAAGAAATAAGAGAGTTAAGAAGATGCAATCTGCGTGTGTTTGGTTTTTGTAGAAATAGAAAAATAATTTTTTTGGAAATGGGGGTCTTTATTTTGAAAGAGATACCATCGTGATTAACATTATAAAGGAGTAATGAGGTTGATGAAAGGCGTTCCAATAATGACAGTGTGATTCATATTGGAGACAAGTAAGAAGGTGGTTTTAATTTTGGTATCATTGTTGCTGACGAAGGCATCAGTTTATTGAGTGATAAGCATTTTGGAGTTATTGGCTGCAGTGTGATTCATAGTGTGATCTAAGAAACGTTCGGGGACAAGGCCGTCCTTAATGCAGTTAAGATCAGCACCAGTGTCAAATAAAGCAATGGTATCCAACTGAAAAGTATCAGAAAAATACAAGGTGATATTGATAAGGTATTTACGTGAAGTGACACTCTTTAGAGCATTAAAGAATTCGTTAGGTTGAGGAGTAGGTTCAGTAGGATGACTAGACTCAGAATCACTGGAATCATCATTTTTGTTGACAGGGGTTTTTGATAGGAAGTTTTGGAAAATAGAATGTGTTTCAAGTTGTTGTCTTCGTAGGTCTTTAAGTTCTTTCTTGATAATCTTGATTTCTGATTGTAAAGTGGGAATGGAAGGAAGGGAAGACTTTTGGGTTTGCTTTGTATGAAGGATTTTGGTAAGATCGTAAGCCTTAGGTGGGACAGTTACAGAGGTTAAAACGTCAATGGAGTTGAGTAGCTTGGAAAGATAAGTCTTTCTTTTGGTAGGGTCTTCGATGTCATTAGCCATAGCAAGGAGAAATTCTTGGTCTTGGGTGAGGACGCAGATGGATTTTTCTGAGTCAAACTCAGAAGAGGAGTGGATGAGCTCATCAAGTTGTTCAGATTCTTCAGTGACAGAGCTGGAATCAGAATCAGAATCGTTGATCATGAGGGCAGAGATCTAGGCAAGGAGGTCGGGGGTCAGATCTAAGGCGTGAAGTCTTTTGCTCAAACGGCAATATCTAGCAATATGACCTTTATGGCCACATTTGTGACAGACAGTGTCTTTGAAACGATCATCATTTTTAAAAGAAGACTTTTTGGAAGAATGTATGAAAGGTCGTTTGTCATGCTTGTGATTGGACTAGGAAGTGGGACGATAGGATTTGTCACGATAAGATTTATCATAACGTTTATATTTGTGTTTATGATGGTAGGGTTTTGGGGAGGAAATGGGACAATGGCAGTCCTTGGAATTTTGAGGGGTACGAGAAATATCGAATTGTTGACAGAAGGATCCAAGTTCCTGTTTGGTCTGTCTCAATTCTTTCTTGATGTTCTTCTGGAGCTTTAGATCTTGGCAGATCTGTAATCCTTGCTGTTGGGTGATACTGATGAGTTCACCGTAGGTGAGGGCAGAATAATTGATAGGGGTTCCGTGGATGGTTTTGAGAAATCGTCTGACTTTTTTACAAGCATAAAAGGGAGACCATCGATAAGTTTTTCTTTCCAAAAAGGTTGATTAGAATCCTCGCGAAGCATGACGCGTGTGAGGAAGGTGTTCTTGTAATGTTGGAAGTCTCTGAGTTTGTGGCATTTGAGATTTGAAAGCAGTTCGGCATTTTTGTCTTTGAGGTGGGAAGAATCACCTATGAAATGAAGAGAAATGGCAAAGATGAGGGAAGAAACAGCATCTTGTACGGAATGACCTTCAGGTGTTAAGATAGGGCTGTTGGCTTCATCATGTTGAAGGCTGTTGAGTATTTCTTGCCGTTGTTCTTCCGTGAGGTAGAAATCCCACCAACCTTTGAGTTGGCCAGAGAATCCAGAAATAAGGATCTCAGCAATAGATTTGTCAGAAATATCCGTTTGTGTCTTGTAAGCATTGGCTGCCATGGTCATTTGTTGTAAGAGAGACAGAATATTGTACTCTGTCATGGCATCAATATTCCATTCGTATATGGAATTGGAATTGAATTTGGCTTGGTTGAGGATACTGGGCTTTTGTTCTAGAGCCATATCCGGGCCAGGGACAGGAGTCGAAGAGAAGGACCTTTGGGGTTCATGAATATGGTTTAGAATGGGATGGAGAGAAGAGGATGATCTGATAGACTCAGAATCTGAATCCTGATCAAGAGTGTGGATGGCGTTCGAGTTTAGAGAAGGGGTATCGGCAGCAATAAGGGGGGAGGAAGGAGAGACTTCAATGCTGGAGATCTGTCGTCGAAGGATATCAGCAAAATCCTGATTTTTGTGGATCTGGCGGATACTTGTTTGTGAAACTTGAAAGGGTTTAAAGATAGGTTGTTGAATAGTCGAAATAGGAGTCGAAGAGGAAGACGGGTATGAAGATGAAGGTAGTTGACCTTCGATGCGTTCAAGCTGTTTACCAATCGTACTGAGATGGGTATTACAAAAATTATTCTGGGCAATGATACGCCTAGAATTTTGTAAAACATCATCAGTGGCAGTCTTATAAGGAGCTGCTTCAATGGGGTGATCAGAGATGTTGAGATTGATCTGCCTTAATGGCGGATGGGGAGAGGAAATGGTCTCACCAGCAGTGGTTTCCCATTGATTTTGGTGGCGTCTGGATCGGGTAATAGGGTTTGTTGTTTTAGTGAAGGAATTATAGGAGTCAATCATCTCTTGAATACAAGTAGGCATGAGAAATTGTTCAAACCAGTCAAAAAATAAGACCTGGGTTCGATATTCCTCAAGAAACTCGTAATAAGAGGTTTGAGTCTGATCGCGTTCAGGTTTACAGAAATTTCTGAAAAACCATTTGACTTTGGCTTTGTTGTGGGGAGCATTGAAATCGGAACGGAGAAAGTCCTTATCAATTTGGAAGGGAATTTCTAGAACGTTAAACTCGTTATGGAATTGTTGGTTCTCAGTTACCTGTGAAGGAGTGGGGGAAGAAGGAAGGGATTCTTCTTCAGTAGGAGCTTTTGGATGGGTATAAATGGGATGGAGAATCTGAGATCGATAGTTGACATATTGTAAGGCGGGGTTTGGGAGATCAGACGTGGAAAATCTGGGCTTGTCAGGGAGATGTATGACAGGCGGTGGACGGTTGAAAGTAATACCAACAGTGCCACCAGAATAACGATTGATGCGTGAAACATCATTGCTAGGTTGGGGTTCAATTGGTTTGGTCTCAGAGTGATCCATGTCCTCTAAGATCCATTCGTCGGGAAGGGTAACATCCCTCCATTGGATAGCTTTAGGTGTGACGGTATTGGCGCGTGTGAAATTAGTTTGCAATAAAATTGTTTGGCCTTTGGTGGATTGAAAACGATGCTTTGTTGCAAACGCAAAAATCATGGCTTTATAATGGACTTTAAAACTCAAGGAAATATTTACGCTACCTTGCATGAGGGCGTAATTAAAATCCCTCTCTTTAAAGTCTATCTCCGTATTTAGTCTTAAAGTTTATATTATTATTATTGTACTAAATGTTATTTATGTTTATCAAGTTTATATTAATAAAGTTTATATTTATATAATCCTGTTCCGCCGCACCCTCTGGTATCAGAGCCATTCATATCGTTCGAACGTACCTCTGGTAGAACTTTTGAGAAGTGCCTCCATTTGGGCTCTCCAGGGTTAGAACTCCTTGGTGCTTCGCAAACAAAAGTATCTATCAAAGTAGAACTCCGGTCTGAGCATCTTTCTTTCCTTCATTAATCAATATACTATTTATAGGAATAGTGAGTTAGTGTAGCAAAGTCATTTTCACTGTAGCACTTTTGTCTGTATAGTGCATCCATTGTAGAACCGCCTTCATGGCTGGCTAAGGTTGCATCTGCATATTTTGAGAGAGTGGTTAGACCATGCATGGTAGCAAGCAGTAAGTCTCGGAGTGTGGCAGTTAGACTTTTGGCTTTGTGCTGGTAATTCTCTCATCACTTGCATCTGCATCTAATGTCAACTATGGACCCGTTTTCTTGCAATAATGCATCATGCACCTCATCTGCTCATGAATTGACTGAATCCAGTAACACATAAAGCCACATAAATAGTAACGAACTGATTATTAAAGATTTTAAAGGATGCATTGATAACTGGAAACTACCAAAGATTTCAAAGCATGATATTTATCACGTTTCAAAAAACCCATTTTTAAAGCATGATTATGTTATCAAACAATAAGAGCAATCCATGTCGGTTTCTAAACCCATTGAAACTTTTCAACTATTGTCAAAAGATTCTCTTCAAAGTCATAGCAAAAAAGGTTTTAATTTCATTCATACCGATCTAGTCCAGGTTGGTATTATACCCCTGACTATTGCCGGTCTTGACGCATCTATCCTTGCTATCTTACGGGATGCAAGACATCTCCGTTTTAAAGACTCCATTATGAGCTCCGTCGAGTCCAGTCTCGCCGGTGGCCCTTTATCTTTTGATTGCCATCCCAATCTCACTTTATCCTTACGAGATCCTAACATTCTTCATGCTCTAACTCTCTAATTGAAAACTTTTAATTACGCCCTCATGCAAGGTAGCGTAAATATTTCCTTGAGTTTTAAAGTCCATTATAAAGCTATGATTTTTGCGTTTGCAACAAAACATCGTTTTCATTCCACCAAAGGCCAAACAGTTTTATTGTAAACTAATTTCACACGCGCCAATACCGTCACACCTAAAGCTATCCAATGGAGGGATGTTACCCTTCCCGACGAATGGATCTTAGAGGACATGGATCACTCTGAGACCAAACCAATTGAACCCCAACCTAGCAATGATGTTTCACGCATCAATCGTTATTCTGGTGGCACTGTTGGTATTACTTTCAATCGTCCCTCTAGCTCGAGATCTACAGGGAACCCTTCCCTATCTCGTAGCGAGAGTATGTCCTCTTCATTCCAAAACCTTGGAAGAGTTTCACAAATAGGAACTCCTAATCGTCCACCGCCTGTCATACATCTCCCTGACAAGCCCAGATTTTCCACGTCTGATCTTCCAAACCCCGCCTTACAACATGTCAACTATCGATCTCAGATTCCCCATCCCATTTATACCCATCCAAAAGCTCCTACTGAAGAAGAATCCCTTCCTTCTTCCCCCACTCCTTCATAGGTAACTGAGAACCAACAATTCCATAACGAGCTTAACGTTCTAGAAATTCCCTTCCAAATTGATAAGGACTTTCTCCGGTCTGATTTCAATGCTCCCCACAACAAAGCCAAAGTCAAATGGTTTTTCAGAAATTTCTGTAAACCTAAACGCGATCAGACTCAAACCTTTTATTACAAGTTTCTTGAGGAATATCAAACCCAGGTCTTATTTTTTGACTGGTTTGAACAATTTCTGATGCCTACTTGTATTCAAGAGATGATTGACTCCTATAATTCCTTCACTAAAACAACAAACCCTATTACCCGATCCAGACGCTACCAAAATCAATGGGAAACCACTGCTGGTGAGACCATTTCCTCTCCCCATCCGCCATTAAGGCAGATAGATCTCAACATCACTGATCACCACATTGAAACAGCTCCTTATAAGACTGCCACTGATGATGTTTTACAAAATTCTAGGCGTATCATTGCCCAGAATAATTTTTGTAATACCCATCTCAGTACGATTGGTAAACAGCTTGAACGCATCGAAGGTCAACTACCTTCATCTTCATACCCGTCTTCCTCTTCGACTCCTATTTCGACTATTCAACAACCTATCTTTAAACCCTTTCAAGTTTCACAAACAAGTATCCGCCAGATCCACAAAAATCGGGATTTTGCTGATACGCGTCATGCTTCGCGAGGATTCTAATCAACCTTTTTGGAAAGAAAAACTTATCGATGGTCTCCCTTTTATGCTTGGTGAAAAAGTCAGACGATTTCTCAAAACCATCCACGGAACCCCTATCAATTATTCTGCCCTCACCTACGGTGAACTCATCAGTATCACCCAACAGTAAGGATTACAGATCTGCCAAGATCTAAAGCTCCAGAAGAACATCAAGAAAGAATTGAGACAGACCAAACAGGAACTTGGATCCTTCTGTCAACAATTCAATATTTCTCGTACCCCTCAAAATTCCAAGGACTGCCATTGTCCCATTTCCTCCCCAAAACGCTACCATCATAAACACAAATCTAAACGTTATGATAAATCTTATCGTGACAAATCCTATCGTCCCACTTCCAAGTCCAATCACAAGCATGACAAACGACCTTTCATACATTCTTCCAAAAAGTCTTCTTTTAAAAATGATGATCGTTTCAAAGATACGTCACAAATGTGGCCATAAAGGTCATATTGCTAGATATTGCCGTTTGAACAAAAGACTTCACGCCTTAGATCTGACCCCCGACCTCCTTGCCCAGATCTCTGCCCTCATGATCAACGATTCTGATTCTGATTCCAGCTCTGTCACTGAAGAATCTGAACAACTTGATGAGCTCATCCACTCCTCTTCTGAGTCTGACTCAGAAAAATCCATCTGCGTCCTCACCCAAGACCAAGAATTTCTCCTTGCTATGGCTAATGACATCGAAGACCCTACCAAAAGAAAGACTTATCTTTCCAAGCTACTCAACTCCATTGACGTTTCTACCTCTGTAATTGTCCCACCTAAGGCTTTCGATCTTACCAAAATCCTTCATACAAAGCAAACCCAAAAGTCTTCCCTTCCTTCCATTCCCACTTTACAATCAGAAATTAAGATTATCAAGAAAGAACTTAAAGACCTACGAAGACAACAACTTGAAACACATTCTATTGTCCAAAACTTCCTATAAAAAACCCCTGTCAACAACAATGATGATTCCAGTGATTCTGAGTCTAGTCATCCTACTGAACCTACTCCTCAACCTAACGAATTCCTTAATGCTCTAAAGCGTGTCACTTCACGTAAATACCTGATCAATATCACCTTATATTTTTCTGATACTTTTCAGTTGGATACCATTGCTTTATTTGACACTGGTGCTGATCTTAACTGCATTAAGGATGGCCTTGTCCCCAAACGTTTCTTAGATCACACTAAAGAAAAGCTTTCTGCAGCCAATAACTCCAAAATGCTTATCACTCAAAAAACTGATGCATTCGTCAGCAACAATGATACCAAAATTAAAACCACCTTCTTACTTGTCTCTAATATGAATCACACTGTCATTATTGGAACGCCTTTCATCAACCTCATTACTTCTTATAATGTTAATCACGATGGTATCTCTTTCAAAATAAAGACCCCCATTTCCAAAAAAATTATTTTCCCATTTCTACAAAAACCAAACACACGCAGATTGCATCTTCTTAACTCTCTTATTTCTTCAAAAGAGCATGATTTACATGATACTAAAAGCTCTATTCATTTTCAACGTATTTCTCAACAATTGCTTGATCCTTCTACCCAACGCAATATTGATATTTTTAAAACTAAGCTCCTTAACGAGCTTTGTTCTGATCTTCCTAATGCTTTCTGGCTTCGAAAAAAACATGTTATCACTCTTCCTTATGATTCCCAATTTTCAGAAAGACAAATCCCCACAAAAGCCCATCCCATTCAAATGAATTCCGACATGATTGCTTTATGCGAAAAAGAGATCCACGATTTAGAGCAAAAGGGTTTGATCTCTAAATCCAAATCTCCTTGGAGCTGTGCTGCATTTTATGTCATGAAAAACTCTGAGATCGAACGTGGAGTTCCACGTCTTGTGATCAATTACAAGCCTTTGAACAACGTCTTAAAATGGATTCGCAATCCAATCCCAAACAAAAAAGATCTTTTAAATCGCCTTCATGATCTTTCATTTTTTCAAAGTTTGTTATGAAATCTGGTTTCTGGCAGATCCAGATCCACCCCAAAGATCGTTACAAAACAGCTTTTACTGTCCCCTTTGGCCAGTATGAATGGAATGTAATGCCCTTTGGTTTGAAAAATGCCCCAAGTGAATTTCAACAAATCATGAATGAAATTTTCAATCCATTCTCCTCTTTTTGTATCGTCTATATTGATGATGTCCTAATTTTTTCCAAAACAATTGACCAGCATTTTAAACATCTCAACACCTTCTTTGATGTTGTAAAGAAAAATGGTCTGGTTTTGTCCCAGTCCAAAATTGTCATTTTCCAAACAAAAATACGTTTTCTTGGCCAGTTTATCAGCCAAGGGACTATCACCCCCATCGACCGGTCGATTACATATATATATATATATATATCAATCAAACTAGAACATTTTTAACCTCTCATCAATTTTAATGACATGTTATTACTTTGTTGGCATCCAATTCACCTGAAACGCCACATTATTAATTATTTGATTTATTTTTTAAAAATTATTTTATTAAAAGAAATTTAACAAAAGTATTTAAGAAATAAAATTAAGAATACTTACATTTTGGAATAACATAAAATTTTAAAAATCCTAAAAATTTAATATTAGAAATAAAATAAAATTGAAATAGAAAATTATTCAAAATTAAGTTAAAATTACAAAAAAAATCAATCAATATTGAAATATAAAATAACATGGTAAAGAGGGCCGGTAAAAGAGCAGAGAGGGGAGGAGAATTAAAAAATGTATTTTTTCTTTCAATATTTTATGTTATTTTTTATTTTAGAGTTTCATATTTCTTTTTAGATTTATGATATTTCAAATTTTAGCATTCCTGAATTTTTATTGACATTTCTAGGTGACTTGGATGCCAATTAAGTAATAATGTGTCATTAAAATTGATGAAATAGTGATTATTGTCCCGAACTTGAGTATAAGGTGGTGCTATTTTTACTCTATGGACAAATACAAAGAGTTATTCACGATTTACTACTAAAAAAAACTAATTTGGATAGCCAATATATATCGTTTCTATTTAAAAATTAATTTTTTAGACCAAAAAATATCAATTAGTTTTTAAATAATATATTTCCATTACTAGTTTGAAATTAAGAATTTTGAAAATAATCAAACTTTCTTACAACCCAATAACTCATTTGAAAATTACTACTACAGTTGGAAAAACACATGTTTTCCTCTTCCATGCCCCATAGTTACCCTTTCTTACCCACCCGGGTAATAAAAGTCACTGTTTTGTCCCGTCCCCCGGATCAACTTCTTGATGAATCCTGGGAGTACCGTTTCTTGCCCGTTAGTGCTCAGACTTCCCTCCATCTCAACCATTTCAAAAAAAAAAAAACCCAAAGGAAGTTTTAGTTCTGCAACTTGGTTTTCTCTGGGGTGGAAAAATGAAGCGGAAGATCATAGGCAACGGAGGGAAGGAAAGCCCACCAAGTGTGAAGAGAAGGAACTTGGAAGCTGGGCGCCAAAACGGCATGGTGACATGACTACAAGCAAAGCTGTGTGGTCTTGCTACTCGAGAGCAGCCACCGGCCACCCCTCCACTAAAGGCGTTGAGGTTTGTTCTTCTGGTGGCTTTTTCTATGTTTTGGTTGCTTTTTTGTGTGCTTTGCTTGTTTGTTAGTACAACGATGAGACCCATTTGGTGTTTAAACGTAAAGGGGCTTTATTCTTTTAAGATTAGGAGGGAGCTAGCTGGCCTGGGTTTAGACAAAGAATTTTGTGTCTCCTTGAAAATTTTCAAGGTAAAGTTGGTGGCTTTCTTGTGTGCTTTGCTTGTTTGTTAGTACGACGACGAAGACCCGTTTGGTGTTTAAGCGTAAAGGGAGAAACTTTATTCTTTTAAGATTAGGAGGGAGCTAGCTGGTCTGGTTTTAGACAAAGAATTTTGTGTCTCCAGGTAAAGTTGGTGGTTTTTTTTTTCCTTCTCTTTTTGCTTATTACCTTGAAGATGCATCGTTTTAATTTTTTAAGGTAAAAGGCTGAAGCTTTGGTGCTTTTAGATTGGGAGGCAGATGTGTAGGCGTATCACCTTGAAGTTTTGTGCCTCATTGTAAGTAAAAGGCTGAAGCTTTGGTGCTTTTAGATTGGGACGCAGATGTGTAGGCGTATCACCTTGAAGTTTTGTGCCTCATTGTAAGTAAAAGGCTGAAGCTTTGGTGCTTTTAGATTGGGAGCCAGATGTGTACGATCAGCTTTAAGTTTTGTGTAAGTACAAGGCTGAAGCTTTGGTGCTTTTAGATTGGGAGCCAGATGTGTACGATCAGCTTTAAGTTTTGTGTCTCGGGTGTTTGATTGTGCGAATTATGACGGGCTTTTTTTCCAAAAATAGTAGGCATAAGCCCTCTTATATCAATCTGTGTATCTATTCCAATGAGTCATAAACTCATTTTTTGAGACATGAAACAATGGCGGTATCTGGGATGTAGATACGTTTAAGCAGAATAAGCAGCAATCGGATAATTTGTTTTTCTTAGAATTTAGCAGGAAAGGGAAGATGAGGTGGTGTATCCTCATACTCTTTTTTTAGGTCTATTTGCATTGGCTCCTGTGACATGTGACTGACCTGAGATGAATCTCGAGCTGCTGAACCGGATATCGTATATTGTTTTCCTGCTTGTTTTGGAAGCCAGGTGAACCAAAAAGGAGAAAAAGGATGTCAACTTTCCAAGGTTTTAGTTCTGTTTTAGGCTTTAGGGAGACTGATGTACAATTCAGCATCTCCATGGCTCGATTCATTCACAGTCGAGCTGCTTCTGCCGCCGGCGGACATGTTTGGTGGTGGTTGATGTTTTTGTTGCGGGTCAGCTAGTGTTTAGGGTTTATGTCAGGTTTAGTTCTGATACCATGAAATACGTGTATGTCGCTATTGATCTTATTTCAATGAATCGTATAAATACAAGCTCCTACAGCTTCTAGGTTTAGGGTTTGCAACGAACCCGAATATACACTTGCCTATCGTGAGTTACACAGCTTCCTAATGTGACCAAATGTCTACATAACTTAAGGAGCAAGGATAGCTATATACGGCACAAATCAAGGAGGATAATATTTATCCACTACAATTTTCCTTTGTCAATATATTTCTTCCATTGGCCGTTTCATTTCTTCCAGGGCCTATTGAGATTGACTCCATTTCAAAGAGGGTAGGTAGGCCGCTATCCCTGCGAGAGAGGTATTGTATTGAGTTTGAAATTTTAAAAACACAATAATATTAAATAATTATTAGAAAATTTTGTCACATTTTAAAGATAATTACCCATCTCAAACTGAATTGCAAACAACTCTAATCCATTTCGAAATTTTGTTTTGTGGTTATCTTTGACATTCCTAGATTGAACCTAACCTGCTCCTTCCTTGTTTTGTGTTTAGTTAGAGGCACTTTCAATTTAGAGCTATTGCAGCTTTCCGAAAAGAATTCTCTTAAGGGTATCTGTTTTTCATGTTGTGGATGTGGAAGAGGCAGAGCAAAAGTTGAAATTGGAATCAGTCCAACTCCCATGTTCTTACACTACAGAACAAGGGGCTGAAAACTAAATGGAAACGGAATAGAATTTGGACTCTCCTAAAATTATAATTTTTATAATTCATTGCTTGTCTTGTTACATAATTTTTCACACTAGAAACAGGTTTGGTCTCCTTTTTTACCAAACCTACTGTGTTTATATTCCCTTGTCCATAAAAAAGCATTAAATATAGTTCACCTTTTTGCATAATATAGCAAGGCCACCGATTATGTTTCCCACGGGCTTTTACCACCGAAGAATTTTAATGAAATCATGACTGTAATTCCGTATTTATATAGGAGAATTTTACATTATATACAATTATATAATAATATATATTAATATAATTTTATTTATTTAAAAAAGCCACCGATTACAATCGCATCACAATAAACTTTATAGTATGTTCATCTCCCCAATGGGGACTTTTAAAGTTGAAACCGAAGTTAAATCTGGGACTTAATTTGTTTTTATATAGGATCATCTAACTTTTATTCATCATTAAACTAGAACAATGGTACAGATACATCGAGTCCCCTCAAGTCATCTAAGTACACATTACACATGAACACTTTGGTGCATCAAATACAAATTAATCAAATGAATCGTCACATCGTGCATCGAAAGCGCAACTGCTACATAATTGCTCTAATGTCACTTGTGTTGTATGTCAATCTCCTGATCATGAGCAAGCAGCGCTCAAGCTCTATGGTTGAGGGTCACCAATGGATGATCTCGTGCGGTTTCACGTCCAACACAGAGGATGACTAAGGTCGAGTCAACCCCCGCCAGTACTCTTCGAAAGCTCCTCTCCCAAGTTTGCTCGAGGCCTAGAATGAGCGCTCACATCTCTGTTACCAAGGAAGTGTAGATGGCGATGCCCTTCGCGGATCTACAAGACCAAAGTTCACCAGAGACATGGATTACGTCTTATACACCTGCAACACCCAGATTGTCTATCGAAGCTCCATCAGTTTTGAGCTTGACAAAGCCCTTTGGTGGTCACAACCAAGAGACCAAGATCTCGCATCGGGGTGGGGGAGGTGGGGGGGATAAGAATGGAGTCATCTGGTCTGTCAATACTCGTGAAAAATCACGTGCTCCAGTAGTGATGAGGGAGGGGGTGCCCATCATAGTACTCATCCCGAAGATTATATCATTGCGCTATAGCCATAGCCACCAGCATCAGCATGTCGGCACATAGGTGGTTGCCCAGAGGTGCATCCTATCGACGAAATCACCTGAGAATTGGCCTGGATCCACTCCGTAGGGTCCATCCTCTTACTGCCCTGGATAACTTACAGTCATGAGATGTATACATCAGTAATTCAGTATCAATGCCACATCGCGGGCATGTATCCGCGGTAGTGAAATACCTCCTCATGCGCTCCATGTTCGTCATTAACCTGCCATGAAAAAATAACCAGGTGAATAAGTGTATGTGCTCAGGCACTTTGAGTGCCCATATCCTACTCTGAATGGGGTCGCCTACCATCAGCTCCTCCTCCCTCCATAGCTCTTTATAAAGAGAGCTCGCGGTGAATCATCCATCTGGGTGAGGCCCCAAGATAAGGTATCCATCCACTTTGGGGAGTCCCGTAAAACAGCAGAGATATGTGCAACAATTTGATGAAAGGGAAGGAACACTTGAACTTGAGTAATATCCCATCCTCTTTCAGGGGTCCAGTAGTCAGCCAAGCACCTCACTGCCTCCTCTGTTTGCAACTCGCTAAGGAGGTGGTTCCAGAGCGGAGAATGGGATAGCCACGAGTCATCCCAAAAGGTCGTGGCCAGCCCGTTTCCCACACACTGGAAGAGGCCTCGTACTAGAATAGGATAAGTCTTTATAATGGCAGGCAGGCCGTGGAAATTCCGGCCGTGGCTTTAATAGGTTAAGTCCCTGGCGGCCCCGATCGTACTCACCAGAAAGGACACGTGCCTAGAGAATATCTTAGGACTACACAAACCTCCAAGATAGTTGAGCAAAAGTTGCCGCATTAGTACTCTGCATCGGTCGGAGTCCAAGACCACCCACACTTTTAGAGAGGCATAGGGTAGCCCAGCTGGATGGATTATGACCGATTTATGAGGTCTAATTAGCATAAATTTGGTATGCCTCATTTTTTTCATTCTTTTTGGTGATTAAAAGGTGTAATTTTTTAGTTCTTCCATCAGCAGAACCTTTGCACAAATATCCCAATGTAATTACTAAATATTATAACGAAATCATCTACTTTAAAAAAATATATGATAGTTTTGTCTATGTAGTAAAAAAAATTATTTTTCTCAAAATTTTTTGTATCAAATCTTAAAAAAAAGAATATCATTGTCAGAATTACCCTACATAAGACCCAATAATACACGAACCTAAATATGATAGATTCACTAAAAAAAATTTGGTATCTACCATCCTGGCACAATAAACAACATATCGAGTATAGAAAGCTCAATCATTCGATTCAGGTCGGCAAATACTACTGCAATAATAGGAATTCCGGACTTTGTTGCTAGTATTAAAAAAAAAGCTTCAAGAAAGAACCCTATATAGAAGAGCTAAAAAGATAAATAACACAGAAGCAGAATCCCATCTTTCAGATGTATAAAGGAAGCAGAAACCTCGAACATGGGCTTATAGTAGAGGGACCCCAGTTGATAATCAAGAATCTCTCCTTAGAGGCAAGGCTAAAAAATTAATGCTGGTAAAAGGATAGCTAATTCTAAATTTATAAGGAAATTACACTCTAGTTTCAATTCAGAGTTGAATCTTCTTGAATCCTACAGAGCATGTCATGCACGGACGTGGCAATCTCATCCACTGATGTTTGCTTGCTGTCATCTTCTACCTGCAAAAATGGATCACCACAAAAAAAATCCAATGAATTAAATGTGGCCTCGAATTATATATTTATAATACTATTTAAGAGGGTTATTATACAATTAAATTTATTTTCTTAGTAAAATTTTTGTATTCAGCTTCGAGCACAGTCGGATCTCTTTTTTTTCTTCTGTTTAACTTACCTTGATACTCAGAGAATACAGGACGAATTGGCCTCTACTTGTGACATTGAGGTGAAGGACAGTGAGACGCAGGAATTGCAACCCGGAAATTATCTTCAAGAGCTGCTTTGGTTTCCTCTTCAACCTTATCTTGAGGCTGGCATGAGTCTCAGCCATTGAAACTTGTACATCAGCTACAGCGCTCCACTGGGTCTCGCCCATTGGTTCACCCGCCATTGGAGCCCCCTTGGAGTTCAGTTGAGTACTGAGGAGAAGTGAATAATTCGGAGAAGGGCGGGGACGAGCAATGGTGATCACCCACATCAGAATTGGTCTTAATTCCGGTGGTTATTAGTTGTAGGCTTAGCTCTAGCTCCTTCACAAAGTTAATTGCACCTCCAATGATCGAGGCTTGGTCAGCCTGCAAGTCATGAACATACATACACTTATTGTTGATATATATTACTGTTGCGGGGAAAAGAGAATAATAACCCGAGACAGATTCGGAGTGGTCGTCCCATGGTCGATCTATACTATGCTAGACTAGACTAAGCTATGAACTATGGTCTACGGGATAAAGAAAGGAAAAACAACAATAGGTAAAGTAGTTGTGTGTTGTGTTGTGGATAATCATCTTCCTCGCCTGAGCCCTCCTTATATAGGGCGTTTGGACCTAGCCTCTCGCCTTCAGAATAGGAAGTCTCAAGCTGCCTTCTCGTACTTCGGCTCCAAGTCTCAATTCCGAGAAGTCCGCCTCACGTTATTTATTCCTAATGTGAAAAGATCATTCCAGCTCAGTACAAACCATCTTCTTTAAATGAGCAGATCCCATCTTCGAATAAGAAGCTTTCAAAATGTGACGACCAAGAGGAACTAAGTCTTGCCAAATATTGAAAATTTTGGCTCGACTTAGAAAAATTTAGATCGACTTGACCTTCTCGAATCTTCCATTCAAAATCTCATCTCAAGTCCGTCATCGCCCAAGATGGACATCTCGCCAGGCCCAAAGTGAATCCCAAAATGGGCACAAGCTGACGGCCTCCTCAACCAAAGTGGACCTACTCTTGGAATCACCTTTCCGCCTTCACAGATAAGGTGGTACCTACCGCCTCCATTCTCGGTCAATTGGCCCAACGGGTCACACAAGCCTAAAGCAATGCACGTCGGGAGGCTTCCCGCCTTAATAGGCCAAATGGGCTTCATGTGAACCGAGCCTTCCCTCCTTCGAACCCGAAATCATCTTTTTGCCTAGGCCCCTAGGGCAGGATCGTCAAGCCCATAAGCGGGATCCTCCCACCTTAAACGTGCTCTAGCCTGATGGCGGGATCCTCCCACCTTGCCGCTATAAATGGGCTCTAGCCTGATGGCGGGATCCTCCCACCTATAAGGATCAAGTTTAGCCTCCCGCCTTCGTATCCTCTCACCTTCGACTTCTCGCTCGGCTTCTCGCCTTAGGCTTCTCACTTAAGGCTTCTCTTCTTAGGCCTCTCGCTCGGCTTCTTCCCTTGGGCTTCTCGCTCGGCCTCTCGCTCGACCTCTCGTTGTAGGCTTCTCGCTTGTCCTCTTGCTCGGCCTCTCGCCGTAGGCTTATCGCTCAGCCTCTCATTTGGCCTCTCGCTCGGCCTCTCATCGTAAGCTTCTCGCTCGGCCTCTCACCTATACGAGCGATAGGGGCTTCTCGCTCAGGCCCGCCTATATGAGCGAAAGGGGCTTCTCGTCCGGGCTCCCAAAGTGGAGCTAGCCTCCCACCCGCATAGGCCAAGCGGTATGCCTCTCCCGCCTAAGGCCAACCGAGTAGCCCAATGGGCTGTCCCAATGCACCAACGAGCTCAGACCGGTCCACATAAACTCAGAGATAGGCCATCATTAGTTAAGCACGATGAGCAAGTGGGCAAGCACAACAAGCAAGTAGGCGAGCGGGCAAGCAGACGAGCTCGCCCCCAATCACTCCAAGGCGAGAAGCTCACTTTAAACTAGGTGAGCAACTCGCTTCCAATAACACCAAGGCGAGCAGCTCGCCCGCAACATGGCAAGGCGAGCTCGCTCGCTCCACCAAGTGAGCTCGTATTCAAATAGATTTTTGACCAGGTTAGTTCGTATTCAAATAGATTTTTGACCCTCTTCTGCTTCGAATCAGAATAAACCGCAAACTACAAAGTTGTAGATCCACGTCTTAACTTTCCATAACAACTTAAATCATTTAAATCAAAATTTGGAGGCGGAAGCAGTGGTTTTTATACCAAAATACGATGGTCCTTAATGAGGCAACGAGGATCGACACTTGAAGTCTCATTTTGAGCCTCCTCCATGAATAACTAGGTAAGGATGTTGAAATATAAGTTGGAGATCCACCTTTTAGTTTCCATAGCAATAAAAATCACTCAATGTTGAGCTCTGGATAGAGCACTACGACCAATTTCCCAAAGATGGAAGTGTCTGCCTTAGTACCCACCATGTGCTTGTGTAAACGCCAAAGCTCTCTTCCCTAACATCATGTTAGGCACCAACTTCATAAACGTGGACCTTGAGCCAAAGCTCGTCTCTATAGGAATAGACCTCGTGTCAAACCTCACTTTCATGAACGTAAAATATTTGACCTCCAATAATGCCCCCCGCACGTTAACGCTTTGGTACGATCATGCGAGAAGTATTGACGTGGTCCTTCATCTTCGGCTTTGCTTCCTTCAACTAGTTTGGAACATAATAAAAATGCGCAGCTCAAAGAAGACTAGGCCGTTGTCCTGAGGACATATTCGACTATCTCATATGGTGACAAGGCGTAAACCTGCAGTCACCTTGTCGCCCATTACCCTACTCTTCATGGGCAAGGTGGAATACTTGCCTTCCGGGTGTGGCATTAATCGATCTTCGAACCGAATGCACCTCTCATTTAATTAAGCTCGTACACTGGGAAGATCGGCCATCCATGCTGCTGCAAAACACTTGTTGGCACTAGGGACCCCTCGTATATGACCACTTCAATATAGAGTGTGGTCGACATGAATGGGCTTGCATCGGCCATCATGATTAATACTTTTCCATCTGATTTCCATTGAATCAGACATTAGCTAATGAAAGATGGGATTACTTGATTGGAGCGGACCAAGTCTCGCCCTTTTCTGACATAATTAGTTATGACCATGTCGGTCGGGCCGGCATCCTCTTTCTCCTTATTGCGTTCGCAGAGGAGCAACTGAAGAAGGTGTTCACCACACCTATGCCATCTATGGGTACTTTCTCGATCAGCTCCCCAATGATGTGAGCTGTGATGCAGATAGATTTCTTTCGATCATTCAGTCTTCGAGTTGGCCTCAGAATGGTGATGTCGTCATTGAAGGCTTCCATAATAGGAACAATAGAGGACATCTCTCCTATCTGAGGCTCAAGTGTATCTTTCTCACTCATGTCCCCTTTCAGATGACTGAGTTGGTTGAATTTCAGCCTAAAGATGGCCGGGAGGGTGAACAACTTGTTGATCGACACCTTGTCTGAGAAGTCTCCAAACTTAATATAACCAATGTCAAGACCGACCGAGATATCTTTTTCCTTCCGGTCATCCTTGCCCTCATGAAGGTTACTTTTCCTGGAGTGGATCTTGCTTCTCACCTTAGGTACCCACTACCGCATCAACTTATTGTGTCGGTTTTTGGGTGCCTTTGGTCGAACCTCCTTGATGTACTTGAAATCTTTTCCTTTGATTGTCTTAGAGGCTTCAACCTTCTTGGCTTGGCCTTGAGTCCAAGCCAGTTAGTGTGTCACCCATGGGCTAGCTAGAAGGACATCTTGCTCTATCAACTTGGTCGTTTGTTCCACAAGTTGCCTTTCGAGATCCTTGATAACTTGCTTTTATTTTTGGACCTTCCTCTCAAGGCGATGTCTCTGAGTCTTAGTCAGGATGACTTGTATTGGGGACCCTGGAGTGACCCTCTTTTTTCCACGCCAGGTGAAGGTATACCGACGTGGTTTGGATCCGTCTTGAAGGTCCACCTTGATACAAGGATGATGGAGCCTCCAAGTCTCATCGGCTTCCCTTGGATGATAAAACTTCTGAGTCTTTGGGATGCCGCTATCAAGTGGCCATTCTTGCCCCCCGAGTTTTGCCTCCTGAGTCTTAGGGTCGGCCTTTGTTTTCTCAGAATTTTCCCATCCTTGTCCCCTGAGTGTTGCCTCTTGGATCTTAAGACCTTCCCTTCCCTTCCTTAGGACCATCGGCTCCCTCTTGGCCGAAAGAAGTTCTGAGCCTTTGGGATGTCATTATCGGGCAGTCTTCCGTGTCTCCCGAGTCTTGCCTCTTGGGTCTTAGGATCAACCTTTTCTTTCTTAGGGTCCGGTTGTGCGTGCCCCCTGAGTCTTGCCCTTCGGGTCTTAGGATTGGCCTTCTCTTGCTTGGGGCTTCTCTTTTGACTTTAGTTAAAGCCAACCATGGTGACATGAGCAATACGATAAGGGCCCATCGATGACTGGTAGATCACAACGTCAGTTGACAATTGACATCGTCCTCATCGAGATCTCCTTGTCGGTTAATATCATCCCAACGTCAGTTCACAATTGATATCGTATTCAAATAGATTTTTGTCCTTCTTCTGCCTCGAATCGGAATAAACCATAAACTACAAAGTTGTAGATTCACGTCTTAATTTTCCATAGCAACTTGAATTATTTAAATAAAAAGTCGGAGGCAAAAGTAGTGATTTTTATACCAAAATGCCACGATCTTTAATGAGGCAACGAGTACCAAAAATTGAAGCCTCATTTTGACCCTCCTCTATGAATAACTAGGCAAGGCTCTTGAAATATAAGTTGGAGATCCACCTCTTAGCTTTCCATGGAAATAAAAATCACTCAATTCTGAGGTCTGGGCAGAGCACTACGGCCAATTTCCCAAGGATGGAAGTGGCTACCTTAGTACCCACCATGTGCTTGTGGAAACGCCAAAGTTCTCTTCCTAGACTTCGTGCTAGGCACCAACTTCATGAATGTGGACCTCGAGTCAAAGCTTGTCTCTATAGGAATGGACCTCGTGTCAAACCTCACTTCCATGAACGTAAAATATTTGACCTCCAACAATTACCAAGTCATATTTATGCCGAGAATATTTGTCACTATTTGAAATTTACTCAAAATTTGGTTTCACTAGATATCCGAATAATGAGTGAATTCGACCAAAATTATAAGTTATGATGGGACATAAACGTGTTGATTGTGCATTGCCGAAATGATAGTTTCTAAATTTACAAATATATATGTATGAATGTATATGTATATATGTATGTATGTGTGTGCGTACACTTTTTTTGTTCCTAGAGATCAAAAAAATCAAGTTGAATGGGCAAATAATGGTTGATAAAAAAATATGTACATAATTAAAAGCACGATAGAGATATACCCTCGTGACATAAGAGTCCGGCATTAAAGAACGGAGGGCGGAGAGGTACTCATTCATCTGCTTCCTCCTATTGCGCTCAACAGCAATATGAGTCATTCTCTGGCTCTCAATCTCCTCCTTGTTCTTCCTACTCCGCACTCGCCGCCTCTTGGGGAGGCCCACGTGCGGCGATGGATCCGGCCGACGAGAAGGCCAAGGAGCTGGTACTATATCTCCAATATATTCCTGGTTGAGGTCAGGTTCTTGGTAGCAATTAGGACTAAACAGTTCTTCGAAATAAGGCCAATTGGTTCCCTCGGTTGGGTTGGGAACAACAAGGTTGTCATTTCCGTGGTCCGGAAAGATAGTACCTGCCAGTGACGTACTTATAATTATTGATCAGGTGCAATTATTACACATAATACCCTAAATTTATATTAAATTATAAAAAATAGTGAGATAGCAAATCTATTGACAATTACGTATGTGGGATAAAATCACAGAAAATTGCATGTACTAGATCTTTTGCCCCATCGAAATTAATATAGCTACTAGATCGAGGATTTGGATTCAGGTGGACTACATAAAAACCATCCCCATGGTGTGGACTAAATCTGAGCCTTTAGATTTGATCAAATTCTCTTTTTATAGATCTGATGGTCAGAATCTATTGAGGGTATTTTCGAGTTTTTACCTAAACATGCTCATTAGGGTTCCACCATTTTCCTATATAATCCCACAAAAAAATACATCTCCCCCAAAAAAAATCATCCCCTCGTTCCCGATCCGCCGCCACCCCGAAGCCCCCCCTCCCCCACCCCCACCCCCACCAAGAAAAACATCTCCGCCGCTCACCCCGACCCCGCCGCTCCCCCCCCTCCCGCCGCCCACGCCTCCCACCAAACAACCCCCCACCGTCCCCGCCACTCACCACACAACTCTCCCCCCCGCCTCGGCCCCCGAATCGTTGATTTATCGCCCCCGCCGCTCAACCCACCCACCCCCCCCCCCCCCCCCCCCCCCTCCGGCCCCCGAATCATTGATTTACCGTCCCTGCCGCTCAACCCACCTACCACCACCGCACCCCCTTTTCTGAATCGTTGATTTTTTTAGTTTTTTTTGTCAGCCCTTCACCCCCACCCCCCCCCCCCCCCCCCCTTTCTGAATCGTTGATTTTTTAGTTTTGTTTGGGTTTTTTTTTTAAGATTGGAATTTTTATGTTGGTTGTTGTTTGAACTAAGTGCTTATCATTGATCTCAAGTTTTTTTTTGGATTCCTCTTCGTAGCTTACATTCTATTTCGAGAAGATGAAGCCAATATCATAGTAAAATGAAACCAATATCCGAGAAGATAAAAACCAATATCACGGTGGAATGAAACCAATATCATAGTAGAATGAAATCAATATCCGAGAAGATGGAAACCAATATCATAGTAGAATGAAACCAATATCATAGTAGAATGAAAACCAATATCGCGGTGGAATGAAACCAATATCATAGTAGAATGAAACCAATATCCGAGAAGATTGAAACCAATATCATAGTGGAATGAAACCAATATCATAGTAGAATGAAACCAATAGCATAGAAGATGGAAACCAATATCCGAGAAAATAGAAACCAATATTTTCATACTTGTATTTCCATAAATTGTATTATTTTGCTAATATTTTTTTAATTATTTTAATTATTATATTTTCAATATTGCCCCTGTCCCTTTCAGTGGGGATTACCCATGTCCACACTGAATTTGAACCCCTAGATCGATACCTGTTTCGAAGTATTCTTGGTCTTCTTGTATCTTAAGTGCATCAAACTCTTCAATAGACCTCCAAGTGTGCGCCCCCCCACCCCCCCTCCCCCGCCCCCGTCCCCGCCCCCCTCCCGCCCCGCCCTCCCGCTCCCTCCCCCAACCCACGTGGCTGCCAGAGGGGTTGGTCTCTACGACCACCCCTCCGGTTTCGCTATGTTTTAATTAATGCTTTCCTCGGCTAGGGTTTCGAGTTCCACCACCGTCGCTGCTGTTCCGATGTCTCCAACGGCCTCGTTGAGATCCTCAGATGGAGGTTTTCAGCCGCCGTCGCTTAATCCTTGCCCTTCGCTAGGGATGGATTCGAAAGTTCTCATGGCGCTTCAATCCAGCATCCTTCCTCTCCTTCACCAGTTATATACCTCTCTTGCCCCATTAGTCGGTAACCCTTCACAGGCGCTGGCTCATGGGTTGACAGAGGGTGTGGGGCAGGTTGCGGAGGGTGCGAGGACTACACCTTCAGGAGATATACAGGCGAGCAAAGATGGAGTTGCGGAGACTACTGTGACACCGACTCCTATGGCTCTAGCGGAGAACGCCATGAAGAAGATGTCCTACGCGGCCGCGCTCTACCCGCGATCTGACCGGGTCCAAGAAGGTACGTATATTAAGCCAGTCTTCGATGGCGAGTATATGGTCGTTGAATTGGATGCAGATAGATCATCAGTTTGTGCAAACTTTGGGAAGCGCGCTTTGATTGGAAGGTTAGTGATGCCGAGAGGCGCCAAACCTTGCTCGACATTTGACTTGAAAGCTGCTATCTCCAAAGTTTGGTCTGTGCAATTGTGGAAGTTGCTTCCTCTTGGCCTGGGGTACTTTGGTTTTCAGTTTGAGAATGAGCACGATAAGGACATAGTTTGAGCTCTTCAGAATGGAGACTTCCTCAGGGACGTCTCTACTTGCAGCCATGGGTACCCTATTTTATGCCCACAAAGGTTTCCTCTTCTTTTACAAAGGTATGGATTACATTAGGGGGATTGAGCATGGAGCATGTCGCTAATGATATCATACTTGGACTAGCTACGGCCATGGGTAACCCCATTCGATCAGACTTGACTGCATTAAATAGGTTTAATGGTACTTTGGTACGGGTTTTGGTGGAACTAGACATGTCCAAGCCTCGTCGGAAAGAAGTTGTATTGAAGCTTGAGGAGGGCATGGTCTTAGTTGATGTGGTGTACGAGAATTTGCCTCTTTTCTGCGAGCATTGCAAAATCATTGGTCATGATTTAGACTCTTGCCGAAAACTGCACCCACGGGTTGAAGCTGAAAGCAATAGACATGAAATTGCTAAGGAAAAGCAGGCGATGGAGAATCAGGGTCCCAAGAGGTCCGTGGGGATGCAGGTGTGGCAACAAAAGAATGAGTGCTCCCCTACTTCACCAACCAGTATTGAAGTTGAGGAGTGCTCATCTCTTACCCTTATTACTGTATTGGAAAACTTTGTGTAACAGGTAGTACACGAAGAGGAGGATCAAGAGGATGGTGATTCGGTGGTACTTCATGTCCCTGATGCGAGGGAAGAGGGTGAAATTCTACCTGGTGATAAATGTTCTTCATTAAGTACAGGTCAAATTGTGGTTTCGAATGATTTGGTCCAGTTGATGGTGCTTGATGAAGTTACTAAGCAGTCTCCAATGCCAAGTACAAATAACATAGAAGGGGATTGTGGTGTAATGATTGAGGAGGTTTCGCCCTCCCAAGATACAGGTCAGGTATTTTCAGGCCTGATTATAATAGAGCCGTTGACGCCAGCTTCACATGTGACTGACTCATCGGGTTCTAAGCCTAGGTCACCATCGGGCAAGAAAAAGGGGCGCAAGAATGGCCCTTCCTCGGCTGAGTTATTGGCATCACTCTCTCCTGAGGATTTGGCAATGGCTGAGGCTAGGAGGGCAGCATATGTTGCAGCAGGTAGAATTTTACCTACTCGCTCATTCAGTTCAAAGGGCTCCAAGCATAAGGGTTTGAAGCCGGGTTTCCTTGGCAAGGGAACCCCAATAATACAGGGACCGTCCCCATCTATTTTGGGCAGCGCCTCTGCTTTACCTATTATAGATCCCATGCCTATCCCAGGTCAAGAGGGCAATGGGGTTATTATTTTTTCTAACAACGATGATCTTCCAGACTCAGTGAAGTTCATGGGTTCGATTACGAAGAAGATGAAGAACAATTGGGCGGACGAGGCGAATTCACAGACGGACCTGGAGGACTCCCATCTACCACCTGCCAAGAACACTCGCTTTCAAGCGAGGAAGAAGACTGGGACTACCTATGCCAGTAAGGATCTACGTTGGCTGGAGTATGAGGTGGACTTTTGATGCGCCGCGGCTGATTTATTATCCTGGACTACCCGTGTTGTGGGTACCCCTACACATCTTTCTCCAACTTGTCCCCGCGGGCTAGGAAGAGGAACGCGAAGAAATAGAAGAAATGATCGCTTTAGATCATTGGTTTCTTCATCGGCCTCGCTATCCCTCAAGTTAGTAGGGTCGAGTTCTTCTTTATAACGATAGGCTTGCTGTTTTGCGGTTTCCTATTCGGCCTGTGTGTTTGGCTTCTCTTCTGTTTCCTTTTCCCCTTCTTGAAACTTTTTCGTTTCTTTGAGTAATAAAGTTTCTTTTTGCCAAAAAAAAAGTGCATCAAACTCTTGTTCCTTTACTTGGAAGCTCCAATTACCTCCCTGGAACACGTTAAAGGGCTCTTCTGTGCTTGAGCTAGATGCAGGAGGGTGACCAAAAAGGTCTTGTTGGAAGATCAATGCCTCTAATGCCATCTTCTTAATTAGTTTTCGGTACAAATTGGGAATTAGTAAGTAACTACTCTTTGTGGTTGGTGAAGGACGACCGTGTAGGAATAAGGAGAGAAAGCAACGGGAACCTTCATTAGGGATTCAATGAAGCGTTGAGGAAAAAAGGATGGTGGTAAATGGACAAAGGTGCTCAACTTTTAAAGGCGTCGTACCATCTACAGCTTCCTCCGCGTGACAGCGATATAATAGATGGCTGTCTTTTTCTTGGAAAAAAAAGGTGAACACCACAGACCCTATCAGAAAAAAGTAGAAAATTATAAATAGAATTTGAACGATGAGATATTGAGATATCCAACGACCTAAGATTAGGGTTCAATATCGTAAACAAGCTACTTATCCAATGCCTCGATTCAGCTGACAAAAAAGAAGTGAGAATTTCGGAATTGGAATGAGACTGGTGTCTAGTAGCATGATTCAAACATTGAAAGAGTACAGATATATTTAACAAAAAAAATACTTTTAATAGTTGGTAAAAGTACATTTTGATACCTTGTTAGTTTGGTCGACTTACACACAGGTACCTTGTGGTTGTAAAATGTTCGACCGACTGAAAGAAGTTTCTCTGATTACTATACTTTTCAGCAAGTGAGATTGATTTTATCACCGAATATCAAATGCTGAAAGGTTCTTCTATTCTAATCAGAGATCTTGAGTTCGAACTCAAACTATGAAGGGTTCTTCTAATCTAACCACAGGTTAATGATGTGTCATTAAAATGATAAGAAAATAATTATTATTCTAATTTGACAAGTATAAGATGCTTGTTGTCCCAAATTTGAGTTTAGGGTGCTATTTGTACTTCCGAACAAGTACGATGTCTTTTTTCCATTTACTCTTAATATATATTACAGTGGCCATTTTAAAATTCAAGAGAAGGCCAAAGTAAACCAGAGGTAGAACAGAGACAAACACCAAAAATCAACAAGAAGCTCAAGTGAAATGGGTAAAGAAAGTGCAATCCTACTCGGAGGCCCTCACCCGAGATAGGACACATCGCCAGAAGAAATCTTGGTGTACTGTACGCTCGTTTTGGGGGATTGGCTAGCTCGGAGCGTAATTGTCCACCTGCACTAAACCAAAAAGCAAACTTAAATGGTGTATTGGGAGTACGAAGTATTGCTAATCTAGAGATGTTGGATGTCTGACCTTCGCGATAGAGCTTTTATTGAGGCTAAGTGATGGCTAGAGGAGAAGAAATCTGGTCCTGATTCGAAGTCATAGTTAGATTATGGAATATGCAATTTCAATACTTTTGTGCTCCAAAAGGTTAGTAGACTCTCCTCATGTCTTGGCTTTTGGTGTTTTTCAACATTTTTTTTTGATGGGATAGTGTTTTTCAACATTTGGTAGCTGCAAAGGCCAAAAGACTATTTGGTCTAACGGAACAAAACATTGAAATTTTTTAGTGAGATCCAAAATTCAAATTATAACATAGTGTATTTACCAAAGTAGCTGCAAAATTTATAGGTTATTACAAAATCTTGTAACAAGAAGAACCAAAACACAATGAAACCAACCCCTTAATGTGTAGTAATAAGAAACACTACCTACTTATGAAAAGGCACTTAGCTAGCCATAAAATAACAAGAAAAAGGTTTGTAAAACCGGAAAAATATATAGATTCGTGATAGTTTTTTACAGCTATGATGAAAATTGTCGAAAGAAAAATTTTACATAGCCAAAAACAATAAACTACTAACATATATAATTGAACTTTTATATAGCTAGGTTTGTTATGTTTTTGGCTCCTGCTATTGGTTCATACATAGAATTTTAAGGCACCTTCTTTTAATTTGTTTGATGACAAGACGTTTAGGGTTATTACTATGAATCAAAAAAATTAGAGTTCATTGAAACCAATTAAGACAATTTTCGAAATTGCTCCTAATTGAAACATATTCTATCATTTTTCTTGATACATATTCTATCAACAAATATTTAACACTATTACGATTTCAAATGCTCGAACTATAGACTTCTTTGTTAAGTTAGAATAACCTCTCAACGACTCGATGACTAGTCCCAAGATAACCATGAGTAGATATATTCAACTTAAGTGTGATTTAAATATAAATAATAAGGGTTCTGGAGTATTAATGAATCCATTCTTTTTATTTAAGAAAACTGTAAGTCAAAAGGGATTGATAGTTGCGTCAACAATTCCCTTAATTTGAAGCATAAGTCAACAAATATATCGAAACATACTACGTTTTCAGAATGGATACCACCTTTACATATATCATCAACTTCGGAAGTCTTCGTACAAAAGAGAGCATAGCTTCGAGGACAGATATTGAAGCCAATTGGATATGACTACATTCATTCTAGTGTGAGTTGTAATCCAATTGGCAACCATCTTTGTTACTCTCGACATGAAATAAAGTTTACAACGATGCAAAGGAAAATATACAACCTAACTATGATTGCGGAATTTTCAACCGCCAAATCAACGACACTTATAGGCCCAATAATAAATTCGACCACCACTTTGCAGTCCGAGTGAATAAAAATCTCACCATTACTGACGTTGTGCTCTACCAAATCAACCACAAGCTGAATGGCCTAAACTTCTGCATTGAGAGCCGAAGTGGCTCGTGTAAACTCTGTGACCAGCTAGAACTTGGCCTGAATTGTTTCTTGCAACTGCTGCAAGACCTCTTCGAGAGACCAGAGTGCATCGCAGTTGATAAGCACCGCTTGTATCTCTGATTCTCCATGTGTTCCAGGTGTTCAGGTTGAGAGGGAACTACCTTCGTGTTGGTCCACTCGAATAGAGCTTCGTTACAAATTTTCCAAATATGCCGACAAATCACAAGAGAAATAACATTCTTGTTAGCAGAGGAAGATAGAGCCTGCCAGAATTCAGAAAACCAATCTTTGAAGGAGAAAAGCCATGCTCTAGATTCAGGATACATGAATAATTGCTTTTAATTTACAAATCAAAAGTAGTCCATGAGATAATATATAGAGGAAGAAAAGACAACGTATGATATGATCAAAAGAACGTACCATTTGCTAGCTAGTGTTGGGGACCTGCCACTAGAGATTGCGATGTTTTATTTTGTAAATGTAAATTTTTAAATCTAGATATACTTAGATCTCGTCGTTTTGTACTATACCTTGTATTATTAGGCCAAATATTCTAAATAGATTGCGGATTGCCAAAATCTTTCACCTTCGTATTCCGTTCTTTTTGTCCTGTTCAGGGTAATTTTCCTTTGTCAATATATTTCTTCCATTGGCCGTTTCATTTCTTCCAGGGCCTATTGAGATTGACTCCATTTCAAAGAGGGTAGGTAGGCCGCTATCCCTGCGAGAGAGGTATTGTATTGAGTTTGAAATTTTAAAAACACAATAATATTAAATAATTATTAGAAAATTTTTGTCACATTTTAAAGATAATTACCTATCTCAAACTGAATTGCAAACAACTCTAATCCATTTCGAAATCTTGTTTTGTGGTTATCTTTGATCTTCCTAGATTGAACCTAACCTGCTCCTTCCTTGTTTTGTGTTTAGTTAGAGGCACTTTCAATTTAGAGCTATTGCAGCTTTCCGCAAAGAATTCTCTTAAGGGTATCTGTTTTTCATGTTGTGGACGTGGAAGAGGCAGAGCAAAAGTTGAAATTGGAATCAGTCCAACTCCCATGTTCTTACACTACAGAACAAGGGGCTAAAAACAAAATGGAAACGCAATAGAATTTGGACTCTCCTAAAATTAAAATTTTTATAATTCCTTGCTTGTCTTGTTACATAATTTTTCACACTAGAAACAGGTTTGGTCTCCTTTTTTACCAAACCTACGTTGTTTATATTCCCTTGTCCATAAAAAAAAGCATTGCATATAGTTGACCTTTTTGCATAACATAGCTTGAAGGCCACCGATTATATTTCCCACGGACTTTTATCACCGAAGAATTTTAATGAAATCGTGACTCTAATTCCGTATTTATATAGGAGAATTTTACATTATATACTATTATATAATAATATATATTAATACAATTTTACTTATTCAAAAAAGCCACCGATTACAATCGCATCACAATAAACTTTATATAGGATCATCTAACCTATATTCATCATTAAACTAGAACAATGGTACAGATACATCGAGTCCCCTCAAGTCATCTAAGTACACATTACACATGAACACTTTGGTGCATCAAATACAAGTTAATCAAATGAATCGTCACATCGTGCATCGAGAGCACAACTGCTACATAATTGCTCTAATGTCACTTGTGATGTATGTCAATCTCCTGATCACGAGCGAGCAGCGCTCAAGCTCTATGGTTGAGGGTCGCTAATGGATGATCTCGTGCGGTTTCACGTCTGACACAGAGGATGACCAAGATCGAGTCAACCCCCGCCAGTACTCTTCGAAAGCTCCTCTCCCAACTTTGCTCGAGGCCTAGGATGAGTGCGCACATTTCATTTACCATGGAAGTGTAGATGGCGATGCCCTTCGCGGATCCACAAGACCAAATTTCACCAGAGTCATGGATTACGTCTCATACACCCATAACACCCAGATTGTCTATCAAAGCTCCATCAGTGTTGAGCTTGACAAAGCCCTTTGGTGGTCGCAACCAAGAGACCAAGATCTCGCATCGGGTTGGGGGCGGTGGGGGGATAAGAGTGGAGTCACCTGGTCCGTCAATACTCGTGAAAAATCATGTGCTCGTGTAGTGATGAGGGAGGGAATGCCCTTCGTAGTACCCATCCCAAAGATTATATCGTTGCGCTATAGCCATAGCCACTAGCATCAGCATGTCGGCACATAGGTGGTTGCCCAGAGGTGCATCCTATTGACGAAATTACCTGAGAATTGGCCTGGAGCCACTCCCTGGGGTCCATCCCCTTACTGCCCTGTATAACTTACAATCATGAAACGTATACATCAGTGATTCGCTATCAGTGCCACATCGCGGGCATGTATCCGCGGTAGTAAAATACCTCCTAAAGCGCTCCATGTTCGTCATTAACCTGCCAAGAAAAAATAACCAGGTGAATAAGTGTATGTGCTCAGGCACTTTGAGTGTCCATATCCTACTCCGAATGGGGTCGCATGCCATCGGCTCCTCCTCCCTCTATAGCTCTTTATAAACAGAGCTCGCAGTGAATCGTCCATCTGGGTGAGGCCCCAAGATAAGGTATCCATCCACTTTGGGGAGTCCCGTAAAACAACAGAGATATGTGCAGCAATTTGATGAAAGGGAAGGAACACCTGAACTTGAGTAATATCCCATCTGCTTCCAGGGGTTAAGTAGTCAGCCAAGCGCCTCACCGCCTCCTCTATTTGCAACTCGCTAAGGAGGTGGTTCCAGAGCGGGGAATGGGATAGCCACGAGTCGTCCCAAAAGGCCGTGGCCAACCCATTTCTCACACACTGGCGGAGGCCTCGTACTAGAATATGATAAGTCTTTACAATGCCTGGTAGGTCGTGGAAACTCCGGCCGTGGCTTTAATAGGTCAAGTCCCTCGCGGCCCCGATCATACTCACCGGAAAGGATGTGTGCCCAGAGAATATCTTAGGACTACACAAACCTCCAAGATAGTTGAGCAAAAGTGGCCGTATTAGTACTCTGCATCGGTCGGAGTCCAAGACCACCCACACTTTTAGAGAGGCATAGGGTAGCCCAGCTGGAGAGATGAATGCGCTGGCGATGATGTCCACTCCAAATGCTGGGACGTAATTTTTTATACCAAAGTAGCACTAATAAGATATTTCAGTGGAACTAATAGATTATTGAATATTGGAACCGTTTTCTAAGTTGGAAATTCTCAACGTCAGATTCTTAATTTTCTCATCCTGTACAAAATAGATTCATTCTTTTTACTCTAGAAGTAGTCGCATAGTCTGGATGGATTATGACCGATTTAAGAGGTCTAATTAGCATAAATTTGGTATCCATCATTTTTTTCATTCTTTTTGGTGATTAAAAGATGTAATTTTTTTAGTTCTTCCGTCAGCAGAACCTTTGCACATATATCCCAATGAAATTACTAAATATTATAACGAAATCATCTACTTTAAAAAAATATATGAAAGTTTTGTCTAAGTAGTAAACAAAATTATTTTTCTCAAAATTTTTTGTATCAAATCTAAAAAAAAAGAATATCATTGTCAGAATTACCCTACATAGGACCCAATAATGTACGAACCTAAATATGATAGATTGACTAAAAAAATTTTGGTATCTACCATCCTGGTCCAATAAAGAACATATCGAGTATAGAAAGCTCAATCATTCGATTCAGGTCGGCAAATACTACTGCAATAATAGGAATTCCGGACTTTGTTGCTAGTATAAAAAAAAAGCTTCAAGAAAGAACCATATATAGAAGAGCTAAAAAGATAAATAACACAGAAGCAGAATCCCATCTTTCAGATATATAAAGGAAGCAGAAACCTCGAACATGGGCTTATAGTAGAGGGACCCCAGTTGATAATCAAGAATCTCTCCTTAGAGGCAAGGCTAAAAAATTAATGCTGGTAAAAGGATAGCTAATTCTAAATTTATAAGGAAATAACACTTCAATTCAGAGTTGAATCTTCTTGAATCCTGCAGAGCATGTCATGCACAGACGTGGCAATCTCATCCACTGATGTTTGCTTGCTGTCATGTTCTACCTGTAAAAATGGATCACCACAAAAAAATCCAATGAATTAAATGTGGCCTAGAATTATATATTTATAATACAATTTAGGAGGGTATTATACAATTAAATTTATTTTTTTAGTAAAATTTTTGTATTCAAGATCGAGCACAGTCAGATCTCTTTTTTTTTCTTCTGTTTAACTTACCTTGATACTCAGAGAATACAGGACGAATTGGCCTCTACTTGTGACGTTGAGGTGAAGGACAGTGAGACGCAGGAATTGCAACCCGGAAATTATCTTCAAGAGCTGCCTTGGTTTCCTCTTCGACCTTATCTTGAGGCTGGCATGAGTCTCAGCCATTGTAACTTGTACATCAGCTACAGCGCTCCACTGGGTCTCGCCCATTGGTTCACCCGCCATTGGAGCACCCTGGAGTTCAGTTGAGTACTGAGGAGAAGTGAATAATTCGGAGAAGGGCGGGGACGAGCAATGGTGATCACCCACATCAGAATTGGGCTTAATTCCGGTGGTTATTAGTTGTAGGCTTAACTCTAGCTCCTTCACAAAGTTAATTGCACCTCCAATGATCGAGGCTTGGTCAGCCTGCAAGTCATGAACATACATACACTTATTGTTGATTTACTGTTGCGGGGAAAAGAGAACAATAACCTGAGATGGATTCGGAGTGGTCGTCCCTAGGTCGGTCTATACTATGCTAGGCTAGGCTAAGCTATGAACTACGGACTACAGGCTAAGGAAAGGAAAAGCAATAATTAGTAAAGTAGTTGTGTGTTGTGTTGTGGATGATCATCTTCCTCGCTCGAGCCCTCCTTATATAGGGCGTTTGGACCTACCCTCTCGCCTTCAGAATATGAAGTCCCAAGCCGCCTTCCCGTACTTCTGCTCCAAGTCTCAATCCCGACTCCTCACGTTATTTGTTCCTAATATAAAAAGATCATTCCGGATCAGTACAAGCCGTCTTCCTTAAATGAGCAGATCCCGTCTTCTAAGGGGAACTTACCAAGAAATCGTGGTATAAAGAGGAAATTACCAAGTCTTGCCAAATATTGAGAATTCTGGCTCAACTTAGAAAAATATAGATCGACTTGACCTTCTCGAATCTCCCATACAAAATCTCATCTCAAGTCCGTCATCGCCCAAGATGGACATCTCGCTAGGCCCAAAGTTAATCCCAAAATGGGCTTAAGCTGACGGCTTCCTCAACCAAAGTGGACCAACTCCCAGAATCGCCTTTCCGCCTTCACAGATAAAGTGGTACCTACCGCCTCCATTCTCGGCCAAGCGACCCAACAGGTCACACGAGCCTGAAGCAATGCACGTCGGAAGGCTTCCCACCTTAATAGGCCAAATGGGCTTCCTGTGAACCGAGCCTTCCCTCCTTCGAACCCCAAATCATCTTCCTGCCTAGGCCCCTAGGGCAGGATCATCAAGCTCGTAAGCTGAATCCTCCCGCCTTAAACGGGCTCCAGCCTGATGGTGGGATCCTCCCGTCTTAACGCTATAAATGGGCTCTAGCCTGATGGCGGGATCCTCCCACCTATAAGGATCAAGTTCGGCCTCCCGCCTTCGTATCCTCTCACCTTCGACTTCTGGCTCGGCTTCCCGCCTTAGGCTTCTCACTTTAGGCTTTTCTCCTTAGGCTTCTCGCTCGGCTTCTCGCCTTAGGCTTCTCACTCGGCCTCTCGCTGTAGGCTTCTCGCTCGGCCTCTTGCTCGGCCTCTCGCCGTAGGCTTCTCGCTTGGCCTCTTGCTGGCCTCTCTCCGTAGGCTTCTCATTCAGCCTCTCATTTGGCCTCTCGCTCGGCCTCTCGTCGTAGGCTTCTCGCTCGGCCTATTGTTCAGCCTCTCGCTCGGCCTATCATTTGGCCTCTCACTCGGCCTCTCGTTGTAGGCTTCTCGTTCGATCTCTCGCTTGGCCTCTCACCTACATGAGCAAAAGGGGCTTCTCGCCCAGGCTCCCAAAGCGGAGCTAGCCTCCCGCTCGCATAGGACAAGTAGTATGCCTCTCCCGTCCGAGGCCAACCGAGTAGCCCAATGGGCTGTCCCAATGCACTGACGAGCTCGGACCGGTCCACGCAAACTCAGAGATAGGCTATCATTAGTTGAGCACGACGAGCAAGTGGGCAAGCACAACGAGCAAGTAGGCGAGTGGGCAAGCAAATGAGCTCGCCCCCACTCACTTTCAGGCGAGAAGCTCACTCCAAACCAAGCGAGCAGCTCGCTTTCAACCACACCAAGACGAGAAGCTCGCCCTAAACATGGCAAGGCAAGCTCGCTTGCTCCACCAGGTGATCTCGTATTCAAATAGATTTTTGACCCGGTTAGCTCGTATTCAAAATATGTTTGACCTTTTTCTGCTTCAAATTGGAATAAACCATAAACTACGAAGTTGTAGATTCACATCTTAACTTTCCGTAGCAACTTGAATCATTTAAATCGAAAGTCAAAGGCAGAAGCAGTGGTTTTTATACCAAAATATCACGGTCCTCAATGAGGCAACCAGCACCGAAAATTGAAGCCTTGTGTTGACCCTCCTCTATGAATAACTAGGCAAGGATCTTAAAATATAAGTTGGAGTCCACCTCTTAGCTTTCCATAGCAATAAAAATCACTCAATTTCGAGGTCTGGGCAGAGCACTACGACTAATTTCCCAAGGATGGAAGTGGCTGCCTTAGTACCCACCATGTGCTTGTGGAAATGCTAAAGCTCTCTTCCCTAACTTTGTGCTTGGCACCAAATTCATAAACATGGACCTTGAGCCAAAGCTCGTCTCTATAGGCATAGACCTCGTGTCAAACCTCACTTCTATGAACATAAAATATTTGACCTCCAACAATGCCCTCTGCACGTTAACACTTCGGTACGGTCAGGCGAGAAGCGTTGATGTGGTCTGTCATCTTTCGCTTTGCTTCCTTGAAGTAGCTTGGAACAGAATAAAAATGTGCAGCTCAAAGAAGACTAGGCCATCGTCCTGAGGACATATTCGACCGACTCATATGGTGACAAGGCGTAAACCTGCGGTCACCTTGTCACCCATTACCCTACTCTTCATGGGCAAGGTGGAGTACTTATCCTCCAGGTGTGGCATTGATCGATCTTCAGACCGAATGCACCTCCCATTTGATTAAGCTCATACACCGGGAATACCAGCCATCCATGCTTCTCCAAAACACACTTGTTGGCACTAGGGACCCCTCGTATAGGATCACTTCAATATAGAGTGTGGTCGACACGAATGGGCGTGCATCGGCCATCATGATCAACACCTTTCCATCTGATTTTCATTGAATCAGACATTGGCGGATGAAAGATGGGATTACTTGATCGGAGAGGACCAAGTCTCGCCCTTTCTCGGCAAAATTGGTTATGACCATGCCAGTCGGGCCGGCATCCTCTTTCTCCTTATTGCGTTCGTAGAGGAGCAACAGAAGAAAGGTGTTCACCACACCCATGCCATCTATGGGTACTCTCTCGATCAGCTCCCCAAGGATGAGAGCCGTGATGCAGAGAGATTTCTTTCGATCGTCCAGTCTTCAGGTTGGCCTCACAATAGTGACGTCGCCATTGAAGGATTCCACAATGGGAACGACAGAGGACATCACTCCTATCTGAGGCTCAAGTGTATCTTTCTCACTCATATCCCCCTTTAGATGACTGGGTTGGTTGAGTTTTGGCCTAAAGATGGCCGGGAGGGTGAGTAACTTGTTGATCAACACCTTGTCTGAGAAGTCTCCAAACTTAACATAACCAATGTCAAGACCGACCGAGACATCTTTTTCCTTCCGGTCGTCCTTGCCCTCATGAAGGTTACCTTTCCTGGAGTGGATCTTGCTTCTCACCTTAGGTACCCACTACCGCATCAACTTATTGTGTCGATCTTTGGGTGCCTTTGGTCGAACCTCCTTCATGTGCTTGAAATCTTTTCCTTTTATTGTCTTAGAGGCTTCAACCTTCTTGGCTTGGCCTTGAGTCCAAGCCAGTTAATGTGTCACCCATGGGCTAGCTAGAAGGACATCTTGCTCTTTTAGCTTGGCCGTTTGTTCCACGAGTCTCCTTTCGAGATCTTTGATAACTTGCTTTCATTTTTGGACCTTCCTCTCAAGGTGACGTCTCTGAGTTTTAGTTAGGATGCCTTGTGTTGGGGGCCCAGGAGTGACCCTCGTTTTTCCATGCCATGTAAAGGTATACCGACGTGGTTTGGACCCGTCTTAAAGGTCCACCTTGATACGAGGATGATAGAGCCTCTACGTCTCATCAGCTTCCCTTGGACGATAAAACTTCTGAGTCTTTGGGATGCCGCTATCGAGTGACCGTTCTTGCCCTCCAAGTTTTGTCTCTCAGGTCTTAGGGTTGCCCTTTGTTTTCTCAGGATTTGCCCATCCTTGCCCCCCTGAGTGTTGGCTCTTGGATCTTAAGATCGACCTTCCCTTCCTAAGGACCATCGGCTCCTCTTGAACAAAAGAAGTTCTGAGCCTTTGGGATGTCATTATCGGGTAGCCTTCCATGTCTCCCAAGTCTTGCCTCTCGGGTCTTAGGATCAACCTTAGCTTTCTTAGGGTCCGGTCATCCTTGCCCCCTGAGTCTTGCCCTTTGGGTCTTAGGATTGGCCTTCTCTTGCTTGGGGCTTCTCTTTTAACTTCGGTCAAAGCCAACCATGGTGACATGAGCAATATGATGAAGACCCATCGATGACTGATCCTCCAAGAATTGATGTAGGATAAAGTCCTCAGATTGGAAAGATAAGAGTTGTCCTTCCACCCCTTGTCGTTGGGTAGATCCCAACGTCAGTTGACAATTGACGTCATCCTCATCGAGATCTCCTTGTCGATTAATATCATCCTCATCGAGTTCTTCTTCCCGGTTGATGTCATCCTCAACGAGCTCTTCTTATCGGTTCACATCATCCTAATTGAGCTCTCCTTGCTGGTTGACATCGACCTCTTCGAGCTCTACTTGTCAGTTGACATCATCCTTATCGAGCTCGTCATCCTCATCAAGCTCTTCTTCTCAGTTGACATCATCCTCATTGACCTCGTCATCATTATCAAGCTCTTCTTGTCAGTTGACGTCATCGTTATCGAGATCTTCTTGTCTATTAATGGGATGGCAATTGTCCCCCTTATCCAAGTCTATCTGCGCTTGATGCATGACTTGGGCGGTCAGGGTAGGATTATAAATTCATGAGTTGAACAAAGGATTCATGCAGACATCTCTCCTTTTGAAAGAGCTTTGGTCGGCCGAGACCTTAGATGAGTATGACCAGTCTTTGGTCAGGGCCGGTTAGTACCAGCTTGATTCCACTTGGAGATTGCTAGCCCCCGTCCTCGCAGTCTCGTAGTTCCTGGGTGGTTGACTCCTCGTGTACCCATCCCCATATAAGGAGTTGTTTGGAACGAGGGATACATAGGAATTTCAGGTAGTTGACCATAACCGAACATACCCGATAATGGCGGAGCCGTGGCTAAAGGCATGTGACCGGTCCATGGTTGCACAAAGGTTGGTCAGATGGGTAACACTTCTTGCGCACGCCTAACAACGGACTCATCATAGCACTTATGAGGGACGAAGGCAGCATATATCTCTGTCGAAACGACAGGTCTATATAATTTTTCGTAGCTCTTTCGAGCAACATATAAAGTATAGGACTCCATCGAGATGATGTTTGTCTTAGCCAGCTCTTTGGAAGAAGCCGAAGTAGATGAGCTCCTCCTAGCGTCAACTGAGATGCAGAAGGTGTTGGCTCCTTAGATGGAATCAGTGCAACAAAGTTGTTGGTTGTCTTGGTTGAGCGAAGTAAGACCGCCTTCTCAGACGCCCTCCTTAGTCCTACCGAGCGTACCAAAAATATGTTACGGGGAAAAGAGAATAATAACCCGAGATAGATCCGGACTGGTCATCCCAAGGTCGGTATATACTATGTTAGGCTAGGCTAAGCTATGAACTACGGACTACAGGCTAAGGAAAGGAAAAGCAACAATAGGTAAAGTAGTTGTGTGTTGTGTTGTGGATGATCATCTTCCTTGACCGAGCCCTCCTTATATAGGGCATTTGGACCTAGCTTCTCGCCCTCAGAATAGGAAGTCAAGAGGCGCCTTTCTGTACTTCAGCTCTAATTCTCAATCCTGAGAAGTCCGCCTCACGTTATTTATTCCTAATAAAAAAAGATCCTTCCGGCTTAGTACAAGCTATCTTCCTTAAATGAGCAGATCCCGTCCTCGAATAAGAAGCTTTCAAAAAGTGATGGCCAAGCAATCGTTGTCTAAAGAGGAACTTACCAAGTCTTGCCAAATATTGAGAATCCTGGCTCAACTTAGGCAAATATAGATCGACTTGACCTTCTCGAATCTCCCATGCAAAATCTCATCTCAAGTCTGTCATCGCCCAAGATGGACATCTGGCCAGGCCCAAAATGAATCCCAAAACGGGCTCAAGCTGACGGCCTCCTCAACCAAAGTAGACCTACTCCTAGAATTGCCTTCTCGCCTTCACCGATAAGGTGGTACCTACCACCTCCATTCTCGGCCAGGCGGCCTAACGGGTCACACAAGCCTGAAGAAATGCACGTCGGAGGTTTCCTGCCTTAACAGGCCAAATGGGCTTCCTGTGAACTGAGCCTTCCCTCCTTCGAACCCAAAATCATCTTCCCGCCTAGGCCCCTAGGGCGGGATCATCAAGCCCGTAAGTGGGATCATCCTGCCTTAAATGGGCTCAAGCCTGATGGCGGGTTCCTCCTGCCTTCGTATCCTCTCACCTTCAGCTTCTCGCTCAGCTTCTCACTTTAGGCTTCTCGCTTGGACTCTCACTTTAGGCTTCCCGCCTTAGACTTCTCGCTTGACTTCTCGCCTTAGACTTCCCGCCTTAGACATCTCGCTCGGCCTCTCGTTCGACTTCCCGCTCGGCATCTAGCTCGGCCTCTCGCTCGGCCTCTCGTCGTAGGCTTCTCGCTTGGCCTCTCGCTCGGCCTCTCCCCGTAGGCTTCTAGCTTGGCCTCTTGCTCAGCCTCTCACCGTAGGCTTCTAGCTCGCCCTCTCGTTTGGCCTCTTGCTTGGCCTCTCACCATAGGCTTCTAGCTTGGCCTCTCGCTCGGCCTCTCACCTTAGGCTTCTAAAGGGGCTTCTCGCCCAGGCCTGCCTACATGAGAGAGAGGAGCTTCTCGCCCGGGCTCCCAAAGAGGAGCTAGCCTCCCGCCTGCATAGGCCAAGCGATATGCCTCTCCCACCTGAGGTGAACCGAGTAGCCCAATAGGCTATCCCAATGCATCGACAAGCTCGGACCGGTCCACGCAAACTCAGAGATAGGCCATCGTTAGTTGAGCACGACGAGCAAGTGGGCAAGCTAGGCAAGCACAACGAGCAAGTAGGCAAGCGGGCAAGCAGACAAGCTCGCCTCGAATCAATCCAAGGTGAGAAGCTCGCTCCAAACTAGGCAAGAAGCTCGCTTCCAACCACACCAAGGCGAGCAGCTCGCCCCCAACCATGGCAAGGCAAGCTCGTTCACTCTACCAGTGAGCTCGTATTCAAATAGATTTTTGACCTTCTTCTGCTTCGAATCGAAATAAACTGTAAACTACAAAGTTGTAGATCAATGTCTTAATTTCCATTAAAACTTGAATCATTTAAATCAAAAGTTGGAGGCGGAAGCAGTGGTTTTTATACCAAAATGTGACGGTCCTTAATGAGGCAACGAGCACCAAATATTGAAGCCTCATTTTGACCCTCCAACATGAATAACTAGGCAAGGCTATTGAAATATAAGTTGGAGATCCACCTCTTAGCTTTCCATGGAAATAAAAATCACTCAATTCTGAGGTCTGGGCAGAGCACTATGGCCAATTTCCCAAGGATGGAAGAGGCTGCCTTAGTACCCACCATGTGCTTGTGGAAACGCCAAAGCTCTCTTCCCTGATTTCGTGCTAGGCACCAACTTCATGAACGTGGACCTCGAGCCAAAGCTTGTCTCTATAGGCATGGACCTCGTGTCAAACCTCACTTCCATGAACGTAAAATATTTGACCTCCAACAATTACCAAGTCATATTTATGCCAAGAATATTTGTCACCATTTGAAATTCACTCAAAATTTGGTTTCACTAGATATCCGAATAATGAGTGAATTCGACCAAAATTATAAGTTATGAATGGACATAAACGTGTTGATTGTGCATTGCCGAAATGATAGTTTCTAAATTTACAAATATATATGTATGAATGTATATATATATATATGTATGTATGTGCGTGCGTGCGCACACCTTTTATGTTCCTAGAGATCAAAAAAATCAAGTTGAATGGGCAAATAATGGTTGATAAAAAAATATGTACATAATTAAAAGCACGATAGAGATATACAACGGAGGGCGGAGAGGTACTCATTCATCTGCTTCCTCCTATTGCGCTCAACAGCAATATGAGTCATTCTCTGGCTCTCAATCTCCTCCTTGTTCTTCCTACTCCGCACTCGCCGCCTCTTGGGGAGGCCCACGTGCGGCGATGGATCCGGCCGACGAGAAGGCCAAGGAGCTGGTACTATATCTCCAATATATTCCTGGTTGAGGTCAGGTTCTTGGTAGCAATTAGGACTAAACAGTTCTTCGAAATAAGGCCAATTGGTTCCCTCGGTTGGGTTGGGAACAACAAGGTTGTCATTTCCGTGGTCCGGAAAGATGGTACCTGCCAGTGACGTACTTATAATTATTGATCAGATGCAATTATTACACATAATACCCTAAATTTATATTAAATTATAAAAACTAGTGAGATAGCAAATCTATTGACAATTACGTATGTGGGATAAAATCACAGAAAATTGCATGTACTAGATCTTTTGCCCCATCGAAATTAATGTAGCTACAAGATCGATACCTGCTTCGAAGTATTCTTGGTCTTCTTGTATCTTAAGTGCATCAAACTCTTGTTCCTTTACTTGGAAGCTCCAATTACCTCCCTGGAACACGTTAAAGGGCTCTTCTGTGCTTGAGCTAGATGCAGGAGGGTGACCAAAAAGGTCTTGTTGGAAGATCAATGCCTCTAATGCCATCTTCTTAATTAGTTTTCGGTACAAATTGGGAATTAGTAAGTAACTACTCTTTGTGGTTGGTGAAGGACGACCGTGTAGGAATAAGGAGAGAAAGCAACAGGAACCTTCATTAGGGATTCAATGAAGCGTTGAGGAAAAAAGGATGGTGGTAAATGGACAAAGGTGCTCAACTTTTAAAGGCGTCGTACCATCTACAGCTTCTTCCGCGTGACAGCGATATAATAGATGGCTGTCTTTTTCTTGGAAAAAAAAGGTGAACACCACAGACCCTATCAGAAAAAAGTAGAAAATTATAAATAGAATTTGAACGATGAGATATTGAGATATCCAACGACCTAAGATTAGGGTTCAATATCGTAAACAAGCTACTTATCCAATGCCTCGATTCAGCTGACAAAAAAGAAGTGAGAATTTCGGAATTGGAATGAGACTGGTGTCTAGTAGCATGATTCAAACATTGAAAGAGTACAGATATATTTAACAAAAAAAATACTTTTAATAGTTGGTAAAAGTACATTTTGATACCTTGTTAGTTTGGTCGACTTACACACAGGTACCTTGTGGTTGTAAAATGTTCGACCGACTGAAAGAAGTTTCTCTGATTACTATACTTTTCAGCAAGTGAGATTGATTTTATCACCGAATATCAAATGCTGAAAGGTTCTTCTATTCTAATCAGAGATCTTGAGTTCGAACTCAAACTATGAAGGGTTCTTCTAATCTAACCACAGGTTAATGATGTGTCATTAAAATGATAAGAAAATAATTATTATTCTAATTTGACAAGTATAAGATGCTTGTTGTCCCAAATTTGAGTTTAGGGTGCTATTTGTACTTCCGAACAAGTACGATGTCTTTTTTCCATTTACTCTTAATATATATTACAGTGGCCATTTTAAAATTCAAGAGAAGACCAAAGTAAACCAGAGGTAGAACAGAGACAAACGGGTCTGGATTGGGCACGGAATGCTCAGATTCCGAACCGTTCGGAATGAAGACACGCGGGGACTTTTTTGCAAACGCGCTAAAATTTTGGGACCAAAATGAAAAAAGCCACGCACAAACGCAGGCCGGATACAAATGCCATTATCACGTGACTGTGCATGCCAGTATCACATAACTGCGCATGCCACTATCACATAACTACGCATGCCAGTGTGACCTTTTTGCAAAAATGCTAAAATATGGGGGACCAAAATGAAAAAAACCACGCGCGCCATTATCATCAACGGGACTTGCCACTGTCACAAAATACACATGCCATTATCACATAACTGCGCTTGCCATTATCACATAACTGCACTTGCCATTATCACATAACTACGCTTGCCACTGCGGTCCCCCCTTCACTCCAAACCGTACGGAATCGATTCCTTCACTCCGTACTCAATCCAGACCCGAGACAAACACCAAAAATCAACAAGAAGCTCAAGTGAAATGGGTAAAGAAAGTGCAATCCTACTCGGAGGCCCTCACCCGAGATAGGACACATCGCCAGAAGAAATCTTGGTGTACTGTACGCTCGTTTTGGGGGATTGGCTAGCTCGGAGCGTAATTGTCCACCTGCACTAAACCAAAAAAGCAAACTTAAATGGTGTATTGGGAGTACGAAGTATTGCTAATCTAGAGATGTTGGATGTCTGACCTTCGCGATAGAGCTTTTATTGAGGCTAAGTGATGGCTAGAGGAGAAGAAATCTGGTCCTGATTCGAAGTCATAGTTAGATTATGGAATATGCAATTTCAATACTTTTGTGCTCCAAAAGGTTAGTAGACTCTCCTCATGTCTTGGCTTTTGGTGTTTTTCAACATTTTTTTTTGATGGGATAGTGTTTTTCAACATTTGGTAGCTGCAAAGGCCAAAAGACTATTTGGTCTAACGGAACAAAACATTGAAATTTTTTAGTGAGATCCAAAATTCAAATTATAACATAGTGTATTTACCAAAGTAGCTGCAAAATTTATAGGTTATTACAAAATCTTGTAACAAGAAGAACCAAAACACAACGAAACCAACCCCTTAATGGAACATCTCACCAACACAAATAGAAAAAGAACCAATGGAACATAAATTATAAATTTAACAGATAATTAACTTTTCTTTGTTATTATAAAATTTTTAAATATAAATATAATAATTTTAAGATTTATTTCTTATTATTAGAATAATCAATATTTTTCTAGATGTTATTTTTCATTATTATATTTTTACTATTATTTTTATGAAAATATATAAGAATCCATTATGTACATACTGTATTACTACGTAAGAACTAAAAAAAATGCTAAACATATTTATTATTCATAATTCAAATTTAGTAATAGCAATCAGGAAATGTCAATTTAGCAACATTATTTTTGTAATCCGTATCGGCTATAAGCTATTAGAACGAGCACCAGCTATCAGTTGAGTTCACTTAGCATAACTAAACATCCTTGTGACTCTTTTTTTTATAAAACTATAAAATGTTTACGTATATATGTAGTGGCATTTAATGTGTAGTAATAAGAAACACTACCTACTTATGAAAAGGCCCTTAGCTAGCCATAAAATAACAAGAAAAAGGTTTGTAAAAGAGGAAAAATATATAGATTCGTGATAGTTTCTTACAGCTATGACGAACATTGTCTAAAGGAAAATTTTACATAGCCAAAAACAATAAACTACTAACATATATAATTGAACTTTTATATAGCTAGGTTTGTTATGTTTTTGGCTCCTGCTATTGGTTCATACATAGAATTTAAAGGCACCTTCTTTTAATTTGTTTGATGACAAGACGTTTAGGGTTATTACAATGAGTCAAAAAAATTAGAGTTCATTGAAACCAATCAAGACAATTTCGAAATTGCTCCTAATTGAAACATATTCTATCATTTTTCTTGATACATATATATTAAGATTAACTCTTCAAAAAAATATCAAAATTAAAAATTTGAGCTGGCATAATCAGGACCAAATATATCCCATTATCACTCTCCTGATAGGTAAATGCCATGGATTTGCTTCGGTATCATATAATATTCGTATATCAACTGGGCGACAATTTTAGATTCTAGACATTTAAGACCTTTAAATGTTGGGAAAAGTTTTTCAACCAATATTTAATACTATTACGTTCTCAAATGCTCGAACTATAGATCTCTTTATTAAGTTAGAATAAACTCTCACCGACTCGATGACTAGTCCCAAGATAACCATGCGTAGATATATTCAAGAGTGATTTAAATATAAAAAATAAGGGTTCTGGAGTATTAATGAATCCATTCTATTTATTTTAGAAAACTTTAGGTCAAAAGGGATTGATAGTTGAGTCAACAATTCCCTTAATTTGAAGCATAAGTTAACAAATATATCGAAACATACTACATTCTAAAGAATGGATACCACCTTTACATATATCATCAACTTCGGAAGTCTTCGTACAACAGAGAGCATAGCTTCGAGGACAGATATTGAAGCCAATTGGATGCGACTACATTAATATGAGTTGTAACCATCTTTGTTACCCTCGGCATGAAATAAAGTTTACAACGATGCAAAGGAAAATACACAACCTAACTACGATTGCGGAATTTTCAACCGCCAAATCAACGACACTTGTATGCCCAATAATAAACTCGACCACCACTTTGCGGTCCGAGTGAATAAAAATCTCACCATTACTGACGTTGTGCTCTACCAAATCAACCACAAGCTGAATGGCCTAAACTTCTGCATTGAGAGCCGAAGTGGCTCGTGTAAACTCTGTGACCAGATAGAACTGCTGCAAGACCTCTTCGAGAGACCAGAGTGCATCGCAGTTGATAAGCACCGCTTGTATCTCTGATTCTCCATGTGTTCCAGGTGTTCAGCTTGAGAGGGAACTACCTTCGTGTTGGTCCACTCGCGCCACCCGTGGATTGCGTTCTGATAGGATTGAGCTGGGATTGGAATAATACCATCAAATAGAGCTTCGTTACAAATTTTCCAAATCTGCCAACAAATCACAAGAGAAATAACATTTTTGTTAGCAGAGGAAGATAGAGCCTGCCAGAATTCAGAAAACCAATCCTTGAAGTAGTTTAATAGGTAGCTCATCAGAAAACCAATCTTTGAAGGAGAAAAGCCATGCTCTAGATTCAGGATACATGAATAATTGCTTTTAATTTACAAATCAAAAGTAGTCCATGAGATAATATGTAGAGGAAGAAAAGACAACGTATGATATGATCAAAAGAACGTACCATTTGCTAGCTAGTGTTGGGGATCTGCCACTAGAGATTGCGATTTTTTATTTTGTAAATGTAAATTTTTAAATCTAGATATACTTAGATCTCGTCGTTTTATACTATACCTTGTATTATTATGCCAAATATTCTAAATAGATTGCTTATTGACAAAATCTTTCACCTTTGTATTCCGTTCTTTTTGTCCTGTTCAGGGTAATTTTCCTTTGTCAATATATTTCTTGCATTGGCCGTTTCATTTCTTCCAGGGCCTATTGAGATTGACTCCATTTCAAAGAGGGTAGGTAGGCCGCTATCCCTGCGAGAGAGGTATTGTGTTGAGTTTGAAATTTTAAAAACACAATAATATTAAATAATTATTAGAAAACTTTTATCACATTTTAAAGATAATTACCCATCTCAAACTGAATTGCAAACAACTCTAATCCATTTCAAAATTTTGTTTTGTGGTTATCATTGACCTTCCTAGATTGAACCTAACCTGCTCCTCCCTTGTTTTGTGTTTAGTTAGAGGCACTTTCAATATAGAGCTGTTGCAGCTTTCCGAAAAGAATTCTCTTAAGGGTATCTGTTTGTCATCTTGTGGATGTAGAAGCGGCAGAGCAAAAGTTGAAATTGGAATCAGTCCAACTCTCATGTTCTTACACTACAGAACAAGGGGCTAAAAACCAAATGGAAACCGAATAGAATTTGCATTCTCCTAAAATTAAATTTTTATAGCTCATTGCTTGTCTTGTTACATAAGTTTTCACACTAGAAACAGGTTTGGTCTCCTTTGTTACCAAACCTACTGTGTTTATATTCCCTTGTCCATAAAAAAAGCATTGCGTATAGTTCACCCTTTTGCATAATATAGCTTGAAGGTCACCGATTATATTTCCCACGGGCTTTTATCACCGAAGAATTTTAATGAAGTCATTATTGTAATTCTATATTTATATAGGAGAATTTTACATTATATACAATTATATAATAATATATATCAATGCAATTTTACCTATTCAAAAAAGCCACCGATTACAATCGCATCGCAATAAACTTTATAGTATTTTCATCTCCCCAATGGGGACTTTTAAAGTTGATACCGAAGTTAAATCTGGGACTTAATTTGTTTTTACATATTATCATCTAACCTTTATTCATCATTAAACTAGAACGATGGTGCAGGTAGATCGAGCCCTTTCAAGTCATCTAAGTACACATGAACACTGTGGTGCATCAAATACAAGATAATCTAATGAATCGTCTCATCGTGCTTCGAGAGCACAACTGCTACATAATTGTTCTAATGCCACGTGTGTTGTATGTCAATCTCCTGATCAGGAGTGAGCAGCGCTCAAGCTCTATGGATGAGGATTGCCAATGGATGATCTCGTGCGGTATCACACAAAGAATGACCAAGGTCGAGTCAACCCCCGCCAGTACTCTTCGAAAGCTCCTCTCCCAAGTTTGCTTGGGGGGAGGGGGGGATAAGAGTGGAGTCATCTGGTCCGTCAATACTCATGAAAATTATGTGCTTGTGTAGTGATGTGGGAGGGGAGGGGGTGCCCTGTCATAGTACTCATCCTGAAGATTATATCTTTGCGCTATCGACATAGGCACCAGCATCAGCATGTCGGCACATAGATGGTTGCCCAGAGGTGCATCCTACCTAGAAAATCACCTGAGAATTGGCATGGACCCACTCCTTGTGGTCCATCTCTCTTACTATCGTGGATAACTTGTATTCACGAGACATATACACCAGTGGTTCGTTATCAGTACCACATCGGGGGCAGGTATCCGCGGTAGTGAAATACCTCCTCATGCACTCCGTGTTCGTCATTAACCTGCCATGAAAAAAATAACCAGGTGAATAAGTACATGCGCTCGGGCACTTTGAGTGCCCATATCCTACTCCGAATGGGGTCATCTGCCATCGACTCCTCCTCCCTCCATAGCTCTTTATAAAGAGAGCTCATAGTGAATCGTCCATCTAGGTAAGGCCCCAAGATAAGGTATCCATCCACTCTGGGGAGTCCCGTAAAATAGCAGAGATATGTGGAGCAATTTGATGAGGGTGAAGGAACACCTGAACTTGAGTAATATCCCATCCGCTCCCAAGGGTCCAGTAGTCAGCCAAACGCCTCACTGCCTCCTCTGTTTGCAACTGGCTAAGGAGGTGGTTCCAGAACGGGGAAGGGGATAGCCACGAGTCGTCCCAAAAGGCCGTGGCTAGCCCATTTCTAACACTCTGGCGGAGGCCTCGTACTAGAATAAGACAAGTCTTTACAATGCCTGGCAGGTCGTGGAAACTCCGGCCATGGCTTTAACAGGTCAAGTCCCTGGCAGTCCCGATCGTACTTGCCAGAAAGGACGCGTGCACAGAGAATATCTTGTGACTACACAAACCTACAAAATAGTTTAGCAAAAGAGGCCACATTAGTACTCTGCATCGGTCGGAGTCCAAGGCCGCCCACACTTTTAGAGAAGCATAGGGTAGCCCAGCTGTAGATATGAATGCGCTGGCGATGATGTCCACTCCAAATGCTGGGAGGTAATTTTTTATACCAAAGTAGCACTAATAAGATATTTCAGTGGAACTAAAAGATTATTGAATATTGGAACCGTTTTCTAAGTTGGAAATTCTCAACGTCAGATTCTTAATTTTCTCATCCTGTACAAAATATATTCATTCTTTTAACTCTAGAAGTAGTCGCATAGTCCGGATGGATTTTGACCGACTTAAGAGGTCTAATTAGCATAAATTTGGTATCCATCATTTTTTTTCTTTCTTTTTGGTGATTAAAAGGTGTAATGTTTTAGTTCTTCCCTGAGCAGAACCTTTGCACATATATGCCAATGTAATTACTAAATATTATAATGAAATCATCTACTTTAAAAAAATATATGATAGTTTTGTCTAAGTAGTAAAAAATATTATTTTTCTCAAAAAAATTTGTATCAAATTAAAAGAAAAAAGATATCCTTGTCACCCTACATAGGACTCAATATTGCACGAATCTAAATAGATTCACTAAAAGAAATTTGGTATCTACCATCCTGGCCCAATAAACAACATATCGAATATAGAAAGCTCAATCATTCGATTCAGGTCGGCAAATACTACTGCAATAATAGGAATTCCGGAATTTGTTACCAGCACAAAAAAATGCTTCGTGAAAGAACCCAATATAGAAGAGCTAAAAAGATAAATAACACAGAAGCAGAATCCCATCTTTGAGATAATAAAAGAAGCAGAAACCTCGAACATGGGCTTATAGTAGAGGGACCCCAGTTGATAATCAAGAATCTCTCCTTAGAGGCAAGCCTAAAAAATTAATGCGGGTAAAAGGATAGCTAATTCTAAATTTATAAGGAAATTACAATCTAGTTTCAATTCAGAGTTGAATCTTCTTGAATCCTGCAGAGCATATTATGCACAGACGTGGCAATCTCATCAACTGATGTTTGCTTGCTGTCATCTTCTACCTGCAAAAATGGATCACCACAAAAAAAATCCAATGAATTAAATGTGGCCTAGAATTATATATTTATAATACGCTTTAAGAGGGTATCATACAATTAAACTCATTTTTTGGTGAAATTTTTGTATTCAGAGTCGAGCACTATCAAATCTTATTTTTTGTCTTATGTATAACTAACCTTGACACTCAATGAATACAGGACGAATGGGCCTCTACTTGTGACATTGAGGTGAAGGACAGTGAGACGCAGGCATTGCAACCCGGAAATTATCTTCAAGAGCTGCCTTGGTCTCCTCTTCGACCTTATCTTGAGGCTGGCATGAGTCTCTGCCATTGTAACTTGTACATCAGCTACAGCGCTCCACTGGGTCTCGCCCATTGGTTCACCCGCCATTGGAGGCCCCTGGAGTTCAGTTGAGTACTGAGGAGAAGTGAAGAATTCGGAGAAGGGCGGGGACGAGCAATGGTGATCACCCACATCAGAATTGGGCTTAATTCCGGTGGTTATTAGTTGTAGGCTTAGCTCTAGCTCCTTCACAAAGTTAATTGCACCTCCAATGATCGAGGCTTGGTCAGCCTGCAAGTCATTAACATAAATAGACTTATTGTTGATATATATTACCAAGTCATAATTATGCCGGGAATATTTGTCACCATTTGAAATTCACTCAAAATTTGGTTTCACTAGATATCTGCGAATAATGAGTGAATTCGACAAAAATTAAAAATTATGATGTGACATAAACGTGTTGATTGTGCATTGCCGAAATGATAGTTTCTAAATGTACCAATATATATATATATATATATACTTACTGCGTAGGAATTGAAAGTTTTGGGTAAATTCAGTAAATAATAGAATAATAATAAAAAGTAATTCAAAATTCATGCCTTTTTGGTTCCTAGAGATTAAAAAAATCATGTTGAATGGGCAAATAATGGTTGATGAAAAAAATATGTACATAATTAAAAGCACGATAGAGATATACCCTCGTGACATAAGAATCAGGCATTAAAGAACGGAGGGCGGAGAGGTACTCATTCATCTGTTTCCTCCTATTGCGCTCAACAGCAATATGAGTCATTCTCTGGCACTCAATCTCCTCCTTGTTCTTCCTACTCCTCACTCGCCGCCTCTTGGGGAGGCCCGGGTGCGGCGATGGATCCGGCCGACGAGAAGGCCAAGGTGCTGGTAGTATATCTCCAATATCTTCCTGGTTGAGGTCAGGTTCTTGGTAACAATTAGGACTAAACAGTTCATCGAAATAAGGCCAATTGGTTCCCTCGGTTGGGTTGGGATCAATAGGGTTGTCATTTCCGTGGTCCGGAAAGATGGTACCTGCCAGTGACGTACTTAGCATTATTGATCAGGTGCAATTATTACACATAATACCCTAAATTTATATTAAATTATAAAAAATAGTGAGATGGCAAATCTATTAACAATTACGTGTGGGATAAAATCACAAAAAAAATGCATGTACTAGATCTTTTGCCCCATCGAAATTAATGTAGCTACAAGATCGGTACCTGCTTCGAAGTATTCTTGGTCTTCTTGTATCTTAAGTGCTTCAAACTCTTGTTCCTCTACTTGGAAGCTCCAATTGCCTCCCTGGAACACGTTGAAGAGCTCTTCTGTGCTTGAGCTAGATGCAGGTGGGTGACCAAAAAGGTCTTGTTGGAAGATCAATGCCTCTAATGCCATCTTCTTAATTAGTTTTTGGTACAAATTGGGAATTAGTAAGTAATTACTCTTTGTGATTAGTGAAGGATGACCGTGTAGGAATAAGGAGAGAAAGCAACAGGAACCTTCACTAGGGATTTAATGAAGCGTTAAGGAATAAAAGATGGTGGTAAATGGACAAAGGTGCTCAACTTTTAAAGGCCTTGTACCATCTACAGCTTCTTCCGCGTGACAGCGATATAATAGATGGCTGTCTTTTTCTTGTTAAAAAAAGGTGAAGAACACCGACCCCATCAGAAAAAAGTAGAAAAATTGTAAATATAATTGAACGATGAGATATTGAGAAATCCAACGACCTAAGATTAGGGTTAAATAACGTAAAGAAGTTACTTATCCAATGCCTCGATTCAAAGTGAAGTGAGAATTTCGGAATTGGAATGAGACTGGTGTCTAGTAGCATGATTCAAACATTGAAAGAGTACATATATATTTAAGAAAAAATACTTTAAATAGTTGGTAAAAGTACATTTTGATACCTTGTTGATTTGGTCGACTTGCACACTAGTACCTTGTGGTTGTAAAATATTCGACCGACTGAAAGAAGTTTCTCTGGTTACTACTCTACTTTTCAGCAAACATTTTGGACAAAATACCCCTAAATATCATTAAAAATTGAAAAAATATATCAGAAAATATATTTAAAAGGAGGGAGGGAGTGAAGTTTTTTTCATATTTTTAATTTCTCATTTGTTTCTAAAAAAATTATATATTTTTTCTAATTATACTTAGGAGTAAATTTGTCCAAAAAAATTATTCAAATAATGGGGTGTCAGTAGCCTCTGTTATTTGATCGAACATTTCTCAAAACAAAAGGTAATAAAATGAACTTTTGCCTAAATAGTTACTAGTAATGTTAAGCTAAATCCGATATATTTAAATCAAAAGCTAAATCCGATATATTTCACTAGTTCATGGGGTCAAAAAATAAATTATTGCTTCAAAAACTTTTTCTTTTGTGATAAATGCTTCAAAGACAATAGTCAATCATTCCTGTCAATCTCAAAGGAATTATAGCGAGAAGGAAGTGCATTGCAAATTGGATAAAACGGATGCAATGAAAGACGAAATCCGCGGAAAATTCTTGCAATAAATAATGGGCAAATTACTCTCACGTCTCTATCTTTTGGTCACCCTCCCTCTAGGATCCCTGACTTTTGAAAAATGATTGTTCTGTCCCTAAGTTTTGATGATAATAGACTCTCGGGTCCCTGGTACCGAAATATTTCATATTCTCCGGTGAACCCCTACTTGAAAAGACTAAAATGCCCCTCCCACTTAAAAATAAAAAATTCCCTACTTCCCCACTTCCTCATCTCCTTCCTACCACCTCATCTCCTTCCTCCAACCTTCAACCATAACCTTCATCGAAAATTCCGAGATCGTGGTGGTGTACTCCTACAACAACGGCTGCCCGGTTCCCCTCGGCTCGGGATCGATCCGACTCGGCGACCTCTACGCGGAGGAGGAGAGAGAACTTCTAGTCGAAGTGCAGGCCCCGGCTCCCGAGGGTCGAACGACTGAGGGTGCTCTTCGTGAGCACGAGGCGACAACGGAGGCGCGGACTACGAGAGCACCCACAGCCTTCTGGCGTTGCCACGGTGTGTTGTTGGAGGGAGAAATCGAGTCGCAATGACCATGACGTTCATCCCCATTCCTCGTGACTTCACCGAGAAGAACCCACGTTCAACCAATTCTGGAATTAAGAAAATTAGGGTTCTTCCCCAATTCTGAAATTAAAAAAAATTAAGTTTTTTTTCTTGTTCTGAAATCGGAATTTTCGGGTCAACGGGTTTAGTTGCATCGACGACGGCAACACTAGCATCCCTTTCCTCTCCTGGTGGCTTAACGAAACCGACCGGCCCACTGACCTCGTCCATGACTTCACCAGATAGAAGAAAGTTCAAACATTAAATAAGAGCTGAGGGTAGAACGGTCAATGATTATGATGAGTTTTAGTGATAGTGATGGTTTTATTGTCCTGAGAAGGATGGTCATGGGTCTGTGTCTAGTCTAGTTCAGAAATTATAGAGAAGTGGAGGTCTTGATGTTCTAATTCAAGTTGTTTAATTTGGTGGTGGTCTTGATGGGAAGAAGAAGATGAAGTGGGGAAGGTAAAAAAAAATTTGTTTTTAAGTGGGAGGGGGCATTTTAGTCTTTTCAAGTAGAAGTTCACCGGAGAATATGGAATATTCCGGCAACAGGGACCCGAGAGTCTATTATCATCAAAACTTAGGGACGGGACAATCATTTTCCAAAAGTCAGGCACCCTAGGGGAAGGGTGACCAAAGAATTGGGACGTGAGAGTAATTTGCCCATAAATAATATATAGACATAATTGGATGTGACTGTATCACGGACGGAGGAGTGGGGCGATTGGCCCCATGGATTTTCTTAAACTAGTACAAGATTATTTAAATTTTCAAACATTGACACCCCAATTAAAAAAATTATATAAGTAGATGCTATATTATATAACCCAAGAAAATATGCAGTATAGAAAAGCAAAGAAAGCGTATTACATGGCGTTTCTCGTTCACCAACTAATATGATCAATCAATTAAACAAACAAGCAATAGACCCAACTGTCCCTATGTTGAATGTATCAAATATATCGTTGTTAAAGAGATTTTGTAGCATGCAAGTCTTCGAGATATTAAAAAATCGGATTTATGGGCTTATAATACTCTCTCTCTCTCTCTCTCTCTCTCTCTCTCTATTTGGACACTATAAAACATATGGGCATCTTGTCGCTGAATATAATATATCTCAAAGCAACTAGTTAATATAATCCCAATGAGCTAAAGACTAAGTGAAGATAATCTCTCGTGTACCTAATGCCTTGCATGTTATAAGTTGTTTCAAGACTTCAACCTTTTCCACTAGTTGGTCGTATCGCGAAGAAAGCTGGTTTAGTTATCAGCCGCTTGTTACAGGACTGTACTTGGTTCATTTTGAAGTAAATTCTAGCACACTATTTACCACTTAAACTAAGCATAAGAGTAAATTATGCCTACACAATCATAACCCACTATTGTTATCGAATGCTTTTATGTTGTATCTTACGCCGTAAAAATCGTACAATTTTTGTGATTCCAATTTTCTCACGTAATTGCGCATCATATTGAAGATACCATACATTCTTGAGTATGCCACTCCTTATCAAATCGGTCCAAATTTAACGGAAGTGGCTAAAGATTGACCTCCGCACCATCCGAGTCTCACTTTCTTTGCGGAAAAAGTATTTTACGAAACAAGTTAACGTGTAAAAAGTTTAGTATGATACCTTGCATAAGTACAATTTAATATATTTTATTATAAAATTATATTTTTTTCCAAAATGACAATAAATAGTAGTGTTTATCTTTTTCTATAAATTCATTAAATTTTCCTTAGTTCAATTTTTCACATTAATGGGTTCACACCATCTATCGTATTTTGTCCTTTGCCTATTGAAACAAATCCAAGACCAAAATATTTAGAGAATTCTTCGAATCCAACAATTAGTTTTCAGTATAACTACTTGTAAAAATGTGCACCACTCTGTTAAAATTAAAGCACAACCTGGACCAATCGTTGGATTATTTAATGCAAAATTATAAGATAATTTACTATTAATTAAACCAAACAACTCTTTATTTCTAATGAGATTTTTCAACACAATCCTCGAAATAAGTTCATTAAGCAGCAGAGACTTCAGCCTACTACTTCTAAATTTAGAAAAATATCTTTATTTGTACTCATTGCCTCCAGGTTGACCGAAACAGACAAGAAGTTGGTGTCGAATTATTTCATTCTAATTGGCTCTAATTTGATGGCTGGTTTCCGGGTTCTTATGTTCTTTCATTTAAGTACCAATAATTCCACTGTCTATATTAAAGCGCTATAGGTACATGAAATCCCTTAACTGCAAGGCTCCAAATATAAAGAGAACAACGTTCAATAAAAGAAATAGGAACGACAAAGCCAATAAGAGAGTAATGGTTGTGATCTCTAAATAGATTTGTCGTTCATAACGTCAGGATCGTCTATCACCTCCAAGGCTCATAACCCATTCCGCAGCTTGCTTTCCCACTGAACAAGAGACGATAGTAGCATGGACCCAAAAAAGTAATAATTGTGCTATTAATTTATTTTAATGTGTAAATATTATTGATAATATTTAAATTTACATTCATACTCTGTAAAATCTCCTCATACAGAGTGTACAAAGTTGCAGTGGAGAATCTCGTAGTATTTACATTTACATCCAAAAAGAAGTAATTGTGGTATTAATGTACATATAAAGATTGTTTGACTAGGCGATTGTGCTCGTGTTCAATCTTGGCGAACTCTTTGTATCCTTTTGTAATGTTAGGGTTTAAACTGCACTAATGAGAGAATGATCGAAAGAATGAAAGAAAAAAAAGACAATGATATTTAGTGACCTAATTTATAAATATGACTAGTTTTCTTCTTTTTTTGTTGCCTTGATTACAAAATTACATGTGAGTATATATAGTAGGACCAATCCTAAATCCTAAACAAGCAAAACAGGAAAAATTTAAGGCTGGACGAGCTAGAGGCCACGCCATTATGTTTTTTTCCCTGAAAAAATATGAATTTAATTGCTAGAATTTAAATTTTCTAAAAGTTTATTCTATTTTTATGATTTTTAAACTCTCTCAATGTACTAAAATTTTTCAGACGTATCATTTTTTGAAATTTATAATCGGTCAATTTGGTCATTTTTATTCAAAATGATCGGTTGATGTTTAATTCATAGTTGATGGACCACAGATTAGTAACCATTACCTGATATTATAGTTGAAGTTCCATCGTCACTGATGTCTTACATCAATCCAATTCTACGCACATGCAAACGTTATATATTCTTCTGAAAAAATCCAACCCTAACTAGTATAGTCGTAAAATTGTCCAGATCTAAACTATGATAGAGATATATGACACGTGACAGATAAACAATTCCTCTTCAATAATTTGTGTTCTCTATTCAACAATAATTATGTAAATTATGTCGACTGGTCTCGGTAAAATGCATGCACCTCCGTGTGCTAAGAAGCATGCAGTCTCCCTCGTGACACTCGAAATTCAGTGAACTTTCCAGCACTTTTAAGGTCGGTACTAACATGTGGACTTTACTCTCCAATTATTTTTATCCAAACTCTCCGGTTATCTGAATTCTTTGAGTATTTTCACCTTCTGTAAAATGTTACAGTCTATTTGGAAAACAAAAAAAATATTGGTATTCAATTTTTGAGTTATAAATAATTGAACGTGTTTGGAACAAATTTCGCTCAAGAAGTGATTGTATTTCCATCCGGAACTCTTGATTTGAATTCTTTTAAAGAAGGTTAAAATTCTACGGACCAAAATTGTAATTGTGCTTAACTACCAATAATACTTAAATATTACCCTAACCCTTTCAACACTTCCTCCAACCTGGCAGCTGCCGCCGCCGCCGGCGGTGCCGACAAGCACCTTCGTGTCCACTCTTTTTGCAGTGATTGCATTGCAGTTGTGACCTGTTCGAGCTGTTCCTCGAGAAGTACCCCTATGATTAAATCCTCCCCTTTGGTTGTTGCTAGAGAAGAGAACTATACTTGCCTTAGAGTTGTCATTCTTCTCTTTGGTGTTTGACATAGCCTCCTTCCCGGTTTCCTCTTGTTGGATTCTTACACATATATTGCCTAGGGAAGGTATTCAGCTCCCATTAGCACTTGATTGGAGTAGTTTTAAGGTTGTTTATATTGCCTAGGGGTGATCTTTCTGGGAACAACTTGATCATGGGTGACAGAGGGCTGCAATCATTCGTGTTTATCGGCAAATAAACAAGAACTTATTGGATACAAATCTGACCGTCGAAGATAATCTATACCATACATTCTTTATCATGTCATCTCTTACTAGACCCATCCATATAGGTAAGGAGGAGACCAAAGATTTACCTATAAACCAATTGATTCCCAATCTATTTATTTAAAAAAATTCCAAATGGGCATCACAAAGAGGCAGTGTAGTAGGATGTGCTATGTGGTTTCATCTTCTACCCTTGAGTTATCTTTTGAGATCATTATGACTCAGTACATTTTAGTGATCTCCCACATAATTCGTTAAAAAGAGTACACATCATCCTAAAAGATAATCTATCGAAAACAATAAGAATTTAATGAGAAGAAAACCTTAAAGTATCAGAATTTTTGTTTATAGGTATTAAAGTATCAGAACTGATGACCAGAAAGATTTACTTTAAAACATAATCTAACACATATTCTGCCATCAATCATCGTACAGATAGGTGACAGGTTAAAAAGTGTTTGATGCCTTGTTGAATTTTTTTTAAGAATTGACTAGTTGAATTAGCTCCAACTTTTTTCACCAATATTTCTGAGAAATTTGATAGCTGAGAATGAAATTTACTATAAAAAAATTTGTCTTCGTGCATTTGGAAAAGCATCAGGTAATATTTGATTACACTCCGTTCCCGAATCTCGACCGTGCACATTTAAAAAAAAGGTAAACCACACTCTTCTTTAATTCATAACGAACAATTTTGGTACAATAGCACGAAATTCCTCTGAATGTTGAGACAACAATTGGAAGTACATTGTCCGAATCTCGACCGTGCACATGGAGGGAGGAAGCTTGAGAAAATTGCACGAGAGTACGTATTTGTTCTCGCCGATAAATTATCATCGGCTATAATCCGTTTCCAGCAATTTATTACTAGTTACGAGATGAAATCATTAACTTCCGTCCGGTTAAATGATGGGTACTGTTATTCTTTTTTTTTCTTATCTTCTAGTTATGTTAGTCATAACTCATTTAAATAAATGGTATTCAGAAAATTAATAATAATATTTAACCGTAGTTAACATGTCATTATTTAACCTTAGTGACTGGTAGAAGTAAAACAAAATATAGTGGCTCTTTAATATTTTATCATAAACAAAATTAATCTAATTTCAATAGTTTAATTTACGAAGAAGAGCCTCGGTGACGTCAAATCAAACAAGTTTAACTGATTACTTGAGTGAAAAGAACATGTAAAACAAGGATCGTTGATTAGATTCGATAATTAGTAGTAGTTCATCATGATTACGATGGTAGCAATGTTGCTCTGAATTTAAACTAACTTCCAAATTACATGCAAGCAAGCCTAGAGGGATGAGGGCCCCCAGCCAGCATCCTTAGGCTAGGGAATTTTCTAGGCTTCCATGCTGTTAGAGTACGGACATAACTTTGAAATTGACATTTATTGAGAAAAAATTCATTTAAATTGTCATATCTCCATCCATCATACGGCCTTGGACGAAAGAAAATGAGGTATACGGTAGCTGTTCCTCCATTGGAAATGGAATTTTAAAAAATGTCCAAGAAATCAGAAAATGAGCTAATTAGAAACTTATAAGAATCCCAAAATAAAAACAAAATAGCTAAAAAGATAACAAAAAAATCCATGTCCGGATGGCTACAAGGCCTTCCCTGGTTTTACTGTTATACCCGTGCCCTTTATTCTGCCATTAATATGTACTTTTGTTTCCTTTCAAAACAGATCTGTACTTTTATTAGGACAATGATTATTTGGATTCATTATTGTGAGAAAGGTGATTCCATACAAAAGTAAAGGATGCAGGGTATGAAAATTACCTGGCTTGAGAAAGGTGATTCATCATTTTGAAAAATTATAGGTGTAGAGATGTCAATGACAGGATTTACTGACCTAGCTCTTTATTTTTTTTAAGAAAAAAATTGTTACCCGTATCTTTTTTTAGCCCACATTTCGAAAATTGAAGGGATGCATACATAGAGAAAAGCATAATTGTGTTGTATATATCCTCTCAAAATATGTAATCTCCAACATATTTTCAATTGTATATTTTGATTTTCTTTATTTAGGCGATTTTAAGGACTAGAATTTTCTATAACATATCCAAAACCAATTTTTAACTTCTGGGATTGTCTTGCCCAAAGAAGTGAATATTTTAATGGTATATTTTCTATTGGTGAGGTTTGTCCTCAATACTTATTTATTTACAAATGTGGTAAAAAAGAGAGTTCCCCATTCACTAAGACCCAAAAAAGGTTATGAACTAATGAGATAAGTGTTGGATTATGGAGCCTGAGGGTCTATACAAGGGCGTTTGGATCGTGTGATATCTGTAAACGATATGTTCTGAAATGCTTAAATGATTTGGTTTAAAATTAACAAGTTGTATCTCCTTTTCTGGAAAATATCTTGAAAGAACTCTAAGGTTAAGTGCGCTTGACCTGGAGTATTTTCAGGATGGGAAACCTCCTGAGAATTTTCCCAGGGTGCGTGTAAGTGAGGACAAAATATGCTCAAAAAGGCCTGTGTTGGTCTATGGAGACAGTCGGTCAGATCACGGGGCGTTACAAGTGATATCAGAGCAATACCTCAACTAGTACGGTGTGGTTTAGGGACTAACCAAGCAGAAGCTAATGGAAATTTAACGCATGGGGCCTAAAGGGCAGAGATTGATCACCGGTGTGAGGGTGCACAGACAATGTGCGCCTCCTGACAAGCATTCTAGGTAAAGCGAGATATGGAAGAACTGATCCGACACCTGAAAATGAGAGATTCATGGATTGTATTGTGTGGCGCGACTAGGATGTCGTGTATTTAAGGATGGGTGAATGTGATACCCCATAAATGATATGTTTTGAAATGCTTTAATGATTTTATTTGGACAATAATAACCCGTAAATATTATTGTCTTTTTTTTCTTTTTTTCTTTTTTTCTTTCGTTCTTTCAATCTTTCTTACATTAATGTAGTTCTAACCCAACAACCGGTATCAATTAAGGGGCCAGTAGGAGATAGCAGTCATGATGGGTTAAGAAAAGTCATCAGTCGAGAAGTTTGATGGAACATACCTAAGGTTTTGGAAGATGCAGATTGAGGATTACCTATATGGCAAGGATTTGCATTACCTATATGAAGATCACGCACTAGGATCCAATTCACCTGGCATACGCAAGACCATGGAATCGCAGTTGGGCGTGTGTGCTTTGGAGCAAGCGTACACTAAACCATGGAATCACAATTGGACGTGTATGCTTCAGGGTACGGTAGTGGCAAACATAAGCTATAGAAGTTGATGCCCTAGTGTACGCTAGTCGATAGGAATATGTTAGGCCCATCCGACCCAACCTTAATATTTATTTTCTTGTTTAGCTTGTATAAGACACTACAACAAGATTATGGTTAGTTCTACTATATATACTCAACATGTACCAATGTAATTGTAAGAAAGAGAGAATGTGCAGTCGCAAAAAATCCAATAGCAATAGCGCAGAAAGTGTAGTTAGCACGTGTTTCTGAAATTAGTGCGGTTGCAAACGGTTTGTCGCAGGAAAAAAAAAATTAGTGAAAAAATACTAGCGGGCAGCACTCCCAGATATAATCATATTGACGAAGTGAATCACCAAATATTGTTCTTTGATTCTTTCGATTTTTCTCGTATTACTACAATTCTAACCTCGTTAATAAGGAACTTGCTCTAAGCTGCTTTGGAGTTTAACATGAACTGACTCATACTCATTGTCCTTACCAACAATAAGGAACTTGCTCTAATCTGCTTTCGAGTTTAACATGAACCGACGACAGATAGTCATCGTTTTACCAACCCGTTCACAGAAAATTTGCAATTAAGGCCAGGAAAATACTAATAAATTCTTTTTATGTATAGCAGCCTACCAAATTTAAACCCAAAAACAGTTTGGTCGACCTTACAAGGTGGCCCATATCACGTAGGCCGTGAACGGTGAACCCTGAGACAAGCTTCGCTGTGTGTTTGGGCCTGGGATTGTAAAGCTTGGTGCTTTATTGCGTCCTACTCTGGTCAATAAGATTGTAAAATAAATTGAAGTGTTTGCACCTCTGCTCGTCATATTGGATTGGTATCGAACAAGTAGATCAATTAAACAAGATTAATTTAGTTTAATTAGAAATGTGTATAAATAAAATTTTGTAAAAATGATAGTCTTATCGACGTTTATAATGTCATCAGTCTTATTCAAATTTTGATTAATTTTTCAATTTATAAATCAATTGATTTCGGACTTCAAGTCTTCATATTATTTATCCTAAATTATTTTGAAAACAAGTAAGATCTTGAGATTATTAATTACCAACCACATTACATATGTAACGAATAGAAATTCGAAGTCCGTTGCTAGGATAACATTTTTTTTTGAAAGGTATATGTTATATTACTCCGAGAAAAAGATTACACCAAGAGTACCAAAAGTACACGTCACTGTAAAGACAAGAACCAAGAGAGTTCGCCTAAAGAAACACATAAAAGAATTCACCTAGTGTAAACATACAACAAAATTTTCTAGGTTTGTTTCGTCCATTTACATCCTTCCGATACCTCGCGAGTTGCCTCCTTGATGTTAGTCTCTACTTCGGCACTCCCTTCAACCCCAACGATCGACGTTCTCGTCACTTTTTATCCCAACATTGTTTGGACATCCTCAGCCTCAAGTTAGGTTGAGTTCCCTTAAGGCAAGTAGGTCTCCCTTAGGTCAGGTCGAGCAATTGGAGGGAATGAGAGGGCCCTCGTAACACATGTCAAGTTGGACTTCCTCAGTCTCTTTGAGGAGTACCCATACTTGATAGATCGACCGTAACACTCAACCCGGACCTCAAAATTGTTGACGGGCAAAATAATTTACAAAGTTGGGGCTTCGAGTATGGGAGTTAGGTGCGTGATTGACTTCACAAGTTCGAAAAGGTGAAGCCGAAGGGAGCGTTTATTCTCCTAGAGCGAGTGAGGTACCAACTCAATAGAGGTGAGCCCGACACTAGCTAAAATTGGCACCAACCGAGTGGAAGGCCAACCCGGCGCCAACTAAAGGTGGCACCAACTAAATGCGGCGCCAACCGAGGACAGGCGAACTCGGCGCCAACTGAGGGAAGGAGAGTGCGGTGCCAGCTGAGCGAAGGTGAGTACGGCGCCAACTGAGTGAAGGTGAGTGCGGCGCCAACTTAGCTAAGGCGAGTGTGGCGCCAACTGAGGGAAGGAGAGTGCGGCGCCAAGTGGGTGAAAGGAAACTCGGCACCAAGTGAAGGCGATTGAAGGGGCTTTGGCTGTCTCTGGTAAAGTGATCATAACTTTTGACTCGGACCTCAGACTAAGGTGATTCATGAGCCTATAGAAAGATAATAGATAGGCCTACAACTTTGTAGTATATGAATTTTGCCGATTCATAGTGAAATGAAGTCCAAAACCGGCGCCAAGTGAACCCGGCGCCAGGTGGGTGAAAGGAAATCCGGCGCCAAGTGAAGGCGGTTAAAGGGGCTTCGGCTGTCTTGGTAAAGTGGTCATAACTTTTGACTTAGACCTCGGATTAAGGTGATTCTTGAGCCTATGGAAAGATAATAGATATGCCTACAACTTCTTAGTTCATCACTTGGGCCAATTCAGAGTGGATGGATGTCTGAAACCGGCGCCAAGTGTGGGAAGCCAACCTGGCGCCAGGTAGAGGAAGCAAATCCGGCGCCAGGTCATATCTTTTGACTCGAATCTTGGATTAATGCGATTCAAGTTGATGTGTGAAGGTAAGATATAGAGCTACAACTTTATAGTTTATAGATTCTTCAAATTCGAGGGAGAAAGATGTCAAAAAGTCACTTGAAGCAGATGCGGCGTCAGACAAGGCACTAAATGAGGCGCCAATTGGAGGCACCTAAATCCGGAGCCAATTGAAAGTACCGAATAGGGGAACCAATTTCTATTAGCTCAAGTAGAGAGCTAGTTTGCTCTTACTTCAGGTAAGACCAATCTCTTGAGGCTAAATGTAGCACCCGGTGTACATGAGATAAAGTGGAAGAGACCGGGTTAGCACGGACTCTACATAGGTGGACGAAGATACGAAGAGACCAAGTTTAAGGCAGACTGTTGAAGGGATTGGAGGAGCTCTGGGACACTCGATACCCTAGCTTCTTAAGAGATAAGGATAAACTCTGGCAAGGCAAATCCGAATTAGGCGGAGATAAGCGTTGGAAGTCTGTTTCAGATGAAGATAAGCATTGAAAGAGAGGCTCCGGGCCTTTGAGTTCAGACGGGATAAGGGTAAGGCCTGGCTGAAGATAAGCGACGAGGACTCCGAGTTCGACTACACCACAGCTAGAGTGAAGCTAAGGCAATCTTCATTTTCTATATAAGCAAGGCAAGGGGCGAGCAGAAGGGACATCACACACAAAACATACAAATTACTCTCAAGCTTCGGCTTTTTTATCTTAGTTTAGGTTAGTAGTAGTCTCGGCTTCGGCCACCCTTGTTACTTTCGACGTTAGACCGACCTTGGGACGAGCACTCCGGGCCGTCACGAGATCGATCGACGTTCTCGTCACTTTTTATCCCAACAGAGACGAGTTGCCAAATTGTATGAGGTGAATCTTTCCAAAAGGTCCTGTCTCTTGATTAAATGCTCTCGCCTTTGTTGTTGGTTTTTTGGGTCGAGTACTCCTCCTTAGCTCGATATCCGGTGCAAATTTTCCCGACTCATTTTCTTTCATCCCAGTATCAATCTCCTCGATGGTTTTGTTTGGGCCTAACACTGCTTCTTGAGGTCCCACTACTGCCTGGGCCCATATATTGCTTGGGAGCAGGCCCATCCCCTTCTAAATCTATGCTAGACTCATAGCTCGTTGGAGAGGAACACCACCAACACGGCTCCCTCTAGAGAGCCGGTTGAGATAGTCGTTGTCCCGATGGAGACATATTCTGCCTTCGTCGCTCGGAGGCGCTGTGAGCGCTATGAAGAGTCTCGTAAGTATCGTGAGGAGTCTCAAAGGCATTTTGAAGAGTCCCGTAGGAACTCTGAGGAGTATTGGAGGAATTTTGAGGAGTCTCATAGGCGTCATACGGAGTCCATTATGCATGCTATTGAAGCCTTTAAAGAGGCCATCAATCGAGTTCGAGAAGTTCTGAACCACAAGGACGAGGGACCTCAGCAGACATCTCAAGGGCTATCACCCTCCACTGTGCCTACGACGCAGCAACTAAGGGTAGGGTATTTGCCTTACCATGATACCCAAACCCTGGACTGTACGGGCTTACTTAGCCAACCTCCATCGGTTGGGGCCTCTAATTACCTATTATTGGAAGAGTCTCCTACGAGCGAGGATACCCATATTTCGACCATGATGCCTCAGATTGTAAGGTTGGGGCAAGAGGAGCTATATCCAAGCGTTCCTACTCTTACATTGACCCCTCAGTTTATGATGTTGAGGGAGAGGAAGCTTAATGAGGGCGATGTTAGTCCACAGACCAAGAGTCAACCCCAATTCTTTGATGTTGAGATCTCAGCCTCACACCAAATCTCGGGAGGGCAGCCATCGATAGGTCCCCACGTTAGTACTTCTATTGCCATGGTGGGTATACAACAAAGTCAAAAGAAGGAAGGCCTTAAACAATGGAAGGTCAACCCTAAGACCCGGGGGACAAGACTCAGGGGGCAAGGAAGGCCGCCTGATAACGGCATCCTAAAGGCTCAGATGTCCTCTCATTCGAGGGGAGTCGATGTCCCTAAGCAAGAGGAGATTAACTCTAAGACCCGGGGGGCAAAACTTAGGAGGCATGGAAGGCCGCCTGATAAAGGCCTCATAAGGACTCAGAAGTTCTTTTGTTCAAGGGGAGTTGGTGATACTTGGAGGTTCCATCGTCCTCGAATCAAGGTGGACCTTCAGGATAAGCCCAACCTACACTGGTACACCTTCAACCAACTTGGAGACAAGGGGGTCACCCCTTAGTCATCAACACAAGACGTCTTGACCAAGACTCAAAGACGTCGTCTTGAGAAAAAAGTCCAAAAATAGAAGCAAGTAATTAAAGACCTCGAAGAGAAACTTGTGGAACAAAGGGCCAAGCTAGAAGAACGAAAGATGCTCTTAGCTTGCTCAAAGGTAAAATACCATTCGGCCCCGACCCGAGGCCGACCCAAAGAGGTTCAATCCTCTAAGGTGAAAAAAGGAAAAGACCTCAAGCACATTAAAGAGGTTCGATCAGAGGCACCCACTGATCAACGTAAGAAGTTGATTTGCAAATGGATACCTAAGGCAAGAGGAGAGGTCCACCCAAAGGAAGATCGCCCCAAAAAGGACAAGGCTGACCAAGCCAACCGGAAGGAAAAGAAAGCCTCGGTCGACCTTGACAACATGTACTTCAAGTTTGGGAACTTCCCAAGCATGGTGGCGATTAACGTTGCCCCATCTAGTTTTGGGTTGAAACCCAATCAAACGAGCCACCAAGAGAGAGACGTGATAGAGAGTGACACTATTGAGGTTGAGGTAGAAAGAAAGTCTTCACCCGTATCCCTGATGGAAGACTTCAACGATAGTATCCCTATCGCTAGGCCTACCTGGAGGACAAGTGAGAGCCTGAGGTCTTTGTATACCATGGCTCACGACTTTGCAAAGTGGATAGAGAGGGTCCTCATGGATAACAGGGCTATTGTAAACATCCTACCTCAGTCGCTCTTGAAGAAGCTAAGCAATGAGAAGGAGAAGTTGACCCCCTTTAAGATTATAATGGCCAGCTTGGCTGGTAAGGGTACTCGTCCCCTTAGAGTACTCAAGGCTGAAGTTAGTGTGGGCTCCGTTACTCGAGAGATTGTGTTCTTTGTCATAAGCACAAAGACCTCCTATAATTCTCCATCGGGGAGGGATTGGATCAACTCAAGTCGAGTGACCCCATTCTCCCTCCATGTGTTCTTGATTCGGTGAAAGCCGGATGGAAGGGTAGAGATAGTGACAACAAATGTCAATCCTTTCCTATCGACTACTAACTGTGTAGAGGCAGCCTTCTACGACTATTTTATAGTGCCAAAAAGGGTGGCCCGGGGAAGCATAGATGATTGGTTTGCCCGCTATGCAAGCTCGGTCGAGCAGGATACTCCTTCTATCCATCGATCGGTCAGTGCCACACCCGAAGGGCAGGCACTTTTCCTTACCTTTGAGGAGTAAGGCCATATGAGAGGTGACAAGGTGGTTGGTGGTCTACACCTTGTCATTCTACGAGTCGGCCGGGTATGTCTTTCATGACAATGGCCTAGACCCCCTGGAGCTGCTCAAAATCAATAATCTTCACCTTGCTCCAAGTAAACTAGGTGACGCCAAAGTTGAAGTAAGGACCTTGTGAATGAGGTACTGCTATGCTCATACAAGGTCTCTATTGAATATCAACCCACGGTTAGCCAGATTTTGGCTTTCCCACTACATATTAGATGATATTGGGGGTTGTCGACCCTCGCCTGAACTCAAACAAGAATACATGCCTTCAATTCTCCTTGACCGTTCGAATCCAAGGCATGTGGGGGGCATTGTTGGAGTGCAAAAATAACTTGTTGGGAGCTCGGGGTCGACTAAGGCAATCATCGAGATACCTGTACTTAGATTTCAACTTGCTTTGGCTGGGTATGCTTAAGGCAGCCTGGCTACCCTCATCCTTAATTCAGCTTGGGTACTATCAGCCTCATTCTTGGCTTAGTTTACCCTCAACTTCAAGTCAGATTGGTTATCCTCAGCCTCAAGCTAGCTTGGGTGTCCTCAGCCTCAAGTCAGTTTGGACATCCTCAGCCTCAGGTTAGGTTGAGTTCCCTTAAGGCAAGTAGGTCTCCCTTAGGTCAGGTCGAGCAATTGGAGGGAATGAGAGGGCCCTCGTAACACATGTCAAGTTGGACTTCCTCAGTCTCTTTGAGGAGTACCCATACTTGATAGATCGACCGTAACACTCAACCCGGACCTCGAAATTGTTGACGGGCAAAATAATTTACAAAGTTGGGGCTTCGAGTATGGGAGTTAGGTGCGTGATTGACTTCACAAGTTCGAAAAGGTGAAGCCGAAGGGAGCGTTTATTCTCCTAGAGCGAGTGAGGTACCAACTCAATAGAGGTGAGCCCGACACTAGCTAAAATTGGCACCAACCGAGTGGAAGGCCAACCCGGCGCCAACTAAAGGTGGCACCAACTAAATGCGGCGCCAACCGAGGACAGGCGAACTCGGCGCCAACTGAGGGAAGGAGAGTGCGGTGCCAGCTGAGCGAAGGTGAGTACGGCGCCAACTGAGTGAAGGTGAGTGCGGCGCCAACTGAGCTAAGGCGAGTGTGGCGCCAACTGAGGGAAGGAGAGTGCGGCGCCAAGTGGGTGAAAGGAAACTCGGCACCAAGTGAAGGCGATTGAAGGGGCTTTGGCTGTCTCTGGTAAAGTGATCATAACTTTTGACTCGGACCTCAGACTAAGGTGATTCATGAGCCTATAGAAAGATAATAGATAGGCCTACAACTTTGTAGTATATGAATTTTGCTGATTCATAGTGAAATGAAGTCCAAAACCGGCGCCAAGTGAACCCGGCGCCAGGTGGGTGAAAGGAAATCCGGCGCCAAGTGAAGGCGGTTAAAGGGGCTTCGGCTGTCTTGGTAAAGTGGTCATAACTTTTGACTTAGACCTCGGATTAAGGTGATTCTTGAGCCTATGGAAAGATAATATATATGCCTACAACTTCTTAGTTCATCACTTGGGCCAATTCAGAGTGGATGGATGTCTGAAACCGGCGCCAAGTGTGGGAAGCCAACCTGGCGCCAGGTAGAGGAAGCAAATCCGGCGCCAGGTCATATCTTTTGACTCGAATCTTGGATTAATGCGATTCAAGTTGATGTGTGAAGGTAAGATATAGAGCTACAACTTTATAGTTTATAGATTCTTCAAATTCGAGGGAGAAAGATGTCAAAAAGTCACTTGAAGCAGATGCGGCGTCAGACAAGGCACTAAATGAGGCGCCAATTGGAGGCACCTAAATCCGGAGCCAATTGAAAGTACCGAATAGGGGAACCAATTTCTATTAGCTCAAGTAGAGAGCTAGTTTGCTCTTACTTCAGGTAAGACCAATCTCTTGAGGCTAAATGTAGCACCCGGTGTACATGAGATAAAGTGGAAGAGACCGGGTTAGCACGGACTCTACATAGGTGGACGAAGATACGAAGAGACCAAGTTTAAGGCAGACTGTTGAAGGGATTGGAGGAGCTCTGGGACACTCGATACCCTAGCTTCTTAAGAGATAAGGATAAACTCTGGCAAGGCAAATCCGAATTAGGCGGAGATAAGCGTTGGAAGTCTGTTTCAGATGAAGATAAGCATTGAAAGAGAGGCTCCGGGCCTTTGAGTTCAGACGGGATAAGGGTAAGGCCTGGCTGAAGATAAGCGACGAGGACTCCGAGTTCGACTACACCACAGCTAGAGTGAAGCTAAGGCAATCTTCATTTTCTATATAAGCAAGGCAAGGGGCGAGCAGAAGGGACATCACACACAAAACATACAAATTACTCTCAAGCTTCGGCTTTTTTATCTTAGTTTAGGTTAGTAGTAGTCTCGGCTTCGGCCACCCTTGTTACTTTCGACGTTAGACCGACCTTAGGACGAGCACTCCGGGCCGTCACGAGATCGATCGACGTTCTCGTCACTTTTTATCCCAACAGAGACGAGTTGCCAAATTGTATGAGGAGAATCTTTCCAAAAGGTCCTGTCTCTTGATTAAATGCTCTCGCCTTTGTTGTTGGTTTTTTGGGTCGAGTACTCCTCCTTAGCTCGATATCCGGTGCAAATTTTCCCGACTCATTTTCTTTCATCCCAGTATCAATCTCCTCGATGGTTTTGTTTGGGCCTAACACTGCTTCTTGAGGTCCCACTACTGCCTGGGCCCATATATTGCTTGGGAGCAGGCCCATCCCCTTCTAAATCTATGCTAGACTCATAGCTCGTTGCTAGGATAACATGATAACTTATTTTTTCAAAAAATTTAACGATGTCAATTTTTTCAGTTTTACCCAAGTTTGGACATGTTGCAAAACTTCAAAATATGTTTCAACATTTTAATGAAATATTCTATTATAAATATTATGTAACAAATTTTATCTTAAATTTTCAAACCAAGAGAATTTAAAGTATTTATACCAAAAAAAAAACCTTCAAACATTAAGATAAGTTTTTAACTAAAATTAAAAAATCCAAGGATATAATAATTTTTAACATTTTCTATTCTATTTTTTTCAACTTTGTAATCTTATTACAACACAATTCGATCCTTTTAATTATTTCAGTATTTTATATTCTTTCGATAATTTTTTTGGTAAAATATTCTTTTAATAATTTGATTCAGTTTACCGACATTTTTATTCCAAAAAATGTTGACCCATTTTCAACCTATCCAAGAGGGTCAAAAAACTTGCCGGTTGAACTCGTCAAAGCGGGCCAAACATTTAAGTTGACTCTACCCGCGTTAGTGTTTTTTTATATAAATAAAGTGGCAAAAATCGATATATAAATATGAAAATAAAGTACAAATTATATTTTAAACAAGCGTCCTATCCATATTCAGCCTCTGAATTAAAATCATGCTGGCTAATCATTGTGATGGTTACTACTTGTCACAAAATTTTTTTTTTTTAGGTTTCGGTCACTGACCTCTGTAAAATTCTCTTGCGGTAAAACCTAGTGAGAAAAATTCGTGGGAGAAAAAGAACACCGTGACAAGGTAGGCAATGCCCATTGACGAAGAGGATGCCAGGGGAGTGGTTGATTAAGGTCGAGCTCGAGAAAAACTCAGGCATATCGACCTCGGGTCGCATGGGTAGCTACCGTGTCAACCCGGATGGGTTCTTCAATAGCGTTGGCGATGTCTTCTGTTGCATGGAGATTGTTGAGATTTACCGTGTATCATCTTCTAGTACAAGACCATCATAGAGTAGGAAGTTCAGACCGGACACACGAGCCCACACCGCCGTGGAGGTAATTTCGGCACGTTCCGTGTGGAAAGCCGGTGTCCATTTTCTCACAATAATATAATGCCCAAATATGGGTCCATGGGTTCTTTCTAAAAAAAAAAAGGGTCCATGGGCCCTCAAGGAGGACCTTTTCCAAGTCGTTATTTTCTGTGAACCGCGCCACTTAGAATTCATTCGGTAAGTCAATTATCTCCAATTCTTTCCAGGTCTTCAACATCTTCATGATCATCCTCCCGATGAAGCATTAGCCTATGGTGCCTTCTATCATCATCACTCTTAGCAAGATCTGTCCTAGAATCAATAAAATCTGCACATGTTGAAGCAACAACAATGTTTGAAATTTGGGACTATTTTTAAAAATATATATTTCAAGTTTTGAGACTATTTTGGTAATTTGCCGTATGACACGTCAGCGACAACTTAAACATGTGTCTGAGGATATTTATCCCGCGTGGACAGCCATATGGTGGGACAGCTGCCTGAGATCGGGTGCTGTAAAAAAACAACCACATGGATTAAATTCGAAATGTTAAACTAGAGAACCTAAAAACGAAGTTGGTGAAACTACAAGGTACTAGAGTGTACTTTTTCCAATATTCAATACGACTATATTTTCGATGGCTCGAATTCCAAACTTTTACTATATGTTTGCCACCGAATTTTATCGCATAGGATTTTATTGAGGCCAACGATTGAAACCTCACAAAAAAATTCTACTTTATGTAGGACGTAAATATTACCATTAATAAAATTTACTTATCAATAGACTATCTCCCCTTGCTTATTGGTTGAAACCAACGGTCAATTAACACAACGGTTAGTCGATGGACTGGCACGTTACTAGAAATTACGGCAATATAGATAATTAATAAATTTGTTGAAATAGCATATGATAAAACTGCGTCCGAATTCAGGGCAGTAACGCACAACCAAACAATTGTTTTGTTAATTTTCCTATTCAGTCAACTTATTTCTAGAGGCAGATTAATACATCGATGACGATACTGAGAGGCTCATTATATCATGCGTGACGAAATATTTTGAATTGAATTTTCTATTTTGACTTATTCTGATTACTGTGTTTAACTTGAAACTTTAGTCCAAAGTGTTAGCTGCTTTTTTTATAAGTCAATTTCACCATATACGTTCCTTTATATATTTTTTTTTGAAAGGTAAATTTTTTACACCACGCCGGGGTTTGAACTCTGGACCTCTTAGAAATAGTACACTCCTTGTACCACTAGGCTAAATGTCCTTTGATATATGTTCTTTATATATATATATGAATGTTAAATTTCTTTGTACATATGATATTGCACTCGCAAACATCGTTAAAATCTATTAGAGTAAAATTAAGCAAAAAAACTTGCGCAAGAAGAAAGAGGGTTAGTGCTGCTAAGACACAATTTAACACCTCGATATAACCACTCGAAAGTGTTGGCTGCTACAAGTAGAAATCTAACTCCCTATAGCAATTTTTTTACTGTGTAGTGTTTTACTGAGGTTACAACGTACGAAGAGTTCTATAGCGTAGATATTGTAAGTATCATTACTATTAATAAAATAATCTATTTATAAAAAAAAGTTGAACTCTAACTTATAAGGCCAACAGGCAAAATTCACAAGACTCGTAACTTTATTAATTAATTTGAGCTTGGATTTAAATATTTTTTCTCATCTTCTTTAATTTATATTTTTTATCTAGATCATTGTTATCTAAGTCAAGCTTAATAACAATTCAGGGTTTGGCCAGCCTTGCAAGTCATCGACTGTAGGATCTTACGTAGTATAACATTATTATCCGACATATAACGGTCTGGGATAAAGCTGGTCTGCATCGGAATAACCATAGCATTTATGAGAGGCTTAATCTGAGTACCAGAATCTTAGTAATGATCTTATACAGAAAACTACACAGACTGATGGGTCAAAACTGGGCGAATGTCATGGGTGTGAGGGTCTTAAGGATACGCGTGATCAGTGTAGTGTTTATGTGTGGTGGGAGTCGACGACTCTTGAACCTGAGCACATACCGAGTCGCCTACCACTTCGAGCATCTCTGGAAAAAAATGGCATGATAGCCGTCCTCACCTCAGACTTTGTAGGGTCCTATATGGATATTCTATCTTGTATGACCATCTGAGTAAGTAGGCTACATAGCCTTTCCAGCTGGCTATCATTGGGAAGCCATTCTGATATGGGAAGACTGGACGACATGGTTCCTCATCCGAGTATAACCTCATGAAGTAGTCTACGACTAGAGTACGAAAAGCAACCTGATCTCATAACCACTCACTAGTTGGGGACAGGAGGCCACGAATCTAATTTCCATGCCTCTTGACAGTAGCCGAGGTGCTGAAAGATCGAGTGTTGCGGTCTCCATCAGGAATCCAAGCTTTCCTAGATTTTTGGAGTCAAAGGAGTGCCCCCTATCAAGGATTCCATCGAGCTTCTGACACAGCTTATCCTCCAATCGACGAAACCCACCAGTGACCCCCGTTTCCAGTGCCTATTGAAGATCGCCAAGCCTAACCATGCATAGCCTTACGCCCAATGATATGTTCGAACACCTCTCGATTCCACCGACGTTGGGTCGGTGTGAGCAAACCCAACGTAGTTTGTGCAGGCATCGTCCGAGGCCACTGTGAATCCAGGAATGTCATGAAGTCGGCTTGAAGCAGCCAATATGTTTAGAACCAAAAAGTTTGCTTCCCTGTTGTGCCCTTTTAATTTTAAGAATTGAAGTAGTAGCTTCGGTAGCATTCTGACTTTTAAGGATTGAAGTAGTAGCTTCAGTAGCATCCACTTGTATACAAATGTTGAATTGTAGTGTCATTTGGTTGGTTAAAATCAAAAGACACAAAATGGTTAACAACTAATGAAAAGAAATAATCAAGAAGAAAGAAAGAATGGAGGTTTCATTCCAACTTGAAATTGGAAACTTTTCTTGAAAAAATAGATGGTATTTGGATATGATTTTTGGAGTTTATTGATTTATGACTCTTGAAACATGTCCATTGAAATACTATAGATATGAATGACCTCCTTGCCATTTTTTCCATCCCATTCAATTCATATCTTCTTCTCTTTTTTCATTCTCCACCATAAAACATTTTTGTTAAAGTTCTAGAGATAATATTCTATAGTTTGCCAAAATGAATATCAAACTTCTTGAGTAATATTAGGGGTGTACTTGCCAAACCCTTTTTTCAACTAATAGTGGTGGCAAATAATACTTTAAGGATAGTGATTATCAATCACATCTCAAGAACACAAATTCAAGATTACATCGAATTGGTTTGAAGCATTAATAGGTCAATAACGTGGTGAGCCATTGACGACTCTACAATCAGGTTTGAAGTTCCAAGTTTGCTCGAAGATTGTTCGTATTCTCATCGAATTTATCGATATTACAAGAATCAGGTTCTATCCTCACTTTTATTACAACATTTCCATGGCTACTCGCTTGATTCGACCTGAGCTATAAGAGGATTGGCAAGTGATCAGAGGTGATATGTAATATGTGTCGCACTACCGCCTCAGGCCAGTCTAATCGTTGGTCATTATTACACAGTACACGTTTCAGTTGCTTGGACACCCGGGTGGTTACGTCCAGACCAGGTAAACCTCGGGACTAGGAACCCTACGTCATTGAGTCCTAAAGCATCAATCTGCGATACAAAACACATATTTTAGGAAAAGAGGGTACGAGCGCTCCTCCTGAGACATGATGTCATTAAAGTCACTCCCGAGGACCCAGGGTCTGACAATGGAACTACTGAGTCCAATAAACTGGTCCCATAGTCCTCGTCGTTCGGATGCTCTGGGACTAGCGTAGATGGCAGTAAACTAGAAGGACTCTTGGTTAATGCATGTCATAGCATGGATAAATTGGTCGACAGTCGTGCTCATTTCGGTGGTGGCTGGCATGGGGTGTGTCACAATAGGTGATGTGGGAGATGGTGGTATGTGTAGGTGGTGAGGTAGGGGCAGCCGGGCAGGGATGAAGTCGAGAGAATATTTGTTGGCTCCATAGAGTCATAAAGCACTATTTCACTAAATATGTTGTTGAAATTATAACTCGGGTTTAACCTACTTCTTCCTTTTTCTAGTATCTTGATGTATTCGAATATGGGATCTTGCTATTTGCAAAAAAAATTAGGACAAAATAGTCATAGGTCCTTAATGTTTGAAGAAATTAATGAATAAGAACACTCTAGTATTGTTTAGTCCGTAAAGTTTGGTAAATCAATTGATAAATCCCTAAACTCATTTTAAGTGTCAAAAGTACTCCTAGTTGACCTAAAACTACAAATTATCTAAGGACAATAAAATCCCATCTTCCAAGAATTAGGTGAACTAGGGTTGGGTTATAGCCTTCACTATTTTTGGTTATATCTCAATTCTAAACATAAACTACCATAAACTAATAGTCGATGATTTATATTAAAATAATAATCAGGATTGGGAGAGAGAGAGATGGGTAGCCATGCAATGCGAATTTTATACTAAATACGAGAACTTGTGTCCCAGGTTAGCTTTTAGCCCGCACATAATTAAACCATATTATTGATAAGTCCTTCGTGTTTGCAAAATTTATTGATAAGTCTTTGAACTTATTTTCCAAATATTTTTTTGGCGAGATATTTTTCATAGTGACAAAAATATCCTTAAGCCTGCCAAATTTTTTTAAAAAAATAGAGATTTTTAAAATAAAAGAACAAACATCTAAGATTTGGGAAAATGAAAAGAAATAGTAGATGTGTCTCTGCGGCCCCATCTCTCGAATGATCTTCCACCCTATCGTCAGGTACCAGAGCGATCGATGCACCTACCACTTCGACCGCCGCGGCCCTTTCATTGCTGCCAGCGCTACCTTCGTAGTCGTCATCGTCTTCCTCATAGGCTACGCCGCCGACCTACGCCACTTGACCAAGTCCTCGAAGTCCAGCGCCATCTTCGTGTTCGTGGTCGGGTTCTTGGTCCTAAATGTGGCCAACAACATGTTGTAGGGCCTTCCTTGTCAGGCGGTCGCCAGCAGTTGCGGACCGCCAACTCCCTCTACTCCATCTCACAAAAAAACTCTCTCTACTCCTTCTTCATGGCCATCGGGAATGTCCTTTTTTATAAGTGGTCGTCGGGAACGTCCTTCTCTACGCCGCCGACTCCTACAGCCACCTCGGAAACATCCCCTCTACACCTATGGCTCCTTGTTCTTTTATTTAAAAAACCTCCAATTATTTTTAAATTTTTTTGTAGGTTTAGGAATATTTGTTGTTCTCGGAGGGTTCGGTGTACTTGATTAGGATCTACGGCAGTCGAGGCAAGTGTTGGACACTTTCTCCGTAAGACGAGATTGCCCCGTATATTTCAGTGCGGTACGGGCTACGGCAATCGTCTCCAAGATACAACAACTGTTCGGGCGTTTCCAAGAACGTTGCACACGTATCTCGAAATTTTCAGGCAAACCCTTATATACCCAGAACTTTCGGACGGACTATTTGTAAGTGAAGAACGGGGGGAGAGGAGAAGACAACAATGCTTATGGAGTGCACTTGCTGTTGGGATGATGTGAAAATGAGGGGGAGAGGCCTATTTATAGGCGCTGGAAGAGTGGCAGGCAGGCACTCCGAAGGGGCACGAGGCACTTCTGAAGAGATGCGACTCAGGCAAGTAGCTAGATCGCTCGTGGCCCTTCGGAGATGTCCCTTCGCTAGGCAGATTGCTCCAGCCTCTTCACGTCCCTTCATGGATTGCTCGCAGCCCTTCGGCCGTCTGAAAATTTCTGGGATATTCCAGCCTTTCGTGCCTTTTCGGTGGCCATCCTGGAAGGCGCTCGCAGCCCCTCGTCACTTCGGTAGCTACGCAGCTCTCTCCGGACTCTGGCAAAATACTTAAGGCTCCTCTAGCTCCTCGTGACGATGCGCACGTACAAAGTGCCAAGTGCGCCACAAATCGCCCATTGCGACCTGCGTCCAATGCGACATGCGCACACGCACACGCGCGTGCACGGGCGCAGGCACGGGCGCTTGCGCGTGCTCTTGCTCGTGCTCACGCTCGTGTTCGTGCTCGGATGGTGCGCGGTCCGAGTTGGCTATCCTTCCATTTGGTCAACTCATTTCCTAGTCAACAAGGAGTTTCTCCTTATAAACTAGGAAATGTTGGTGCCACTTTCCAATGTGGGATTGCACTTTCTTTTTCCCTTTTGGGCCTCCCACTTTGGGCCTTTCCACTTTGGGCTTTACATTGAATTTTCATTCAAGCTTTTCCAACAATCCCCCACATGAATGATGATTAATGCATGCAGACTCTAATCAAAAATTCTGACGTGTTATTATTGCATCGAGACAGGTAGCTTGTGGCTTTGACCCTTCTCTACTAATATGTTATCGAATTTACTCGCTGCTCAGTGAACGTGATGTCTTGAACCGTCAGCTTTTGGTGTAAACCAAGACAATAACATTTACACAATAATAACTCTAGTATATTTGGGTTCTCACGTTGTGTCCGTTTTGGCCATGGACCGTATCTTGGATTCATAAGTATTTTTTCCATTTGAAGTGGCCTCACTTCACACTTACATAGGTGATCTCCTATCAGGAATATCCTGCCATACTCCACCTTTATCAAGGTATAGAAATCATTAAAAGCGTAATGCTTAACCTTACCACACCTCTGCAGGTTAACACCTGAGCAGCTTCTGAGGATGAGATAGGTTCCAGGTGATTAACTGAACCCTCCATAACTTAGTTGTCTCATTGAACCAAGTTTGTGGGATCTCCACTCATCATGGTTGAGTTACCGCTATGGACGTTCTTTAGTGTGTGGATTTTAATCTCATTCCCCTTATTGCGTTGTACATTTGATCTCTATTGATTCCTTTCGTAAAAGGATCAGCTAAGTTGTCCTTGGACTTTACGTAATTAATGGTGATCACCCCACTAGAGATCAACTGTCTAACGGTATTGTGTCTCCGAATGATATGTCAAGACTTTCCATTGTACATTGTACATTGTACTTTGTGCTCTCCCGATTGTAGACATGCTATCACAATGTATCAATAAGGGAGGCACCGGTTTGCTCCAGCACGGAATATCCTCTAGGAAGTTTCTGAGCCATTCAGCTTCTTCCCCAGCTTTGTCTAGTGCTATAAACTCTGACTCCATGGTGGATCGAGCTATGCACGTTTGTTTAGAGGACTTTCAAGACACAGCTCCTCCTCCTATGGTGAATACGTATCCACTCGTAGATTTGGAGTCCTTAGTGTCCGATATCCAGTTTGTGTCACTGTATCCTTCTAATACACTGGATATTTAGCATAATGTATGCCATGGTTTATGGTATATTTTAAATACCGTAAAACTCTTTCCAGAGCTAGCCAGTGATCCTTCCCTCGATTACTTGTGATTCTACTAAGCTTACTAACTGAGTACGCAATATCGGGACGTGTGCATTTTGTTTAATACATCAAGCTCCCGATAATTTGCGCATACCTTAGTTGAGATACTGGATCTCCTCGATTCTTGGCTAAGTGTAGATTCAAATCTACAGGAGTCTTAACTGGAGATTTGTCAAAAGTTTCAAATTTCTTGAGCACGCTTTCCACGTAGTGGGATTGCATCAAGATAATTTCGTCAGCTTTCCTAGAGATTTTTATTCCTAGTATGACATCTGCCAGACCCATATCTTTCATGTCAAAGTGGTCCTTTAACATGTTCTTAGTTTTCACAATAACCTCTTTGTTGCTTCCCATAATTAGTAAGTCATCTACGTAGAGACATACAATTACGTAAGATTCAGGTGTGCCCTTAATGTAAACACATTTATCGCACTCATTGATCTTAAATCTATTTGACAGCATTGTCCTGTCAAATTTCTCGTGCCACTATTTCGGCGCTTGTTTTAGCCCGTATATTGACTTGACTAGCCGACACACTTTATGCTCTTGACCGGGAGCCACAAACCCTTCAGGTTGCTCCATGTATATCTCCTCTTCCAGTTCTTCATTTAGGAAAGCTGTTTTTACGTCCATTTGGTGGATCTCGAGGATATAGAGTGCCACAATAGCTATGAGCACTCTAATTGATGTGATTCTTGTGACCGGTGAATACGTGTCAAAGAAATTATGTCCCTCCTTCTGTTTGAACTCCTTAGCTACCAATCGAGCTTTGTACTTGTCGATTGATCCATCAGCTTTGTATTTCTTTTTTAGGATCCACCTGCATCCCAAAGGTTTGCAGCCCGGTGGGAGATCCACGATTTCCCACGTGTAGTTTTGCATAATGAATTCTATCTCACTATTGATAGCTTCCTTCCAGAGAGGAGCATCTGGACTAGACAATGCCTTTTGAATTATCCTAAGTTCATCTTCTAACGCATAGGTTAGATAATCCGGACCAAAAAATTTAGTTACCTTCATCCGTTTACTACGTCTAGGTTCATCATCTTCCTGATTTGACCATTGCGTAGTCTCGTGGGCCCTTTTCTTTGGACTTCCTTCCTTTCTTTCCTTATTAGGAAAGCTATTCTCAAAGAACGTTGCGTTCCTTAATTCTATGACCATTCCCGCGTTTATCTCAAGGTTTTCAGATTTATGCACCAAAAATCGATAAGCACAACTATTTTGCGCATATCCGATAAAGATGCAATCAATGGTCTTGGGTCTTATTCTCACCTGCTTAGGCTTAGGTATTTCGACCTTTGCTAGGCACCCCCACACTTTAAGGTAACCGTAGGAAGGCTTCCTTCCTTTCTATAGTTTATATAGGGTTTTATCCCTTTTCTTGTGTGGCAACTTGTTTAGAATGTGGTTAGCTGAGAGCACAACTTTCCCCCACATGTTCTGGGGTAAGCCCGAGCTAATCAACATAGCGTTCATCATCTCCTTAAGAGTTCGATTTTTTCGTTCACCTACGCCATTCGATTGAGGTGAGTATGGAGCAGTCGTCTGATGAATAATGCCATGTTCTTGACAGAGTTCATCAAACAGAGATACATATTCTCTTCCTCGATCACTTCGGATCATTTTGATTTTCACGCTGAGTTGATTTTCAACCTCATTCTTATATCTCTTAAAGGCATCAAGCGCTTTGTCTTTGCCCTTTAGGAGATATACGTAACAGTATTTCGTGCAATCATCGATAAACGTGATGAAGTATTTCTTCCCGCCTTTAGTTTGCACGTGTTTCATATCGCAAATGTCCGTATGAATTAACTCTAAAGGCGTAGTACTTCTTTCCACCGAATAGAAAGGTGCTTTGGTCATTTTAGCCTCCACACATACTTCATATTTATCGGATGGGTTGAACTCTAGATTCGGTAATAAATTTAAACTTACTAACTTTCTTAGCGAGATTAAATTTACGTGTCCTAATCTACCATGCCATAAATTAGAACACTCGGCCAAGTAAGAAGAAGCGTTAACTTTATTTTCACCATTAAAGGTGCGATGTACAGTTATTACATTCATCTTAAACAGCCCCTTTTCTAGATAACCCTTCCTATGAATTGACCTACTTTGGTCAGTATAAACTTATCAGCCTCAAGTACAAGCTTAAGACCGGCTTTGCTTAACAGTGAGCCGGAAACTAAGTTCTTGCGGATATCTGGAACATGCAGTACATCCTTGAGTGTCAACTCCTTTCCTGAGGTCAGCTTCAGGACAACCTTACCCAGACCGACGATCTTGGACGTTGCGGAGTTTCCCAAGAATAGCTTTCGGCCGGTGATCGGGATATAGTTCGAGAACATCTTCTTGTCCGAGCAGACGTGACGGGTAGCTCCTGTGTCCACGAACTACTCTCTCGGATTGTCCACCAGGTTGGCTTCAAACACCATGGCTGACAGATCTATTTCGGACGAGTCTTCAGCCAGGTTAGCCTTTCCTTGGTCGTCCTTTTTCGGCTGGCGACAGTCCTTAGCCATGTGGCCGGGTTTGCTGCAGTTGTAGCAGTCGCCCTTGATCTTCTTGTTCTTTTTCTTCTTAGGCTCTTGCTTCTCCTGCTTATCCCCGGACTTCTTCCTCTTCTTACCACCTTTTCCCTTGGCGAGGTACACGGTGGTCTCAGAGTTGGCCTTGCCTTGCTTGACTTCGGACTTTCGGTTGTCTTCCTCGATCCTAAGTCTCACTATCAGGTCTTCGAGGCCCATGTCCTTCCTCTTGTGCTTGAGGTAGCTCTTGAAGTCCTTCCAGAGCGGGGGGAGCTTCTCGATCATCGCAGCTACTTGGAAGGACTCGCTGAGTTGCATCCCTTCGGCTTGGATCTCGTGAAGGATCAGCTGCAACTCCTGCACTTGGTCGATGACCTTCTTGGAGTCCACCATCTTGAAGTTGAAGAATCGTCCGACGATGAATTTCTTCGTCCCGGCATCCTCCATTTTGTACTTCTTCTCGAGTGAACTCCACAGCTCCTTAGCGGTCTTGGCTACCGCGTAGACGTTGTAGAGCGTGTCGTATAGTCCATTCAGGATGTAGTTCCAGCACAAGAAGTCTATGTGACTCCACGCGTCGAGAGCATTGATATTCTATTGATCCGTCTCATTTTCTGCTATCTTCGGTGCTTCCTCTTTCAGGAACCGAACTAGGTTGAGCGTGGTCAGATAGAACGTCATCTTCTGTTGCCACCTCTTGAACTCGGTACTGTTGAACTTCGCTGCCCTTTCAGCGTGGACAGTTCCTGGTACCGTTGTCAGTGCTACGATGCTTGACGATGCCATCTTCAAGTACACGAATCTCGTCTTACGATTGTTGTTCTCGGAGGGTTCGGTGTACTTGATTAGGATCTACGGCAGTCGAGGCAAGTGCTGGACACTTTCTCCGTAAGACGAGATTGCCCCGTATATTTCAGTGCGGTACGGGCTACGGCAATCGTCTCCAAGATACAACGACTGTTCAGGCATTTCCAAGAACATTGCACACGTATCTCGAAACTTTCGGGCGAACTCTTATATACCCAGAACTTTCGGACGGACTGTTTGTAAGTGAAGAACGGGGGGAGAGGAGAAGACAACAATGCTTATGGAGTGCACTTGCTGTTGGGATGATGTGCAAATGAGGGGGAGAGGCCTATTCATAAGCGCTGGAAGAGTGGCAGGCAGACACTCCGAAGGGGCACGAGGCACTTCCGAAGAGATGTGACTCAGGCAGGCAGCCAGATCGCTCGTGGCCCTTCGGAGATGTCACTTCGCTAGGCAGATTGCTCCAGCCTCTTTGCGTCCCTTCATGGATTGCTCGCAACCCTTCGGCCGTCTGGACATTTCCAGGATATTCCAGCCCTTCGTGCCTTTTCAGTGGCCATCCTGGAAGGCGCTCGCAGCCCCTCGTCACTTCGGTAGCTACGCAGCTCTCTCCGAACTCAGGCAAAATACTTAAGGCTCCTCCAGACGATGCGCACGTGCGAAGTGCCAAGTGCGTCACAAAGCGCCCATTGCGACCTGCGTCCAATGCGCCATGCGCACACGCGCGGGCGCGGGCGCGGCGCGTGCTCACCATCCTCGCCGCGGTCCGAGTTGGCTATCCTTCCATTTGGTCAACTCATTTCCTAGTCAACAAGGAGTTTCTCCTTATAAACTAGAAAATGTTGGTGCCACTTTCCAATGTGGGATTGCACTTTCCTTTTCCCTTTTGGGCCTCCCACTTTGGGCCTTTCTACTTTGGGCCTTTCCACTTTGGGCTTTGCATTGAATTTTCATTCAAGCTTTTCCAACAATATTTTCGTCACTATGAAAAATATCTCACTAAAAAAGTGACCGAAAATAAATTCAGAGACTTATTAATTGATTTTACAAATATAAAAATTTTATCAATAGTAGATTGTACCTATTAATCAATTTATTCAAATATCATAAACTTTGCTATTTTGCTCTAGATTAAATGTAACGCTCATTTGTTGGTTACATCGACCATTTCATCTAAAATTACTTGGATAAACATAAAAGAATCATACCTCTCTCCTCCTCCACTCTTTTTCTCTCTCCTCTGCCATATTTAATTCCTCTCTCTTCCACCCTTGCGTAAGTTTTCGACGCCACCAAGAGCTCGCCCAAAGGCTTTATAACAAAAGGTTACATTTAATCAAATAATAAGAATTGTAAAATATTTTTTCAAAAAATTTCCTGAAAGTTATATTTCAACACACCAAAGACCCTCAAGACATTGCACCACATACACCGAGTACCCTGGAAATGATATAGCTGGGCCGGGGAATCAAAGCCCAAAAGGGGTGTGTGTATGTATTTCACCAGGTTTATAACAATGGGCTTGGAGACGGAAAAATTGGAGAAAAAGAATTCCCGGAGGCTATGCCAAGTATACAAATTATGACATCTTCACGCATCAGAAAACTTTTTTGAGGGTCGAGGAGTTAGGGTATGGATTGGGTGCGGAATGCTTAGATTCCGAACCGTTCGGAATGAAGACACGCGAAGGCTTTTTTACAAAAATACTAAAATACGGGGACCAAAATAAAAAAAACTATGTGCAAACACAGGCCTGAAACAAATGCCATTATGCCATTATAATTTTGGGTCGTTCTTGAATTAAGGTTAGATGGTATTACTATAGTTGGATCACTTAAAAATAGTCAAGGAAAAACCTTTGTTTACTATGCTAGCTCCTCGTCCGCCCTTTAAATAAATGATTCAATATGATCGACCATTAAACCAGCTACACTGGTACTATCATAGAATACTTATATGTTCTTAGGGGATACATAATACATGTTGATCAACTAATAGCGGTTATTTTTTCCGAAACTAGTCGATATCTAAATATTCGTCAAACAAATTATGGTTCGAAAATGTTAAAACCATAAAATTTTCTTTACTGAACTAATTTTGTATAAACATGTTTTAGGTTTCTAACTCGATATCTATTTCAAATAACTATTCGCCTCTTAATTTCAATGTTTATATTTTTAATAACCAATTGAATCAATTCAAGACAGTAGATCTAATCTCATCAAGTCAAACACATCCTGCAACCAATTAAAAAAAATCTAAATTGGACAATTAAATTTGGTTCTGATCAAGCCTAGAACATGTGCCTACTGCCTTCATGTCGCCATTAATAAGACCAAATAAAATTGACAGCCGTGAATTTGAAATAATAAAAGCCGATGTCCAACTCGGCGTATCTTGAAAATAAAAACTTTGTGGGTCCAATCGATTTGCGGGCTGCGATTTAGGAGCTCCATTATTTGAACTCTGAGAATCTTGACAGGGACATCCTGGAACCAGTTTCTTCTTCTTTGACTATTCTAGGCCTCGTCCTGTCAATGTTGGACCTTCCAGTAGCTTTTTGGTTTTGTTGGTGGTGGAAGTGGTACAAGAACGCTAAGACTTCCCGAGATGGATTCAGAATGGACGTTCCAAGGTCGGCCTAACGGAAAGGGTGAAAAAAGTACTATGGGTTATGAGCCAAGAAAGAACGATAAAGGATTGTTGTTGAGCCATAGTACTATGGGTTATGAGCCAAGAAAGTACTATGGGTTAAAGAGTAAAGGATTGTTGTTGTTGTGTTGTTGATGTTCCTTTGCTCTCGTGCCCGTGCCTTTCTTATATAGAGACGTCACCGACTTAGCCCCGTCTCATGACGAGAAACCCAAACTGCCTTAATTACATCGATACCCAAACTGCCTTAGTCATATCGATGACGCCGACCAAGCCTCGTCTCATGATGAGAAATCCGAACCGCCTTAGCCATATCGATGACGCCGACCTGTTTCCAGCTCATGATGAGAAACCCAAACCGCCTTAGTCACATCAATACCCAAACCATCTTAGTCATATCGATGACGCCGGCCAATCCTCGTCTCATGATGAGAAACCCAAACCGCCTTAGTCATATCAATGACGCCGAACTGGATCCGGCTACTTCTCGAACGTCTCTACCAAAATACCATCTAACCTTAATTCAAGAACGACCCAAAATTATAAGCCATGCCCAGGGTTCCTAAGCCAAGGGCGCTCGCCGAGCCCAAGGGCGTTCGACAAGCCCAAGATGCTCGCCGAGCCCAAAGGCGTTCGCCAAGCCCAGGCGTTCGACGAGCCCAAGGACATTTCCAAGCCTGAACAGGCGTCCGCCAAGCCTAGACGGGAGTTCTTGAGCCCAAGCGGGCGTTCCTGAGCCCATATGGTCGTTCCCGATCCCAAGCGGGCGTTCTCAAGCCCAGACGGGCATTCTCGAGCTCAAGCAAACCTTCCAGAGCCCAGACGGGTGTTCCCGAGCCCAGCGGGTGTAATAAATTTAAAAGTTATAGATATACGTCTCAAATTCATGAATCAACTTGAATTACTTCAATTGGACACCGGGATAAGAAGTTGTGGCTCCCTGACCGAAATTAGTTGAACATAATTCGATCGATTTTTGACTTTAAATAAATTATTGATGCTTTTACACTCCAAATTGAGAGAAGTGATAAACTTCAAAGTTGTAGATATATGTCTCAGCTTCACACAGCAACTTGAACTACATCAATCGGACTCCGGAGTAAGAAGTTGTGGCTCTCCAACTGAAATCAGTATATCGCATATCTAATTTACCGATACCAACAATCTAATTTTGCTCAAAACGCCCAAGATGAGGCATTTTTTGGTTATTTAAAATATTGCACAAGCCGAGCCAAACCCAAAGCCCGAGGTGGGGACAACTTATACCCACGAGGGGTTTTGACAGAAAATGCTCTAAATAGAGCGTGGTCAAAGAAAAAATGCTCAAGTTGTAGTATTTTCTTGCAAACGTAAACGCTCATTTTTTAGCTTTTTTGGGTTGAACTCCAGACAGAAAAAACATTCTCCGAAAATCCCATTCAAAAAATTGTCGAAAAAATTAATCCCACTCAAAAAAAAACTCGTAGAATGACTTTTTGGTTGCCTCTCCTAGAAGGTCAGGTAACAGTTATTTCGGCTACATTTAGAAAAATATACACCGAACACCAATCGTCTAAATGTTGCTAAAAAAGAAAACCCCATATTTTAAATCATGACTTGAGACAAATTTGATAGATCTTGACCTTCAATCTCGTGCAATGATGCCAAAACAATTTCCACCACTTTTTCCACGCCATGTGGTGTATGCGCTCGACCTTCTCACTTAATCCGTTACCTTTTTTGTTGTTGTTGAATACTATGCTTCACCTAATTCTTTTTTGGTTGAATGGGGTTCAAATGTTGAAAATCTTACAATAGTTTATTAAAGTACATTTTATGCCAATTGTATATCTCTAAGGTATTAATTAAACCATGAACTTTTATCAACGTTAAACCGTATTTATTGGGGCAAATACTCTTTAACAAATTGTTAACAATACATACAATAGCTTATTAAAAGCATGATTTAGTATATCAAAAGATTAAATTTTATCAAGTGATAATTATTAGATGTAGAATATCTATTGGACTCGCTAAAGTTATCTCAACAAATATTTAACATTGTCGCATTTTCAATAACAACATACTTATTACATCATGGCCAATGACAATTAAATAAAATCGAGATAGTGAATCACGTCGAGCTTGCCTTGTACTTAGAAATGATAAAATCATAGTTGTCCAAGATACCAAATTATATATGCACATAATAAAATTTTCCTCCAAATCACAAATAAAAAAATTGTCGGAAAAAAATGCATTTGTAATACCAAAGTTCTAGAGTGGATGAGAAAATTGCTTATTATCACCAACGTGATGTGCTATTAATCAATCATTCATTCAAAAAGTTGTTTTTGAGCCAATCATTATTTGTATACCTGTCTCTTATAATATACTGATTTGCTACACGTGCAACTATATAATCGCAAACGAACCGTTCTTCAAGTGTGGCTAAATGCTAAGAGGTTGGAAAAAATTTGAGTTCATACTTACGATTAAGACTTGGAAACATAAAAACGACAAACAACAAACTAACCAACTCATGGAAAATATACAAAGAACTTGGATAAAACTAAATATCAATTATCGGTTATCTCTGTTCACATTAGGGTACACATATATATATTTTTTAACTAAATATGAATTAGGATATACATATTTAGAGTTGAACAATATGATATTCTATATAAAGACCGAATCTTTTAATTATATTTTTTCGTTAAAATGATTTGAACAAAAAGAAAATAGTTAATCATCCCATTAACCGAATACCTCAAAAATTTCTCTCCTTGGGAACCTTCTACCGGTCCTCCTCCCCTCCCGGACAGTAGCTATCTAGCCCATGTGGCTGCGCACCATCTCTGACCAAAATATTTAACACCCTAAATACCCAATATTCTCATGGAAAGCCAAATGCGATTTCCCAGTCAAAAAAAAAAGTTAAAAAAGTCCAAGTCCATACATGGGCCCCACCACTATCAGAAAACACTCCTCGTCTCCTGTCTTAAGCCCCACGACACTTGAACACAATTTTCACTTCTCTTGCATTTAATTATTTAATAAGCTCCCCTCCTCCCTACCCTTCCTCCCTCTCCTCTCTCTGAAACAAGAAACGCATGACCAAAACGCATAGCATCGGAGGAGACTTGAAGAAGAAGAAGAATATGGGAAGTAGTACTAGAACCACTGTTACCGCCGCCCTTATGCTCTTCTTTCTATTTACGACATGTTCCGGCGCCGTTTCGGCTCAGAGTCCGTCCACGACGGACCCGAATGACCAGTACGGGTACGCCAAGGTGACCCCGTCGATGGCGATAATAATCGTGGTCCTCATCGCGGCCCTCTTCTTCATGGGCTTCTTCTCCATCTACATCCGCCATTGCTCCGACTCCACCGCCTCCGGGAGCGTCCGCCCCGCCGGCGGCGCTCTCGGCCTCGTCCGGGGCTCCGGCCGAGCCGCCGCCCGCGGCCTCGACGCTGATGTCATCGGGACGTTCCCGACGATGCAGTACTCCGAGGTCAAGGGCCTCAAGCTCGGGAAAGGAGTGCTCGAGTGCGCCGTCTGCCTCAACGAGTTCGAGGACCACGAAACGCTGCGTTTGATCCCGAAATGCGACCACGTGTTCCACCCGGAGTGCATCGACACCTGGCTCGTCTCTCACGTCACCTGCCCCGTCTGCCGAGCCAATCTCAACCCCCAGCCCGTAGATGACGTCATCGACGCGGCGGCCACCACCACGGAGGAGCCGCTCCCCGAGTTGGACTTGGAGGCTCACGTGGAGGTGGAGGAGACTTGCCGCGACGAGGCTGACGTGGCAGAGGCGCGGGAGCCTGAGCAGGCGCTGAATCGGGACCGTACACGTGGATCGAGTTGGAGATGGTTCCCTCGGTCGCACACGACCGGGCACTCGTTGGTCCAACCGGGGGAAAACACCGACCGGTTCACTCTGAGGCTGCCGGTCGAGGTGAGGAAGCAGATCATGAGTCGGCAGCTGGAACGGACCATGAGCCTCGTGGCGCTTCCCAGGGAGCGAAGCTCGAGGACGGGATTTAGGGTGGGTGTCAACAACGAAGGGAGCAGCAGGGGGAAGAACTACAACCGGCTCGAGAAACTGGGCGAACAGGCTAACAGGTCAGACCGGTGGGCTTTCTCAAGGAACCCGTCATTTCTGACAAGAGCGTCGTCGTTCTTGACCCGGGCGTCCTCGACGATCATGCGGTCTGGCTCGGTGAGGTCGCCGAAGGTTGCGGCCAATAACGGTGAGGGGACTTCGACGCGATCGGGCGGGCCGGACCCAAACGGGTCGAACCGGTCTCCGGTTTAGACCTTGACCAATATCGGCTCGTCCTTTGTTTTTTTCCATTTTTTATTATTCTTCCACTAGGTTAAATTATTAAATTGCGCTTGTCAATTTGACCTGGTTCCAGCTGCATTACTATTGTCTATAGTACGTAGGACTAGTGCCCTTCTTTTACATTATTTTGTTTTTGTCACAGTATATGTATAGTTCTTAATTAATAGTATTATTGGACTCGTTATTTGTTAGTCAAATAGATATTCGAATATCATGTATAGTTTTAAGCATGCGTTAGACTAGAGGACAAATTTTGTCTTCCCAAATATTGAACTTAATCGCGTGGCCAACAAGTTACTTCTCAAACATATCGATTAGAAGCAGAAATTATTTATTGCTAATATGACCTGGGGCCTGGGCATTATATTATCATTAGAATGGCAAACTGGCTAATTATAGAGGCGGCTCCGGTCCTTGTCCTGGATTATATATAGCGTCGAGATAAGAAGGTGATAGCGGTCTTGTTGCGAAATTAATGTTGCCGTGGTGTTGTTAGTTGAACGTCAATTTTGGGTCCTTGTCCTAACCAAAAATAAAGTTAAAATGTTGCTATTCTAATATTTATGATTCTGATAAATTTAGTATACGACAGAGAAGGTTATAAGTGATGTATGTTCTATGAATCTGATTGTTTTATCGTTGTAATTGCGGTGTAATTTTTCTTGAAATGCTGAATAAAATTCATCCACTATGTTTTTGGACGGCAAGTTTGGAAAGACAACCAACAAACACCTATTGAAAATATTATTTTTCACTTAACCAAAAAATTCTGGATTTGGGTCATTGATAACATATTAAAGTTAAATAATTTTTAGAAGAATTTGTCACTTTTCAATAATTACTCACCTCAAATTTAGATTAATCAACATAAGTATTCATATCCAGATATTAAATGGCATTAACCGTCTCTCCAGGCTCTTTGCTTCAAGTATAAAAAAAATATTTATCAAATTGAACCAACCGATTCTTGTTAAAAAACAAAGAATATGTATCGTAAAGCCACCATTAACGGCTTTTTCCGGGCCTCTCGATCTCATGAATTTAGCAAGTAGGAGTATCCAGTTCATATACTTTTCGTGAGCATGCATTTTCAGGTACAAGTGGATAAGGTTTCGTTCGTTTGAGGGAACTTGTTTTGGCAATTTTGACACCTAGAAGCAACATCCATATCATTTTCCAAGTCCGCATTATTCAACCTGCCCAAAGTTTAGGGCTTTGGATTGAGTAGGGACTACGTAAAAATCATCCCCATGATATGGAATAAATTTAGGCTATTAGATTTGATCAAATTTCTTTTTTTATAGATCTGATGGCCAGAATTTGCTGGGAATATTTTCGAGTTTTTAGTCAAGTACACCCAATTAGGGTTCCACAAGATTATGTCCACTTCCCTCCTTTCCTTTAGCGTTAATCCAAAAAAAAAGATTATCATCTCTTCCGCCTCTCTTCCTCTCTTCCTCTCTTCATCTCTTCCTCACGCCAAACAGCTGCTTCTTCCTTTTTACGGCAAACTAAACTAACCTAGGGCCTAGGGTTTCCTAAGAACGAAAAAAAAACGCAGGCCACATGAATTCCATCATCGGTACTAATGCTGCTCGACGTCTTCAAAATATTGAAAGGATATGTTACAAAAAGTTGACAGGTTATTGCATTTCAATATTTTTTTGTTAATATTTTTTTGCTGATCAATATTTTGAAGGAGATATCATCGTCAATTATGGATTATTTATTTTTTAATAAAACTTTCAAATTATATAATCAAGGACACTGATTCGGCAAATGACTACCAATCAGAAGATGGAAAATGAGACATTGAAATAGAAGACAGATTAAATTATATGACAGTCAATTTTGGTTTCCTTTTTTCCCCTTTGCTGTATTACTAAACATTTATTTATTTATTGGGTAGGAACATGCATCGCTGCAGATTCGTTAGTCTTCATTCTTTATTTATTTTTCTTAATCTCCGGTCAATATCCGAAAACTAATATCAGAAAAGAAGAATACAAATATTAGAGTACAAGAAAATTAATATCAGAGAAGAATGATACTAATATCAGAGTAGAAGGATACTAATATCAGAGTAGAAGGAAACCAATATCGGAGTAGAATGATACCAATATCAGAGAAGAAGAAAACCAATATCGGAGAAAAAAGAAACCAATATCGGAGTAGAAGGATACCAATATCGGAGTAGAATGATATCAATATCGGAGTAGAAGGATACCAATATCGGAGTAGAAGGATACCAATATCAGAGAAGAAGAAAACCAATATCAGAGAAGGACACCAATATTAGAGAAGAAGAAAATCAATATCGGAGTAGAATGATACCAATATGAGAGAAGAAGGACACCAATATCAAAGTCAAATGAAACCAATATCATAGAAGAAGGAAACCAATATCTGAGAAGAAGAAAACCAATGTCCGAGTATAAGGATATCAATATTCACATACTTGTATTTCCATAAATTGTATTCTTTTTCATAATTATATTTCCATAAATTGTATTATTTTTTGAGTTTTTTTGTGTTATTGATAGTGTTGTTACGTAATTTTAGGATAATTAGATGATATTTATTTCTTTATTAATTATTTCTATAACTATATTCTCTAATTTGTAATTTTTTTGTTAATAATAGTGTACCAATATTGCCCTTAATGTCATTCAATTTCTCTTCCATCCCCATCAGCAGGGACTAAGCTAGTCCTCACTGAATTCGAGCCCAAAGTTTAGCACTCCTACGCCAGGTGGAAAAAAATATAAAGAAACGGTTTAAACTATGTTAAATTTATTATAAATCTAAAAAAGTAAATAGTTTGTAATCGTTGATCATACGTTATCAATATTTAGTTAAAGTCAATTTTAATGTCATGTATATTTCGTTTTGACACAATAATATTTTATGGTTCTCCAAGTAATACTCACTAATTAGTTTTATTTTGAAATTTACGTAGCGACACGACATACTTTTTGCCACGTGACATCACATGTGGCATCCAGTTAATGATAATTGTTTCAAGCGGTAGAGAGGAAAATTTTGGGAATTAGAGTTTGGCCCCCCTAGGAGCAAGCTGTTCACCACCAAAGGAAGTTTCTAGCCCGCCTCTGGTGAAAAGATTCGAGCATTGAGTTTAGTGTAGCTGGAGATAGAGTTTAAGTAACTAGTTTTAACAGTTGTCATATAAAAATCATACGAATAAAAATAATGTTGTACTATAACATAATTGTGTTTAGTGTATCAGAAAAGATTGCTACTGTCTAATCGGAAAATTGAGGACCACAAAATAATGATTTGTTAAACCAAAAAATTACAATATTACTAGTGCGAATTTTACCAAAGAAATGTCCGCTTGCATAAGCTATAAGGGGCCGTCCGGTTCTGAAAGGATAAGGATAAAACCGGACCCCTTTGTTTGACTGGGAGTATGAGTATCGGCTTAAATTAAGTCCAAAAATTGTAGGGTGGACAAGCTCTTATCAATGAGTATCACATGGCTCTTTAATTATTTTCAACGGATTATTACTAAAAAAAGATTTGTCATTTTTCTTAGGATCCGGACAACTTGAGGGGCTGCGGTCGGAGGAGGCATATCTCTATAGGTGGTTGCTGCCAAATGTTAAATGTCTTGTTCACCCAGGACAAATATTGTTAAATACCTTTGAAAATGAGCCATTCCTACTAACACTAGGAGGTCTTTCTTCCCCTAAAAAAAGAGAGGGTTTCTTGTTTAGAAAAAGAATCTATTATTAGTACACCTAGAACTAGACAGGGACTGGTTGTGTCATAATGTAGTTGCACCGGAAAAATACACATTTTTTCCCAAGGCTAAGTTTGGAAGGATATATAGACAGAAATAAATTGAAGGAAAGAAGGATATATATATCTTATTTGTTTAGATTAAAAGAGAAAAAATGGGACACGTTTAAGTCAAAAAAAGAATAAAAATTACTATTACAAGAAACAAGAATTCTTTGAGGGCATTTAGAGTGATCTTTGAAGGCACAAATTCTTAGCAGACTTTTGTGTGTTCATTCTATCCTCTTTCAGCTAAACAATGGTTAATTTGGCCTCTATTTAGATGCCCAAGACTTGGTGCCTATTACGCTTACTTGGTCTAGCTAGATGGAATTGTAAATAGGAGTACATAATTTTTCGAGCAATAAATCAATTACTCATAAAAAAACAAGTGTTCTTCTCTCTTCAATTGTTTACAATAACAAACAAGTAATTTTACAAATATTTTCTCTTACGGCAATCTTTCTACCTCATTTCTCTCATTTCAGACATACTAGAAAGCAAGATGGAACGATACGCTATATTCAAGTAGTAACAATTAAGGCTAGGAATTGAACTTAAATATTATAATTTTTTAAAATTTTAACAAATTTCACTTATAAAAAAAATTCTATGATCATTTAATTTTTTAAATCTATTAGAAAATTCTATATTCGTAAACCGCCAAGTATATTGGTAACAGATCTTTCAATCCAAAATCTTTCCCAGTAGGCCCAAGCCCAACAACTAGACATACTCAAAATCTCCAGGCCCAGCCCAAACTCCCTCACTCTTCTTTCTTCACCAACAAAGAAACATAAGGAAGGAGAGGAAAGTGCAGAAACCCAAACAAACTCCTTCCTCCTCGTTTCACGTGTTGCAAAGTGGGACAGTTACTCGTGATAATCTTTTGAAAATACAACATCATTTTGATAAATTTTAAACTTAATAAAAGTGTTAAAATGTCAAATTAAAGTATATCAGAACAAACTTTTCCCATCAGAAAAGAGAAAAAGTTTAGAAAGAAATTAAAAAAAGAATAAAGGTCAAATAAGCCCCTCTTCTTACTCGAAAGGGTCACATAAGGCCATGTACTTGAAAGTGGCTCACATAAACCCGTGTACTTCTCCAAATAGGTCACATAAATCCGTGTACTTCTCTAAGTGGGTCAAATAACACCCCGAAAGTAATTTTCCGGTTACCGGTGACAAGTCATCAACTGACGTAGTGTCCTTATCATATTAAAATACCACGTCATCAATATTTAACCCAATCGACCCATTGCCCACTACCCATTACCCAAAAATTAGGTCCCCTAAAAAATTAGGTCCTACCCACTGCCCATTACCCAATCGACCTCAAACTTTCTTTAAAAAATAGGAAAAGTCCACTTTAGTACCCTGTAGTATCGTCCAAAATCACTTTAGTACCCTGTGGTAAATAATTGACCAATTGAGTCATACTTATTCCAATTAACATCAAAAAGGTCCTCGGGCAGCTGCCCGAACGCTGCCCAGACTATGTGGCGCCACGTGGACAACCATCTTCTTCCCTCTCTTCCTCTCCTCCTCCTCCTCCTCCTCTGCCTCCTCCTCCTCCTCCTCCACTTTGTCCTCCTCCTCCGCCTCCTCCACCTCATCCTCCTCCTCCTCCTCCTCCTCCTCCTCTGCCTCCTCCTCCACTTCGTCCTCCTCCTCCTCCTCTTCTCCTCCTCCTCCTCCTCCACTTCGTCCTCCTCCTCCTCCTCTACTTCGTCCTCCTCCTCCTCCTCCTCCTCCACTTCGTCCTCCTCCTCCTCCTCTACTTCGTCCTCCTCCTCCTCCTCCTCCTCCACTTCCTCCTCCTCCTCCTCCTCCTCCGCCTCCTCCTCCACTTCGTCCTCCTCCTCCTCCTCCTCCTCCACTTCCTCCTCCTCCTCCTCCTCCTCCGCCTCCTCCTCCACTTCGTCCTCCTCCTCCTCTTCTCCTCCTCCTTCTCCTCCTCCTCCTCCTCCTCTTCTCCTCCTCCTCCTCCTCCTCCTCATCCTCCTCCTCCTCCTCCACGTGGCGCCATATCATCAAGTTTTAGTGATGTGGCTGGCCACGTAGTCCGGGCAGCGTTCGGGCAGCTGCCCGAGGACCTTTTTGATGTTAATTGGAATAAGTATGACTCGATTGGTCAGTTTTTTACCACAGGGTACTAAAGTAATTTTGGGTGATACCACAGGGTACTAAAGTGGACTTTTCCCTAAAAAATTGACCTCCAACCAAAACCCTAAAAGCCGATTATGACAAACCTCGATGACCCCGGAGCCTCACGGCGGGGCTAGGGCCTACGATCTCAATGGAACGGCGACGTCGAGGGACAACACGACCTCTTACCTCCTGTAGCTCGTCCCAGTTCAAGTCTTCCGAGTCTCCGTCGTCGTAGACAATAGTCCCGGCAAGTTCTTGTGCACCTCGACAGCAAGCTCTATCTCCTTCTCCAGTCAGTTCCTCTTCTTGTTTACAAGTCTTTGCCGGGAAGGCCAAAGAAGAAAAGGAGGAAGGACAAAGATGAACCAAAAAAGTAGTCCAAAAAGTAAAAATTATCACAAGAAGGCAGGAAAATGACATGTAGTGTATGTGCCAAAATAGGTCATACCAAAAAGACATCCTTCCCAAGGTTTGACATCTGCTAAAAAGGTATGAACTTTAAAAATTGTAACGTACATGACCAATTTGTTGAATTGTCTACTGGATAAATCAATGATTATATTTATTGTTATATAAAGGGAGAAAGCGCACATAAAGAGGGTGGCAATCGAATGAGAATGAAGCAAAAAATTGGACGACATAGGTTTTTTAAAGGTGTATATGCCATGACTTGAAAACCTGATGATGTGGCATTTTTTAAATCACAAGGATACCACGTCAGCTGATGATGTATCGTCGGTGATCAGAAAAATACTATCGGGACTTATGTGACCCATTTGGAAAAGTACGGGGCTTATGTGAGCCACTTTCAACTACAGGGACTTATGTGACCTTTTTGAGCAAGTATAGGGGCTTATTTGACTTTTATTCTATTAAAAAATAACAGCATAAAATGCCCTAGCGGGTAATAAACCAACATCAAAAGTCACAAAATGCAAACACCCACCCGTTCCCGGCTCAGATCGAGGAAGAAGATTAGAGAAGATGTCGGGTGAGAAGGAGAAGGGTTTCGTTTATTAGCTGCTAGGGTTTCATTTTCTGCTGTTATTTTTTAATTTATTCTAAACTTCTTCTATCTTTTTATTAGGCCGTTTAGTGACAAGGGGTTGAGGAGCAACGCTCCTACCAGAGCTCGGTGTCGGTCTCCCAGAGAATCGCCCGGAAGCATTTCAAAAGGTAAATATTTCTATTTGAGTTGTTTGTTTTAGTGATTGGTTAGTTAGGTTTTCGGCCCCTCCGTGCAGCAGGATGATCTTTATGACCAGGAGGTGGTGCGAATTGTGAATGAAGTTGTCATATGGAGGTTTCTGGGCAATCTGACTTGGCTTTGGTGGTCAAAGATGGAGTCGGGAGCGCACCGGAGGAAGAAGGCTTCAGTTACTATCTGTTGAGGGTAGTTATGTCCGTTGAACCTCAACTGATAGTTACATGCGTCGGGCTTCAAGCCGGCCAAGGTGTACACATGCATCAAGTTCTCGTGGGTCGATAACGAGAAGCGCGCAGAGCGAGCTTCGTGGGCTATTTTCCTTTAAGTTATATTTGTAGTTACAGTTTAGTCCTCTGGTACTTGTTTGTAATAACTGTGAAGTTGGTTATTTCGTAACTGTTGTAATAAGAGAGCAGTTGGATCCATTCCCTGCCTCTATAAAACACTATAGTGTTGTTCAATGAAGTATGATCATGTTGATTGTCAAATTGTGAACATGGATCTCTCTCCCTCATTCTCTTATAAGTTCTTCTGATCATGGCGTACCTGACATCCTCTCTCCAGAGACGCACGTACCAAATTTGTGTACGAGACCTTCTTTGCTATTGCAGCTGTTTGCGAAATAGATGGCGCAACATTATCTCCCAACCGCAGCAAAGAATCTCCATTCCCTGACGATATATCCTGAACCTTGGCCTCCTTCCTCGTAACATGATCATGGGAACCACTGTTGAGAGCATTGATAAGAATACAAGGAAAGGAAAGCCAGTAGCAAGATGAGCTGGTGCCAGCTGCAATATTCTGCAGATCAATTGGAGCAGCAGATATCGCAATCTATCAAGATTGTTATGGTTAGAGAATAAGTTGATCATGTAGATATAGTAAGTAAATATGTTAGCATTAGTTGTCGTGATCATATTACCGTTAGAATCAACTAGAATAGTTAAGTACATCATTAGAAAAGTATATTCTGTATACTGCAACTCCGTGTATATAACCATAGGTAGAGCAACTAATGTAATTAACAATTTATCAATACATAACTGCAAGTTATTTCATGGTATCAGAGCTATCTTCCAATGGAAGAACTCAGTAAAACAAGTCAAGCTGCAGATTCTGCAGCAACAGGCTCTCAAGCACCAATGGCCACCAAGAAGATCACCACGGGTGAATCTGACGCCAACATTGCACTAAGGCTGACCCCAGTACTGCTGACAGGCCACAATTACCTGTCGTGGGCTCGAGCTGCATCCAGAAATCTGAGTACCAAAGGCATGATAGGATATGTGAATGGAAAGATTGAAGTGCCTGGTCCACTTAATGCAGGCTACGATGAGTGGCAAGCCAACGATCATCTGGTAACAACTTGGATACTCAACTCTTTAGATTCAAAGATCTATGATATATTCTCATTTGCAAATAATTCCAAGGAATTATGGGAATCAATTAAGGCCATGTACGGACAGCAAAATAATTTATATAGAGTCTTTGAACTAAAGAAGAGTATATCTGAAACTAAACAAGGTGATCTCCCATTCAATGAATATTTGGGAAAGATGAAAGCTATCTGGGATGAATTAGCCTTATACAGGCCGCCCACGACTGATCTTGTGAATCTCCAAAAGAGAGACGAACAAGATAGAATCTTCGAGTTACTATCGGGGATCAAATCTGTCTATGAATCTGTTCAATCCCAGCTACTTGTCAACTTTGATCTGCCTTCTTTAGCTAGTGTATGCTCCAAGATACAACAGGAGGAAACAAGAAAGAAAGTCATGGTGTCAATCAAGAAAAAGGAAGAAGACAACTCTGAATTAACCGCCTTCTATGTCAAAAATGACCAAAAGGACAAGGGCAGATTCAGAGGGTCAACAAGAGGCAGAGGAGGAGGCAGAGGAACTGGGAACAGATCACAACTGATGTGTGATCACTGCAAGAAAGTGGGACACACAAACGATAGGTGTTGGTTCTTACACCCTCACCTATGAGTTAACAAAGACAAAAGTTTTGCAGGTTATGAGGAGAAGAGTCAACCTCAGGCAAACAATGCAACTAGTGATGTCCCTGAAGGCAAGCCATATGCAATTGAACAGCTCGCACAGCAACTACTGCAGCACTTGAGCAAAGGACTCACTGGAGCACCTACAACAAAGAAGGGAGAAGCGGGGACTTCATCTGCCCTGTCAGGTACTGAATTAACTGCATTTAATACTGCTGATCATGATAAGTTGTATTGGATAATAGATTCTGGCGCAAATCATCACATGACCTATGATAATACTGATTTAGCTAAGATAACTAGCTTAGAGAATGAGTCGAATGTGATGGTAGCAAATGGATCTAGTATACCAATAGCAGGAATAGGGAATAAGAGATTTTTTAAGGAAAAAAAAACCAGCACAAGTACTATTTATACCAGACTTCGCAGCAAAATTATTATCTGTCAATAGAATCACTAAGCAGCTACAATGTAGAGTAATATTTGAACCTGACCAGGTGGTATTTCAAGACATGAAAACTTCGAAGCTGATTGGTAAGGGAACACAGAGAAATGGACTTTATTTCCTTGAAGAGAATCCAATAGCTTGTGCTGGTAGAAGTGAGAAAGTTACTGCTACAAATAAAATTTGGCATTTTAGGCTAGGCCATCCTGCAGACAATGTAATAAGGACTATAGACCCTAGTTTTTGTCTAAAAGATTCTGAATGTGATAGTTGTAAGATGGCAAAACAATGCAGAAATTCCTTTCAATTATCTGTTTCTACCTATGATGAACCTTTTGAATTAGTGCATTCTGATCTTTGGACTTCACCCCAACACTCATATGATGGTTTTAAATATTTTATAAGTTTCATAGATCAGTGTACTAAAGCCACTTGGATTTACTTACTGAAGAATAAGTCTGAAGTTCCTGCAGTATTTAGTTTGTTTAAAAATATGGTTCAAAATCAGTTTGACAAAAGAATAAAAAAATTTAGGACTGATAACGGTAGTGAGTACTCGAAAGAGTTCATAACTATGATAAGAGAGTCAGGCATTGTCCATCAAAAATCATGCATATACACGCCCCAACAAAATGGGGTGGCTGAGAGAAAAAATAGGCACCTATTAGATGTTGCTAGAGCTATTAGGTTCCACATGAATGTACCAAAAATATACTGGTCTGATGCATTACTCGCAGCATGCTATTTAATAAATAGAACACCAAATAAGTCACTAAAGTACAAGTCTCCTTTGGAAGTGCTGATAAAAAGAAAAATAGACATTTCTCAACTTAGGGTCTTTGGATGTGTATGTTATGTACATATTCCAACCCAAAAGAGAGACAAACATGATCCAAGAGCAGAAAGGTGCATCTTTCTTGGGTACTCTGCTGTGTCTAAAGGATTTAAATGCTACAATCCTAAGACTAAGCAAAAATTTATCTCCAGAGATGTGCAATTTCTGGAAAATTTGCCGTATTACACTAACAATCTTGCAGGCAAGTCAGATGATCAATTTCAGGGGGAGAATTTACAACCTAGGAACCAAGAAGAAGACAGGAGATCAGCAGGCCAAGTTGCAGATAAATCTGCAGAACTGGAGAATCTGCAATCTGCAGATGACCTGCAAAATATGCAGGCTGCAGAAAATTGCAGACCAGGTAAAGTGCAACATTTACAACACTTTGATACTGATCAAAACGATCTAAATGTGCAGGAATCCGGGGAAGAACAAGGGAGCAGTAGTAGATCTGCACATACAGAATGTAGTACTTCAAGCTCAGTTGATGATCACAGACATGACCTTCAAACTGAAGGAAACCAAGACAACATAGAACAAAGTGTAGGAGCTGAGGACTGCAGCATAGCAGAACCTCGAAGGTCAACCAGAAATCATAAAAAACCTGTAAGATTACAGGATTACAAGGTATATTCTTCCCAAGTTCAGTATCCAATTGAGAGGTATGTATCATATGAAGCCCTTAGTGCAGCATATAATAATTACTTGAGTAAGTTGAGTCAAGAAACTGAACCTACCACATTTGAAGAAGCTAGAAAATTTGAAAATTGGAGAAAGGCTATGAGAGAAGAGATAGCTGCATTAGATAAAAATGGGACATGGGAACTAGTAAAGCTTCCAAAAGAAAAGAAAGCAGTAGGGTGCAAATGGGTATTTAAGATTAAACATAACAGTGATGGAACTATAGAGAGGTATAAGGCCAGGCTAGTTGCAAGAGGTTTCACACAAGTGCAAGGCATTGACTATACATAAACTTTTGCTCCAATAGCCAAGATGAACACAATTAGAATCATAATTAGCGCTGCTGTAAATTATTCATGGCCTATGTATCAAATGGATGTAAAAAATGCATTTCTTCAAGGGAAATTAGAGGAAGAGGTGTATATGAACATTCCAGAAGGGTATAACTCCAAGCTATCAGGTCTAGTATGCAAGCTTAAGAAACCTATATATGGCTTACAACAATCTCCAAGGGCCTGGTATCATAGACTAAGTAAAGAACTAATGGCTTAGGTTTTAGAAAGAGCAGTGCAGATTACACATTGTTTATTAAGCTAACTAAACAAGGGAGAGTTGTTGTTTGCATATATGTTGATGACATTGTGATCACAGGTGATAATCAAGCAGAAATTTAGTTTTTAAAGATAGCATTACAAAGCAGGTTCGATATTAAAGACTTGGGGAAACTGAAATTCTTCCTAGGAATTGAGTTTGCCTACTCACCAAAGGGAGTATTTCTATCTCAAAGAAAATATGTGCTTGATTTGTTAAAGGAAACAAAGAAAATGGCCTCTAAACCTGTTACTACTCCAGTTGATTACAATGCAAAATTTTCACTACTTGAAGGAGATCTAGTAGAGGACATTAGCAGGTTTCAAAGATTATGTGGCAAATTGATATACTTGACTATTACAAGGCCTGACATCTCACATGCTGTTAGTTTGGTAAGTCAAGCAATGCATAAACCACGCACGAGCCATGTGAATCTCATTGATAGAATCTTGCATTACTTAAAACTCAGTCCTGGTCTAGGCATATGGTACAAGAAAAATGGACACATGAACATACAAGGTTATACAGATGCTGATTGGGCTGGGTCAATTGATGATCGGAGATCAACTAGTGGTTTTGTTACTTTTGTAGGGGGCAATCCAGTGACATGGAAAAGCAAGAAGCAGAGTGTGGTAGCAAGGTCCAGTGCTGAAGCAGAATATAGGGCCATGGCATTAACAACTTGCGAGCTGTTATGGATAAAAAGAATCGTTGCAGATCTTGGTTTTTACACTACATATAGCATGAAGCTCTTCTGCGATAATCAAGCCGCCACACATATTGCTGCAAATCCAGTCTTCCATGAAAGGACAAAACACATCGAGGTGGACTGCCATTTCATTCGAGAAAAGGTACAAAACAATGAAATCTGCACACCGTTTGTTTGCAGCAAGTTACAACTTGCAGACATGTTTACTAAAGGACTTCAACCAGCCCGATTCAAGTTCATCATTGACAAGTTGGGTATGATCAATCTCTTCACACCCAACTTGAGGGGGAGTGTTGAGAGCATTGATAAGAATACAAGGAAAGGAAAGCCAGTAGCAAGATGAGCTGGTGCCACCTGCAATATTTTGCAGATCAATTGGAGCAGCAGATATCGCAATCTATCAAGATTGTTATGGTTAGAGAATAAGTTGATCATGTAGATATAGTAAGTAAATATGTTAGCATTAGTTGTCGTGATCATATAACCGTTAGAATCAACTAGAATAGTTAAGTACATAATTAGGAAAGTATATTCTGTATACTGCAACTCCGTGTATATAACCATAGGTAGAGCAACTGATGTAATTAACAATTTATCAATACATAACTGCAAGTTATTTCAACCACTCTTCATCAAACCGAAAGCCAACCCTGACACGGGTTATGCCCAATCTCATCCAAAACCCTTAAGTTTTGGCCAGTTACTTGCTCATGCAGCTGCACCCCTATCACCTCTGCAATGGTCTGGCCCCGCGAGGTAGATAAGAGCCTTTGCACATCATCCACACTAACCACAACAGCTGTCAGAATGCTGGACAAGAATGAAGGCTGATGTTGAACCTAAGTCAAAACCTCTGCATGTGATGAGATTGAGCCTTGATTCATTAAATCCATGAACATCATGAATGTTTCAAGAAGTTGCAATTGATTTAGATTAAATGCAATGTTACATAATTGGGGCAATGAAGGCAACATGATCCTATCTAAAGCCTTCTGTCTGCTTATGGTAGTCGATGCAACGTGCAGGATGCTTCTTTGCGATAGCTCACTTGCACGTCCTGGAAACAAAGTTTCCCCGGTACAACATTGAGCACTAGACCGATCGACGATGACCGAGCAAGGGCCGACGGAGCGCGATTTGGTGGGAGTGTATGGCGATGTCTAGGGTCTTTCTCTCGAGGGCAGTTTTTGTTACACCTGACAATGCATGGGCCACTATGCCTTAGTCTAGTTATATTCAATTCAGTACAAGTACATTAAAACTCGTCTCTTCCAAAAGAACATTGTCATCAAAGTTCAAAGAACATCCAAAAATAAACATCAAACTCTTCGTTGCACCATAGTTTTCCGTTGAGCTTCAGCCGAATCCAAATTGCACCCATAGTGGAAGGCATGTGCCATGATCTTCTCACCCCACTGATCAAACAAATATGCAGCCCTTAGAGGCAAATGTTCATACCTGGCAGCCACTAAATTGAATGGTGAATCGACGGAAGTGAACAAGTGGGTCATTGGTTGCTGCAACAGGGAAGCAATTGAAGAGTGAGCAGCTTGATTGATGGCTTCTACAGAAGTGAAATAAATGGCGAACCTGCATAAAATTTCCAGACCTTTAGGAATAATAGTTGGTGAATCTGCAAAAAATTACAGATTCGCGAACAAACTTTTCCTTAGTACATAAGGAACTCCTTCTAACACATCTGTCTTTGTGTTAATTATAGAAGATGGTCAGTGATGTCAGTCAATGTTTGTCAACTCTACTTCAGGAGTTACACTTCCTCTATTCCAAATAACCTCGAGCTGATGTAATTTGTCTCCTGGCATGCCTTTCAACACAATTAATTTTCCATATTTCTTCAAAATGGCTTGCCTTTTCCAGAAATCTAATTCAACTGATGTTCCCGGCTTATCGCTTTGCATCAAATATATACCCAAAACTAGATCATAGCATTCCAACTTTAGTATGCATAAAACTGTTATTGCTAGCCACCCATCTCCCATTTAAACCTAATACAGTTTTCTCTACTTGATACGAACCCTGCAAATGATGCGATGAGCCCCGTCCATGAAGCGTAGAATCCTAGATCATTCTAGATTAGTTCATGATGGATGATCTCAACCCTATGTTCACAATAAAATAAGAACTTTGGTATAAAGACAGCAACATGTTGCTTGAGTTAAAATAACAAACCTTAATATATCGATGACATCACAAATGATGATGAAGATCCGCGAGATAAGTCGAAGGTAAACTCGACAGAATTGCTCCGCTATGTTTCAACAGTTCCGTAGAACCAATGGAGAGCAATGCTCACATTTTTCAATTAATAATAGTCTGTCTCTTCTTATTGCATAAGCTCATATAAATAGGCTCAATATTACAAAAAGATTCGTAATCAAAATAAGTCAAAAGTGTGGCTAGAAAGAGAAACTAAAAATAATCAAATCTAACCTTTTTAGGAAGGCCAAAAATGTGACAAAGAGTCTTTAATAACCAAAAGTTGATGGAATATAACTTCCTAATCAAAATTAATGGATGAAACTAAAACTTCCTAAATAGAATGGCATATTTAAAGAGTACACATCTTCTGAATATTTGGTGCTGGAATTTCCTTGATCAACATGAATGATTACTCAAATTCGTGGTTCTTCAACAATGGACTTTAATGACCTCACTTGAGATAATTTATTCTAAATAAGCTTGGAAATCAGCACGTTGATTTTTTCTATGGACTCAAATTTGTATTTTTTGTATTTTTTCTTCTGCAACTAAGAAACGATAAGTACAACAAACTAGAAACTAAAAACTAAGTTAGAACAAAACTTAAAGGATAGATAGAACTGAAATAGAGTTTAGGCTATGATACCAAATGATATGAACTTTGATAAAGATGTGACGAGATCCATCCGAAGCGTGAAATCCCAGATCGTTCTAATTCATTTCGTGATAGATGATCTCAACTTGATGCTCACAACCAAACAAAAATATTGGTATAAAGACTGCTTGAGTTGTAACAACGAGCCTTGATATGTCGATAAAATGGTGATGAAGATCCGCTTGATAAGTCGAAGGTGAACTCGACGGTGTCTCTCCCCTTTGTTCGAACAGTTCCTAGCATCAAAGGAGAGCAAGACTCAAGTTTTTCAATTAACAATGGTATGTCTCTTCTCATTGCATAAACCCCTATAAATAGGCTCAATATTACAAAGATATTCATAATCAAAATAACTCCTAAAGAGGTCAAAAATGTGGCTCAAAAAAGAAACTAAAAAGGAGTCAAATTTAAGTCTTTTAGAAAGGCCAAAAGTGTGACAAAGAGTTCTAAATAACCAAAAATTGCTAGAATATAACTTTCTAATCAAAACTAATAACAGGAACTAAAACTTTCTAAATAGAATGATCCAATTAGAGAGTACAAATATTATGAATCTTTGATGCTCAAATTTCCTTCATTAATATGAATGAATAGAATTTATATCACTACTAATCATCATTTCACTATTTACCACGGTCACATATCTATGAAACTAAACATACTGCCTGAATCTAACAACACCAATAAAGACTTTTGCTGACTGTTTCCTAGAATTTTCAAAATACTGGTTCTGTTATTCTTGCCCACAAACATCCACTTACTGTATAAATGTAATTGCAGCAGTTTCATTGTATGCATTATGGCCGGGCAACAAGTCAATAGGAATATCTAAGCAATCGTCTCACTCATGGTTTTCCAACAAATTCAGAACTGGCTTCTTTTTTGCACACGTGCCCGTAGATTACTTGTCTCCACATCGATAACAAGTCAGATCATTCTTCCCAGTTCTGTTAGCACTACCAACACTTCCATTGCTTCCGGACCTACTTCGAGTACTCGCTACTTACGCACTTCCTTGCGCAGATCCAACTCAACTTCCTGTATTAGCGGATATAACAACTGGGCTGCTACCCATCTCTCCAATCTTGCAAAGTTGTTTCCTTTGCACAATGCAGAACTCGCGACCCACTTCCTCACTAAGAAGTGTCTATTTTGAGTTCTTAGCATGCACCTATTGAGATAATTTTTTCAACTTCAAAAATTTTCATATGATTTGAATTTGGATTAATTAGCTCATTGAATATTCAAATACTAAGTTGTATAGACTAAAAAAATTAACTATTAAATTTGAATCCGTACATCCTATCAAACTATAAAAAGATTATATTCAACACCTTACTTTATTCAAACTCGAAATATTTAGTTATACATCTAATCTAAACATTTCGTGACATTGTACCATCTTGTTGTTATAAATGTATTTTAGAACATTGTGGTATGGGCGTTCACTTTCAGTGAGTGTGATTTAGAATACTGTTGAGGTACAAAAATATTCTTGGCATTTGTGAGCGCATCTCGTAGTGGTCAGCATGTTCTCAAAGTGGCCGTGGTGGTCTTCAAGTGAGCAGTGTGGTCTTGAAGTGAGTGGTACAGTCTCGAAGTGACCGACATGGTCTCCGCGAGGACGTCTGGTCTCTAAGAGGACGTGGATGGTTTGGTCTCAAAAAGACCGGGTGACCAATGACTGGCATGGTCTCAAAGTGATTAATATGGTCTTTAAGAGGACGGTAGACAGTTTGATCTCCAAGAGGGATGTCGGTCTTCGAGAGGATGATCAGTCTCCAAGAAGATGGTCGGTCTCCACAAGGACAGTCTGGTCTCTAAGAGGACAGTGGACAGTTTGGTCTATACGACGACGATCTGGTCTCTAAGAGGACGGTGGAAGGTTTGGTCTTAAAGAGAATGGGTGACCAGTGATTGGTGTGGTCTCAAAAAGATCACATTCGGTCTTGAGTTGGGAAGAGATCAATGATGTTCTCTCCTCATCCAGGACTGGTAAGGGTCTTACCTTAATCGAGATCAGTGATGGTAGATCATTTTGGTCTATTGTCATCGGTTCACTTTGGCTTGTCCTTGGATGACAACGCCCATCCTTGATAAATTCTTTGGACTTGTAGCTCGGAATGAGTAAATTCTTATGACTATAGATCGAAAGGACCAATATATACAACTTTGTTTTCTAAAGCATTGCCTAATTTAGAACAGAAGCGGGTCTAAATAGAGCGTCAAGCTTCGGTGTTGGTTTGTTTGATGAGTTCTATTGTACTTTGATAGATCGACCATATCTTTTGACTCAGACATTAGATTAAGCTGATTCTTTTGGCTTTGGAAAGAAAAGACAAAGATCTACAACTTTCTTGTTTTTAATTCTTCAGATTCGAAGCGAAACAAGGTCAAAGTCCATGGCAAGACAGAACCTACTTTGGATTAGAAAGTGGTCGCCGGCTCTGGGCTAGAGCTCGCTTTGAGTTTCAAAGCAGAAGCGGGGAGTCAGATTTGAGAGGCAAAGTAGAGGGGGCAACCCGCTTTGGGTCTGCCTGGGCTTGTGCCCGCTTTGGATCTATGAACAGATGCAGTATGCTTGTTTGGGCTTGTGGTAATTCATTGCCCACTTTAGAAGTGAAAGCGGCAATCCACTTTGGGCTTTGGGTTATCGAAGCCCGCTTTGGTCTCTGGATGGCAGGTGCTCGCTTTGGGCTTTAGGTGATGATCGAAGCTGGCTCGCTTTATTTTGGGGGAGCCTGTCACGATGACTATTTTGGCAAGGACGTTTGGGAAGATCGAGTGGGTCAAGGTTTTCCTATATTGGCGGCGGCTTTTCTATGATAGCTGGCGGCTTTGGTTTCCCTATTTCATATCGAGTTACTTGGTTGGCATGTTTGCTTGTTCTCGTTTAAGGCCGGATTTCCTTGTTTTTGGACGTCAGTGTAGAACTTTCATATACCAAGCCTAAATAGAATTTTTCTATACGGTGCACGGCTTGATTAAGTCTTTGCTACACTGGAGGCTAGAGCTTGGTCAATGATCGTCGATATAAGGAGGGTTCAGGCACAAGAGATGACATCATCAACACAACACAACAACCTTAGTTTAGTTATCTATATTTTTTTCCTTTCCATAGCCTAGCCTAGCATAACGTAGCTTTAGCATAGCTGTAGCTCTTCCTTCCCCCTCTCGTTAGGCCAATCTTGAGAAGACCACTCTCGATCTGTCTCGGAAAGTCTTAGCGTTTTTGTACCCTTTTTCTCACAACAAATACATAACATGAGTCTAATATTTTTTGAAATTTTTTCACCCGAAAGTCCCGAACAGTTGCCAGTAAATTTTTCACAAAACGACGTCATTTCATGACTTACATATCAAGTCGGTTGTAATTGATTGGGATAAGTCGATGATGATACGTCAATCCGATAAAATTACAAAAACCATCTCAACTTTTTTAATACTTTTCAAAAACCTTAAACTAACCGCCTCATCTGAAAACCCAAAACCTCTTCCCCTCGTTGAACAACCACACCAACTTGAAGACACAAATAATATATATCTCTTTAACAAAACAAGATCACCACAATAATCCCAGATTGAATATGACAGCAAATTTCCTACAACCAAGGCAATATATCTTTCTTTCTTTTGAAAAGTAGAGGTACATATATCTGATAAAAACGCAAGACACCTAAACCTAAATTATTATGATATAATGAGAAGCAGCTCATTTTTTGCTCTGTTCCTATATCACTTTTCTATTGAACTCCCTTTTGCTTTAGGTGTACCTTCAGTGGCATTCCTATCTCCAGCCATGGTGCTGGGATCGTCAAGATACTGCTGATAAATGTAAGACGTGAAACCCCAGATGGCCAGCACCATGGAAATGGCTTTTATCCCACTCATTTTGTCATGGAATACAAACACTGCGAGGACTGGGACGATAGGCAATCCTAGAGCACTGATTGCGTTGGAGAACAAGGAAGACACCTCGAATATCAACCCGACAGAGCCAACGGCGAAGACTTGCCAGGATATGGCAGTCCATAACAGGTTCATTATGTAAGAAAATGACCCCAATTGATACTCATCCATCTCCTTGCTATATGTCTTCCACTCTCCACTCGCGAAGATGCCAACCACAATTGCACAAGTTGCAACTAGTTGCTGGTAGAATATCATGTCGACCACCGTCCTATATGTCCGCATCTTTAGGTACTTCCTGAAGCAGACCTGTGTTAAAGAGAGCACCAACGCGTACCCGGCAGAGGCGCCCACGGTGCATACAAAACCAATTGCGTACTTCACCTTAGACACACTCTGAGGATCGGAAGACTCGTTGTTGAAGACAAGAAGGACGGACGAGATGGTGAGGAGCACCAATGAGTTGATAATAAAGGGTGTGAACTTCTGAGAGTTGAGGAAGAACGAGAACACCGCGTTGAAGCCCAACTGGGATGCGCATATGAGGGTGTAAGTCGACACGGGAAGGTATTGCAGCCCAACCGAGTACAAGTAGCAAACTCCTGCAAAAATGAGACCGATCGTGAGGTAGATTGTTGCGCGGACTGAGACCGAAGCTTGCTTGGTGTGGATGTCTCCATTTGTGGCTGCAGGATTCCTCCCTCGAGAGATCACCAAATAGAAAGGAATCATAAGTGGGAAGGCGCAGAGTTGGACCAATGTAGCCAACCATTTGCTCTTTCCGCCCTTGACAAAGTACTGTCTTCCCAAGAGTAGAGCTACCGCCTGCCCCACGAGGACGAAGGCTATGTAAGCTGATATCCGGATCCACCACTTGCAGCTCTTCCCCTGTGCCTTGTCTGCTGATTGCTGGGCAACTCCTGAACGGTCGTCGAGAGGAATTGGCTGGCTAGTTCCTTGATCCCGCAAGAGCAAGAAAAGCGACTTAATCAACTTAAAGATAACCGAAAAATATGTCAAGTATTTTTCGGTATGTCAAGTATAATATCAGTTAAGTGCCCTCAAAAAGAGTTCTGACTAATCAACATGAGATCGTCTATCTGACAATGAGTTCTGACTCAATTAAGTAAGTTCTCGATTTCAAAATTTTATGAATAGAACAGGTTTCCGAGTTCATGTTCGACTCTAGATTATTTATGCATATGACGACATATACCAGAGGGTTATAATCTATTGAGAATTCCACGTCAGTGCGAGTGGGATGGGTTAGTTTATAAATGAAAAACTCACCGACCCATTATCTTAAGGTTTTGGGTTAGACATGGAGATTCTAACATAATTCCTAAAAAATTTAGATATAGCAAAGCACTTGACATGAAGTCTCAACTTCATATGTTGCTAATTCTACAGCTTGTACTCGTAGAAATAATTAGACGAGAGCACGAAATAAGCTTACCCAAAACCTGGAGCTGCACTTTATGATGAGCTTCCCCCATGTTAGGAGTCCCAGGAAATTAATAAACAGTTCAGAGAGGCACAAATTAAGACGACAACCAGAAACTATGCATCTTTTATAGGTTGCAGAGGTGAGATAAAAAAGAGAATTGTAACATTTTTTATGGATTAGTAATATTAATAAGAGTAAAAATTTATGTTCCTAACATCAGAGTAATTTGCCACTCTTTTTAGTTTTATCTGTCACATTTCATTAAGTATATAGTTTTGACAGAAAAAAATTGACTTGAGATGTTAGGTTACATTTCATTAAGTATATAGTTTTGACAGAAAAAAATTGACTTGAGATGTTAGGTTAAGAAAAATATGTATACGATATGATAAAAAGCGGGATATTTAGCATAAAAATACAAGGCGTAGATGAATTGATCGAGTCCTCATTCAATTTCTAGCATGTATAATTACCTGTAAAAATTTATCTTTAAAAAAATAGGATACGGTAAGGATAAAAAATAATTGTTAAGATTTCGAAATATTAAAAATATCATATGGCAGTCCCAATTGCGCGCAACTTATTAATTGTTGATTGTCTCTTTGTCCATCTAGAGAAAAAGCCGAGCAAAGACAACAATACAAAGACGAGATTCATGACTAAGCCACTTACATAAGAACCTTTTTTATTCCTAATAATTTAATTTTATTAATTACTCAGTTCAATAAATAAATATAATGGAGACTTTTGACTAACATGTGTAGTCGCAAATGTAATATGAAATTTAATCATATCGGGGAAAGAGATACTGTGGTTGAGATCTGTCTGGTGTGGGGAAGGCATATGCAAGATTAGGGGTGAGCAAACATACCGAAAACTGTCAAATCGGACCCAAAAAATCGGACCAAACCAGACCAGATGCAAAAACGGTCCGGTCCGGTTTGTAAAAATACCCAAATCTGGTTCCCGGTCTGGTTTGGTCCGGCCCAAACCCCATTTTTTCAGTTTTTTGGTAATCTGGTCTGATTTTTGGTCGGACCGGATTGCACCTGAACCAGACCAGAGTAGGTACGATCCGGTCCGGTTTGCAATATCCCTAAAATTCCGGTTCGGTCCGATTCGGTTGACTTGCTCACATACATCAGTTATAATGCCTATCTGCCAACATATAATAAAATAAATTAAACCAGCGACGTAATTGACCCAACATCAAGAAAAATATGAAATTGCATTTACTCTTGTTGGGATGCGTATGTATGTATATATCCGTGGGTCCATAAATGAGGTTACTCTTCTTCTTTTTTTGTAAAAAATTCCAAGGTTGGCTTGTGGATTATGAAAATGTTGGGATTTGAATTGCACTTATGCGAGAAAATAACGAAACGGAAGAAAAGAGACAATATTTCGTGACCTAGTTCATCAATATAACTACGTCTAGGGTGATGGCAAGCTAGGGTTCTTCCACTATTAGATTTTTCTGCGATGACGATTATAGGTACGTGTAGATATATATATTAAGAACAACTGTAATCTCATTGGAAATACCTAAACAACCTAAACATAAAAATTATTAACTACGTCTAGGGTGATGGCAAACTAGCGATCCTAGCCCATCGCTCCATGTAGCTTTTGTCACTCACTATTGGTGTGCGCCAATTGTGCGGCGGCCGCCAATCCCATGCGAACTCTATCTGGCACGTCCAGGTGAGTCGGTATGTGTCTGTCTTAGTGCATAGACCTTCGGTGTTGATGCCCAACAGTCTCCGAACCAGAGTCATGCATAGCTTATCTCTTTTAATACTCTCCGCTATGTCATTCTACTGGGGGGTTCCACCGACTGTCTTCTCCATGCAAATACAATTTGCAGCACCAATTCTCTTTGTACTTACTAAGCTCATACTCACCATCATTATCTGATCTCAAGCACTTCACTTGAACATCTGTCGCATTCTCAACTATGACTCTCCATTTTCTGAAGACGTCGAAAGTATTAAACTTATTTTTCAAAAAGTAGACCCGTACTTTTCTTATGAAGATGCACCATTCAGGGATCTCACTGGCACAAGACCTCAAAGATCATTGTGCACCACCTCGAGCTTCTGCTACTCAAAGATGTACCACCTTTCAAAAAATTTACTCTCTTCTATTTTCTGAAAATATAATTTTGACATGAACTAACGTCAATTGTCTTAAGGCCTGGTAGGTTCCTTTTTTAATACAAAACTTTCATCCTCTTCTCATTCATGTGGCCAAGTCGACTATGCCAATAAATCGGTATCACTTGTTGCACCCCCAAAGTCAATACTATCATGGTTGTTCTTCGTCATTTATAATGTACCTTCCTTCTTTCCTCGAGCCACTACCCTAGCTCCAATGATGATTTTCTATGATCTGCAACCAAAGGTAACCACATAACCCTAATCATCCCGATGTACTACAAAAGCAAATTCCTTTCAATCCTTGAATATGCCTCACATATCTCAATCGCAATGTAGATTCATTCAGAGTATTAATCTAAATAACTCCCATCCCTAGGATTTGCAAAGGTTCATCATCACTATGAACAACCTTTCTAAAATAATTCGAGGTATAATGATCAATTATCTCTACGCTAGTACATGAATAAAACTATGCTCCTGAATCCAAGACCAATGATTCCAATGGACTGCTCACATCCGTATGTGGTTGTAATAGTTAACTTATCATCCTTCTGCAGTATCGTGCATTGATTCCTAAAATGATCATACTGATCACAATTCTAGCATTTAACCGAGTTTATGTCCTTCTTTGGTATGCTACTTGGTTTGGACTTTGATCTATTTCTGTTTGACTTTGACTTAAATTCTGACCTTCCTCTATTTCCTATACTCAATGCTAAACCTGAGGCTATTCTTAAGTTGCTCTTTCAAATGTCTTCACTCATAATCAAATCTGTTACCTTGTCAAAGTTGCGCTTCACCTTCTTTGCTGAAATACTGGCAATTATTATAGTTTCACTCCAACTCTCAGATAAAGGGGACAACAAAATTAGAGGGTAGTACCTTATCGTTAAAATTAATTTCAACCGAGCTCAACTTAAGTATAGTTAGGTTTAACTAGTTGAGATGTTTAGCCACCATTGTAGTCTCTGAGATCTTTAGGTTGAACAGCCTCCTTATCAGGTGCACTTGTTCGCAGCTGATGGCTTCTCATCGCTTTCTTGTATAACAACTTCCAATCCTATTCCTTTATGTCTTCGGGCTTCACGCCAAGAGGGTAATGCAAATCTTTTTCATACATGTAATCCTCGATCTGCATCTTCCAAAAATTGAAGTCTGCCCAATCAAACTTTTTGACTGGTGACTTTTCTTCTCACATCATGACTTCTCTCTCTAACCGGCCTCTAACCTAAAACCTTTGATACCAGATGTTGGGATTCAAGCTGCAGTTACACGAGAAATTAACAAAAACAAAAGATAAAAGACACAATATTTGGTGACCCAGTTTGTCAATATTTGTCTTCCAAGCTGGTTCATCGGCATTAGGTTTTTTCTGTGATAAACGATTACTTAGGTACATGTGGGTATATATAGTAGGACCAACCCTAATCTGAATAGAAATATGTAAACGAGCTAAATAGAAACATTATTAAGGCTGGCCCAAACATGGCTCTTGTCGGCCAAACCATGCACTCGAATTTTTGTTAGATCCATTCAAAAAAGTGCATTTTGACGGAGTCTTTCGAGAGTTTTTTTATGGATAGATCTTCCAAATTATTATCGGTTCATATAAATATTATTTTGCATATAACGGCTAATATCAAATACTTAACATACTCATGCCAAAAGTACGCTATCTTTGGTGCGATTATGTGGGGCCTATGGCTTCATAGAGCTTGTTGTATTTTTTTTAGTACTAGGTGTACTATCCCCCTAGCTACATCCTTGATTCTTTTAAGATTGCCTGAATTGAGAAGAGGTTTCCATCCAGATAGCTAAACTTGGAGCTGGCCAAACTTGAAAAGTGTGACAATCCACGGTTGCCCCAAAGCAAGGAATTTTTAGCGAACAAGAAGCTCCCATAGGCTTCAAGTTCATAATAGTGTACAAACTTTCTTCTCCGTGGAAGAGAAGTTGTCCAGTGAAGTGGTGGTATATAAAGTTTTTTTAAAAGGTAAATTTTTACTACATGACACTGCCAGGTTTGTACACTTAACCTCTTTGAATTTTATAACTTTTTGTGCCGTTAGGTTATTATTCTCTTTGGCTGGTGGTTAATACGTTAATCCTCCTATTATTATTTGTGTGATTAGACAAGAACAATTTTGAAATTTTATAAATGTCGGCATAGAATGCTATCCTCTTTCCACAGAATCCAGCTTCAACTGAAGATTGATCAACTCAAATGTAGATGTCGTGTGAAGTTAAGAGATCATGGTATCCAATTATCAGTGCAATGTCGATGCGAGAGGCCAGACATGGCATCACTGTTTCGATTGTGATGTTCTCTGTTTTAAGGTAGGTGAAAATGGTAAGAGAGATCAATCGTCAAAATCGTGATTTGGAAGAAAATAACACCTCCAGCTTAATGTTTGCTATGGACTCTAGACGAATGCAGTCAATTGATGGGCTTGGACCCTATAATCAAAGCAGGTTTCTTTCAAGGTGAAATTGGATGGTTCCTTTCAAGGTCAAAAGCAAGTTTTTTGTAATGTGGATTTTTGGCTCAACTAATTTAGGTTCAATTCGGTAAAAAATTTAAATGATCACAAATATTTTAGAATTCATCACGGTATATTTTTAAGAAACTTGAATTTAAAATTTTTTAATTGTGTTACAAGAATTCCCTTAACAGTTTTTTGGCTCTTCTCTGGTCTGTTGATCAGAGGTTCCTACCCCTTTGGACTGCTCGGGATGTGGGATCAGCAAGAGTAGGTCTTAGTTTTCGTATTTTTGTACTCTTTTTTTTCTTAATAAATTATTTTCCCCGCAAAAAAAAAATAGAGTACAAACCGCATTTCACAAACACCCTCCTCCTCCTGGTTCTTCTCAGCTCCTCCTCACATCACTGAGGGAATTCCACCCAAAGGTAATACTTTTATGTGTCCGCTTTTGCTTGCTTGCTTGTAAAGTTGATGGCTATATCAATGTTTGGGCTGATTTTTAATGTCGGTTGGAGTGATGATGTTCAATGTTAATGAGTTGTTCAAATTTTTTCGTTTGCAGTGTGCCATGGAGATTTAAGGGATATTAGTTTGCATGTGTAATGATATTGGCTTACATGTATAGTGATTGATTTGCATGTGGCAGTGATATTAGTTTGCATGTATAGTGATATTAGTTTGCATGTGAAATGAAATTGATTTGCATGTGTAGTCCCCACATGGGGACAAATTTTATTTAGTCCTCACTCAATCCAATCTCGCCCTCTAGACCTGCCCCGTTGCTTCAACTTCGTCGCAGCCTGTTCAGAGCCGACATGCCATCCTTGTTAGTACCGGCAGGTTGGAAAAGTCATTTTTCTCCATTTTGTGTTGGAAAATATTAGTAAATATATGGTTTGAACATATATATAGATTGTAAGCAATTTAATAGAGTAGGATAAGAGATAGCTAACAATCACACATTGAGCAAAGAGTAAAATACCGTCTTCTCTAATGTGGGGAGCGTTCTTCAAATTAAATCCTACTCCTTGAATATCACAAATTTTGGATTAAATCCTAGACAATGCCACATCAAGTTGTGTGCCCTTAAACTCTTATTACCTGCTTTATAGTTTCATGCCTCCAAGGGTAAGAGAGTTAGTTCCCAAAGTACAACGCGCAATCACGTGAACAATATGAAGCACTATTGAACACATTGCGAACCTTTTGAGGTTGCAGAACTCCGAAACTATGAAGAATGATATGTGCTAATATAAAGGGGAGAGTGGAGAATATAAAACTTTGTTTGAGTTCTTGGTGTGTTTAAAATGAGAGGAGTATGTCCCTTTTATATTGAGGCTTTGAGACCCTATTAAATTGTGGTCATTAAATTTTTTTATTAATCATGGTCAATAAATGAGTGGTTACAGCCATTAACGATCTCTATTAACCACGGTCAATAAATGAGCGGTTACATCTATTAACGCTCTCTATTAACCACGGTCAATAAATGAGCAGTTACCAGAGTCATAAATCTCGAATTCATGATGACCGGTAAAACTCACATCACTTCGAAGCCAATTTTTATTCACACCGAGAATTGATTTTTCTCAAGTGTCATTCATCGTTATGCAATTTTCTCAACGTGTTTCGCAGTGATCATATTGACACCCAATATCAATTGGTGTTACCTATATTAGCTCAAAATTCCTAAAAGATTATTTTAAATTAGAATTTCTTCGTAATTAATCTCTTAGGCCCAAACTCAACATACACATTTATATATTTGGTCAATCTCCTTAATGGATTAAATATCCAATTCTCCAACATTTTGTACCAAAATATGGCGAGGGTGGTAGTTTTGATAACACTAACATGTTCTGCATCTAGCCCCTTAGTTTGACTTGGAGTACAGTATCAGCTTAATTAAGGCTGAAACTTGGAGGGTGGACAAGCTCCTATCAATGTGCATCACATGGCTACTTAATTAATTTCAACGGATTAGTACTAAAATAATCCATTGGGGTTTTCCACGATCAAATGTATCACCTGGGAGATTTCCCTATGGCAACCTATCTCTATCGTGATTTTTTATTTGAATTTTTTTACAATAGAATTTTGACGAAACCCACGAGTTTTTTTTTGCGACTACTGTTATCATTAGCGTTATTTCGCGAAATAAATCATAGCTTCAAAAAAAATTGTCATATTTCTCAACACCCGGACAAGTTGAGGGGCAGTGGCCGGAGAAAGCATATCTCTATCCTGAGATTGCTTCAAAATATTAAATGTCTTGTTCACCCAGGACAAATATTGTTAAATGTCTTTGAAAAATGAGCAATTCCTACAATCACTTGGAAGTCTTCTTGTTTAGAAAAAGAATCAAGTAGTATTCCTAGAACTAGACAGGGTCTGGTTGCGCCATAATGCAGTTGCGCCGATAAAATACGCATTTTATCCAAGGCTAAGTTTGAAAGGATGTATGGGCAGAAAGAAATTTGAACATGTAGAAGTCAAAAATAGAATTAAAAATTAGAAAAATCCACATTAGTACCTTGTAGTTTGCGCATTTCGCAAAGATAGTTTTGTGATTTAAAACTCATCAAAAAGGTCCATGTGGTTTCACGGGCTCATCGATTAAGGGCTCGGATAGTTTTCCGAGCCTAGTCATCATCCATTGCGCTAGCCACATAGTTATTCGGCATGTGTGGCATGCCACGTAGGATTAATTTTAGGGGAAAATAGTCATAGGTTTCTATTGTTTGAAGAAAATGATTATTAAAGACATGCAAGTATTAATTAGCCACTGGTATTTTAAAAATCAATCGATTAGTCCCTAAATCATATTCCGGTCACTTTGTCGGCCAGGCATTTTTAAAGTATAAAAAATACCCTTAAGTTTATCCCAAAATTACAAGATTGACATTTAAGTGAAAAGACCTTCCATGTCCATGACGCATCCTTTATTCTAAAACCCTAAAAAATAAAAAATAAAAGCCATGAAGAAGAGCCGCTTGATGATTCCAAATAAAACCGCCAACCCTATATTGTCTCTCCCTTTCTTGTACTCTTCTCTCTCACAATCTACGGTTATGATACCCTTTCCATCCTTGTTCTAGTGTGATGGAGATATATGATAGAGTAATAGTAGTAGTTTTATTAATTATTTATAGTAGTTAGATTAGTATTAGTAGTTTGATTAATGATAAGATTCTATTTAATAGTTTTATTTTAGTTCATTATAAATAGGACATAAGCTTTATTATTTTAGGCGATTGAATATTGATATTGAAAAATAAGGATTTTCCCTATTATCTGTGTCGTTTTTCAGTATTCGTAGAATCAACGGATCGATACTCTATCGTATTTTCCTAGTATTCTCAAAATCAACGGATTCACAATCTCCTATCTACGTTCCACTGCATCAGTTGGTATCAAGAGCTGCATTCGTTCCTCGTGGTGTTCGTTCCTCGAGGTGTTCGATCCTCGTAGTGTTCGATCCTCGTAGTGTTCAATCGTGTTCGATCCTTCCTGATCGGAGTTCGTTCTATAAAAAAGAAAGAAAAAAGAGAACCACCTTTGTTTTAGGGTTTTTGAAACCCCACGGTGCCGCCAAAGAAGGGACCAACCGCTGTCAGCGTTCAAGCAGCCTCCGCCAGCCCCTGCCCTCACCTCCGACGACTCTCCTCATCCCCGGCCGCCGCTTCCCCTAGTATCGGTTAGATAACTTTTCCCCTAATCAATTTAGGGATTTGACGATTTGGTGTATTTTGGTGGCTAACAGAATTTTGATAACTTTACAGTAAGAGATCTTTTGATTTGTAAGCTTTTCCCTAAGAATTTTGACGAAGTTCTTAACCTTGCTGGTACAAAGTATGAAACTTTTTGGGATTATTATGAATCTCAGATAAGTGGTGAGACTTTCATTTGGGAAGAATTTGGTGATTTTGCATATGACTTATTTGATGAGGGTTCCGACTCATCCCATGAAATGGTTCATTTTCGATTTCATGGTCTTGAAGACAATGGTGAACTAATTTATGACTCCTACCCTGGTAAGGAGGACGAGTTTGATAAAGGTGAACCAATTTATGACTCCTACCCTGATGAGGAGGACTTAGTTGAAGAAGTTATTACTTGTGAGTTTGATGAAGATTGCTTTGACGGAGAATATTTTGATGAATCTGAAGCATCATTATATTCATTGAGAGAGTTGTTTGACGAATCATGTGTTTTGGATGCTGCTGACATGAGGCGATATGCAATTTCTATTGATACTGAAATTATTGATGCTGAGATTGAACCCATGAGCCATGATTATTGGTTTGAGTATGTCGAGCACATTGACTTTCTCGAAGTTGACGAGTTTGAATACATTGAAGCTTCGCCTTTGCTGATTATGTAGAATAGGCTAAAAAAGTATAGCAAGCTGCTCGACAACGTGAGTTAATGGTCTTTTATCTGGAGAATATTCACGGTTACGTGATTTCCAAGTATTTGTTCTGCTGGGAAGGAAGATATCAGGTGTCACCACGTCGCTTGACGGTACTAAAGAGTGCGTCTACGAAGATTGCAAATTGGCTGAGCGCACCAAATTCGAGGACAAATTTTTTCAACCGGGAGAAAATGATGGAGATATATCATAGAGTAATAGTAGTAGTAGTAGTTTTATTAATTATCTATAGTAGTTGGATTAGTATTAGTAGTTTGATTTATGATAGGATTCTATTTAATAGTTTTATTTTAGTTTATTATAAATAGGACATAAACTTTATTGTTTTAGGCGGTTGAATATTGATATTGACAAACAAGAGTTTTTTCTATTATTTGTGTTATTTTTCGGTATTCGTAGAATCAATGAATCGATACTCTATCGTATTTTTCGGGTATTCTCAGAATCAACGGATTCGCAGTCTCCTATCCACGTTCCCGTGCATCATAGTGTTAGTCCTCTTTATTGAGAATAGTACCACAAAGAGGAAGTCGAGCAAGGAATTTGTAAAGATAAAGATGGATGGAAGGCAAACTAGCATATCCAGATCTCGGTTCCATCGCTTTTTTAGGGTTTTAAAATATATTTTTTAAGGATGCTTAATGAAGGTCATGGAGATGGGATGTTTTTAACTTAAATTTCAGTCTTGTAATTTTGGGATTAAAATAGGGTATTTTTTGCACTTTAAAAAATATATCGCCCAAAAAGTGACCGGAATATATTTTAGGGACTAATCAATTGATTTTTAAAATAGCGGGACTAATCAATACTTGCATGTCCTTATTAATCAATTTCTTCAAATAATTGGGACCTATGACTATTTTGCCCTTAATTTTAACATGAAGTTTCTAATGTGGCAAGGCAAAAAATTTTCAAAATAGTCTCCTATTTCTTTAATTTTATTCAAAAAAACCCATAAATGTTAAAAATATCCAAAATTCTTCTCTCACATTTCTACCCCTGCCCTTCCTTCTCTAATCTCACCTTCTTCCCCATCTCCTCACCTTCTCCAAAACCAAAACCCAAAAAAAGAAACAAAAGAATTTACCAAAACGGCAAGCGATTTCGGTTCCAATCAAATTGGACGTTGCAGCAACATGGCGAGCTCGTAACGAAAAGGGCATTCAAAGAAAAGAAACGAACATCGATGGATGCCCAGAAGCGTGACGTCATCCTGCGGGAGCTCGACGAAAATCAAAGAGAAAGGAACACAAGAGAGATCTGGGATAAACCGAAGGGATTGAATTTACTTTTAACCCCCCACTACCGGTGATCGTCATGCTCTCCACCTTCTCGGCCCGTCCCTTTCCCCAGTTAAGTTTTCTAGTTTAAAAAAATCCTTATAAAATAGAAGACATCGCCTCTAATACCTAAAAATATGCCATAATTGAAGACAATGCCCCTAAAAATCCATTAATCTATTTTGGCTTTTGGGTTGTCTTCTTTCTTCTTAGTATTGTGTTTTGGCTTGTTTATAACCTTTTTTGCTTTTTGATGGGTGGGGCTGTGGCGTGGAGGACGTAAGTGAAAGGTTGGGGAGAGACAAGTTGAGGGGATGGGGACGAAGGTGAGAGGAGAGAAGGAAGGGGATGAGAAAAAAAAGGAAGGGGAGGGGTATTTTTAATTTTTAATAGGTAGGATGTTTTTTTTGGAACAAATTTAAAGAAATTGGGGATTGTTTTGAATATATTTTTCCTTGCCACGTTAGCAATTTTGAGTTAAAAAATTAATCTTATTTGTGTGCCACATAGGCCGAAAAATGATGTGGCTAGCGCAATAGCATTGACTAGATTCGAAAGCTATCCAAATTTTTAATTAATAAATCCGTGAAAATACATAAATATTTTTGATAAATTTTAAACTACAAACCCTATCTCTGAGAGGTACCGCTGTAGACATTTCCCTATAGCCACCCCAATATAATAAGATAAAAATAAAAAATATATAAACTAAATGTTAAGGGCCGCTCGAGCTATGGCAAGGGTTGTATGCCAGCCCTGACATGCGGCCCAAGGCTGGCCAATAAAATTTTATTTTTTTTCTTTTTTTTAGTCTAATTTAGTTACACTTACCATAATATTATTCTATAAAATATAAAAATTTGTATTCTTAATTCTCTATAAATTGAGCCTGATATTTTTAATTTGTATAGAATTTAATTTTTGTATTTTCTATGAAAATTCGTATAATATACATGTATGTTGATGAGAGATAAATTAATTATTTATTTCGTGTTAAGTTAGAGTGGGTTGTGATAGTGGGTGGAAAATACTTAATTGAATTGGGTTGGGTTGAGTGTGGATGAGAGAATAATTATTTATTTAATCCGTAAACTATGCTGAGATGGGTTATGATACTGCGTAGTCTGAAAAAAATAATTCTTTGAGGGCATTTAGAGTGATCATTGGAGGCACAAATTCTGAACAGAAATTTCTTTGCGCATTCTTTTCTCTTCAGCTAAAAAGTAATTAATTTGATCTCAATCAACTTCGATTAAGGTGCCTAAGACTTTTTTTTGGAGAAGTTCACATTTGGTACATGTGGTTACACGGTTTATGCGACATGATCCTATGGTCTGGAAATGTCAATATTGGTCATGAGATTTACCCCTTTTTTGCGATAGACGCTCGGGACGCGGTCTGAGCCAAAATTGGCTCCGACCCTAGAAACGATGCCATCCCTGCGCTGACGTGGCACGTCACCTAGGATTTTTTTTCCCCAGTTGGATATTTGAGTTGGCCACGCATTAAAATATCTGTTTCAATCACCTATTTTTAATAATTTTTCAAAAAATCCAGCCTTTAAATAGTCCAAAACTCTCAATTTCTAACCCTAACCATTATTTCTCTTCTTCCTCCTTTTTCTTTCCTCTCCTCCTCTCTCCCCCGACTCTCATTGTTCCTATTTCAGATTTTCTAACCCTAACCCTTATTTCTCTTCTTCCTCCTTTTTCTTTCCTCTCCTCCTATCTCCCCCGACTCTCCCTCTCCAATTTCAGATTGGTGCGACCTCCACCCCCAACCCCAAGCTTAACACTCTCCAGCCCTGCCCAACTCTCTGCAAGAGCGAAGAGCCAGCCCTGAACCTCAGACCACTCTGCATCTCTTAATCTCATTCTCCCAAAATCGCTGAAGCTTGCTCGCTCAACTTCGGACTCTCAGGTCATATGGATTCCTGTAAATCGCTGAACCTCAGACCACGTTGAAGCTTCCTCGCTTAATTTTGTGCTTGTGGTGTTGAGTCGCCTATGCAAATGGCACAGACTGCGGGGAATGTTGGACGATGCTTCTATGGTTGTGGTCGTTATAGCGAATATAGTAAAAAGATGTGTAATTTTTTCATGTGGGTTGATCCACCTACTTGCAAGTGGAGATCAGAATTGTTGCCATCTCTTTAAAGGTCCATACAGCACAAAAAGGGGAGGATATCGGCCCTTAATTTGAGAATTGATGATTTAGAAGCTAATCTAAAGATGGTGAATGAAGATGCTAATGTTTTTGTGTTAGAGCTACAAAATCGTGAAGACAAATGTAAGATACTTGAAGCTGAGATTGTAGGAAAAAACTAATTGATTGTTAGCTTATTGAAAACATAAGTTAAATGGAAGAGATATTTTGTAATTGGTATGTTAGTTTTTCACCATAATTCGATGTAATTTACAATATATTTAAGACAAGAGATGACAATTTAATCATAAGTGTTGTTGCTTTAAAGTGTATCAGACATAAAGTATACCAATTTTGATGTAAGTTTGCCAAATCCGACATAAAGAGACGTTAGTTTACCAAATCTGATATAAGTTACAAAATTTGACATAAGTGAACCAAATTCGACATTGTCAACATCCGACAGACACAACTATCCAAAATTAGTAGATACATACGACATAGTATCCACAAGAGTGGCCATCTAAACATTGTCAAAATCTAAACATTGTTCCATGTGCTTTAACCACAAAATGCAGAAGGCGGAGATATTGTGCTTCACATCTCGGACACACCCGATTGCTGGCTTCCCATTGTTGCCATCTTGGACTTCTTCCTTGTATTTTTCTACAGGAAATGCAAAGCACGATATGTTAACTTTAACAATGTACAAATAATGACAAAGAAAGTTTCAGTAAACTTTCACCTTTGGAGCAGCGGCTGTACTGCATGAAAATTGGCCAGATTATCCAGATTTCTTTTCTGCCTCGATACACTTTCTTCGTTGCCATGGAATCTCTCCAGTAATAGCAGCCCTACAACCACTAGCATTATGGCCGACTCTCTTGCATTTTCCACACTTGATTTTGCCCCCAGTACGAGAAATATTTGGTCCATTTCGCAGTTCATCAATGGCTCTTCTTCTCTCTTTTTTTGGCATACCAGCAGGCTTCCTAACATATGGTGGAAATACGTCTGGTGTGTCAGTCACCGGCCATTCATCTTTGTCCGACAATGGGACGATGCAGTGGCTATAAATAACCAAGTATGTCGACCTCCAATAACATTGATCAACATATGTTTCAGGCTCCAGGCGGCATTCCTGAATAGTCGCGATAGCATGCTTGCAAGGGATGCCGGTAAGTTCCCACACCCGACACGTACAAAATCTTGAATTGATATCAACAACTGTTGGATTTCCATAACATTCAATCTCAAACTTTTGATCACCAACCGGAGTGGGACAGCAGTTACCAGAAGCTTTTATGTTGCGATCCGGGATCTTTTGAATGTAGGGACAGAGATGGCCATTGTGCCTTTCCATAGAAGTCTTCCTCTCGTAGATTCTCTTTATAGTCTTCTGCCTAATCCACTCTAGCATTGTCAAAATAGGCATATCCCCTCCAGTTGCAATTGTCGAGTTGAAAGATTCGCTAATGTTGTTGACAACAAGATTAGTCTTACAGTACGTGCTAAAGCAGCTTCTGGACCAGCTTCTTAGATCATTCCACGTGAGGAAAGTAACTGCATCCTCACCCAACGGTAGCTTATTCATCTCTTCCAAGTATGCTTTATATTTGATCTTACTTCCTGCTGAAGCAACACTCCAGAGTAACTCCTTGAACTTTTGCCATTTGTATGTGCCTTTGAAGTTCTCGTACAGATGTTTTACACAAATTCTGTGCTCAACTCTGGGCATTAGGCTATTCATAGCCTCTTGAAGTCCCTTCAACAATACAAATTGAATGATATATTAGATTAGTCAAATCATAAGATTATTAAACACAACATATTAAGAAGATAAGAGTTTACCTTTTATTTATCAAACATGAAGACTAAAAGAGTTTCGTTCGGGTGCCTAAAGTCCTCGATAATATTCTGCAGAAATTATCCCAGGAGGCCTTGTCTTCAACGTCTACCACTACAATGGCCAAGGGATATATGGTTTCATTCCCATCCTTAGCCACTGCTGACAACAGTTGTCCACCCATGGTACCTTTCAAAAAATACCCCTCCAATCCAACAAAGGTCCTTAGAACTGAAAAGAAGGCTCGTTTTTGTGCTGTGCAATGCCCATACATGTACAAAAATTGTGGGACTACTAGTCGGGGAACCCACGTATGCGTCAAAGAACCTGGTTCCACTATCTTGTCCCACCCTGGTGTACTGTCACGTGTCATATTTATCACTCGGCTACCTTCATTTGTCTCAAGTATGAGCATCGCATAGTCCTGCAATCTTTCATACTATTTTCTTGTATCTCCATTGATTATCTTGAGAGCAATCCTCTTAGCTCTATAGCACTAACCCCTAGACACCCTGCATTTCAATCTATACTGAATACTCTTCTTCATCGGAACCACTGGCCAAGTCGAATTGGCTCTAATCTTTTCAAGAAACTTCTGAGCATTATACCTTGCATACACATAGATCAATACATCAAAACACATACATTAAAACCAAAAATAGCCAATAGTCACAGTCAAGTCGGATTACCTTGCATTCACAGGCTTATTTTTTCATGCCCACTGACACTTGTGCTGAGGAGACCGCGTCTTAATCTGAAAACAACTGTCATCATTTATCATAGATGCATGCACCCTAAACCCACATCCCTTTCTACAAACAGCAGTCACAGCATATATATTGTTCTTATTCCACTTAAAATCAACTCCTTTAGCTAAGGTCCACACCTTCAAAGCTGCCCTTAATTGTTGACGCGACTTGAACTTCATACTATTTGCTAGTAAAACCTTTCCATCTTTCATTAAGTCCTCTGAAAACCAAGGGTAATTCACAAAATCATCATCTTCACCTCTCACATCTTGCAATTCAGTGTCACCATAAATGGGTCGCTCTTCGACATCAGACACAAAATTATCATCGTTATCAACACGGTGATCTTTCTTCGAAGCTTTCTTCGAAGCTTCTGGACCATCCTCTCTGCCATCCTCCCCACCATTTTCTTCAAAGTCCTCTGCAGAATCCTTAGCATTATCTGTTCCATCATAAGCTCCATCATACTCTTCATCATCCTCTCCAGCATCCTCTCCATCATCATCTCCATCAAATTTCTCAAAATCTTCAGAAGACTCTTCCAAGTAATCAGAATCTTTAGAAGACTCTTCACCAAAAATTATTTGTCCTTCATTGTCACTATTCCCACTCCAACTATCTTCTTCGTTCCATCAATATCATTTGGTAATTCATTGGTTCCTTCCAATGCATCCAACCTTTTGCTCAACTCTTCCACACCAACAACATCATCTCCTTCTTGAATGCCAAATATATCAGTAAGTGGGTATCCTCTTTGGAAACCAATCATCTCCATAATCTGAGTGTCATTGAAGATCTCTATTATACCATCGTCTCCATCCACACCGCCCTTCCTGTACCACAGACGCACATTCTCAATTCCTAACATGTGTTTGTAGAACCCATGGATATTCCAATATTCAAGCCGATCCACATCGTATCCCACACCCATCTCAAACAATTTTCCAAAAATATATCTCCTTCCACCATCGTTCACCCACATCCATCACGTCAGCATAACAAAATCCTAAAAAGCACAAAATAAATGAAACCCTAAAAATTAATGGACATGCAACTGGGTCAAAATATTTTCTCTACGTCAACCTTTCTGCCCATCAGTTCTCTTCCCGAAGCCTATATTCGACAAGTCACATAAATATTTACTAGAGGACAACAACTATTTTTAAATGATAAAATGCAATATCTAACTCAAGTAGCAACAAGTAAGGTTAGGAATTTAATTTAAATATGCGAAAGTTTTAAATTTTAAATAATTTCACTTACGAAAATTTGTAAGATCATTTAAAAGTTTCTAATCCTGTTTTTTAAAGGTCATTTAAAAGTTTCTAATCTATGAACCGAAACTTATATATTCATAAACCACTAAGTTTATTAATAACAGGGGTAACGAATCTTTCAATCCAAAAGATTCCCAGATTAAGAGCTTATCAAGTGTGGAAGTATTAATTTAGTATAGGATTGGGTGTACAGAATTATTCAGATGAAAATTGCTTGGGTTGGTTTCTTTTCTTATCGATTTATGGACTGTCTTTTTTCTTATTTAAACTGTGTTGTTTCGATGCTTGTTTTATTCTGGTTGGATTGTTTGATTACATGATGGTATGAACGACATTCGTTCCACCTGTTTTCATTATGTTTGAAAGATGTTCAATCTTTCGATAATTTCGTATGACTTTTGAATATGTCTCGGTCATATGAACGAGTTCTCCCCACACATTTTTGCGCCCGTAGCGAGTCTTGGACTTATACGCGCTACGGGAAGTGCAGGGGTTGATTTGGGCCCGCGGGTTGGTACCCCTTTCGTTTTTTGGGCCCGCGACTTGCTTGGATTTTATACGCGTCGTAGGAACGAAAGGAGTATTTCACTTGGATCACACCCGCGAAAAACTCGTCATATTTTGAACTAAACTTCGGAGTACATCTTTGTCTATTTTTATGAATACTTTGGTCATATGACATTGTTTTAATATATGATTCGACTTGCTATGTGACTTACATGTTTTGCCGACTTACTGAGTTGCATAAACTCATTAAAATATACTGCTTGTCTTAGCCTCTTAGGTATTAGAGGGATAAATCGAAAATGGGAGCTAGTTGCAAGGACATGTATATGTAGACAATAGTTTACATTATTAGTTCGAATAAAGAGTTTATATTTATGGGGATTAAATGAATATTATTTCTTTGGATTTATTAAATTTTCGATTTATGAATAAGCCTTATGGAAGTCATTTACTCCGTGGCGGTTGTTTTTTCTACTTTCTAGGACGTGACACTTGTTGGTTTTTTAGGTGGGTTTATGAAGCGGAGATGAAGCAGGGTGTTTGGTGGTGGAGATTTTTTGTTCCTTTGTTATGTGATTTGTTCATTGGTTCTAGGAATTTTTGTTCGAGTTTTGGAACCTGTTACTAATTCTTCATCCCTTTATTCTTCTATTTCCTTTTTTTATTTGGTTTAACTGAGTTTTTTTTATTTGGTTGGTGGTACAAGGTTGGAGAGAGGATTTGGGTGGTTGAAGGTTGAAAAAGGTGGTGGTTGAGGAGTTTTTTTGAACAAATATAAAGAATTGGGTGATTATTTTGAATATTTTTTTGACTTGTCATGTCAGTAATTTGGAGTTAATGTTTAATCCTGTGTGGCATACCACATCTGATTACAAACGGTGTCATTCTGACGTGATGAGCATCAAAGACGTTGGCTTCTCCGAGCCTTTTATTGATGAGCTCGAGAAACTACGGGAGACCTTTTTGGTGAGTTTTAAACCACAAACCTATCTGTAAAAATCATGAAAACTACAATGTAGTAATATGGACTTTTCCCTTTAATATAATGAAAGTTATACCCCTGAAAAACAAAGGTATGCCAGTGACGTGTTAATTGTCACTAAGCTTCTCTTCTTCTCTTTTTCCCTTTCTCTCAAACTTCAAAAAATCCATTCATATTAAAATGAGAAAAACAGTTTTTAAAGTCAGTTAACCATCAAAAAGATCAATTAACCATAAGATAGTACTTTTTTATACGTATCAAGAAAAGAGATGGTACTTTTAAATTTTTATTAAGTATAGATAAATTTGCTGACAACTCTCAAACAATATTTACATGCAAGGGCTAAATCAAAATGCACAAGAAACGCAAAATCTAGTTTACCTGCCAGTATCCATATTGAACTCCCAAAAAAAATAAAGACAAATGTTATGTAACGATATTTTCACTACCGAATCATTCTAGATTAAATTTAATTATTAGATTCACACATGCCAGCTAATTTTTTTGGATACCAACTTTTTTTTTGGGTAGAAATTGGATACCAACTTTGCGATTCTACAAATATGTAGAAAATAAATCGACAGATGGACGGACAACCGAAAAAAGTTGCACGGATCTTCTAAATATCAACATTAAAAAAATTGCACAATTGGTAAGTTTTAGATTATATTGTACTGTTGAGAATTGTTGATCATAATGATTTTGCGTACTTGATTAGGCCCTGCAAAGAAACTAAATAGTCAAGGCAAGAGTTTAACTCTTTCTGCGTAAGACGAGATTGTCCCGTATTCAGTACTTACGGGTTATGGCAATCGTTCTCAAGATACAACGACTTCGCACTCCCAGGATCGCAGCACGACAATCCTAGAAGTATCGGCGAACCTTTGATGCTCGGAACTTCTTCAGAGATGAGAAAGGAGATCCTTCAATTGCTAGAAGAAATGATGCAAGTTGTAGTGGGGTGAGTGAAATGGTTGGCAGGGGGGCCTATTTATAGGCGGAACTTTCTGGCAACTCCGAAGGGGCTCCAGCCTCTCGAAGAGGCACCTTATGCTTGCTTAAAGGTCTGACGGGACGCCTAGCCTTGCTGCTTTGCGTCCCTCCGCCTTTCAGCTCAGATTTTGGTCGTGCCCTGTCGATTCGCGTCCCCTGCGCATCTTCGCCTGGCTGCTACCTTCGTGCACCTGCAGAAGTCCCAGAAGGGGTACGAGTGCTCCTTAAAGCGCCCTACAAAGTGCAAAGTGTGCCCTGCGCGTGCGCGAGCTCGTGCTCGGAGGGTGCTTCGCACTATCCTCGCAACTAGCCTCGGAAAGTACTCCAGGTGGAACACTTAATATTACACTAGCTTGGAGGTCCTCCTTATATACTTGAAAATTTTTGTGCCATTTTCCAATGTGGTAATGGACTTTCCCATTCTCATTACCTAAACACCAAACTTAGGTAGCTAACTTTAGTCATTAATTTCTCATTCATCCGAAATTGAATTTTAGAAAATAAATACACTAGAGTCATGTACTGTAGATTTCAATTTTACCACTCGTTTCTATTTTTTCCAAATTAATCATGAGGAAAAATTGCTCGAAAGTCAGTCCAAAACTAACTTTCTAAAGCCCAATTTCCTACAAGAATTTCACATCGGTTGAAACACGAGTGGGGGCAAGTTTATAGGTGTAGAAAATCTACCAACCTATTGCCTTAAGGTTTTGGGTTGGATATGGTGATTCTAACATGGTATCAGAGCGGGTTGATCCCGTGCCCATTGTAGAGCCCGCACGACCCCTTTTTCTCGCACTATGCTGAATTCAAAGTCAGTGCAATCTTCAATCCAATGGATCTCGTTTGAGGGGGCGTGTTAAGAATCACACATCGGTTAAAACACGAAAGAGGGGCAAGTTTATAATTGTGGAAAATCTACCAACCCAATGTCTTAAGGTTTTAAGTTAGATACGGAGATTCTAACATGTACTTCAGTGAAAAACAGTCATCATACCTTGGGTGCTAAAGAGAACTTTATATTTTTTCCTAATCAAATGAAAAGGAAGCATAATGATAAAACTATGAAGGCAAACAAAAACCACAACATGGACCGAGCCGTGGTCCATTGTTTGACCCAATATGATATAATACGAGCAGTGAAGCCTCGTCTTCGAGTCACAGAGCTCAGGAATCTGTGGTAAAAGAAATAATTACATGTTTAACCTTAGTCGTAAAAGAATTCATCTTGATAACTAAAAGAACCCTTGGAATATCAATATTTTCTCGCTGAAAAATATTATCATACTGTACTCTCTACGTTCTCATATTCAAATATAGTGTTTTTTAGAGGTAATACAGAGTTAAAAGATTTGAATCGAATATTGAGAAAGTTGTTTCTTAAATTTGGTCTGACAAGACTTGAATCGAATCTATAGATTTAGAAAAAAGGCAAGTGTTAAAGATTTCTGGATCGGATTTCTGTACTAACGAGTTGATATTACAATGGACATGGGCTTCGGAAAAGCTCCTCTTGACCGTAGCCCAGAAGTTCGTGGACCCTCTTCCTAAGCCCATGCAACGCTTAGATCCTACCAGTGATGAGCTTTTTTCTTCGACTAATGTTTGTACTAATCTTCATTCTCAAAAAAAAAAATGTTTGTACTAATCTGGACTACTCAGCAACCAGGTGCAAGCCATAGCTAAAATTCCTACAAATTTTTTTAAGAAGTAAAATTCCTACAATTGTTACTCCGACTCACGTGTTCCTCGAAGAAGAGCAGACGATAGCAACCCTTCATGGACATTGATCTCCTTCAGATGTTGCGTAATATCATAATTGTAATTATTATTAGGAATAAAGATTAAATAGGCCCCTATACATACACAAAGTCCAATTAACACTCTTTATTAAAAATATATCCATTTAGCACCCTGTACTTATCAAAACAGGCCAATTCATACTCCGAGACTAATTTTCCAGTGATCGGTGACACGTAAGCGTAATAAGTGGCATCCAACTCATCAGTTATAGTACATAAGCATTAATTAAGTGAATCCATGTAAACATTAGTTAAATGGATACAAACCCAGAGTCAATTAAAACACCAATTTCTTTCAAAACACCACACCCAGAGTCATTAAAACCTTGGTACCGAAAAGCATATCACTATCCCATCAAGGAAAATGGGGGAACAAACCCTAATTCAGTCGACGCACAAAGCACCCAAAAGGACAGGGACGAGAAACAGCTGAAAGTGTAACAGTGAACTAAACGAAGAAATTAATGTAAACCCAAAGAGAGAAATAGAATCCAGAAGTTAACCCTCTCGGGTTCATGGCTCTTGCAGTACTCGAAGAGATCAATTACCGAGTGCGCAAAATCACAAAGTCCTAAGGAGAAAATAAAACAGGAGATGATGCAGATTAAAAGAAGAGAGATAACTGAAAATAAAACATACGAATATTGAATCATTAAGGTCTAGAGGGATGGTACAGGAGAAGAATAGAGGGTTTGAAAGAAGTGGTCCTACTTAACTAATGCTTATAAATTGATGAGTAGGATGCCACGTAAAATGCTGTTGTGTTACCGGTCACCGGAAAATTAATCTCGGGGTGTTTATTGATCTATTTTGATAAGTTCAACGTGCTAAATGGACCTATTTCTTGCAGAGGGTGTTAATTGGACTTTTTGTGTATGTAGAGGGACTTATTTGATCTTTATTTCTTATTATTTTGATAAGTATTGCGTAATGTACATCAAAAAAAAGTATTGCATAATGTGATTTCTGAGTCAACAAGACTAGTGAAAATAACATATCGATTGTACATGATTATGGACGTATTATAAGTCAAGGGAGTGAATGTGAGGGATTTGAACATCCCTCTTTTTTTCTACGAGAAGATCTTGACCAACTTAGCTAACTTAAGTTGGTCTAGCTGTGCATTAAATCGAAGTTCGTTATGAATTATCATTTTTTTCTCCACCCGTCTAATACCATGAGTAAATTGTAATTCCAATATGAATATATTAGTGCTCTAACAATTAAAATGTATTATATCTTAATTGTGTCCAAGGCTCGGAGTGCAAATCCCATAGCTCCGGGCGAAAGAGGGAAAGAATATTTGCAACGGAAGTTAGTAATATATGCTTTTGAATCTTTTAAATGTCTAAAGCAAGGCGCGTAGATTTGTCTTTTTATGATGATGCGGAGACAGAAGTGAAACCTGGATTCTGAAAAGTGCTTAACAAAAGAAAAAGGTAAGCGGACAATTTTACTTTTAGCTGAAGATTTTGAATCTCTAGCTGGATTCACACTTTTTACAGGAGCAACTATTGGTCTCTATCTTCATGTGAAGCTTTATTAAAACATTTCATTGGGATTGATTCCGACTGTACTTTTTGACCCGTTGTGAATAATTACCAATGTATCATAATTCATAAATATAAAGAGAAGATAGTAATTTTTGATTTTGAAAATTTTGATTGATCAATACAAAATATAGGGAAAAAGTGAATTAGATTTTTTTAGGGATAAAGTGGAAATGAGATTGAATGATGATGCTTCCTTGTACTTGTCATGATTGCTTTACACTCTTTTTTATAAAAAAAAAAGATAGGGAAACTCATTATAGAGTTTGATGTCTACGTTCAGAAAAAGAGTTTGAGGTCAAAATTTTATCACCGTTTTTGAAAAAGTTTTGATTTGGAAAACCTCAATTACCCATTGATTTTGGGCTGAACATACAAGAGGCTATAAATGAACGCTTATTAAAAATCAGTAAACAGATTAATTATGGTCATCAATTGTTAGTAAAATATTCATCGGTTTAAAATTTTAGAGTGACTTTGATTTTCTATCGAAATAATCTTTTTCTTGGAAAAAGTTCTCACTAAGCTTGGCTTCCCTAGGAAATGAATTGCTTGTATCATGATTTATATGTCTTCAACTTCTTATAATATTATTTTCAATGGCAACCATTGCCTTGGTTTCTATCAAATAAAGGAATTAGACAAGGAAATTTTCTCTCTTATTTTCTTTTCCTTTTCATTTCTAATGAACTATCTCATTACATCCAAAATGAAAAATCTTTTAGAGCTATTGAGGGTTTTTCCTTTAATAAAAACTACACTATTTTAATGCATATATTCTTTGTCGATTGTTGGACCTTTAGGCCCAATCAGGCAATTATTATTGTGCCTGATTGGGCCCAAGCCCATCAGGCCCAAATATTGGCCGGTAAACCCGCGTTGGCTGGCCCGGGGCCACGCCAGGCGCCACGTCAGCGTGACGTGGCGTTGACGCAGTTGCCACCAGAGTTGGCGGCCCACGTGGCATGCCACATGGCGGACATGCTGCCCAGAAGTGCCACGTGGCGGACATGTGGCTCGTTTGTGCCACATGGCAGCCATTCGCGCTACGTGGTGTGCCACGTGGTGCGTTCTAATTGGCCGAATTTCCCTATAAAAAGGGAAATCCGGCTAAACCAAAATGAATACTCCATACAATCACTCAATAGAAAGGTAAAACTTTGGAATAGTCCCTGAGTTTTGATCAAATTTTCAGTGATACCCCAATTTGTTCTGTTTGAAATGCTTAAGTGATTTGATTTGGCTATCCATATCAACAAGGTGCACCTTCTTTTCTGGCACACATCCTGAGAGAACTCCAAGGTTAAACACGTTTGGCTGGGAGTAGGATCAGGATGGGTGACCACCTAGGAAGTATTTCCGGGATGCATGTGAGTGAGGACAAAACATGCTAGAAAAGACATGTGTTAGTCTGTGGAGACAGTCGGTCAAATCACGGGGCGTTACATATGGTATCAGAGCGACCTCGACTTGTACGGTGTGGTTCGGAGATCAAACGTACCTGCAACTGAGGGATTCTGGGACTGTCTGTATCTGGCGCGACGAGAACGTCGCGTATTTAAGGAGGGGTGTATGTGATACCCCGATCTGTTCTGTTTGAAATGCTTAAGTGATTTGATTTGGTTATCCATATCAACAAGGTGCACCTTCTTTTCTGGCACACATCCTGAGAGAACTCCAAGTTTAAACGCGTTTGGCCGGGAGTAGGATCAGGATGGGTGATCTCCTGGGAAGTATTTTCTGGGATGCATGTGAGTGAGGACAAAACACGCTAGAAAAGACCTGTGTTGGTCTGGGGAGACAATCGGTCAAATCACGTGGCGTTACATTTTTAATAGAGGAAATCTCGTGAAAATCAATTACAAATCCGACATAACGTGATCGTAATTCGACTGGCACGAAGACATAGTCGACCCGAACCCGTAAACCTCTTGCTTCAATAAGTATGTGATTTATTATTAATGAATTAGTTTGTTAATTAATCAGGTTTAACATACAATTATTCATTAATTACACGTTAAAACCAATAATTAGTATCAGAGCATGGTTGAAACCATATTTTGATGATGATATGATGTTTTAATTCAAGTAATTATGTGATTTTTGGGTTAAAAATCGTATTAATTGTGATTTTATTGAAAATTACAATCTGTTGGACTTTAATATAATTAATCAAAACTAGTAAGACTAAATTGAATTTTTCCTAACAACATTGGCAAATTCGCGCACGCGCGAAACCTTAAAGTACCAATCTAAAATTTGACCGCTTGTGTGGCACCTGCGTGTCACGGACTTCGGTGCAATTTTTGAAAAACCTTCTGGACTAAACTAAAATTTGCCACTTCAATTCAGTCCCGAGGAACCCTGATCGGGCAATTTGGGGACGATTTTCCCCCAAGTCGATTTCGTCAAAAATCTGACAATTTCGATGCCAGAGATCGATGATAATCGATTCTCCGGCGTGTCCTCGACGTCTCGATACCACTTTCGTGGATCGACGTCGCCGCAAAACGAAGAATGAAGCTTCGGAGTTCGCCGGAAAGTCGTGAGGGAGAAGAAGGCGCCGACCACGATTCCGGCCACGAGGCGACGAGCTCCAGGCACCGGCGTGACCGCGAGCTCACGACGAGTCGATTGAGCTAGGTCTCGTCGGACGTCTTACCGGCGACGAGAAGATATCGGTCGGAGAAGGAGATGTTATATTCTGAGATTTTTGTGAAAATTCCAGAATTTTTTTAATTAAAAAAAACTAACTGGGCTAGTCCGCGTTGACCTTGGGTCAACGCGAACGGCCCACGTCCGTAGAGCCCATTTTGCAATTGAGCTGAGACTTGAACTTTTAGATTTTTTTTGAATAAACTTGAGTTTGTTCAATCCACTAAATTGATAAAAATTGGAGAAATTTTTGTCAATTAGGTTTATTAAAATTATAATAATTTTTTAATAAACTTTAAATTTTTTTTTTGAACGAGTTTTGAGATATGTTAAATTTAACTAAAATCACATGAATTGGTCCATAATATGATCATCAAAAGATTGAAAAATGAGTTTTTTGAATCCTATTTTGGGAGAATATGAGAATTAACCCAAAATTGACTTGCAATTGATACAAGATTCGATGGCTACTGGAAAGAGGTATCTAAACTTTTGTGCAACGGAACTTTGACAAAATGTTCTGAAGCGTCGTTTACCTCTACGTGTGCCTAAGGATGACATGTATGTCATCATTGAGCATATCGAGGCTATTCACCGAGAGATGCAAGACTGCATCTGGGCCGGAGGCTATAATTATGGAGAGGACTGGCCCTCCATGTTTCGAGACCTCTTGGTCATGCTTAATATCCAAGAAGATATGTGTGTCTTCTCGGAACCCGAGATCAATACCCATTGCTATTTATGGCCTGATCCACTTCCTCTATGAGAGGGGTCTTCTCAGAGAGATGATACCTCCTCCCGTCCTGGAGCTGCGACGCGGTTTGATCCTGAACCGCTACCTCGCTAAGGAGTACTATTACAATTTTTCTCCGCTCCTGGTCATCTGGATTATGGATACGATCCCAGTTCCGGTGGTGAACTTGGAACCTTCCTTCGGATCGTCCTTGCACCCGGTCCCCATAGGATCATCCTCAGATCTGGATACAGATATGTATCTGGATTCTCCTACCGGATCGCCTGGACACTTGATCACCATGTGATTACATGTTATATTTAACTGTCCCCATATACATATGTTATTTTTGGGGAAATTTAATACAATAGGTTGAGACCTTGTCTGAGTTTTTATGCATGTGCGTGTAAACTCAGAATGTACAAATGCATATGTGATGCATGTAATTAAACAAAGATGTTTGTTTAGTTGCTACCACTTGATTTTACTATCGATGAACTTTAAACTGTTGAAGTTTAAAATTAATACTTGAATCGTGAGGGGAAGCATGCCCGCGACCCACTTCAATTTTGAGGTTAATCAAGGGCTTCGTATCGTTAAAAGTTATGAGTGTTTAGGAAATTGAATCATATTGCTAAATCAAATTTCTAATATGTTCTCATATTAAAAATTCCCTATAGAGATGTCAGTTGCTTCTAGATCTATCATAGTTGAGTTAAACTGTGAGTTAAAACTCAACAGTGAAAATAATGAGAACTGGAGCATGAAAATCCAATATGTGCTTGAGGAACAAGAAGTTCTGGTGCATATACATCATGAAAATCCAATATGTGCTTGAGGAACAAGAAGTTCTGGTGCATATACATATGATAATGGATGAGCCTGAAGAAGGCACAACTACTCAACATAAGCGAGACATAGAAGCTTATGTTATTTGGAAGAAAAAGAATTATACTGCCTGGTTGATTTTGTTGAGTTCGATGATGGATGATATCACCCGATAATTTTGCGTGTATGACAACGCGAAAGAGTTACGGGACGCTCTCAAACAAAAATTCAGAAAGTTTTCAGTGTCAAAGCTGCGTGCTTTGACCATAAGGTTTGACACCTTTAAGAAGCGTCCGGAGGTTACCATGAGGAAACACATGAGAATGATGTCTAACATGATCAGTGAACTGGCAGAGGCTGGTCACATAATTAGCAACGAGCAGCAGATTCAAGCTATCATCCGTCCCCTACCACCAAGTTGGGAACAAATGAAGATGAATCTTACCCATTCTGACCATTTGGTAACATTTAATGACGTTGCGAGACACCTTGAGCTGGAGGAAGATCGCCTCCTAGCTATGAAATCCCACCCTGAAGCCCATTCGACTTATTCAACTATGAGTGGTGGGAAAAAGAAGAAAGATAAAGGGAAGGGTAAGTGTAAGTGTAAGGAAACTCCAAAGATTGAAAACCTAGGAACCAAGTTAGATGGCTCCAAGGCTAAAAAGAAAAAGCGGTTTAACATTTCAAAAGTGAAATGTTTCAACTCTCAACAGAAGGGACATTTTGCAAAAGATTGCAAGATGCCCAACCAAGTACACATAAACTCAAGCGTGAGTAAGTTGTATGTATCCTCTTGTACCCTTCTAACTGAGTCACATTCTATGTGGGTGATTGATTCAGGAGCGACAAACCATGTAGCTAGAGACCGTTGTTCGTTCGTTGAATACAGGCGGTTACCGGCTGGAGCAAAAACTATTTTTATCGATAACAACTCATGTATAGATGTGAAAATGCCTGGGCACTTGTAAATTGCCCCTTCGTGGTGGTCGTGCCCTTCTTTTACATGAAGTGTTGTTTGCTCCAGACATTCGAAGGAACCTAATCTCAGTTTCGGCCTTAATATCTTTAGGTTTTCGGTTGTCGTTTAAGGACGACACTGTTAGATTGTATTTGGATGATGCCTATTTTGGCCTTTGATATATATCGGAAGGTTTTTTTATTCTGGATAATGATCCTTGTGAAAAATTTTCCTTAGTCACTAATTCAAACTCATCGGAAGATGATATTAAACTGTGGCATTCTAGACTAGGCCATATCGGTCAGGATCGTTTAAACCGTCTAGCTAAGGCAGGACTACTGAAAAATGTAGAGAAATCTATATTACCCAAATGTGTATCCTGTCTAGAAGGGAAAAGCACAAGGAAACCTTTCGGTAATAGGGCTAAAGCCGAATTTGCACTACAATTAGTCCATTCTGACATCTGTGGTCCAATGAATGTGAGGGCAAGGCATGGAGCATATTACTTCATCACCTTCATTGACGACTATACTAGATATGGTCTGATATACCTGATTTCTCACAAGTCTGAAGCCTTAAACTGCTTCATGATGTACATGCGTTTTGTTGAGAATCAGAAGGACAGAAATATAAAGGCCTTGCGAATTGATCATGGCCGTGAATATCTTTCAGATGAGTTCAAAGCTCTATGTATTGAAAAAGGGATTGAACATCAGTTGTCCATTCCCTATACACCCCAGCAAAATGGGGTTGCTGAAAGAAGGAATAGAACCCTTCTTGACATGGTTAGATCGATGATGGCAGAGCCAAGTTTGCCTATATCATTCTACGGAGATGCGCTCCTGACTGCCGCATACATTTTAAACCGTGTCCCCTCCTTGTCTGTTACAGCCACTCCTTATTAAATGTGGACAGATCAGAAGCCCGATCTATCATATTTTAAGCCATGGGGGTGTGCGTCCTATGTCCTCTCTACCTCAAGTACTTTCGGTAAATTAGGACCGAGAGGTAGAAAAAATATCTTTATAAGATACCCAGAGGTATCTAAAGGGTACGTGTTCGTGGGTGAACTGGACGATGGACATTTAACAGAATTTGAATCACGCGATGCCACATTTTTTGGAGAATAAATTTCCAAAGTTGAGGGAGGTTAGTAATGACCTTACCCTTTATGAGACAGATGAACCAGAATCATCTGGATCACTTCTTCCGAGTGGGAGAATTGAGGAGTAAGATAAAGATTTTCCAACTCAAAATGATCCGGAAGGTCATGATCTGAGTCCTGAAAGGGAGGTAATTCCTTATTCCAGTGGGAGTACGGTATTTCCACCAAGTGGGAGTGCGATTCCTGGATATGATGAATATATGAGAGATGTTTATCAAAACTGGGGATACCGTAGGTCTAGCAGAACTGGCATACCACGCCGACGATTTAACATCGAAGACGGCTAATGCGTTCTTGGTATCACTAAAAAAAATTGGTGGTCCAAGTAAAATTCTTCTAGCCATCGTGCATGATGAAGATGAGCCAAAGAATGTGTCTGGAGCTTTTTCATCTCCAAAACGAACTGAATGGACTAATGCAATAGAGTAAGAAATATCTTCCATAATCAAAAACCAGGTTTGGAATCTGGTCGACCTACCTAGGGGGCGTAGGGCAATTGGGAATAAGTGGATTCTCAAAATCAAGCGCAATGCAGATGGCAGTATCGAAAGATACAAAGCGCGTTTGGTTGCCCAAGGATTCAAACAACAGGCTGGGATAGACTACGAGAAGACTTTTGCACCTGTTGTTAGATTTACGTCAATTAGGATCATTTTAGCTATGGTTGCTAACATGAATCTAGAATTACATCAAATGGATGTAAAGACTGCTTTTCTCCATAGAAAATTGGATGAAGAAATCTACATGATTCAGCCTGAGGGCTACATTCAAAAAGACTGCGAACACAAAGTTTGCAAATTGAATAGATCAATTTATGGCCTTAAGCAGTCGTCTAGACAGTGGTATATTCGCTTTCATAATACGATCATGGCACATAATTTTATAATGATAGACGAAGATCACTGCGTGTATGTTAAGCGATCAGGAAAGAAGTTTGTCATCATCACTTTGTATGTTGATGACATACTTTTAGCTGGAAATGACATGGGATTTCTTGTCGAAATCAAAGATTGGTTATCTTCCAACTTTGAAATGAAAGACATGGGTGAAGCGGATTATATACTCGGAGTTAAGATTTCGAGGAATCGTTCGAAAAGGATAGTGTCTCTTTCACAAGAGACATATATTCGCAAAGTAATAGAACGTTTCAAATGTGATCACAGTAACCCAAAGTACGTCCCATTGGTTAAAGGTCATAATTTGTGTAAGGACATGTGCCCAAAAATAGCTAAACGACATGGGGACATGGAGAAGATTCCTTATGCCAACGCAGTTGGATGTCTGATGTACGTAATATTGTGTACCAGACCTGATATTTGCTATGCTGTTGGGGTAGCAAGCAGATATCAGTCTGATCCAGGCAGTGCTCACTGGAAGGCTGTCAAAGGGATTTTGAAATATTTGAACACTACTGCTGAATACTCCTTGTGCTATCAAGGGCGTGACCTGATACAAAATGGCTACACTGATGCTGATTGGGGAGGCGACATGGATAAGAAAAAGTCTACATCTGAATTCATTTTCTTGTTGGGCGGGGGTACTATCTCATGGAGCAGTAAGAAGCAAACCTATGTATCCCTGTCAAAAATAGAAGCAGAATATGTAGCTTCAGCTCATGCTGCACAAGAAGCGGTATGGTTGAAAAGATTCTTAAGCCATCTCTCCTTTATCAACTCAATAGAGCCCGTGAGTCTATTCTGTGACAACCATGCAGCTATAGCCTATCCTAAGGATCCTAGATTCCATAGCAAAACATATAGATATTAAATTTTACTTTGTTAGAAATTTAGTAAAATATAAAAAAAGTGTATGAAACACATATCTACACAAGATATGGTCGCAAATCCAATGACTAAAGCATTACCTCGAGAAGTGTTCGAGAAACATGTTAAGTCACTTGGTTTACGACGGTTTAATTTGTAATCCAATTAGTTAGAATAATTGAGTTTTATTTGGCAATATGAGTTATTTATGAAACATGTCGGACAGAGAAGTAGCCCACTCACACGGGTGTTTACCTCAGTGGGAGTCAAGAAGTTGATTCCTAGATGAGATGAGACAGTTATTGGACATTCATGAGTGCATGCTCTATGACAGAATGCTGTCTTGCTGACCAGAAAAGTAGGTTGTATCATTATGAAAAGAATATAGTTAATGGAGAAGGAACTTTGTTCATCACATTCTGAGTTTTGTGGTTCAGGTGCACCAATTGTATTGAAAAGTACAATAGTGAACCCGAATATAATTGTTTGAAATCACTAATGTGAACAATAGAATGTGACATGAATCCTGGGGTAATAGCATGCATTATACAAGAAGGTTGTCGAGATGCTAATATTCAAGTAGCCTTAGTGTCTGTGCTCTTGAATTTGGCTTAACACACTCGACGTATGCTAGTCGCACGAAATCCTTTAAAGAAATCTGATAGCTGTTGATCAAGGTCAATAATAATTTAGTGGGAGATGTTGGATCTTTAGGCCCTATCAAGCAATTATTATTGTGTCTGATTGGGCCCAGGCCCAAATGTTGGGCAGAATGGGCTGGTCAACCTGCATTGACCGGCCAGGCACCACGTCAGCGTGACGTGGCGCTGACGTAGTTGCCACCAGAGTTGGCGGCCCACGTGGCATGCCACATGGTGGACATGCGGCCCAGAAGTGCCACGTGGCGGACATGTGGCCCAGTTGTGCCACGTGGCCGCCATTCGCGCCACGTGGCCGCCATTCGCGCCACGTGGTGCATTCTGATTGGCCGAATTTCCCTATAAAAAGGGAAATCCGGCTAAACCAAAATGAATTCTCCATACAACCACTCAATAGAAAAGTAAAACTTTGGAATAGTCTCTGAGTTTTGATCAGATTTTCAATATAGGAAATCTCGTGAAAATCAATTACGAATCTGTCATAACGTGATCGTAATTCGACTGGCACGAAGACATAGTCGACCCGAACCTATAGACCTCTTGCTTCAACAAGTAAGTGATTTATTATTAACGAATTAGTTTGTTAATTAATCGGGTTTAACATATAATTATTCGTTAATTATACGTTAAAACTAACACCGATGATACTCTCATTTTTTGGGAAAGCAAGTTTGGAAGAAGCACGAGTTCTTAAATCATTTTTGGTGAATTTTACCAATGCACCATGTCAAGACATAAATTTTCACAAATCAAGTATTTGCTTCTCTCACTGAAAACTAACAGCAACAAGACTAATATATCAAGAATTTTAGGCATGCCTTAGATGAGCTTGAATGATAAATACTTAGGTTTGTCCTTCTCTTTGGGAAAATCTAAGTAAGATGCCTTATCTATTACAGGATATGGTCCAGAACTTTGTCATGGAAACATGAATTATTCTTTATGACTGATAGGGAAATTCTGATTAAATCAGTTTTATCCTGATATGCTACATTATGCAAAGTTTAATTTTCCATTACATTTTGTGTCAAATTGAACAACCTTATCTCCAAATTCTGGTGGTTTGGTGACCTTATCTCCAACTTCTGGTGGTATGGTGATTTATCTTGAAAAATATATATTAGATAAGTTGGAATAAACTCACTTTTTCAAAGAAATCAGGTGACCTGGGCTTTAACAATCTGAGAACTTTTAACATTGCATTGTTCGCAAAACAAGTCTTGAAGTACAGTAGACCACATCTTTGTGTATTAAAATACTGAAAGGCATATACTTCTCTAATACAGATATATCAAATACCTCTAGAGACACTAAAAAAATACCCTACCTCAGAGAATTTTCCACAGAGTGGATAATGGACAGGACACTAACGTATGAAAGGATCTCTGGTCTCCACACTGTTAGAATTTGTCCCAAATTCCTTATTAGAATAGAACTCTATTTCTTATTGTGAAATATATTGGGCTTGTCCTCTATATATAGGAGGGTAGGAATTAGATGTTCTTTGGTCTTGCATAACGCAATGGTAGTATAGGCACGAGAAAGTTAGGCTTGAGGCACTGCCTCGCCTACGGCTTATTTACCATGTATCTCCACATAATATAGTGATGATCGTTTCGGCCACTAGAGTACGTCAATTGACCGAACCACGTAATATCGTGTGTCCTCGATTCTTCCTATCTTGTACTATTTGTTATGGGTGTTCTACAAATCCGTGTTTCCGCTTTCCGCTGCCCTAACAAATAGGTATCAGAGCTTTTGGAATTGATTCAGGTAAAATTATGGTGAGAAGGGGCTGATTTGTTGCAGAGAATGGCAGACTCGAAATTTCTGAAGAAAGGAGTGGCAAATTCTTAATTTTATGAAATTCAGATTTGTGGCAGATTTGTAATTCTGAAGAAATTGGAATTGGGGTTTTCTGGACCTATGAAGCCGTCGCCACTCCAGCCGCCGGCCGTTGTTCTGTCGTGTGCCGAGCAGCCTCGCCGAGCCAATCGTCCCTCTCTCCAGGTGAGATGAGCCGAGAAGCTCCGTCCGCCAAGCTACTTGAGCAAGAGCCGCTCGCGTCGCCACCAGAAGGGGAGGCCTTGCGCGATGTCGGGAAGAAGAGAGAATGGACGAAGAAGCTTCGTTTGTCATGGCCAATGAAGAGGGTCGAGAACCCTCACGTCACCACTGTCGAGAAGAAGTCTCGTCGGGCCGCTCGTCATTGTCCTGAGAGAGGAGCGTCCGAGCTCGCTCGAGGAAGAGTTCAAGAAGAGAAGAAAGCATCGGGGAGAGAGAAGTTGAGACCCCGACCACCGCCGCCGAGCCCTACTATCCCAGACCCGTGCCACGCCGCCCTGCATGGTGGTCCAAGTAGAGCCGCCGCCTCCTTGCCAAGATTGAGAAAGAAAAACCCTAATTGGAGTTGAATTGGGAATTTTGGGTCAACATTAGTTGACTAACCGGCTTGATTTTTTGGTCTGGCCAAAAGATGATTTTTGGGGCTGGTTGGTGATAATTTGACTAGTTTTCAGGCTGACTTATTCAATTTTGACCATATTCGGTTATGGAGGCTAGGTGGATGTGATTAGTCATGGTTTGGAAGTGGATCAGACTTGTTTTTTGGGCGAGATTATTGGCGATCCTTGAAGATTATACCAATTTTGGGTAGAAAATCTTGGGTCGTGTCTTGGATCATGAAGTTTGGGCCGGGTTTGATAGGCGTGCGATTTTGGTTGTCCGCGTTGAAGAATTTGACTAAGGAAGGGTCAGATTGGGGTCCTGTTGAATTGAAGATTAGTTCAGATCAAGTTTGATTCACGGTTGAAGATCGATTATATGATTTGGTTCAAGGTGGAGACTTGTTGGGTGTTTGACCCAAATCTTGTTAGACTTTGAGCTCGGGTCCAATGGTATCTCTTATACATGTATGTGGTATTATGTGTGTAGTCGAGAGTGGTGTGAGAAAGTTAGAGGAGCTTGAGGCGACTTCTTTCTCCGGAGACTCCCTTGTTCTATGGGATTTTGATCGGGTCTGTTTGGGTTCATTGTTGATTGGTCATGGAGTAGTCGTATCATATTGGACCAAGAGGTGAATCGCGTGAAGACTTTGAATATTGTTTGGACTAGTTACTCGTTGACGATGAAGGCGAAGATTTGGTACAAGTATCCATTTTATTTTGACTCATTGGTTATGCAGTGTGTCTCCTGATTGTCCACGAGGATGGAGGAGTGAGGTGTAATAGCAACAACAAGTTTGGTGTCCAGAAGGTGTTCACGTGAAGGTGATGTAAAGTCCTGTAGCGGGTGGAGAATTCCAAGATTGATGTCCAGAAGGTGTTCATACGAAGGTGATGTAAAGGCCTGTAGCTAGTGTCCTCATCTCTTATTTTGACTGAGATTGGTAAGCGCTCGGCGATGTAACCCCAACAGTCGGTGTCCACATGAAGGTGGAGATTTTTCGTGAAGGTGGAGGTTTTCTGTGGAGGTGGAGTCTACTATGTCGGTAGAGAAATGGTTTGAGAGTGCCACGTGAGAGTACACCGTACTGGTTGAGTATTGGATTTAGGCAGTATTGTGGGCATTGGAGTAATTTTCTCCAATGTGAAAAACTCTCGTGTTACGTGCATGAAGATTTTCTCCCGTTGTGTTGGTTCTTCAGGAGTTGAAGACCTGAGGTGAGTATATATGTTGTTGAGATACTTGTAGAAGTTTTCATTCGAGGTAGAGTTTTCAAGATTGAGGCGGATGATTGAACTTACAGGAAGAGACACACAGTGAAGATGGTCTGATGTGGAAGATGAGCCTTGAAGCTAGAGAAGACGATTGATTTTGGAATTTGGTCCAAGATGGAGATTGTTAGGATTTGTACCAAATTTCTAATTAGAATAGAACTCTATTTCCTATTGTGAAATATATTGGGCTTGTCCTCTATATATATGAGGGTAGGAATTAGATGTTCTTTGGTCTTGCATAACGCAATGGTAGTATATGCACGAGAGAGTTAGGCTTGAGGCACTGTCTCGCCTATGACTTATGTACCATGTATCTCCACATAATATAGTGATGATCGTCTCGGCCCCGTGGAGTAGGTCAATTGACTGAACCACGTAATATCATGTGTCCTCGATTCTTCCTATCTCGTACTATTTATTATGAGTGTTCTGCACATCCGTGTTTATGCTTTTCGTTGTCCTAACACACACTTACGAGAGTCCAAATCCTATCCAGACTTTGGTCCTTCCATAACCACATCGATTGTGAGTGATCTAATTTTCCACTGACAGTGGATGGTTGTCTAGTCGCTGGTCCATCTTTTGCAGTCGATGTTGCAGGGCAGCCCTCCGCTACTCCTTCTTTTATGTCGGTGCTCTCTGCTGGAGTGGTCGCAACAGGGGATGAGATTGAGGCAATTTTACTTGCCGGTTTCGATCTTGTGCCTGATCCTTCTGTTAGAGTTTGTGTTGTTGCAGGTCGTTCCTCTTGTGTTGGCCCCGCTATTGTTGACATCGTTGATGTCGGGACTCCTCCCGTCGTGGTTGCTGCTCCTCGGTTGAGTGGGCAGCTTCTTGCTCCTAGTGATCCTCCTCTCCCCGATGAGGCTGGGGGGCTGCCTCTTGCTGAGTTCTCTGCGTCTGTGCAGGTGGTCCATGCTGCTAGCTTGCCTTCTCCTACCTCTGCTGGTTCTTCTGGTGGAGATTCTAGTCTTCCAGTGCTCTGGAGGTTGATGTTTGTTGCCTGGTCGAGGGGGTTGTGCTCCCGGTCCAGAAGGTTCCCGAGTTCGATGCACTTGAGTTGTCGCAGCCGCTGGCTTCTATCGGGGCCGATGGATATTGGTTGGAGTCATTGATTGTGCCCCCTGTAGATGCGGCTGCTGATTGGATGGATAAGTTCATCCCATCTGTGGTTGCCAAGATGCATCGACCTGTTTCTTCATCATAGGAGTCCATTGCTCCTGTCCAGGTGAGAAAGAAGGTTAAAGTGAGTCACTTTTCTCAGATGACTCCGATCCGTTCTAGCACCTGTGTTCGTAAGCTGACCAACAAAGCCGCCACTCTTTTGCACTCTTCAATTCCAAAAGTGAAGGTAATACCAGATTCGAAGCGGGAGTTGGAGCTTTGCCTCCTCTCGATTTTGGCATGTTTGGATTCGAATGAGATTGCTCTTCGCGAAGCGCTGTCGGCAGAAGCGCTGTCGGCAGAAGCGTGGCGTCTTGCTATCATTGTGGGATTTTCTTGGGAGGAGGACGCTTCTTTTATCCTCCGCGCGATTAAGGAGGCGGCTTCTATGTCCTCTCTTCCTTGGTCTTTTGACCCCCTTGACTTTCCGATAGGTGTTTGGCCTTCCTTTGTGGTGTAAGGCGTCTCGAATTAGATAATATTTATCTTGTGAGTTTTCTATTCTATCTAATTTCTTGAGGGTTCTATTGTGGTTGTAAATTTTTTGGGGTTCTTTTTTATGATTAATATACTTTTATTTATCAAAAAAAATTTCTCAAGAGAAAAGAGATCGAACCATTTCCAGGAACGTCAAATCTAGTGAGTTTTCTATTCTATCTAATTTCTTGAGGGTTCTATTGTGGTTGTAAATTTTTTGGGGTTCTTTTTTATGATTAATATACTTTTATTTATCAAAAAAAATTTCTCAAGAGAAAAGAGATCGAACCATTTCCAGGAACGTCAAATCTAGTACTTCTCCATGACCGTAAACAGAAATCCATGGAAACGAAGAAGCAACTCACAATCGGACATTGGGAAAGTTTGAATTTGCATGTGGACTAAGGGCACCCGTGGTGGGATGACTAGATCTACCCTTATCGTCCTTCTCGTCATAGATTCGTAGCAAGCTACGAATTATACTCCAGACTGAAGCCATGTCTTCGGTGGACCAAAACGACGGCGGGTTGAACAGAGGGTAGCAACAGTCAACATTGACGAGGTTCAACATCTCATCTACATCTCCGAGGTTCAAGTAGACGACGAACCAAGAACACATCAACTTGGAATTAGAGAGCCCTCTCAAGCTACAACACGCAAAGTGACGGAGGCCTCATGGGGAAAACATGGGGGGGGGGGGGGGGGGGGGGTGATTTGTCCACACTAGAAAAAGAATCGACGCAAAGGAATACAGATTCCATGGAGGAAAGGGGAGAAAAAATTACCTCAGGGAAGAGAGAGGGAATGGGGATAGAGGGGGTGTCCACGTAGTACCACGTCATAAAAAAATTCTGATGTGGCTGATCTAGATAGTCGGACAGGGTTTGGCCGTTTGGGCATGATGATGGGAAGAATCTGGGCAGCTGTCCGTGGACCTAGCTAATTTTAATTAAAATAAATTTAATTTAATTGATCAATTTTATACTATAAGGTACTAAAATAATTTTTTGCAATACTAAAAATACTTAAATAGAGTTTTCCCGAAAAAATATGCAACACATGTTTTAGCCTATAAGCTATCTAGGAAAGACATGTCAGCAGTTAAAGCTGCTGCAAATAAGAAGCGTGCAGAGGTGAACTGAAAAGCACGCCCGCGAAAAATTTCACAAAACTTGACAGGTTTTGGTCACTGCAATTAATTAGAATCGCCAATCACCAAAATTTTTTTTTAATTAGATCGCCAGACCAACCCCAGTATCTATCTCGTGAGATCCGACTCACTTTGACACTGACACTAGGTCATTCCACCGACTACGAGTGGGTCAACAACGACAACTCACAATTCCTGTCTTTGATGATCTTGTTTATTTAATGGACCAATAAACAATGGTTTTTAAATACGCAGTTCAACTAGTAATCTGACCGGTCGGACCATTATTTGGTTAGAAGAGCGTGTCAGATTTGGTCAAAACCCCGCCAACCTTACTAACCACCCAAAAATGGTTGGATCAAGCAATTTGACCAAATTGTTTAACCCCATATTTTCCGGTTCGTAAGGTCGAACTAAAGAATCAGGGTTGGTCGGATATTTTGACCAAGAAAAAATATAAAAAATTAACCAAACCCTAATAAAAAGAGAAAAATTATGTTTGGTCGGATATTTTCTTTTTTTAGGATATTTTCTTAAGGTTGAACAAAAAAATCAGAGTCGACCTCCGGGTCGTATTTGAAAACCTTGCAATAAACAACCAGTTAGATTTTAAGAGATAAAATATTCTCTGTAATGGACAAAACTATTTTTATTTTATTTTTTGGTATAAAACTATTTTTATTTGTACTACTTAATCTGGACACTTATTCAATGAATATTAATGGGGAATTAGAGATCATCTAATCAAGATTTGGACTAAGAAAAATCACGAAATGTTGTAAGTATAGCTGCTATATTTCTCAGATTTGAATTCAATAACGTATGATTAAGTTAAAATAAATATTTGGTTGTGTGCAGCATATTATTTGCAATTTTTTGCTGAGATTAAACTGTCGGACACTATTTAGCACAATAATATATTTTATACTTGTAAAACACAAATTTAATACATTGCAAAAAATTCAAGACATTTACGATGTTCGTCTTTAGAACGTGAAACTCGTCTTTGTAAATACCCACTAAAATATCCGAAAGTGACACTCGGAAATATCAATATCAGTTCAAATCTTGGCTGTCACCCAACGCAACAGCCAATGTTATCAGATGGTTGATTAGGAGAGTGATGAGGGCCGCAATCAAATCGGGAAAAGGGCAACGGACCTACGTCATCACTAAGCATTGTCAAGTTCCATCGGTGAATCGCCTCTCCTCTCCTCCGTCCCTGAAGTCTCTGTTTCTGTGGATTGGTTGTCTGGTGAACAGTCCCTCCCGAGGATTGTCCATTCCTCCTCGGCCAACTGTTTGTCACCCACCCCTCCTATATTCTTTTGCCAAGTGCTTTAGTGGGTCACTACAAAACAACTTTTTATTTTGTGTCGGATACCCGTCTTATTATTCACGAACAATCACAAAAATATTTTTTTGAGGGGTAACAATCACTAAAATTTAGAATTTAATGAAAATTGTTGCGTCTTATTGAGATGTGATTATTATTGTCTTTACCATTTGTAGATACCATTGATAATATGGACATTATTTTAACATATGCAATAATGTCAAGTGACCCCGTCCTTCAACAAATAATTTAGGAAAAAGTACAATTATACTACCTGTCGTTTCAGAAATTTTGCTTCATGATCTTAAACTTCGTAAAGTCAAATGGTGATCCTGTGGTTGACCATTTTTTTGCGACAAAGACTCGGGAAGGGCTAGGGGCAAATTATCACTCCGAACCTAGAAACGACGTCGCTTTCGAGCTAATTTGTCACGCCACGTAGGACAAGTTCGCCCGGTTGGTTAGCTGACGTGACTTGAATAAGATATCTATTTCAATCACTTATTTTTAAAATATTTTTTCAAAAACCTCTCCTTTAACCAACTGGGCAAACTTGTCCTACGTAGCGTGACAAATCAGTTCGGAAATGACATCATTTCTAGGTTAGGAGCGATAATTTGCCCCTGGCCCTTTCCGATCCTCTATCACAAAAAAAAGTGTCAACCACATGATTACCATTTGACTTTACGAAATTCAGGATCATGAAACAAAATTTCTGAAACCAAAGGTACTATAATTGTACTTTTCCCAATAATTTAATTCGTTTGCGAGGATATATATATAGCCAATTTTATGCTAGTAACTCCGGCTTTACCCTTCAAAAAATATATATATAACTCCGGCTTCGATCTTTTCATCAATTTTTTGGTTAAATCTTTTCATCAATATTTGTGTCTCGTGTTTACTCTTCAACAAAAATATGTCTGTTTTTTTAAGGGAAAAATACGTGTGTCTCGTGTATGGATGGAGCTGACACGCTCCTTGCTCGCGCGCGGCGGATGGCTGCCATGTCAACTTTTTTTTTCTCTACTTATTTATCTATTTAGTTCAACTAGGCATAATATTATTCGTAAAAAATAAATTTTTTTGGATAATAATTTCGTGATTATCTAAACTGACCTTATCTTTAGTAGAACTAAAAAAAATTATGAAAATTAAAACTAAAAAGTCATAAACTAAAAAGTAATAATAAAACTCGTACTCGTAACTCACTTCAAACATATTTTTGACATTCTTACACTCCGAATTTGGAGAAGTTGTGAACTAAAAAGTTGTAGATATATGTTCCACCTTCACAAAACAACTTGAATCAACTCAATCGGACTTTGGAATAAGAAGTTGTGGCCCCCAAATCGAAACTCATACTCGTAACTCACTCGACTGATGACTTCAAACCTAATTTTGACATTATTACACTCCGAATTTGGAGAAGTCATGAACTAAAAAATTGTAGATATATGTCCCACCTTCACAATGCAACTTGAATCAACTCGATCAGACTCTTGAATAAGAAGTTGTTATTCCCAAACCAAAATTTGTACTCATAATTTATATATAAATAAAAAATGATAGTAGATAATATATGAATGAAGTGGAGGGATCTTAATTTTTATCTAATTTTGTAGTCATTTCGTAATCTTAATTTTATTACTTTATTATAATTTTTTTCTTGTTGTAATTAAAGAATAATCATTATCGTATATTTATCATAATTTATATATAAACAAAAAATGATAGTAGATAATATGCGGATGAGAGAGAAATTAATTATTTATTCTGTGAAGTGAGTTTCTACTGTGGGTAAGAAAATATGTAATTGAGTTGGATTTGGTATGAATAAGAGAGAAATTATTTATTTATTCCGTGAATTGGGTTGGGTGGATTGCTGCTGTGGGTAGCCAGAGACGGATCAATGGATCATAGATATTTTTTCCTGGTCAACATGGTATTCAAATTCAAACAAAATGACATTTTATTTTGAATTTTGTTTTCTCGATTATTTTTTTCATTATTAACATTTGCCAGGGGACTCACGTGCAATGCGCCACCATTATTACTGCATAGCGTCTCCGTTTGTGTACATTATGATCTTATAGTTGTTTAAAGGCCTAAACCTGCATGCTGACATTTGATTAATTGGAAAATAATGTCATTATGATCATAATAACTCTATTATTTGCTACCCCAAAAACCTCATCATTGCATGTTCTCCGGACGCAATCACTTGTCGGGCTCTAATACTTTGGAAAGAAGAAAACAGCATTTGATATTTATGTCTTGTGAAGAGGGGTCATCTTTTGTTGCTATTCGAACAATCTTTTAAAAGAGAAGTAGTACATAAATAAAAAGAGGTGCAATGCAATGGGGCCATTTTCTGTCATGTTTTGAAAAAAAAAGGTTTTCCCAAGATGAATACCAAAAAAAAGATATTCCAATTAGGTGAAACCAATTGGTCGAGGGGAAGCGTCCAAAACAACGATTAAAAAGAAAATGGAAATTGCTCAGTCGATTCTGGCAGCCGATCGATCGGTTGGCCATTTGATTTTTTTTTCTTAATCTAATACACATGTGTACAATATTATTCGTTAAAATATAAACCGGTGAATATAATTTGTGTGTTATAAAAATTAAAGTTATCTTTTAATAAAATTAAAAATAAATATAAATATAAAAATTAGTATTTTTCAATTATCGATAAATAGAGCCCAATTTCGTATATTATTATAATTTATATGTAAACATAAATTGATAATAGATAATATGTGGATAAGAGATAAATTAATTGTTGATTGAGCTCAATGTGACTATTTTGTGAAGAGGCGTCTTCGCGAAAGAGATTTTTCTAGAGAAATGATACTGAGAAACCTTACATTAACTAAGTAGTCACATTACAATAGATAAAATCAAATACATAGACAATGCAGCTAATAACAGTTAGATATAATACAACATAGAGTGGTATAGCGTAAGTTTTCCTCACAGGAATCATTGAAAAGTTAGAATCATGGCTATAATATTAGCTACGAGAGTTGATAATTTTTCCAAAAGAGACTAAGCATACCAAACCAATCCCGACTAAAGTGGCACCTCATAAACACAAAGCTACATCGAGGAATGCAACAATGTGCATATGAGAACTGTGGTGCACACATGCATACCCGCAAAGCCAAGACCGAACGAATCCAACCAAGACTATGTTAGCCACAAGCCCAAATAAAATTGACTATAATATCCAGATTGTTCTTAAATCAATATCAAACTTATTCAAGCAAAAATAATCTAACAAAAAAATATAATGTAGAATTAAAAATCACAACACTAAACACACAAAAATGGAAAATACAAAGCATACACGAAATAACATTAGCATATATTAAAAAAAGAAACACAAAGCACTGTCAGAGGGGAGGTCTACAAGGACCAACCCCTCCAGTGCTCCACTGTGGCCGCGAGGATATGGGTAGTTAGGCCAGGACCCTGTTGGTGGTGGCGGGGCCGAGAAAAAGCGAAATGGCTGGGTCTTTCTAGCACTCTAGGTCAAGACGAGTGACCGGGGGTGAGGAGGAGATGAGTTGTGAAGGCGGCAAAGTGGAGGCGTCTTGGTCGGTGGACTTATACTGGGAGGTTATGACTGCAATGGTTTACGAGTTGAGGGAGCAGACGACTTAAGCGGTTGCTAGTGAGTGCAAGGGGCTACTTCAGTGAGGGGAAGGAAGCCCATGATGCGGCTAGGTCCCGGTGATGAGGGATAAGATCTCTGGTAAGGCCCGAGGATGACTTTCTGAGGAGGAGGAAGTTCGATCTCCGGCAAAACCCAAAACTCTCACTAGCAAGCTAGGACCAAAGGTAGATTTAGTGAAGGAGAAAAGGATGAGTTGCACTAGAGGGAGGGAAAACTTGCTCTGCCAAGAAGGTAGGGTGGTGTGGGCTTAGGTGTAGGGTAGAGAGTTTGTGATGGCATGCGAGGGGGTATGGCATACTCTTGAATAAGATTGTTGGGTAGGGTGTAGCGGAAGAAGAAAACTAAGAGGAAAATTCCTAAATGTAGATGGCTCCGTGGGGAGCCGCTTTTGCAATGTGAAATATTACATTCTAAATAGAGTTTAATAGATTCTCTCTCTCTATGATTTTCTCTCTCTTTGTGAGAGATTCCTTTTCAAATCTAGAGTTTTACCCATTTTCTTAGCCACAATCGCCCATCTGCTCTACGGTTTTACCCTCTCCAAAGCTTCCTCTTCCTCTCCTCCACATCCTAGCACATACTCCTCAAAGACTTCCTCTTCTCTCATGCCAAATCTGGGACTTTTCCACCCATACCGCTCTTCTCCACTAGAGGTCGACCCGACTGCTCACCTCTAATGCAAGCTCGATCCTTTCCTCCTCGACTCAGCCCGAGCCTAACCGGAGCTCTTGGACTAACTTTTGGAGAATCAGAGCCAGCTAGGGTCGAGGACCGGAAGAGATGGTCATTATAGACCACCCCTCGAGTCAATATATGTATTTAATTCTTATTTTACTTTGTTATGTCTATTTCTAGTATCATGTTTTGGTCTGATTTCTATTTAGAACAATTCTATCCTTGTATTTGCTTCTGGTCTTGTTTTATGTCTTTTGCTATGCTATTTTTGCAGGGCCATGCTTAAGTGCCTTGAACTCCTTATTTTTAGAGTTTTCGTAGGACTACATTTAGCCTCGACTAGTTTTTTATACTTTAGGATCTTTTGTTTAGATCAGCCTAGGTTTGATCTGAGACATTTATTATTCTCGATACCTGTTTGTTGGTTGCAGATGGATAAACTTATCTCGATTGGACTCGTTCCATCTTGGCTCTCATTTGAGTGCATCTTGTATGCATTCAAATGCCCACGATGTTGCATCTATGGTGTAACTTCGTGGTTATTAGCCGATGCTTATCTTGACAGCTTTTCGCATTGTACGTTGGCTCTTATAGCTTCTCGTTCGCCCTTTATGTCCACCCATGCCATTCTGCGTCTTTCAGATTTATTTTTGTCTTCCGTTTGGTGTCTTCATATATTACCTAAGTATTTCTGTGTTCTGTTTTGTAACTCGTTCATATAATATAGTCTTCGTTCCACTTTTCTAAAACACGTGACTTTGTGGGGAGAGTTTTTGATAGAGAAAGGTAGAGAGAGAAGAATGGATTCTCACGGCCTTCCCAATAGAGCTACGCTAGAGTAGTTTTCTCACGCAAAAAATAGACCTCGGGGCTGTTTTATAGCCAAAATTACCTTCGGATGCCATTTTTTGGTAAAGAGGAACATTCGAATTCCTATTTTGGCGCTATACTAGATTGTGAATATTTTTTCATAATAACCCATTTGGAGAAACAAAATTTCCACCTTATAGAAGAAAATTACCCCAATGCAATGCGAGGGCAGCAATCTCCCTCTAAAAAATAATCTCTATGAAAGTATCTCTCTCTAGATTTTTAGAGAGACTCTGCCCTTTGTGGGTTTTTTACTCTTTAACCCTAATCTCCTTCCTTCTACTTCTTCCTTTTCCCTCTCAAGTTTCCTTGGCTTTCACCCACCTCCCTTCTCGCCTCCCACATCCTCCTCTTTCCTGCTTAGGGGTGATTTCTCTTGGCTTTCACCCACCTCCCTCCTCGCCTCCCCATCCTCCTCTTTCCTCCTGAGGGTAATTTCTCTTTCTTTTTGCTCATTTTTTGGCCCCTTTATTCGTTCTTTCCTTGCCCAGATCCACCTTCGACCAGAGAACCTCATCGCTCTGCCGTGCAGCTTCAGGTTGCCGGTCATCATCCCGGAGAAGCTCCTCGCTTTATCGTCTAGCTCCACCAACTATCCACTAGAGGAAGCCCACATAAACCTACGCTCAGCCTCGGTCCCGCCGTCCACAGCAGGCCTAACCCAAGGCTCGCCCATCCAGGTCAACCCCCGACCGCCTCCAGTCCAGTTCCGTCCAATTTTAGACCCAATCCGCTCCTCTATGGGTCTCGCCTAGCCCAATATTCTTTCAGCCTCATTTGGGCCTAGCAACCACCTTCTTTGTCTCGGTCTAAGCGCTCATCTCGGTCCTCCCTTCAGGTTTTGTCTCGGTCCTCCCTTCAAGTTTTATCTCGGTCCTCCCTTCAAGTTTTGTCTCGGTCCTTACTTCAGGTTATGTCTCCCTCTCCGGAGCTCTATGGGAGGATACCGGTGGTCTCCCGGGGGTTTGATCATCGTCGATCTCTCCCCTCAACTGGTTCTTATATTTATAGATCTTTTTTTATTGTTCTGTTGTCTTTGTACCTTGTTCAATTTGTTTGTGTTGATTTAGATCACGAGTCACAACTGTTTAGTTGCTTCGTGTTGCTTAGGTTTATTTATGTCAGCTTTTGCTTGGATAGACCTAGTCTGGATTTGAGATCTGTTCGGATCTCGAAACCTTTCCTGTTGGTGCAGGTGGATAATATTGTCTTGGTTGAACTTGTTCGACCTTGGTTCTCATTTGTGTGCATTTCGTATGCATTCAAATGCCCACGAGGTTGCATTTCTGATGTGACCTCGTGGTTATTTAGCCGTAGTTTGTCTCGGCAGCTTCTCGCATTGAACGTAGGCTCTTGTAGCCTCTCATCCGCCCTTCTTCTCCACCTTTGCCTCTCTGCTCCTCTCCATTTGGTTTTTCGTGTTTGTTCCATGTTTTCGTTCATTGTGATTATATTTCTTAACGGTATTATAAATATTTGGAAAAATTACTCTGTAGCCCCTCGAGTTTGCTTAAATATACTTAAAAGTCCCCCTGTTTACAAAATACATTTCAAAGTCCCTCTAGTTTACTTTTATTATACTTTCGGGTCCCTTAATCAGTTTTTTTCTTTTTTTGTCATTGAAATGACAAAAATACTCTTAAAAAAATGGCCCACGTCATCATCTTCTACCTAATCAACGACCAATTTCCAACCTAATCAACAAAATCAAGAAACAAGACCCAGGCTCCTCGGCCCGATCGTCCTCCTCGGCTCTTGTGAACCCCACCGCTGCTGGTGTTTCTATTACTAAAAGAAGAGAAATCGCTCTTCCGATCAGGCTCAGGGCAGAAGAAGTGGTAGCCGTCGTAGTCGATCCAGGAGTGTGTCGAACTCCACCGCCACGAACCCCCACCGTCGTCGATGTCCCCCACACCGGAAGACCCGGAGCTCTGATTCACCCGCAGCCGATCCTGAACCCGGAGCTAAAATTAAGGGCGTCTTTGCCGTCACCTCCCGGGAGATGCAGACCGCTGTGTGTCGTCGTAAAGGAGCAGGAGACCTGCACCCACGTGACTGAGCTTGCAAAGTTCGAGCCTCGTCTTGTGGATCATCTTCGGCCTCCTTCTCCGGCTGAAGGAGTAGCTCCCGACCTCATCATCTATCCGAAGTCGTAACTGATAATCGGAGAGAGAGAGAGAGAGAGAGAGAGAGAGAGAGAGAGAGAGAGAGAGGACACGGACAACGGACCAACCCCGAGCTCCTCGGACGAGCCCTTCGCTTCCTCCGGCTCCACCTCGTGCCGGCACAACGGACGAGCCCTTCCCTTCCTCCGGCCTTCAATTCGTTCTTAGCTTCAATTCGTCATCCACTTTTGTTGATTCAATTCGTTTGTGTTTTTGGTTGATTGGTCTAGAGGTTGAAGAAGAGCTGCAATGTCAGGATTTTTTAATTTTTTTTCGAAGGGTATTTTGGTTATTTTATTGACAAAAATGAAAAAAAGAGTTGCTAATGTGCTCCAAGGACCCGAAAGTATAATAAAAATAAGCTAGATGGACTTTGAAATGTATTTTATAAATAGGAAAACTTTTGAATATATTTAAACAAACTCGAGAGACTACATAGTAATTTTTTCTTAGTATTTTATTCTAATATATGCTTCGCGTAACTATTTAAAAAAAACAATCTCCCTTTAAAGGTTGGGCTTTTAAGACGTACGGACTATATATAATATATATATTATTGTTTGTTAAAGCAGGGGTCCATGCTTCGGGAAAATCAATGTTGAAAATCGCTTTTCCATTTTTTTTCGGCCTGTGTTTTCCCCCTCTTCTTTATTTTGCTCGACTCTGGTGCTCGTCTCCGCAGTCAGAAGTTCAGATCTTCTTCATATTTTGTCTTTTTGGTTTTTATTTATTTTTTAATAAAAAATGTTAAATCGACTAATTTAAATTTTATTCCAACATAATAATTCTCAGCTGTAATCTCTGCTTGGAGCGAGTATTAATTTAAGGATAAATTATTGTAGTGTTCCTCGTATTTGACTAAATCGACAATTTAGTCCCTTTGTTTCAAAAAACATTCTCACATGACGATTTAGTCCCCTTGTTTCAAAAAAAATATCACATTCCCCCTTTTTGATTTTATTATACTTTGAGATCCCTGGCGTCGGAATATTCGATTTTCTCCAGCGTAGGGCCACTTGAAAAGACAAAAATGCCCCTCCCACTTTTAAAAAAGGGGAAATTATTATCAGGCCCCTGATGTTTGGTATATTTAAGGCTCGCCCCCAGTATTCTGGTAATCGATTAAAAACTTCCCGAGGTTTAGTTTTATTATACTCTCAGGTCCCTCGATGACGTCATCAATCATCTTATTATTTTTTTAATCCTGAAATGACTATTATACCCCTAGACTTTCTCTCCGGTATCCTTCATTTTCTCCGGCGAAACTAACAAATGCAATTCAACCTTAATTTAATAACTAAAAAAATTCAATCGATTCCCCCACCACATATCCTCTCCCTCACACCCAATCGATTCCACCAGAATTTTCCCTAGGACAAAAATTAGGGATTCTGGAACACGAAGGCGGCAGCGGGTGGAGCTCGGCAAGGACGCAAGATGGCGGACATCCACTCTCCTCCTCCAAGGCAACAAGAACGAACCCATCGCTTCCGTCGAATCCCTTTCTCGGCCGTCTCCCTCCTCCCCCCTTCTCTGTAATTGCAAGTTTTACTCGCCGACGATGGGCACAAGGACAGCAAACCCCCTCCTCTGATGGCCATCGATCCGGACGAGACCGTCGATGAGGGATTTGGACCAGTGTGTCATCGGCCACACGGACAACTTGATTTTAGGTTCCTCCGTCAACGACCAAGGAAGACCAAACTCCAGCGACTTCCTTCTGAGCACTTGCTCGCTGCCAGGTACTCGCTTCGTGTAGGTTTTGTGTGCAGTTCAAAGAATGGTGGTTAGATTTTTGAGTTTTCAATCGGTGGGGGTCTGGCGGGAGGCTTCCTTTCAGTGGGTGACAGGGCGGTCACTCTCGGGGCTGGAGGGGTTCGACTACGAGGTGATCCTGGGGCGTAGTCGGAGTCGAGATTTGGTCGACGACGTTGCTGTAGTCGGCGATGGTGAGAATTGATTTGGACGACGATGAGGGGTTCGCACGGTTCTGGCGTCGATTAGGTCTGCTCGACGATGCCACGGTGATTTGGACAAGGATGACGATGGTGATTTGGACAAGGACGGCGATGTTTATTTTATTATTTTTTAATTAATTTTTGTAAGGATGTATTAGTCATTTTACAAGAAAAATGATTGATAAAGTCAGCTAGGGGCCCGAGTGTATAATAAAACTAAATTTTTGAGAATTTTTAATCGATTATCGAAATATAAAGGAGCGAACCTTAAATATACCAAATATCAGGGGCCTGACAATAATTTTCCAAAAATTATATTTTTCCTTCTTCCTCTGCTTCTTCTTCTTCTAACATCATCTTCTTCATTCACCTTCAACTAAAACAAAAATTCAGAATCAACACTAATTAATGAGAATCAAAATTAAAAAAATTCTAATTTTGAATACTTCAATTAGAAATGGTATCTCCAATTAAACGCAGTTCCCTTCACTTCAACCGGCAATAATTAAGAAAGTGGTATCTCCAATTAAACCCAGTTTTGTCACTAATCCACTAACCAGCAAACTGCACCTACATTGACAGCTTTGTATTTCTTTCGAAATTAAAACCGCGGATACCTTGTATCGCTCATGTCTTAAATAGCCGAAGCGGGAGGCCCGACAAAGGTGAGCCCATTGTCCTCGCAGAGCTTTGCAAAATTCAAACTCTCTGATAGGAACCCGTACATAATTGACTGGCTTGGACGATGGCGCGGCCGTCCAATAGCCGAGCCGAGCCGGGGGCGGGCCAAGCCGCACTGCCTCGTCGGCGGACTTCACGTGGAGAGAGTCCATGTCGGAGTCATAGTACACCGCAACGATCCGGAAGACATAATTGACTGAAGATGGAAGCTTGTCCTGTCGAGAATCGGTGTCCCACCCGTCGTGGGCATGGTGAGAGCCCTAACACCGATGCCGACCATAGGATTTTCGCGGGGGAGGACTTGGGAGGTTCTGTCTCCAAGACATGGGAGGTTCCGGCTGTATAGGGGTGGCTGCGGTTGCTTTTGGGGGTTCCGGAAGTACATGGGCGGCCGCGGTTGGGATTTGAGAGAGGAGGAACCCAATTGCCCGTACATGGATTTTTGGGCTGGGGTGAAAGGACATTGGTGGCGGCTGGTAGAAGGAGTTCAGCTTCCTTGTCGTGGCCGTACATGAGGTGGACAAGGTTAGAGCTGCAAGGACGAGGAAAAGGATTAGTGAGGGAACTGGGTTTAAGTTGGAGAAGGTAATTAGAGTTTTTTTAATATATTTTGGTTCTTATTAATTAGTTTTGATTCTGAATTTTGTTTTAGTTGAAGGTAAAGGAAGAAGATGAATTGGGAGGAAGAAAGAAAGAAAGAAATTTTATTTTTTAAGTAGGAGGGGCATTTTTGTCTTTTTAGGTGACACTTCGCCGGAGAAAATCGAATATTCGAGCGTCAGAGACTCCAAAGTATAATAAAATCAAAGATGGAGAATGTCATGATATTTTTTGAAACAAGAAGGATTAAATCGTTGATTTAGTCAAATAGGAGAGATACTACAGTAATTTACCCTTAATTTAATTGTATGAACAAAGCCAGCTTGTGGGAAATAACAATTCTGTTTCATATTCACATACAGCTCATTAGTTTAGTGGCCAATATCTCGTGCATGTTCTTTTTTTCAAAATCCTGAGTATGTTTGGTAGGTTAGAAAATTTGGGTAAATTTTACAAAATACTGAAATAATCAAATTACACATATTTCAGTGTTCCAAGTTAAAAATGTGTGATTAAAAATCATTTTTACTATATTCTGTTATTGGATCGACATGTATACCAGAAAATTCCATTTATTTTTTGATAAAACAAACATATTTTGTAAAAAAATTTCAAATAATGTGATATTAACTAGACAAACTACATGGTTCGATCGAACACTTTTAAATAAGTAGTCATGTGTAATACGAATAAAATACATGGTAGTAAAGTATAATTTTACAAACCATTTCGATGGAAGTGTATTGTTGTAGTTTATTCATAAATATTTTATCGGCGTGTCCCCCAACGGCGCACACACACGGTCAAAAGCAATGCCACTCAGAGCGTTTTCACATATCACAGATGTCTGAGCTCTTAGGCCGACGATGACTCCAACTTTGGAACTCTTCTTGTCCGGCTCTAATATTTGGAACCACTTGCGTTCTCTGGACTGGAGTTAATTTTAAAAATAACTTCTAGTAATTTTTTTTGAGAAGAACTTGTAGTAATCTTATAGAAGTACAAGAATTTGTTCTATATGGAGGTAGTTTTGCGATGTATATGTCTATAAGAGAGATAAATTGACGATTTCCCCTATTGTGGTGGGGAAATTTCAATTTAATACCCTATAAATATTATTAATATTTAAAAAGAATGGACGAAGAAATATATTTTGACTTAATCAAAAGAGTTTATTATCCAAAATAATTATCAAAACAGCGTTCTATTTATTCGATCCCTTTGATACAATGTTCGGTGAGTGAGACAATAAAGTTGGATCGTGTTCTAGCGGCAACATTTATTTGCTGCCCATTCCAATTACAATTTACCTATAAAAAAAAGTGATCTCATCGTATCCCATGCTTGATCATCCGATCACTTCTCTAGTACAAATAATGATACCACCACCGGAACATAGTATATAGTCCCTACCTTCAGTTCCTCCCATTATTATCCCAGCTCCACAAAGGCCAACTGTGGTCCCTATCTTCTAGTCTGTAATGGCTGAAATGAAAGAGTGTGATGAGGTTCGGGAAGTAGAGGTCACGAATGGAGTATGGAGTTTAGCAGTTGCAATGGGCATGACTTATAAGAAAGACACACTTAATATTCTTCATGCCATGCATGATGCGGCAAGAGAAAACAAACAAACAAAATCTCACGATCCTTAGTAACATAGGTGAAGTCCATATGCCATGATGTGGGGTACATTTTACTTTAGGAGTATGTTTTTTTATTGACACTTGGTGTTAATATGGGATAGTTTTGAAAATTTTACTTAGATATCAATTATCATACTTTTGTTATAATATGTAAAAATATGTGATTCTAATTATCAGAGAATTAGAGTTTATGGTACTCTTTTTATCGCATGCTTATTTGTACATCCAATCTGATAATGCTCGGAATCTATCAACACATGGACATGATGATTTGTACATCCAGCCTGGTAAATTTTTGGCAATTTGTACAATTATCTTTAGCAATTTTTTTGAAGGGTAATAAATTTTATTTACAAAAAATTCCCCCAAGAACCAAATCATAATGTCCATGTGTTGATAGTTTTCGAGCATTATCAGGCTCGATGTACAAATAAGCATGAGATAAAAAGGAGTACCACAAACCCTAATTCTCCGATAATTAGAATCACATATTTTCAGTTCACTATACTAACAATATGATATCGCTTATTTTGTGTGTGTAAAATTTGATATTTAATATTGAGTATTCTAAAATTTTATTTTAAAGTTGACTCTCCAATGATATTTTTTGTGTTCATTGAACTTGAACCCAAATTTTCTTCGGCAAAATATTTAATTGAAATTGTTAGTTTTAAAAGAAGGGATATGAAGTCAAAATACAAGGGGATTTCCCACTTTAATGTAGGTTGTTAGAATCTCTATATCCAACTTAAAATTTTAAGATAATGGGTAGTTAGATTATCAACTCTCATAAATTAGTCTGCCACTCTTTCATTAAGCAACGGGATATTCTCAACCACCCTCTCAAACAAGACCCATCAGTCGAAGATTGCACGACCTTTGACTTCTCCAACGTGCGAGAAATGAGAGTCGTGCGAGCAAAACTATGGGTACGTGATCAACTCGATAATATGTTCGACTCTCCATATTTGACCCAAAATCTTAAGATAATGAGTATGTGGATTTTCAATATTTGTAAACTAGCCCACCATTTTTGAACTAAACAATCTGGTATTCTGAACATAGGTTTCCATTTAAACTAAAAAAGTCACTTCAAAGAATATTAAGATATTGATACTTCAATAAGAAAATGTAAAAATTTATAAGAAATCTAGATAAGTCTAGATATAATGTATTAGAAATGATTTAGGTAAATGAAAAAGGAAAAATTCAAAGGTTGATAAGTCTAGATATAATTTATTAGAAATCTACCTCATAATTTTATAAACTAAAATTTGAACTGATTTTATGTCCATTTTTGTCAATAATTTTATAAAATTGTCATTCTGTACAATAAAAAACTACTAATTTATTATTTTCTATATGTGACCAAGCATGAAAATTTGTCAAACACAAACAAATAATCTACATAGCATCTAATTTCTCATATAGAGGTCTCTTAGACCATCTGCACTCATGACACTCCCCGCCCTCGCCCTCGTAGTTTTTTTTGTTTTTTATCTAGTTAATTACACTTGGTATAATATTATTCGTATAAATAAATTTTTTGGATATTATTTATGTGGTTAAAAAAATTTAAAATTATCTGTGATAAAAAATAATTAAAATTTATTTGAAAATTTGCAATTTTCAAATCTGCAAAAATTTGCCAATCGTAATTAATTATGTATTATGTAATTTGCATCTTCCGTATTTGTAATATATCATTTAAGACATCTATATGTACCTCTAGTTATTTTTCTCTAATTTTGTATTCCCATTTCGAAAAAAATAATTTTTTTTACTTTGGACAAAAAAAGTTCTTGTTATCTTATTTACGGAATAAATATTTACGTATATTTAATATAACTTTTATATAAACAAAAATGAAAGTAGATAATATGTGGATGAAAGAGAAATTAATTATTTATTATGTGACCTAGGTTGGGGCAGGTTGCGGATGTGAGTAGAAAAAGAGATAATTGGGTTGGGTTGATGTTGATGAGAGAGAAATTAATTATTTTATTCCGTGACCTAGGTTGGGACAAGTTGCGGATGCTGATGGTCTTAGGTGCTAATGGAGTCATTGGTGATCTTGAAGGCCATTGGATTTGTGGGTTCGTAAAGGTGTATAAGTCATTGTACGTTTCTAGTGGTAGACGAGATCACCCATTGGCAACCTTCGTCCATTGAGCTAGGGAGCTGCTAGCTCGAGAATTGGAGATCTAGAAACTTCACACTTGGCTGGAAAGCAGCCTTGTGGCATATGCGTTCTCGAAGTTCACACTAATTTTTTTTAAATTATGTTGAGCTTGATAGTCCTCGGGCTTCTTATTTTGGATGTGCATTTAGATGATTTGACGAGCATTTAGTCTAATCAAATATATTATGTACCTTGTTACCCATCCGCTAATAAATAAAGATTAAGAGTCTTTTACCCCTCGTTTGTAAAAATGAAGTTGACACAAATTGAGATATATATTAAATTTTTTGTGTCGATATATATATATATATATATATATTAAATTTGACGAGTCTTAAACATATAAATTTCTTTAAAAAAAGGAAGATATTAATAATACATATAAACAAGGCCCGCTCTCAGAGACAAGAGATGCTAGACATTGGGCTACCTCGCTCCTCGTGCCACCGCTAAATTGCTGCGTAGAGCGGCCTCTAGCTGGGAAATAACAAAAAGGGTAGAAAGAGTTGGAAATATTATTGGAGCTTAGCCACTTCAGCCACCAGGCAGGAGCTCAGCTAAAGTATAGCCTGCCTTGGTATAGAAGCAGACGAAAGAGTAAATAAAATAAAAAAAAGGAGCAAGGGAAGGGTTAAAGATAAGTGTTAAAGAGCCCAGAATACCAACCGCCTTTAAGCTTCTCTAGTCCCATTCCTTCAGAACTTACAGCAAACACATTCTTTTTCATATTCCAATCTCTTAAAGTTCACAAAGCTCTCTCTCTCTCTCTCTCTCTCTGAGCTAAGCTTGTAGAGGTTTTTGCAAGCATGAGCAATAAACAGGATACGCTTAAGATGCAGGTAACTCTTGCTTTATTTACACTTCCATTTTCTGTTGGTGAAAAATCTGTGAAGTTCAGTTGGGACCCTTTTGTTGGAAGGCTAGCTTCTTGTTTCAAGTTGGGTTCTTCGCTTCTAATATTTTTTTTTTGTTTTTTGCAGACTTGTGTTCTCCGAGTGAACATACACTGTCACTGTGATGGGTGCAAGAAGAAAATAAGAAAACTCCTTCAAAAAATTGATGGTAATGAGTCCTATAATGTCAAACTCTCTCTGTCTCTCTCTTTACTGTCGTGTTTTTCAGGGTTTGGTTTGTTGTCGCTTCTATTACACGTACGGATTTATTGTGGAATTATTGTTTGCTTGACTAAATTTGTTCTGGTTTATTTAACTTTACTCCTTAATTTACCTTATTTGGTTAGTTGTTTTGGGTAATTAATGAATGTGCCTGTTGGGTTTTTGTTATTGTTTAGCTGTCTTATGGATCCTGAGATTAGCTTCTTGTTTTGGTGATTAGGGGTTTATAGCACCCAAGTAAATGCAGAGCAAGGAAGGGTGACGGTGACCGGAAATGTAGATCCGGCCAAGCTGATTAAGACCCTTGAGAAATCAGGGAAGCATGCAGAGCTTTGGGGACCTCAGAAAGCCTCAAACAACAACTACCTGAACCTCCCTGGCAACTTCAAGAACATGCAAATTGATTTCGGCAAAGGGGGCGGGGGCGGGGGCGGGGGCGGGAAGGATAAGTCTCAGAAGGGTGCTGGAAAAGGCCAGCAGCAACATGTGCAGTTCAAGGGCCCTGGTAACATGAAGATGATGCCTAACAAGTTGGACCAGAAGAATGCCAAGTTCGGCGCTCGGGAGGATGATTTTGATGGGAGCGATGGGGAGTTCGATGGTGATTTTGACGAGTATGAGGAGTTTGATGATGACTACGAGGACGACGACGACGAGGAGTTTGGTGGGCATCATGGTCAGAACTTGCCAACCAAGATGATGCCCATGAAGGGTAACAGTGGACAACGCATGCCACACGGGCCTTTTGGCATGATGAATGGGCCTGGATTTAGTGATAAGAAAGGCGGTGGCGGTGGAGGAGGGGGTAATGGCAAGAAAGGCGGGGGTGGAGCCATTGAGATTCCCGTGGTGATGAAAGGAAAGGGTGGAAATAATGATGGGAAGAATGGTAATGGTGGGAAGAAAGGCAAAAGTGGTCAAGGCAAGGAAGGGAAGGACGGGAAGAATGGTCCTGGAAAGGGAGGGAAGGACAAGAAAAAAGACGGTAAAAATAAAAGTGGTGGTAAGAGTGGTGGAGGTGGGCTTCTGGGATTTCTCAAAAGGAGCAAGAGTGGGAGGGCAATTGTGAGTGACGAGTATGATTGCGACCATGATGACAATATGTTGGGTGGTGGTGGTGGCAATAATAATGGCAATGGGGCCAAGAAGGGTGGAGGAAAGGGCCAAGGGGTCCATGACATTAACAAGATGAAGCAGGGGTTTAACGAGTACGATGGTCATAGTGGTCCCCGGAACAAGGGCCAGATGGGTCAAATGGGGAAGATGCAGATGGATCAAATGGGGAATATGGGTCCCATGGGGCCTGTGGGACCGATGGGAAACTATGGCCGGATGGGCGACATGCCGGCGGTGCAAGGCCACCAAGCACAGCCCGGGATGAGTGGCGGGTACTACAAAGGGATGGGGCCTGCCAATCCTTATAGCCAGCAGCAACAGCAGCAACAACAATACATGGCGATGATGATGAATCAGCAGAGGCAGAATGGGAATGATATGTACCAACCCATGATGTACGCCCGGCCACACCCGGCCGTCAACTACATGATGCCCCCGATGCCACCACCTCCAGTTGCTGACCCGCTCACCCACATTTTCAGCGACGAGAACACCGAAAGCTGCAGTATAATGTGAAAAGGTTGGTGTTAGTTAAGCTAGGTGGTTTGGACGGATGTTGCTAGCTTTTCTTCTCCTTGTGAAGCAATGCAGGACTTTTGGACATTGTTGCTGTAGTGGGAGCTCTACGCAAGGCTTTAGTTTTGATGGTCATTACTCAAAAGCTTATGTTATTTGTAGTTCACAAGAGCAAGTTGGACGTGTTAGTAGTGGTATATTAATTAGCTTTCTTTTGTAACGCTTTTTCGATGGAGAAACAATCCAAGTACAACTGAATTCTTCAATCGTAGTGGCTTGTTTATAAATGCGAAAAATTTGCCAAGTTTTATCGGCCTCGTACCTTCTGTAAATGAAACCGCAGTTTTTCAATTTCAGGAGCTATTTATTCTCTAGGCGTGCAAAGTCTGAAGGGTCTGCATTAGTATCTTTCGCTAAGTTGTGTGCAAGTTTTCTGGGTCGCACGCTCCCCCGCCTCTCGGCAAATGGAGATCAGACATTTAAAACGGACCATAAAATTTTAGAATCCCTAATTTTTAAGGAGATTGATCGGTCCACAGACTGTACTGTTCACGTTTGATTATTGACCAACGCCCCACGTGAGGTTCTCTAACAAGCATTAAGCTAATCAATGTAAATCTATTGGATATGAAATGTTCTCGACTATAAATATTTTTTAAAAATGAAAATAATGGGTTGCTACTAGTTCCTGCTCACCTCCCCACCACTTGTGGCCGATGGGCCAATAAATCTAAAACAAGATAGATACCAAAACAATCATGATTATGATTAGTGTAGCGATATATATTATCCTAAAAACTTCCAGCTAGTGCTTCGCTTGACTCGAGTAAGTGGACTGTCTGCTTAGTAAAAGAATGAGAAAAAAATCATTAGTCTATGCTAAATCCAAACCGATTTCGTTGTTATTATAATAATCAGTGGGGCGGCAGCGAGTTTAGGTATTATTTATGTTTTTTTTTCTAGACGCTAGACAATATTGTGCCCGACAAATCTCTTCCAATAAATATTTAATACTGATACATTTTTAAGAATTCAGATTAGACTTGAAACTCTTAATCAAGGAGCCTTGACCAATTGATTTAAGTACTTATCCATAGATATTAGATATTATTTATGTAATGGTTGTAGATAAATGATTAAAGCAGGGTAGGGCAATATAGCGACTAGGCACTACATGGCCCAAAAATGGGCCCGCTTCATGGCAAATAGGTCTGGCCCATATTCCATATCTTCGAGCTGCCGCTTTGGGTTTCCTACTTATTCGGCTGTATACTAATTTCTCACGTCATTTTTTTTTAATAGGTAGACTTTGTTAGGTATATGTGTATAATTCTATCGTATGATGAACATAAGATTGCAGTCCATGTTTTGTTGAAAATTTGCCGCATTAAAATCCAGTTGAAAAAAATCACAGTAGGAAAAAGATTGCTCAAGCGTTGAGGTGTTTAAGAATGGTACAAAATCTAGTATTTTCTTTTTTACAAGGATTCTATTTTAGATTTTTATTTTGACTTCGATATACTTCATTAATGTATTAGGGTTTGTCTATAAATAGATAGAGACTCTAACTTTTATGTGCTAGGTTGAGGTGGTTCAGAAAACTCATCAATAAAAAATTTCTCTGTAGACATATGCACTTTACCGAACCACACAATCTCTTGTGTTCGTTTCTTGTTTGTAGTTAAGAAGGTTCTTGGAATGAGTATTCGCAGAGACATTGTTAGTATGAAGCTATAGTTGTTTAGCAAAGACATGATTAGCAAGAAGCTTTGATTACCTAGTAGAAACATGGTGAGCAAAAAGCTATAGTTGTTTCAAGGCACGTGCAAAGCAAAGGTGTTTGGTAGGTTTGACATTAGGAATGCGGAACTTTTGATTACACCAAGGGCAAATCGGGTTCAATCTCACTCAAGGGCGGACAATGAAGTTCTTAACATGTCGATGATTCTACTAGGTAGGACAAAAGAACAACGAGAACAAGGTTGCCAAGAATAAGGTTGACCGGGATGAGAGACGTCTATTGATCATAGGTTTACTTTTGTAGGAAAACTCACGTATAGAAGGTCCATGGAGATTGGAGACGCAAATTCATCAGGCAAGGTCGAGGTATGCTCAAGTTTGAGAGATGTCTCCAAGTAATTAGACAAAGATGGAGTAGAGGATGGAGTGGCTAAGTTTCAAGGTTGAGATGGTTTGATTTGGGGTAGAACTTCACAGTTCTTCTAAGGGCGATTTCTCACGGAGGTGAAGATTGTTGAAAAATGGCTCAAATCTAGTATTTCTTTTTTTACAAGAATTTTATTTTAGATTCCTATTTTGATTGGATGTATTTCATTGCATAAATTAGTGTTTGCCTATAAATGCATAGGGGCTGTAACCTAATGTGTGAGGTTTAGGTGGCTGAGAAAACTCACTAATAAAAAAAGAGATAATTATTGAGAGAACCCCAAGGTAGACTCTAAGGACCCTGTAATTTTCCTACTAATTGTTGAGCCCCTGCAGTTTGATTATTATTATACACTCGGGTCCCTGGCTTATATCATCAATCATTTTTCCCTTTTTTGTGATGTGAAATGACCTTTATGCCCTTACACAAAAACAAACAAAAAAATTATTTTCTTCAACCTTTGAACTAAAAGCAGCAATCCAGAAACGCGATTCATCGTCGAAAGCAACATCAATCCTCTCCCATCTTCTTCAAGCGAGACAACAAAAGCAATCTGCGGCTTCACGACGAGCGACGAGCAACAACAAATTCAAACGCGAATAAGAACGACGGGGAGCAGGGAGGACCACGGCGACGGGGAGCAGGGAGGACCACGGCGACAGGGAGCAACCTGAGAATCGAGATCCCGACCTCTGACAACTCTGGCCACACTCCGACCTCGACGATGGGGTTACAGCCTGAGAACTCTTGATTACGTCCTTGCCCAGATCCTGAGAGTATGGTTCCAACTACCGCCTCGATGACGGCCACCACCGCGAACCTTCGATCGAAAGCGAACCAAGAGCTAATGAGGCGGTCGTCACGTCACTCGATCAAAGACCAAAACCAAGGGCAGTGTCCCTAGCTACCGTCATAAATATCCCCTATAGGCAACCAGATGAAATCCTTTTTTTGGTTGATTACGGATGAAGGTTGCTGTTCTTTGTTTGTTAATTTGAGTTCCTAATCGCCGGTGGAATCCATGCCTCTAGACATGTTTTTATTTTTGTTAATTGATGTTCATTATTTTCGGACTGAATTTGATTAATTTATGGGTTTAGTGTTTAGTGTTTAGTGTTCTTAGAAAGAAGAAGATGATTTTTTGTGTGGAAGGACATAAAGGTCATTTCTACAACAAAAAAAAAGAAAAAATAACAGCTGACATCGGCTTGAGATCCGAGAGTATAATAATAACCAAACTACAGGGGTTCAGCAATTAATAGAGAAACTACAGGGTCCTCAGAGTCTATTTGACTATACCCTGGGGCCCTCTCAGTAATTATCTCATAAAAAAAATCTCCATCTCCCGTGGATGTAGGCAGCTTGTCAAACCACGTAATCTCTAATGTCCGTTTCACGTTATTGTTTTCTTATGTTAGTACAAAAGGTAATTCTGCTGCGCATTTATACCTAGAATAGGTTTATTTGCATAAACCGGAAGGTTATGTTGTTAAGGGTGAAGAACATAAATGATGCAAATTAAACAAGTCTCTTTATGGACTTAAACCAGCACCAAGAGAATGGTACAAAAAATTTAAGCAAGAAATAAAAAAGTTTGGATTTAAGAGTAGCAAAATAGAAAGCTGTATTTTTACTAAGGTTACTCTTGAGTTTAAAATAGTGGTGACTTTATACGTTAATGACTTGCTTATCTTCGGTTCGGATATGAAATATTTGAATGAAACTAAAGATTTCTTAAAGTGGGTTTTTGACATCAAAGACTTAGGTTTTATGGATGTCATATTGGTAGTCAAAGTACTTAAAAGGGGTGGAACTTATATTCTAACACAATCTCACTAGATTGAGAAAGTGTTGAAGAAGTTTGATTACTTTAAGAAATCAGACAATACAAGTCCTATAAATCCAAACGTGAAATTAGTTCCTAACAAAGAAAAAGCTGTAAATCAAGAAGAATATGTAATGCGTTGTGGATATTCTTTATAAGTCTACCTATGCCAGTAGAGAAGTGAGAGACCGCTTCTTACAGATATCTTGGTAAAATCTTAGAGTACTTGTAAACACCAGAATTCAACAGAAGGCCCAATTCAAAGATGCTGCCAAAGATCAAAGAAATAAGAAATCATTAGCGAGGAGAATATGATTCCTCGGAGTTTCATATTAAACTTAAGTTAAAGGCTTAGTCCACTTCATGGCTATTCGTTGTGTAATGCATGTTGTATTATGTAAATAAGTGGGGGATTTTGTATATATTTACACAAATAACATTGTATTTTGTCATCTAGCCACTTTGTCATCTAGCTTTGTTTCAATCTCACATTGGCTAGCGTAGAACTTAGAGCATGCAAGAAATGCTATAAATAAGATAGTCATTTTCGGTACCATTCAAGCTCATTAGGGCTTCCATCCATTATGAAGGAAACTAATAGAAAGCTTCATTATATATATATATATATACATATATATATGTATATATATAAGTTAAAAAATAGTCAAAAATTTAAATCGAAGGTGCCTCTTCGTGAGTTGCAGACCTCTTCGTGAGTTGCAGACCTCTTCGACTTGAATTGCGACCTTTCGGTGCAATAGAGCTTTTCTGAGAAATGGTTGTCACCCTTCAAGAACAACTATTGAGTATCTATAAATACATAAAAGAGTTCCGGAGGCAAAATCAGTCAAAAATTGAGTCTTCCCTCTTGAGAATTCTTTCTTTCTTTTTCGAGTCCAAACTTGCGAGTCTTGCTTCAAGAAATTTGTGAGAGTGTAACTCCGAATTTTTTAGATATATAGGCTTTGTATTCTGGAAGGTTAATTTCTTGAGAACCATTTACACCATAGTGGGAGGAATTAATACCTTTTAAGAAAGAATCATTTTTGGGTGTGCCTGGCCTATACTTTCTTTAAAATGATACCCACATTATGTACTATAGTTGTATAGGTATTAAGCCTCTACAATGCAGTCCGTATTAGTGAAGGCACATATGAATGATGGAGACAAACTCAAGAGCCTGAACGGCTTGAACTACAATTGTTAGAGTCTGAAGATGTAATATCTTTTGACAATTGTAAAGGTATTCTATGTTATGTCCGAAACTTGTCCACAAAAAGCTACTGCTATAGAGGCAACAGAGGAGCAAAAATTCAAGGCTACAGAGAAGGCGAGGAAACAGAAGAATGACGAATTCATTTGCCGCTTCACAATTTTGCAGTCATTGAACGACACCTTGTTCAACATGTTCCACATTCACAAGACTACTGCAGAACTTTGGAATGCTATCAAAAGGAGGAATGTCCACGAAGATGGTGGTAATAAGTCATTTATGGTAAACAAGCATATTGAATACAAGATGGTAGATTCTCGACCGCTCATCAATTAAGGTAAATGAATTAAATAATATTGCAAATGAATGTGCTGATGCTGGTAAACCCATTTCTGAGACTTTTTATGTTTCAACCATCATTGGTAAACTTCCACCTTTGTGAAAAGATCACTAAAAAAAAATTGAAACACGATAAGAAATTTATCTTTTTGGATGAATTTCTGCAAGGTATTCAAATTGAGATCGAAAGTTCCAAAAGAGATGATTCAGTTTCTTTGAAGAATGATGGTGTGAATCATGTTGATGATAAGAACCCTCCTGGACATTCTAAGTGCAACCAAGGAAAGTCCAAAAAGAGGAAGAATATCAAGGGAGATGGGAATGAGAACAACGTAAAGAAGAAGAAGAAGGTTAGCTGCTTTGTGTGTGGCAAACCTGGTCACTATGCTAGAGAATGCCATAATCAAAAAGGCGATAAGAAATAGGAACACGCAAATGTTGTTGACAAGAAAGACTTTGTGGCTGTTATGTCTGAAGTCTATCTTGTTAACGATGGCACTACTGATTGGTGGATTGACTTGGGTGCAACCTGTCATGTCACACCAACTAAGAGTTTGTTCAAGACATACCAAGTGATAAAAGAAGCCAAATCTATCTACATAAGAAATGCTTCTTCAAGAGAAGTTCTTGGCATATGAAACATTATTCTTCCCCTCACATCGGGAAATAATATTACTTTGAAAAATGTGCATCATATTCCTGCCATGCGGAAGAATCTTGTATCTATCTATAAATTAGACAAAAATGGTTTCAAAGTAGCCTTTGTAGCTCAAAAAGTGTCTATCACTAAGAAAGGAAAATTTGTAGGAAAAGGCTACATAAAAGACAATATGTACTTCTTGAATGTTGACCACATCTTGTGCTTACTTTTCAGATTCTTTTACATAATATTGATGAATATGTTAATTGACATTATAGACTAGGACATATTGGAATAAATGCTATGAGTTGTATGATAAAAAACGAATTGATTCCTAAGTCCATGAAAACTTTTACTACAAATAAATGTGAATATTGTGTCAATCTAAGTTGACTAAAATATCTTTTAAAAGTATTGTTAGATCAAGTAGTTTACTTGAGTTAATTCAAACATATATTTGTGATAATAAAGAGCATATTCCTAGAGGGGGTAAAAGATATTTCAAAATATTTATTGATGATTATTCTAAGTTTACTTATGTGTATTTGCTTAAAACCAAAGATGATGCCTTTTAATAAATTTAAAATTTTTAAGGAGGAAGTAAAGAATAAAACTAATTTAAGGCAAAATTTTGAGATCGGATAGAGGTGGTGAATATTTGTCTAACAAATTTATATCATTTTGTTCGCAAAATAGATTTTTTAGAGAATTTTCTGCCCCAGATTCTCCACCACAAAATGGAGTAGTCGAAAGACAAAATAGATTTTTAATAGAAATGGTTAGTGCGATGCTTATACATTCGAAGTTACCAATGAGTTATCGGGGAGAGGCACTATTGAGTTCCTTTTACATTAGCAACATGATAGTAAAAAAAAATGAAAACTCCATATGAATTGTTTATTGGGCATAAGCCTAGTGTTATACATTAACGAGTATGAGGTTGTATTGCATATGTTCTTGATGCTACTTTAAAGAGGCCAAAACTTAGTAGTAAAGCTATTAAATGTGTGTTATTCTGCCATGAGAAAAGCATATAGATTTCTTAGACTTTGTAATAACTGTGTATTTGAAGCTGCTCATGCCATATTTTATAAACATATGAATATTAGATATGCTGATAAGGTAGAACTGAATAACGATTTATTTATGAACTTGATATTAATGAACATGCATCTAGAAATAAAATTGTGAATTATGAAAATTTAGAAAAGAATGGGAATGATGAAATAATCAAACTGAGAAGAAGTAAGAGACATATAATTGAAGTGAATTTTGGTCCTTATATGTTGAAATATGTATTAGAAGAGAATCCGAAAACTTTTCAATAAGCTATGATATAATCAGATTCTAATATGTGAAAAAGAGCCGTGGATGATGAAATCAAGTCCACAATTGATAATTAAACTTGAACTCTAGTAGATTTATCCCATATGACTAAATCTCTCGACTACAAGTGGATTTTGAAAAAGAAACTCAAAACTGATGGTACTATTGATAAGTACAAGGCGAAGTTGGTAGCCAAAAGTTATAGTCAAAAGGAAGAGATCAATTATTTTGAGACATCTTTCCCGGTTTTTAGTTTTACATCTATAAGAACCATATTTGCAATCGCATCCATTTATGGATTTGAGGTTTATCAAATGGATGTTAAAACTGAGTTATTAAATAGAGACTTGGATGGGAATATTTATTTTCATCAACCAGAAGGTTATAATATTAAGGGTGAAGAACATATAGTATGCAAGTTAAACAAGTCCTTTATGAGCTTAAACATGCACCAAGACAATAGTACAAAAAGTTTAAGCAAGAAATTAAAATGTTTGTATTTAAGAGTAGCAAAATAGAAAGCTGTGATTTTACTAAGGTTACTCTTGAGTATAAAGTAGTGGTGACTTTATATGTTGATGACTTGCTTATCTTCGGTTCGGATATGAAATGTGTGAATAAAACCAAAGATTTCTTAAAGCAAGTTTTTGACAACAAAGACTAGGTCTTGTGGATGTCGTATTGGGAGTTAAAGTACTCAAAAAGGGTGAAACTTATATTCTAACACAATCTCACTACATTGAAAAAGTGTTGAAGAAGTTTGATTACATTGACAAACCGGACAGTACAAGTCCTATAAATCCAAACATGAAATTATTTCCTAACAAAGGAGAAGTTGTATATCAAGAAGAACATGCCAAAATAATCGGCAATATTGTGTATGTGGTGAATCACACAAGACCCGATCTTGCGTGTCCTATTGGCATATTGAGTAGATTTACTAGCAATCCAAGTGATGAACATTGGAAGGAACTAGAAAGAGTAACCATGTATTTGAAGTCAACAAGAAATTATGGATTGTATTATAAATACAATTCATCCATACATGAATATTTTAGTGATGCCAATTGGGCATCTGATGCGAATGACTCTAAGTCAACTAGTGGATGGCTATTCACTATTGGAGGTACCATAGTTTCTTGGGCGTCAAAAAAGTAAAGTTGTGTTGCTTTATCTTCTATAGAATCTGAATATATAGCCATGTCCATGACAGGCAATGAGCTTATGTAATTTAAAAGATTCCTAAGAACTGTTTTTTTTATAGAACCAAAGAAGGGTCCTATAACTTTGTATTGTGACAATCAAGTTGCCATCCACAATGCAGAGAATGAGAGAATATCAAAACATAGCAAACACATAGAAATGCAATATAGTCATATTAGAAATATGGCTAAAAAGTGAAAGATCACACTTGAATATCTTCACAAATCAAATGCTAGAACACCTGTTAACAAAGTCATTATCAAGAGATAAGATGAAAAATGTCATGCGAGGTATGGGGCTATCACCGATAGAATCAATGTCTTGATTGAAACCAACTCTATCTTAAGGTACAAGTTATATAATTGGCACCTATGTATAAGAGTTAAAAAGGTAATTCAATATTAGACATTGGTGAAATGGAAAATTGGATACATTTCAAAGTGTATAACTTGAAAATATAGGGTGATACTATTTCAAAAGCCTTATATCTGACCTATACACTTATAGTTACCACAATAGGTAGAGGTTGAATTCTAAATCCTTAATATACTTATAGCTTTGTAGAATGCATTGTAGACATTCTTGATAAGTCTGCCTATGCAAATAAAGAAGTGACAGGCCGCTTCTTACTGATTATCTCGGTAAAATCTTAGAGTACTTGTGAACACCAGGATTGAGCATAAGGCCCAATTCAAAGATGCTACCAAAGATCAAAGAAGGAAGAAATCATACACGACGAGAATATGATTTCTTAGAGTTTCATATTCAACCATAAGTTTCTTAGTCCACTTCATGACTATTTGTTATGTAATGCATGTTGTATTATATAAATAAGTGGGGGATTATTGTATGTATTTACACAAATAACATTGCATTTTATCTCTAGTGTATTTATCATCTAGTCACTTTGTCATTTAGCTTTATTCCAATCCCACATTGGCTAGAGTAGAACTTAGAGTATTCTAGAAAGACTATAAATAAGAGACTCATAATAGGTTCCAATCAAGCTCATTAGGGCTTCCATCCATTATGGAGAGAAACTAATAGAGGAGGTGCCTCTTTGCGAGTTGCAAACCTTTTCGACTTGAGTTGCGACCTTTTGGTGCAACAATTCTTTTCTGAGAAATGGTTACCACCCTTCGGGAACAACTCTTGAGTATCTATAAATACCCAGACAAGTTCCAGAGGTAAAATCAATCAAAAATCAAGTCTTCCCTCCTGAGAATTCCTTCTTTCTTTTTCAAGTCCAAACTTGCGAGTTCTTGCTTCAAGAAATTCGTGAGAGTGTTACTCCAAATTTTTGAGATACATAGGCTTTGTATCGTAGAAGGTTAATTCCTTGAGAACCATTTATACCATAGTGGGAGGAATTAATACCTTTAAAGAAAGCATCATTTTTTGGTGTACCTAACCTATAATTTCTTTGAACTCCATACCCACATAATATACAATAGGGGGTGTGTGAAAGCAAAAAACTTATGGTGGCCCTATTTTTTCCCATGTGATTTTCATTTATTAGAAATATTTCCTTTTTGAGATATTTACTATTAAGAATTAGTAACACAAAATGTTTAGATCAATTAATAAATAATAATGTTAAATTAATTTGAAGTATCGAATTTAAATCTTAAAAAATGCGAGGGCGTTAGAATTTCGGAGACAATAACTTTGCCACATTTTTTTTCCAAACATGTCCCATCCTCCGATGTAGTATTGTTTATATATCGGAATAAAGGTCAAATATGCTCTCTACTATTTTAAAAGGTTCACATATGCTCATGTACTTGAAAATGGTTCACATAATTCCCTCTACTTCTCCAAGTAGTTTAAATAAAATCCTGAAACTATTTTTTCTGTCATCGCCCACACCTCACTAGCTTACACGACGTCTTTGTCTTCTTAAATACGTCATGTCATCTTTCTTTTTTTTCCACCCAAACCCTTCTCCATATACAAAACTAAAAGAAAAACAAGTAATCCAAAAAAAAAATCAATGCCATAACCATCACCCACAAACCAAATGATCAAGTCTCCTCCCTCCACACTTCCATTTCTCCAAGCAGCAGCACATCTCAAAATGAAAGCACTTTTGTAAAACTTTTAATTCCGGAAGAAGACAACGATGAGCCTCATGAAGCCACTGTAATACAACCTATTCGTGGTCGGATCTCCGAGCCCACAACCCGCATCTATAAGCACGAGAGCTGCATTCTTTGACACCCTCAAATCACAGAGCGGGTTGTTCATTGACCTAAACAGCTTCCCAGTGTTCAAGAAGGAGTGCGTGGGGTTGAACTTCGACAAGACAGGCAATTCAGACTATAGTAACGTTAGAGGTTTGAGGAATTATGAAGAGGATCCACGTTGCAAGAAGTCTTTTTGTTAGGAAACACGAGGGCCCAAAGCAAACACAAACACACGAGTAAAGCCACGAACCCAACGAGAAGCACGAACTCACAAACCCAAAGGAACAAACACAAAGCAGAAAGGAGACAAGATATTTGGTTATCCGGTTCGACTATAACGTTTATGTTCAAGGGCGTATTAAGCCATGCAGGTTTTCACTATTTTTTCTCTTTTTGGAGCTTCATTTGCTCTTTTACAAAAGATGTAGCCACTCACTAAATTTGGAACAACAACAAATAGGGTTACAAGGGATATTTATAGAGCAAACAACCATAGGAAGCAAAAGCAACATGCAAGGGTATTTTTTTCCAAGTTATGGCAAAGTTTGTCGAGTTCGTGGTTGAAAACTGATGGCTGGCAGCCGCTGGGGCTGCTGCCTCCAACTTTTTTGCCAGTTCGTTCATCATTTCTCTACCCTTAACTTGACCCGATTGATCTCCTGAATATCCCCGAGCATTGAATCACATCTGATCAACTCTCGAATCGCTTCTTAGGCTCTATACCTATCAATCTCCCACCTGAAGACTGACCTCAACACTTGTCACCATTCACTTGATGACCCTCCTTATCTCTTGGTAAGCCAGATCTCTTCTCAGTTCACTAGACCCGCTGAAGCAATGTTTAGCTTCAGTTTCTCCAAGGTAACCACCTGGGTTAACATGTCCGCGAGATACACTTTCCCGTCAATCTTCTCAAGCCTCAAGATCTTCCTCTCTAAGAGATCCTGTATGTAGTGATACTTCAACTCAATGTGCTTCGTCCTTGAGTGGAAGGCGGGATTCTTTGCTAAGTGTATCGCACTTTGGCTATCACCGTGGTGCACACTTTCACTTTGCTCCTTTTCCAATTCCTCCAAGAAATTTTGCAACCATACCATCTCTTTGCTTGTTTCCGTCACAGCCACGTACTCAATTTCTGCGGTTGACAAAGTCACCACCTTTTGTAACCTAGAGGCCCAAGATATCGCTGTCCCTCCCAGTGTAAACATATAACCATTTGTGCTCCTCTTCTCATCATGATCATTGAATTCCAAGTCTGCATCACAATACCCAAGAAGCTTCACATCTTTGCCCTTAAAACATAGGCACTTCTCAGTAGTACCTCTGAAGTAACCAATGATCCACTTCACTGCGACCTCTTCAACACTTTCCCAATGTACTCGGCCTGTGAGAGAAACATCTTCCCTTCCTCCTTGTTTCTCTTAATCCTCATGCAAAGGATTTGCTTAGCCTCTCCCAAATCTTTCATGGCAAAACCTCTTCGATAATTGCTTCTTCGCCTTGCTCACCTCCCGAGCACTAGACCCTGCTATCAACATTTCATGAAAATAAAATAGGAGCATGATATAGCTCTTGTCAAAACTCTTGAAATAGCAACAACGGTCCACCTCACAACGCACAAACTCAATTTCTTGCATGAACCCATCAAAATTCTTGTACCACTGTCTTGGAGCTTGCTTGAAACCATACAAGCTCTTTCTCAACCTGCACACGAGCTCACCATTACCACCCGACAAATACCCCTCCGGTTGTACCATGTAGATCCTCATCTAGATCACCATGGAGAAAGGTCATCTTCACATCCATTTGCTCCAACAATAAATTTTTCAAAGCCACAATACTCAACACCATACGAATAGTGGTAAGCTTCACCACGGGAGTGAAAATGTTGGTAAAATCAATGCCATATTTCTGTTGAAATCCCTTTACATTGAGTCTTGCCTTCTAATGCTCAGTGCCATCTGCCTCTTGCTTAACGCTAACACCCACTTGTTTTACAATGCCTTCTTGCCTTTAGGGAGTTGGACTAGTTTCCAAGTACCTTTACTCCTCAATGACTCTATCTCGTCATCCATTGTAAGCTTCCACATGCCCTCTTACCCGTTCTCCTGGACCTCTGCAAAATTCTCAGTTTCTGCTCCATTATTGAGTAGGATATAGAAGTTAGCTGGCCAATATCTATCAGGAGATCCACGTTGTCTAGTGGACCTCCTCACCGAAATCACTGGCGGTGGAGAACTTGGTCCCGCTTCCTCCTCGGCCTCTTGGCCATCTCGTACCTCTTACTCTCACTCGAGTTCAAGATGTCTAACTCGACCACCTAATTACTAGAATGACTTCATCGGATACACTCCTTCTGTCCATGTACAACACCTTCTCATTGAATATGACATCCCAGTTTCTAATAACGTTGCAGTTCTTCTCATCCCAAAATCTAAAACCAAAATCATCTTCTCCATATCCAATGAATGTGCACTTCTTGGACATGACATCTAGCTTGCTCCTATCACCTGTATCGACATGAACATAAGAAATATAGCCAAACACCCGAAGGTAGGTTAGATCAATCTCCTTTCTGCTCAAAGCCTCCTCTGGTATCTCATTCTCTAATGGGGTTGATGGTCCTCTATTGATCAAGAAAGCCGCAATGTTCACAACATCTGCCCAAAATATCTTTGGTAGGCCACACTTCAACCTCATGGCCCTAGCTCTCTCATTGATCGTCCTGTTCATCCTCTCCGCGATGCCATTTTGTTGAGGGGTTCCAGCTACTGTCTTCTCTATGCGAATCCCATTTGCCGTACATTAATAATTGAACTCTTGAAACTCGTACTCTACGCCATTGTCAGATCTCAAGAACTTCACCTTAAGATCCGTCTCATTCTCCACAAGGGCTCTCCACTTCCTAAAGGTATCGAAGGCTTCCGATTAATATTTTAGAAAGTAGATCCATAACTTTCTCGTGGAATTATCAATAAAGGTCATGTAATACAAAGAATCACCCTAGGATGCCACCAGTGCCGGGCTCCATAACTCACTATAGACCAACTCAAGCTTCTCCTCCTTCGGGGGCCTACCACCTCTCGAGAAGCTCACCCTCTTCTGCTTCCTGAGAATACAATCATCACATAAACCCACATCCACGGTCTTGAGGCCCGGTAGCTTCCCCTCTGAGTACAACACCCGCATCTCCTTCTTACTCATATGGCCTGGGTGACTATGCCACAAGCCCGCATCATCCGAATCACCTACAAGATTAATGCTATTGATATTTCTTATTGTATATAATATCCCTTCCTTTTCTCCTCGAGCCACCACCATGGCTCTCTTCGTGATCTTCCATGTCTTGCAACCAAAGGTTATCGCATAACCCTCACCATCAAGTTGCCCCACGGATAGCAAATTCCTCTTCAAATTTGGAATATGCCTCACTACCTTTAACAACAACAACGAGCCATTTAGAGTGTGGATTCGTACATCCTCCTTCCCCACAACTTGTAATGCCTCATCGTCTGCTAGATAGACCTTGCCCAAATTGTGCGGGGTGTACCTCTCCATCATTCCTGCATCACTACAAGAATAGAATAATGCTCCCGAATCTAATACCTAAGCCTCCATCGGGCAACTCATGCTCAAGACCAATACATCTCCATTATCTTTTGTCGTTGCATTGGCCGACTTGTCATCTAGTGCCGTGCATTGGTCCCTAAAGTGACCATATTGCTCGCAATTCTAACATTGAACCGAGCTCCTATACTTCTTCTAACCACCCTTCAACTTGGACTTGAACCTCCCCTATTCTTTCTTCCCCTTCGACTTAGACTCGGACCTCTTCCTATTACCCATGCTCAAAGCCGCACTCGAGACTACACCAGACTCTTTCCTTCGGATCTCCTGACTCATGATTAAGTCCCTCACCTCATCTAGCTCGAGCTTCACCTTTTCCGCCGAGGCACTCATCACCGTGACCGTACTATTCCAACTATCGGGTAAGGAACTTAGTAAAATTATGGCTTGTACCTCATCATCGAAGTCAATATCAATCGAGCTCAATTGAGAGATCGTCATGTTAAAATTGTTGAGATGCTTAGCCACCACTATACCCTTCGCCATCCTAAGGTTAAAGAGCTTCCTTATCAAGTGAACCTTTTTGGCCGCCGAAGGCTTCTTATACATCTCGGATAACGTCTTTAGCATCTCCTTTGTGGTCTTCGACTTAACAGTGTGCAGAGCCACGTTCCTAAATAAGGATAAGCGCACCACGCTCATGGCCTTGCAGTCTAGGAGCTTCCACTCCTCTTCCTTCATAGCCTCCGGCTTCTTCTCACCAAGTGGCAAATTCAAGTCCTTTCCATACAAGTAGTCTTCGATTTGCATTTTTCAAAAGCTATAATCCATGCCGTTGAACTTCTCCACGGGTGACTTCCCTTCACCCATCATGGCTGCTCCCACCACTCTCTAAATCTGGGCTCTGATACTAATTGTTGGGAAACACGAGGGTCCCAAGCAAACACAAACACACGAGTAAAGTCAATAAACCAACGAGAAGCACGAACTCACAAACCCGAAGGAACACACACACAAAGCACAAAGGAGATAAGATATTTCCCGGTTCGACGATAATGTCTACGTTCGGGGGTGTACCAAGCCAGGGAGATTTTCACTATTTTCTCTCTTTTAGAGCTTCACTTGCTCTTTTACAAAAGATGTAGCCATCCACTCATTTTGCAACAACAACAAATGAGGTTACAAGGGGTATTTATAGAGCCAACAACCCTAGGAAGCAAAAGCAACACGCAGGGGCATTTTTGTCCAAGTTCTGGCAAAGTCCGCCGGGTTTGAGGCTGAAAACTGACATGGCGCCTGGCTGCCGCGGGGGCTGCTGCCTCCAACTTTTCCGCCTCTTCGTTCATTATTTCTCGACCCGTCACTTGACCCGATTGATCCCCCGAACGTCCCCGAGCACTGAATCACATCTGATCAACTCTCGAACCGCTTCTCAGGCTCCATACCCAACACTTTCATGGTTGTGATGTCTACGTGAACATTTGGTTCTCATGAATTCTATCAATTAATTGGAATGACAGAGGTACCACTTGAGAAAGGTTTGTTATCCTATATTCTGAGATTATATATAGATTAATTTATATTGACAAGATTGGTGATAAATTGGAATGGTTGAACTTCGACAAGCGGTGTTCTGTTTTGATTTACGCGGTTACAATACACTCGTCCGGCCTTTCCAGTTCTTAGGTTTTAGGTCAAGAGAACTGTTAAGGTATGTTAACCATAAGAAAATTTGCTGGCTATCTTAACTAATTTCGACCCCTCTTTCATGGTACGTTGAAAGTAGTTTGATCTTGGCTTATCTGGTTTGTGGGTGATGGTTATGGCATTGATTTTTTCTTTGGACTGTTCGATTTATTTATTTTTTTTTAATTTTGAAGAAGATGGAGAGGGGTTGGGGTGGAGAAGGAAGAAGTAGGGAGTTAAAAAAAATAAACAAAGATGACGTGCGTATTTAAGATGATAAAGATGCCGTGTAAGTTGGTGAGGTATCGCCGGTGACCGGAAAAATAGTTTCGGTATTATTTGACCCATTTGAAAAAATACGAAAAATCATGTGAATCACTTTTAAGTACAAAAATTCATGCAAATCTTTTGAGATAGTAGATTCACCTTTATCCCTTTATATATCCGCCGGTCATTCAGTTTCGTTTTAGCGATATTTTAATTTTTCTAGTGGTTGGGCCGGGCTTGTATAATATCGTAAAGCCAATACTCATCACATGAAGTCCTGATTCCATCGAGTAGAAAAGGAAAAGACGAGGAAAGTTAAACCATGAGTTCTTTTTTTGGAATCAATTTCTAGCAGACAAGATTATCATTTCCATTTCTATATTTAAACATGAATTGTAAGGAAGAACATACTAACCTGTTCAAAATTAGAGAGCTCGATTAGCAGCAGTCATAACTAATAATTTAATTTATTTCACAGATCTAAACTACAAAAGGGAAAAAACAAAATTGCATTAATTTTTTTTAATATTTAACACTATTATTTCCAAATATTCAAAATTTAGATTTATTTAAATTTGAATTAATTCTCTAACAATTTGATTTAAATGCTCATTGATTTGGCCTACTTCAAACACTAAGATGGTTTCATGGGCTTCGGCCTTTCTGGCATTTGCCCATTGTCTCACAAACTTAACTCGCAAGGAAGGAAACAAATGAGATGTCACCGACTTTTTAAGAAGCAATGTACTATGTAAAGAGCGATTCGGACCATTGACCTTTTTAGCCTCTCTCACTTCCAATATGGGCATAGTAGTTTTAGGTTTACCAGCTAAAGCAAAATTACTGCCACCACTACCCATCACCGATAGAAAGAGAAAAAGAAAAAAAACAGGCGTTGCACCCACGCCCAAATGGAGAAGACGCGTCGAATTCTCAGAATCCGCAGCGGACGACCCGAAAGCCAATATGGGTGCCGAGATAGTATCAGGGCTCGCTTCACGTTCGCATCCGCACAAGACAGCGGCCTCTTCTTTGCCGACACCTTGTAATAATGAAGGTTCTGTCCGCGGCAGATGGAGTTCTTTCTTCGTCGATGGAGGGGTGAACGAGCTGTTTGTCGTCGAGTGGCCCGAAGTAGGGGAGTGTGATTGGTTTCCCGGGCCTTTACCTAATGATATTGAGATGGGTAAATTCTTTGACCTTGACTTGGTGGAAGATAGTACTAGTAACAATGGGTTTTTCGTTGATCTATGTGGTCCCTTTCCCGCCGACGAGTTTCCAGTTCTGAGTATTTTGCCGGGTAGTTGGCGTTGTTTTCATTTATTTTAGGGTTTCTGGAGGTAAATCGGTGGAATATATAGGGATGGCAATAGGCAGGATCCGGGTAGGATTCATAGGATCCATATCCTTATTCTTTTTTTGAATGGTGGACCAAATCCTTACCCTTATCCTCTTTAAAAATAAGGATTCACGCAGGATCTGGGTCCCAAAAAATTGGGCAGGATCAGGGCGACCCGCGGGTTCGTGTTTTTTTAAAACAATAGTTAATTTTTAAAAATTAAATTATCTTTTGATAGTTTTCAAATAGTAATGAGATATTTTCATTCATTAAACAAATCAATAAAAAAAACCAAACAAATAAATTCAAAAATAATTGAAGTCGGATAAGTTAAAATTGAGAATTTGGTATTATGTCTAATAATTAATATACATATATATTATTTTAATATTAATTAAAAAAATTCGGGTAGGATCAAGGCACGATCCTATAGATCCATATCCATGCCCTTATCCTTTTAAAATATCAGGATCTGAGCAGGATCACGGTCTAGACCCGGTCAAAGTCAGCAGATTTTGGACTCTTCAGGTCTAGATCGGGGTAGACCCTCAAGGTAAAGGTCTAATTGCCATAATACAGAATATTTTTGGACGTTGCAAAAAGGTATTTTGTTTTTGCCTTTTAGGGTTTCTTTTGTTAGTGGAGAAGCCGCAATCTTAAATGATTGGGATAAGTTCCCAGGCCCATTTGCGCTTTCAAGGATTTGGTAGCTATTGATGTTTCTATTTCCTCTACAACTCCCATAATTTAGAGAATTTTCAATTTTAACGATGTCTTTTTTGGATCCGGATTGAGTGTAGGGTGAACAAAAAAGCCATATACAGTATAGAGATGCATCAGACCTATCCATAGATCCTAAAAAGTCGCGTCCTTAAATTTAATGGTAGACAAAGGGTATAAGAGTAATTATGACGCGTGTCCACATTCCAAGATAGGGGAGAGAGTGAAGATAGGACCCATATGAAATAATGTCAAGTTGTCCACATCAAAGGCAAATAATGGAGACAAAAAAAAGGCAATTAATGCTTGCCAAAATTTTGTCACATGAAGACAGACAGCTAAAAAAATAATTAATGCCTGAAATTTTTTTAAGTCTCCTTATTTTTCTTAAATGTGGCCTCACTTCTATTTTTTTAAGCAGTTAGGGAACCATAAGTTCTTACTCTGGAATCTGATTGAGGTGATTCAAGTTGCTATATGAAACTGAGACGTATATTTACAACTTTACAGTTTATAATTTCTCCAAATTTGGAGTGGAAGGATGTCGAAAGTACGTTTGAAATAAAAAATTGGTCGAGTTACGATCGACTACAGTTTGTTCCGGAGTCTAATTGAGGTAATTTAAGTTGCTGTGCAAAGATGAGATGATATCTACAACTTTGTAGTTTATGAAAATTTCAAATTCGGAGTGTAAGGATTAGAAAAATTTGTTTGAAGTTAAAAGCCAATCAAGTTGCGGTCGAATGATTTCGGTTGGGAGCCACAAATTTTTAATCCGGAGTCCGATTGAGTTAATTCAAGTTGTTGTGCAAAGCTCAGACGTATATCTACAACTCTAAGTTCATGACTTCTCCAAATTCGGAGTATAAAGGTGTCGGAAATACGTTTGAAGTTAATAGTCGACCGAGTTACAAGCCCAGAGTATATCAAATGGCATGCCGAGTTTATGTCAAATGGCATGCCCAGGTATCTCAATTGGCATACACATGTTATATCAAATAGCATGCCCAGGTTATGTCAAAAGGCATGCCCAGGTTATGTCAAATGGCAGCCCATGTTGTGTCAAATGGCATGCCTAGATTATGTTAAATGACATGTGAGGTTAATATTTAATAAAACTTATAATAAATTAAATAATTAATCAAATAGTAGGCTGATTACGATTAAATGGGATGCCTGGTTATTAAAATAGCATGCCTGATTATTAAAATGGCATGCCTGATTATTAAAATGGCACGCCTAGTTATGATAAAATAGCTTGTTATATTAAAATAATTAATACTTATGATAAAAAAATTAAATAGTTAATTAAATAGTATATTCGTTTATGTTAAAATGTCATGTCTGGTTACGTAATATGGCATGCCCAATTACGATAATATTGATTAATACGTACAATAAAAAATTAAAAAATTATTTAAATAATATATCAGTTTGATTTATTTTTGTATAATATACGAATAATGATCAGATAAAAAAATAAAAAAATGGTGGCCACGGGCCCAAGCCCCCACCACCCCCCTCACATCTTCTCTCTCTCCACTATGGGATGTGCACGCATCCCTAATAAATGACAATTTTGTCCATCCTGTTTGGTACGGAATACCGGATTCCGTGCCAAATTCGGGCCCGTCTTTTTTGCGATGAATATATTTTTAAGTGTTAATGTTCAAATTGGAGATATTCTTTCAAACAAAAGAAAAAAGCCAATGGGTCTGGGACTTTAATTTCCTAAATGAAACGCTAATAACAATTGGGTATGGTAAATCTTTGCAAAAAAGGAAGATATCGGTTATGCTAATTTTTTTAATATATATTTGTTTGTTTTGGTATCCAAAATTCATTAGTTCGACGAATCAGGAATATGTTGGTGAATGTATCGCTTGACTTAGTCCGATTAAGTAAAAAAGAAGAAGAAGATTTATTACATTTTGCATGGACCTTAGTTTTGGACCAGAACATTACAATCCCCAACTTGAATCGGCCCATGTCCAATTACAGGGCAATGAGACCTATCGTCATGTCTAGCGTCATAGCTTCAAGTCCGTGCGCTTTTTAATTGTTCTTTATGAAATGCTCGTTGCGAATCAATTTGTTTACTTGTACTCTTGTGAAATTTGGTGCATCTCCTCCGACGCTCTTACATGCGGATTCGCAATTAGATTTGGATGGATACGTCATGTCTAGTGGTTTTCATTGGAGGGTCGCATAGGACCTTCGAAAGAGACGAGTAAGTAATGCAACTTTATTTTCATTATATTTTAAATCACATTAAATTCAGATATTTATTTGACGAACAAGTTTTAGGTTAATAGTGAATAAATTATCAACGAAATTTCTTTTATCACTTCTAGCAATACGCGTTCGAAAGTTAACAAGACCATAGACAAATAAAAAGCACAGGAAGCAAAGGTGAAGTGCATAAAATCCACTTGATTGAGAAGCAAACGAAACAAAATAGACCCACCGAAAAAGTCATAAAAAATATGGGGACAAGGAAGACCCATTTCAATCTCAATTTCATTGTGGTCGATAATTTTAAGCTTCATTTGCACGCCAGGGCTACCGAAAGCAAATTTGCGGTCCAGTCTCGGAGGATAAGGTCTCCCAAATACCAATCAATCTCCATCCCCTACCTTCAATTTAAAACCAAATTGTACCATACATTTGTTTCTTTTTTCCTATACTACACCAAATATTTACTTTCCTTCGTAAAATATCAAACAACCAACAAATAATTAGATCAACATGTGCAAAAATTGTACTAATTTATTTAAAAGGTCTCGAATAAGTTTTCCATAGCTATATAAGCAATCAATCCCCATCCCATACTTCCAATTTTAACCGCATTTGTAGCCAACATTTGTTACATTTTTTCTATACTATACAACATATGTTTTTCCTATAGTAAAGTATCCAACAAGACAATTAATGCAGCTGGATACAGCACTTGCAGCATGTACGCACAAATGTGCAATACGGCACAGCATTAGGTGGGTCCCCCCCAAAATATCCCATTCTGAAAAGTCACCGAGGTTCTGAGTTTTTACTAACACATTCGGAACTTATTTATGAGTAATATCTAATGATATTTATTTTCATTTTTAACGGAATTCACGCCTCGTATCAAAACGGAAATGGATTCGGTCCTGGTCCTTAAAATCTCACCAGAACGGGCCTAGTGATTTTATAGGCCGTTGGATAGGATTTTAAAAAAATTCTAAACTCATTGAACAATCTTAAAGATATCATGGTAATTATGTCTTTTCACTCACATTAGAACTCATTTCCCATTTTCATTTGTTAGGCGGGAGATTGGAGAGAGAAAGAGTGAATATTTTCAAAATTAAAATCCCCCAATTTTCTCCCTAAAAAGCGCTTACGAAATTGTAAGGCAAAATAAATCTCCAAATTTCATCATCTTCACCCATGTCCAGTAAGGTTTGTTTCTTCACCTGTTCCGGCAAGGGAAGGGACCTGTTGTCGTTGTGGGTATTATGTTTAGGAAACCGTCAAGTCCGACGCCGACGAGGTGCAGTCAAGGGGCGGATAAACTTGTTCACCGGAAACGACGACATGGCCGGAGATGGAGCTTCCACGCTTCTTGACCCGCGACGCTGGTGGACCTCGACGTCGACAAACGGGACGTTAGATCTGGATGGGCTGACGAGCGCCATTCTTGGTTGGGAGACGGAGATGCCTCGACAGTGTTATAGGTCAACGGTGAGAGCGACGAGGGAGCGGCGAGGTGGTTTCAGTGGAGAAGGAGATGGGAAGGTAGCTCCATCGACCGTGACGACGCCGTTATTGGTGTAGGTCCATTGACCGCGATGATGCCAGTGAGGGGAAGGTAACGACAAGGTGAATTCCCTCGCCGGTCCGTTTAATCGAAATATGTTCCAATGATTTACTTGATTATATCGAATAGTTTATTCGATTATATCGAATAATTTACTTGGTTATATGAAATTGTTTACTCGGTTATATCAAATGGTTAACTTGGCTATATCAAATAGTTTATCCATTATATCAAAATAATTTACTCGGTTATATCAAATAGTTTACCCATTTATATCCGAAGGGTTTACTTGGCTATATCAAATGGTGTCATAACCCAAATTCAGGTCGACTAGACTTCGACTCTTTTAATCGCATTAGAAATCTAGCCAGCCTCAAGCATATTAAAAATTTATAATAATAAGGTTTTAAAAGTAAAATTAAAACTTAATAGTCTTTAATTTCACATTCCAAATTTACAGCTTTGACTTATTAAACAAAATTCATATAGTCTTATTAATTACATATTACTAAGATCAAAGTGAATTGTGTAACTACAGAGCTTCTATATAAAATACAAAATACAAACCAGAGATCTCGTTACTAGTCCTGAAGAAGAAAGTGGACTAGACACGATCATAATAGATCTCCGAGCTAACACAACTGATGTATGAGTTCTTGCAAAACTGGTGAGAGGGGGTGAGTGTTTTGGAACACCCCATAAACAAATAACATATGCATCACACTTTATTTAGCCACTCAATGTACATCGAACCTAAAACATGCATATAACTAACTATGCAAATGAATCATACCGGTGCAAAAGCCATACTTACCAAATGCCAAACAAAACATATAATCACAAATGCACAGAAATATGAGCAAAATATACAACCTCTCATACCGTCACGCAATTTGACACATGAACACATAAACCATAAATCATATCACAGAACTGACAAATATTCGGCAAGATCTAGATAGTGTCACTCCAACCCCGACACGAGGATACCATATTTCAAAGGCGCCATCAGAAACCAACCCCGCCGGCCAAACAAATCATATCAGAATCTATTGTATCCTCAGTATATGTGCACATATGCCAACATTCCCGATTGGTCACGGGTAGATCTCTGCCTACTAGACGTCCATATCACAAAGCGGAGCCATCCATATCATAGACTTTTATATCATAACAAATTCGTAGGCTCCAAAACATATCAACTATTTCCAATGCCCACTCGGGGCCAAATTTATCAAATATTCACAAATCATAATCTCACATCATATGACAAATGCACATTATACACTCATAGAATCATATGCAGATAATGACAAATAAATAGAGTGCACCAAAGAAACCACGAGTCACATATTATTTGTTCAAGCTAAAAACTCGGATTGTTGATCCTTTCGAATATTCACAAAATATTCTTCTAAAGCTCCTCGGTATGTATTGTAAAACCTATCATATTCGAAATCTCTTGAGAACAAAGCAACCATATTTTATTTCTACTTCCATTAATACCTTTTAATCTATTCTTCTTTACTAAGAATAAGTATTCGACTAAGTAAATTGCTTCTCTCTTTCTCGATCCACCTTGTGAATTAATTTTTATTAGTTTAGTTGGTTCTTCTAATTAAATTTCAAGCTTATCACGGACCCATATCTCTATCTTCACCAACATCTCCACTAACCATGTTAAGTTTCCATGCAAACCTTGACAGTTGTGTAGAACTAGCTGTCTTTCTCTCCTAGTTCCAATCTTTTCTTTCTTCTCGTATAATCCTCCTTATTTCCTCATCTAATTTTATTTTTCTGTACAATAATTCCTTAGTTTTCTAGGTACGTATACCATGGAAAATAAAAATAGTTCTTCCAATATCTCTAATTGATTGAACAAATTTCAAATAGATTGCTAATTAATTGTATTCCAAGTATCCTTAAATTCATCTTATTATTTTACTTGAAACATCAACATTCCAGCTTAAATAACTTGCCTAAGCTCTCGCTTCATCTTCTGTACAAATTTTGGTTCGTCTTGTCTAACACAATAGCTTCTTATATCTACATCTACATATGTATTCACCAAATTTTTTTCAGTCTCTCCATCACATCTTCTATTCATTTTTTTTACTTTGCCTCTTAATACTCTAGCTAATGAATAATGCATTTCACTTGAAAAAGCTTACCTTGGTTAACCGTTTATTCTTTCTCTGCCTTAGCCCCTTCTTCTTCTTTTTCTTTCCCTTCTATGCTTCTTTGTTTTATTTTATTATTTTTAATTTCGGTGAGTGATGAGGAAGATAAGCTCACCCCAACTTTTCACATTTATATTTGAAATTTTTTTATCGGGCTTTGGTCTTAAGTTGCCACCTTTTAACTTTCTTTTTCTTCTTCTTTTATTACTGCCACGTTTTACTTTTTATTTATTTTTTTAAATTTATCTAGATTCATTTAACCCTTCAATGGAGGATTATTTTATTCTTGTTTTGGTGGCAATTGTTCAATTTTGCCACGTTTCTTTCTTTCTTTCCTTTTTTAAAGCTTATCGTATTTTATTTTATCATTCCCTATCTAATAAAATCGTTGGAAACTTACAGAATTCAGATTTATCTTTCTACTAGTTAAATTACTTCCTCATATAAATTTAATTATTGATCAACAATTGATATATATAGATTATCGAATTTACCAAAGCAATTTAAAATTCTTTAATTTGAGGTTAACTTAATAATTAATCGGTCCAATTGTATCTAATCATATTTTTAGTATTTCTCGATTACCAATTTGCAGTGTTATTTCCCGACCGAGCATATCATTATTTTATCAAATGACTTAACATACTTTATTAAACCTAATTAAGTATAATTCACATGGTCGGGTATTATAAATAATTTATCTGATTATATCAAATAGTTTACTCGGTTATATCGAATGGTTAACTTAGTTATATCGAATAGTTTACCTATTATATCGAATAGTTTACTCGGTTATATCGAATGATTTACCCGGCTATACCGAATGGTTTACCCCGGTATATCGAATGATTTACCCTGCTATACCTAATGGTTTATCCGGCTATACCGAATAGTTTACCGGCTATATCAAATAGTTTATCTAGTTATATCAAATGATATGTCGTGTTAAATAATTAATTTGATAATATTAATTGTAATTTTTTTAGATGAATTTAATCGAATATATGTTCAAATGGTATATCTGGTTATATCAAATGATTTACCCGATTATATCAAATGATTTAGTAGGTTATGTCAAATTAATTAAATAATATTTATCTTGAAAAATAAAATTTTGGTTAAATCTAAAAAACGTTGACACGTTCGATTAAAAAAGTTTTTGTTAACCATATATTTTTCTTTCTCTAAGTGACACGTTCCTTTTTCCCATTTATTATCTAGCGCGTGCCTCTACTCTTTTTCTTATATTTATTTTTTTTCTATATTGTCCCCTTCCCTTTTAGTCTAGAACCGCCCTGGAGAAATATTTACACGACCGAATCCGGTGCCGACTAAAACCTCTCGATGTATTGCTGAGTGCATAGAAATTTAATAGCCTCTTTATCACCTACCGTACATAAAACTGGAGACCCAAGTGCCTATAAAAGCAATAAGAGAGAACCCCCGAAGCAAAACCACAGTAGTGTGCTCCCAAAATTTTCTTCCCAGCTTCCATCCATTGCCAGCAATGGCAACCTGTCATTACCTCAATTCTCTCTTACATTTGCTAATCTCATTTCTCATAATCTGCCAGAACCTGTCCCCAGCATCGGCGCAAGCAGACAATTACATAGTTCACATGGACTTGTCTGCCATGCCTAGTGCCTTCTCTGGCGGGCACAACTGGTACTTGGCGACACTCGCATCGGTCTCCGAAGAATCCGAGACCGATGCGAAACAAGTCCCCTCTTCCAAGCTCATCTACAGCTACACCCACGTGATCAATGGCTTTAGCGCCAGCCTCACTCCGGGGGAGCTCAATTCCCTGGAAAAAACTCCGGGGTTCCTCTCTGTTACTAAAGATTTACCTGTCAAGCGGGACACCACTCGGTCGATCGAGTTCCTGGGCCTGAGCTCGCAGTCCGAACCTTGGAAGCTCTCGAACATGGGCGAGGGTATGGTTATTGGAATGGTGGATACCGGGATTTGGCCGGAGAGCGAGAGCTTTATGGATGACGGGTTACCCGAACCACCGAAGAAATGGAAAGGAGAGTGCGAGACGGGGACACAGTTCAACTCGTCGTTGTGCAACAGGAAGCTGGTCGGAGCACGGTCTTTCAACAAGGGCCTGCTAGCCAGGGACCCGAATTTAACCATAGCAATGAACTCGGCCAGGGACACGGATGGACACGGTACACATACGTCTAGCACAGCCGCGGGGAGCTTCGTGGAGGGCGCGTCGTACTTCGGGTACGCCCCAGGAACAGCCAGCGGGGCGGCCCCCAAGGCCCACCTCGCAATGTACAAGTCGCTGTGGGACGAAGGCACTGCGACGTCCGACATCTTGGCCGCTATTGATCGGGCGATTATCGACGGGGTTGACGTGATCTCCCTCTCGTTGGGGTTGGATGTTCCGATGTACGAGGACGCCATCGCGATCGCTGCTCTTGCTGCCGTCGAGAAGAACATTTTCGTGTCCACTTCGGCCGGGAACGAAGGGCCGGACTTAAAGTCGCTTCACAACGGGACACCCTGGGTGCTGACTGTGGCCGCCGGGACACTCGACCGCGAACTCGGAGGGGTCTTGAAGCTCGGAAGCGGAGAATCCGTGTTCGGACTCTCTCTTTACCCCGGAAACTTCACAGCAAGCCAGGTTCCGATCGTTTTCATGGATTCTTGTCTCAGTGTCAAAGCATTGTCCAAGGTTGGGAAGAAGATCGTCGTGTGTCAGGACCGGAACGGATCTCTGACCGATCAGTTGGAGAATGTCCGCCACGCCAATGTCTCCGGAGCCGTGTTCATCAACAATGCCACGTTCGATGACCTCGAGTTCCTATTCCGGACCACATTTCCCGCCATATTCGTCAACTTCAAGGACGGAGAGCCCGTCCTCGATTACCTAAAGACCGCGACCCGGCCACGTGGGGCTATGGAATTCCGGAAGACGAAGGTGGGTGCCAAGGAAGCTCCGGTGGTGGCTTCATACAGCTCCAGAGGCCCATCTCCGAGCTGCCCGTTTGTTCTTAAACCTGACGTTATGGCTCCAGGAGACCTGGTCCTAGCTGCCTGGCCTCCAACGTTCGCGGTCGCCGAGGTGACCTCCGGGCTTCTGTATTCCAAGTTCAACATCATCTCGGGGACCTCCATGGCCTGCCCGCACGCGACGGGGGTGGCGGCTCTCCTCAAGAAGGCACACCCCGGGTGGTCGCCCGCCGCGATCCGGTCAGCCATGATGACCACCGCGGACACAATGGACCACGTCCCCGAGCCAATCTCGGACACCATGCATCCCGCTAGCCCTCTTGAAATGGGAGCTGGTCAGGTCAACCCGACAAAAGCACTAGACCCCGGCCTAATCTACGACCTCAGTCTCACAGATTACACCAAACTAATATGTGCATTGAACTTCACCGAGAAGCAAGTCAAAACCATTACAAGGTCGTCTAAACCCGACTGTTCCAACTCCTCCCTCGACCTCAATTACCCGTCCTTTATCGCCTTCTTCAACGGGGTCAACTCGTCGAAACTGACCACCGTCCGGGAATTCCGCCGGACGGTGACAAATGTAGGTGACGCTGCATCAACTTACACTGTCAGCGTGACGCCTATCAAGGGATTAAATATCACTGTCGTTCCGGACAAGCTAGTGTTCAAAGCCAAGAACCAGAAGCTACGCTACAAGGTGGCTATGGAAGGCCCCGTGAAGTTGGAGGAGACTGGGTTGTATGGATATCTTCGCTGGGTCGACGAGGGTGGGAAATATGTGGTCAGGAGCCCTATCGTGGCTACATCTCTCAGCTCGGAGATGATTTCCTCTAATTAGAACAATTTGAGTTGTTTAATTACACAACACTTGTATCTTATAAATTAATTGGAGCTGGGTATCACCGCTAAATAAGATTATTAATCTGGCTATGTCTATCTAATATTGAATCAGATACAAATTAACATCGACCGACATTGATGAATACTATAGTATTGTTTTGCTTGATGATATCAGAACTTATCAGTAAAGTGAAGTGTCCAAATTAGTAAATTTTTATGAATGAGAAAAATTTACATACCTGAAATTCAATTTTTATAGTGATGAAAAAAAGTACAATTTAGATTTATGGGGAGTTATACATTTGCATATTAATAATAAGACCATTTACTATTTTTGGAAGTTTAATTTTTCACCCAGTGAACCATATAGCCAAGCAAAATCGTATCTCAATATTTTAGATTAGATAAAATAATTGTAACATACAATATAAATTTCTATAAATTTTTTATTCAAATTTTCGCAATTTACGTTACGGAAGCACCGATCTTTGCACAATAATGAGGAGTGATGTCAATTTTCACAATTTCCGGAGCATGAACTTTGAATCTTTATTTATGTTCATTAAACTTAATTCGGTTAGGATGGGAAACCGTCTAGCGATTAAAATATTCCGATGATCGTAGATATACATCTTAGCTGGTTATTTGTTTTTAGCTGAAAATGTATGAACAAGAAAAGAGAGGGATAGAATCAATAATTGAACAAAGTTATCACAAAAATCAATAATTGACCAAATGATTATAGATATGAATTGTACAATGTAACACCCACCGTGGCTATATTACAAAACTTGTTACCGACAAGACGTAGCTGCTTGGGACATGTCGAAATCGGGGTAACCCGCATTTTGGGACACTCACAATTGAGAGACGACAGATGGTACCATTTTCTTGTTTGCATGGATGATATATTATTTGGTACAGATAGGCAAATCCAACGTCGTTATATAGAATCTTTTTTCTATATATATTTTTTTGAGAAAGGTTTTCTAATTGGTCGGGCGTCATTTGTTGATTAGTTTGTTACCTTGGTCGGAATTTTTTAAAATTAAACTGATCACCTGTATACCTTCTTGTATTATATCGGGATGGCCGCGCTATATATCTGTCGATATTATATAATGATGTTATCTGATTCAGATTTCGATTAGTCAGTGTTATAATGTTCATATCCAATTTAAAATTTTAAGATAATGGGTTGGTGGATTTTTCTCACTTATATAGGCGATGTGAGATTCTCAACACACCCCCCTCAAACAAAACTCATCAGGTCAAAGATTGCACATACTTTGACTTCGCCAACATGTGAGAAAAGGGGGTCGTGCGAGCATAACAATAGGTACGGGATCAACTTGCTCAGTTACCATGTTGGAATCTCCATATTCAACCCAAAACTTTAAGACAATGGCTTGGTAGTTTTTCATATTTATAAATTTGTCTTCTACTGTTGCACTAAGCGATGTGAGATTCTCAACAGTCAGTTATAGATATTAGTGGTTTTTGGTAGTGTTGGGTATATCAAAACTCAAATTTGGCTATGCAATGAGAGTTGGTTCAAGTACTAAGAGACTCATGACTCGAAAATAGAAGTGACAAATGCCCAAGGAATAAATACCTGTGGTACCCGATTTATTATGGAAAATCACAAATTAAATACGAAAACTAATATCTGGTTTAAATATCCCAAAACAAAAAAAGCGCAAGGTTTTGACTATTTATTGAAAACCATAACGATGCATGCAGCTCCCTCTACGACTCCTACTCATAATCCGAAGCCCCATGATCTGAAAACATATACAGAAATACTTGTGGTGAGTCATAAACTCAGTAAGAGGATCACATCAATAAAGAATCAACACAACTCGCAATCGAAACACAAATCAACTCGGATTAGCCAAATAGAAACAATAATAGAACGGAGCTCCGGAGTCCACATAAATTATTACGGGATCCTCGTAGGGCACAGATAAATACCCCCATTCCCGCAAGGAGGGCCCAGAAGACGGAGGGTATCCCTTCCACGAGTACAGATAGTCCACACGCTCCTCGTTCATTCAATTACGCACACCTCAGATTACCCGGTAGTCCCTTTAAGTGGTGTACGCAGACTACGAGGCCCAGAAGGCATGGGACAATCCCGCATGTCAGAACTGATAATAGAATAGAATACGGAAGTCATACATAATGATTATTAAAGCTGAAAATAACAGTGCATCACGTCAATTCAGAATCCAGAACATAAACACTCAAGCATACTCGGACAGAATCCACTTACCTCGTGCAATCCTTAATCTCAGTCTCTAAAGTTTCCAGATCACCCTTCCAACATCACCCTAAAGTCCTATACGAATTCTAGGTTAATTTCTGAGAGAAACATGCACTCACAGTCGAGGAACGACAATGGTAAGACTTACCCTCCGATTTCTAAATCATTGGCTCGTTCCCTTAAAGATTCTTTATTTGCTTGATCATTTTTCCACCTTTTGAAAGCATGATTTGTGAGTCTCCCATCAATACACACAAATCAGATTAAAGTGGCCCAAGCTTACCCTTTATCACCAGCGAGTCTCTTAAGGTCTCATTCGCCCCACCACGTTCTCCTCGGTCTGGATGTCCTCTTCACCTTTACAAGAGGGGAATTTTGTGAGTATCTTTGGGGTGGTAGTAAAGGGGGACAGCCAGCCTCTATTTAAAGCTGATTTCTAGTCTAAAACCCTAGTTTCATCCTAAGGCAGCTAGGGTTAGGTGAAAATTTTCCATATGCTCCCCAGGTTATTAGAAAGGATCAGAACGCTATCAAAACTTTAATAACTTATCACTAAGGTTTATTCATTTATTACATTCTTCCTCCGTTAAATAAAGTTTGTCCTCAAACTTACTTATCTGATTGAAGAGGTTCTCGACTGCAACACTCGTGCAACAATACGAGGGAGCCATCACTCGGGGGAAATACTATTATGCAAATATATTACTATATTATTAGTACTGTACATTAATAAAGTAAATTACCAATAACATAAAAGATATGTTAACTCCTTGATTTTTCCACTTCTTTTTTGCTTATTGTTTATTTATTCCATTTTTCTTTCTTCCCATCCAAAACAAGGGACTAAGATTGATAAAGTGGGATGAAGTTCTAATCTGGGGACCTATTACTTGAAACATGTTTAAGTTACATGAATTTAGGTTTTCCGTTTTCGTTTTATTTACCAGACCAACAAGTATTAACAACGTACATAATAATTTAATAATTTAAATATTTTAATTAAATTAGAAATAAAACTACTTGATACGAAGATATAATGAGTGCGTTCAAAATATATTTATATGTCCAAACAATGATCAGGTCAAAACAATTCTTACATATCCAAAATGTCAAATTTAATAACTAAACCCAAAATATATACCATGTTTAAAGTGGCATAAGTTATATTAATTTTAGGCAAAGCTTGTCATATACTGAAGAATTGAGCCGCTTGGTTCATTCAATACTGTAACGTGGTTTAAATAGCCTTACAAGCAATCAACCTTCCGAAAGAAAATAGGAAGGAAATCAAATTACAAACGTAAAAGATAACTAGATATGGACCAAGTAATAAAGGGCTTAGGTAAATGAGGGACGTGATCTCTAACACTCTCCCTCAAGTTGAGGCACGAGGTATGGAAGTTCGTAATGTCCAACTTGCCAAGCAAATAATAAAAAACACTAATGACAAAGCGCTTTGGTAAAGATGTGTGACGACCCAAACTCAAGTCGGTGACCGACGCTAAACTTCGACTCCTTTAATCACACAAAAAATCTAGCCAGCCTCAAAAATATTAAAATCCTTCCTAATCGTAACCATTAGATTTAAAATTCTTATATTAAATATTGCTCTTGAAAATTAATTACTTAAGTTAAAATTAAATAATCTTTAGTTTCAAATAATGAATTTACAAAATATAACCCAACTTTTGTCTTATCAATATATTCTTATTAATTACATATTCTCAAGACTAATAACAAATCATGTGACTACGGAGCCTATAGATCAAAGAAAAAAATACAAACTGGAGATCTCAAGACCACTCCCGAAGAACAAAGTAGACTAGACATAATCATAATAGATCTCCAGATCAATACAACACATGTACGAATTCCTGCAAAACAGGTGAGAGAGGGGTGAATGTTTGGGGAAACATTCAGTAAACAAATAAGATATCCAGTGTACTTTATTTAGCCACTCGATACACACACATACCTAACACATGCATATACTAACATGGCAAATGAGCAAATGAATCATGTAGATATGTACATTATCCAAAAGTTACTTACCAGATGACTAAATACATCACAGAAGCATGAGCAAACTACGCAACGTCACATTCCGTCACGCAATTTGACACATGAATACACGTAATTCTAAAATCAAATCACAGAACTGGATAAACATTCGACGGATCTCGAATGTGTCAATCCCACACCGACATGAGGATACCATATCTCAAAGGCGCCATCATATATAACCCTGCCGGCCAAACATATCATATCAGAATCCATTGTATCCTCAGTATATGTGCATATATGCCAACATCCCTGGTTGGTCACAGGTAGACCTGCCTACCTACTAGTCGTCCATATCACATAACAGAGCCATCCATATCATATAGTTCTTCATATCACACAAATTCATAGGCTCTAAACGAATTAAATATATCTAGTGAGCAAATCAAATAGTTCCCCCTCGAGACTAAATTAATCAAATACTCACAAATCATAATTTCACTTATAAAGCTCATATAACAAATACATAATATGCTCTCATAACATCGTATGCACATAACGACAAATAAATAAAGTGCACCAAAGAAACTACGAATCACATATTATTTGTTTACCGATTTTGGTTTGACAAATAATTTGAACGGTCGATCCTCTCGAACATTCTAAAATATTCTTCATGAGCTCCGCATAATGTATTCCGAAGCCTGTAACAATTCAAAAATCGTTTTCCTCTTTCAAATAAAGGCACGATATCAATTTTTGTGCTGCTAATACCTTTTGCTTTTCCTATTGAGAAAAGTTGCAATCTTTAGTAAAATTTCCTTAGGAATCCATTAACTTCAGCTAATGTATCAACTTCTTCTCTGTCTCATTACGATTCATGACATTTTGCAATCTATACTTGCTAGTTAAATAAATTAGTTGCCTTATTTTCTTATCCACGCTCACTACTCTATAACAACTCCTCCTTCCTTTTTTTTGGGCTTGCTTTTTACATCTTCTCAAAGGTTCATCTGAGTACAAATAATACCTATAAATTCCAACTTACTCTCTCCATTGAAATATTTACTAACCACAGTATACAACCACGTAAAGCCACACTTCATATTCTTTTTTTTTCCTAATCTGATTTTTTATTAACTAAAAACAGTTCCTTGACTTTCTTAGTACATACAATGCAACAATTGTAGTGCTTCCAATCTCCTTAGTTGATTGAACATGCTAATTAATTTTATACCAGCCTTTTGTAAATTCATCTTATTTTCAGTACTCCAAATATAAACCTTGCAAATTAATTAACTTGCTAAGATATCCAAGCAATTCACTTACCATACTTTGCTTTCCTTTGTTTCGGTTCTTTCCTTTTATTTTCTCTTTTGTTTTCCTTGCTGGCTTCTCCTTTTCTTTAGTCCCTTTTCTATCCTTAATTTCACACATTTGTGTTTGTTTATTTGTTCGGTGGAAACCATAAGAATGAGTGACTTTTAATCCAATAACCAAGTTATAATATTTCCACCGCCTCTAATATTTACTTTTGATATGTCATGATTGAGATTCTCGTAGGCCATCCACGTTTTACTTTCCCTATTTTGGTGTCATTTTTAGTTGGTGTCAATTTTTACAAATGTGCCACGTTTTACTCTTCTTCATTTTGTACTTATCTTTGTTAAAGTTATCCAAATTCACTTTCATCTATCATTTATTTTGTCCCTCGCTGATTTATTTTTATTTTTAATGATTTAGTTGAATTGATCTAAACTAGAGCTCTTACCAACTTCTTTTAGATTATAATTATGATAAATTTCTGCAAGATTTTATATCTTGCCACGTTTTCTCTCTCTCTTTTTTTCCAAATATTCTGATTCATATTTTCGGTGGCAATTAGTCTACTTTAAAGTTTTAATGAACATAATCGTATCCAACATACTTAAAAATATTCGGATCACTTGCTATTTTTTAATATCATATGTTATTATCTTACCGAATGAATTTACATACTTATTAAACCCAACTAAGTTTAACTAAAATAGTTGAGTATTACAGTCTCCCCTCCTTATATAAATTCGATGACCAAATTTACTTAAACAAAGTTTAAATACCTATCTTTCACATAGATGAATACTTAATTATTATCTTCTCTTATGTCTACGTAGTTTGCGAATAATTTTTCACTCTACTTTGTAATTCATAAGTTCTCTAATCTGCAGCTTTCAAAATTTTCTTATCCAAAATTCCTTTTGGCACATCCATGACGTCAAATTTAACTAATCTTAACCTATTTGAGGTTTGAATAGGATCATATAAATTCAAAATATGTTGTGGCAACGCGAATCAACATGTCACTATATGCTTCAATCCTCAATTAAGTCAATGTATCTAGGACTTCTTCAAACTTGGAATACATGGTTCACTTGAATAAATTTTAAAATCCTTATAGATGATCTTTGTTCACCCATTTATTTCCCAAACTATTCCTAACTAATTTATACCCCTTTTGTAGAAAAGGGAAGTCCAATTAACATTCATTATTTTGACACAATCACTAGAATTCCAAAGAACTTTGTAACACGAAGTAACTAATTAACTGACTCATTCTTCTTATTTTAATTGATCACAAAATTGATATTCTTATTTTCTCTTATTTACTATAATATTCACCAAAAGTATATAATTTATTAGTATCTTAACTATATAAGAAAATTTTTAACCTCATGTTATATTGTCAAATCTTACGATACTCATTCTCCCTTTCTCAGGTAATATATTAAGCAACATGTATTTCTTCACATTTAATTGTATTTCCTTCCATCTCTCTTTTCTTGTAATCTCTTAAGTATAAAAAATTAGACTAATCTTTTCGATCAAAGTTTCAAAAATTTATTTTTTATACGATCGTTCTTCTAGTTTCACCAATTACTTTCAATTATCTGAATTTCTCATCCAATACCATAACCCTTATAATAAAGGGTACATTGATCTTATGTCTCGACTATACTGGTATATTCACAACCACTAATCATCCTGTCACATTCCCAAGCAGAACTTCACGAACTTTCAAACTTATTATTTTCAATTTTATGTCTCATACATTTCAACTTTTGTGTAATTCCAAACATAATACTTTCTCACATTACCAAGAAATTAGTCATAACTTATATTATCTCTTTCCTTTATTTTTCTTAGACTGAAACTAACTTATACGTAATACTATTTACCTTTGTTATCTCCATATATCTCAAATCTTTTGTTGTACTTATAGTTGTTACAATAAATTTATCTTAATTCCATTTCTTTTTGTCATGCATTCGATAGTTCTACTCAATCCTTATTCAGGTCATCCCTTGACCATACCTTTTGGTAGTTTTACCCACATTTATTCAATCAAACTAAAAATGCCAAAATCTTACTTACATTTGATCCATTAATTCTCAAAGGCTTGCTTGTCATTGTGACACACCCAAAAATATTTTTGTTCTTAACGTTGTATGTATCTATTGGTTGTTGAAAAACAAAATTACTTCAATAACTAACCATATCACTTCATCACCTCCAAAGATCAAATTTTATCATAATCTTCCAATACTTTAAATCCACAAACACCTTGTCATAGATACCTATCTCCCAACAATATTTTCTTTACCACCATAACCTTCACGAGGATAAACTTAACATAGAACTTATAGTTGCATGTAAGTTCACAACGTCAATTGTAATTCCTTCACGTACTCTTCTAAATAATCCATATACACCAAATATTTCTATAAAATTATTAACTTATCTCTCATATACTTAAGCACTCTAATGATAATCCTTATCACAAATTTTATCGTATTGATGAATCAGATAATATATCACTACCTCGTAACATATATATACTGAGTTCCAAAAATTGTAGTAAGTATGTCCTTTTCTGTTAGCACCATGACCTTATGTCATTCATCTCACAATCAAAAGAAAGTATCTTAATGTATTTACTAACCTACAAGAACTATGGTTCATTATGTTTTCTTAGCTCTTTTCCTTTAATAAAATCATACTTTATAATGGTACAAACGTTAACATTTTTCTCATTGTAGAGATATCATATTACTCAATCTTCCAAATATAAACTAGTTCATTATCCACTAGAACTTCTTAAGAGTTTTCTTTCATAAGTTAAATCTTGCTACTCTTGGAGTTTTCCATCTCCCTGGCATTTTCTTAAGTTTGAACCAAATTTTATTGTAGCTTGTCTTCATACTAATACAAATTTTATGACTATTAAGTTACACACATATCTTATCACTTCACATTTCAAAATTTTGCACAATCCTATATAGGTTCCAAAATTTACATATCATATGTACTCCTATTCTCATATTTCTTTAATCTTTATTTTTTAGAGAATTTTATTTTATTTTTATTTTCTCTATCGACTTTAAGTCATCTCAAATTCATGTTTTACTAGTCAAATATTTTCGTTCATTTCTCTCCGAGTAATATTATAGTTTATGATTTATCTCAATTTTCTCTTCTACCAATAATATTAGTTTCTCGCTCTCTCATAGAGCTTGCATAACATCATTTCAATATTGATGTGCTTATTGTAGCTATAAACTATCTGATTTATAGATTATCAAAATTTTGTCATAACTCTACCTCACATTCTTCAAGACTTAGATTATATGCATCAGATCATTATCTGTTTACAAAAAAATTCTTTACTCAAATCCAGATGGCTAAAAGCTTTCCTTTAGCCTCCAAAATCTCTATCTTATATCAAATTATAAACTTTTGTAGTTTCGTCAAAACTATTGACCATTTATAGTTTATGTTGTTGAACTACCTTGTCCATAACTATTGAACAGATTATCTTAACAAAAGTTCTCTTTGCCAAAATCTATAATTATTCTCATATTACTTTCCCAATTTTTTTTTTCAAAATTTCAAAGTACACTTACTTTCTCATATATTCTCCTTCCAACTAACTTTTTTTCATAACTTCCTCTTTTCAAACTTACTTCAACTCAAAAACAGATTCTCAATGCATAGCTAAACAAACTTGAAGAATTCACAAAGGCATAACTCAAACATTTCGTGAGACTCAAACCAATGGCCCAATATATATATAGGAAGGGCAAAGTGGTAATCAATCACTTCATCAAAATCTCACCCAAGGAAGGATTTTCATATATATATATAAATACATATACTCAAATGGGCTCGTCAAAGGAATATATATACAAACATGACCTAAATTCTCACCAAAATGTAGAGTAAATGCCTCGTCATATCAACAATGTATCACATAAGTTCCTCACAAAAGAATCTCTAACAACATTCCAATTCATCACACCATCATATTTAAACAGAAATAAATCTCTGTTGACACCGAAAATATTAAGGCACGAGTAAACAACACAAATGGAAGGGATATAAAGATATGGGAAACCCATTACAAAGAATATCCACTTACACAAGTGATGTATTTAGTAGGGCAACACAAACACTTTCTAGATTCGGATAGAAAATAAAATGCATATGACAAATATATAATAACCATTAACGAATGAAGATTATGAAATGTCATGCCTTCATACATATCAATATATATGGTTGTCCAGAGTCTTTCCGTAGTGAAGCAAACGTCAATCAGCTATTATATCCTGCCGTTGGGCCATATCGGGTATTATATCCCCCTGTCGGGCAATATCGGGTATTGTAACTCCCCGCCGAGCCATATCAATTGCTTCACTAGGTAGCCCCCTAATGTATGGTCTCATTATTTTTACATTTATTTCAATTTATCATTCCAAGTAATTTAATCAATAAGACCACTACAAATACAAATCACAAATTTAACAACATAAACTTTCATAAAATAGTCCACAACAAAATGAACAAACAACATCAGAATTCAAAGGATCGAAGGATTAGGAAGATGATCAACAACAAGACATGACAAATCCTATGCTCCTTATCACAATATAACATACTCGACTAAATAATTCAAATAAGACTCTAACCTAGAGCTCTGATACCAAATCTGTCACGAACTGAACTCAGGTCGATGACCGGCGCTAGACTTCGACTCCTTTAATTACTTAAGTTAAAAATTAAATAATCTTTAGTTTCAAATACTGAATTTATAAAATATAACCCAAATTTTGTCTTATAAATACATATCAATATGTTCCTATTAATTACATATTCCCAAGACTAATGACAAATCATGTGACTACGGAGCTTCTAGATCAAAGAGAAAAATACAAACCGGAGATCTCAATACCACTTTTGAAGAACAACGTGGACTAGACACGATCAGAATAGATCTCTGGATCAATATAACACATGTACGAGTTCCTCCAAAACTAGTGATAGAGGGGGGTGAGTGTTTGGGGAAATATTCAGTAAACAAATAAGAAATACATCGCACTTTATTTAGCCACTCGATGCACAAACATACCTAACACATGCATATACTAACATCGCAAATGAATCATGTAGACCTGTACATTATCCAAATATCATACTTACCAGATGACTAAATACATCATATAATCACAAAATAGAAACATGAGCAAACTACGCAACGTCAAATTCCATCACGCAATTTGACACATGAACACAAAATTCCAAAATCAAATCAAATCACAGCACTGGACGAACATTCGGCAGATCTAGAATGTGTCACTCCCACACCGACACGAAGTTACCATATCTCAAAGGCGCCATCATATATCAATCCGCCGGCCAAACATATCATATCAGAATCTATTGTATCCTCAGTATATGTGCACATATGCCAACATCCCCGGTTGGTCACAGGTAGATCTGCCTACCTACTAGTCGCCCATATCAGAGCCATCCATATCATATAGTTCTTCATATCATACAAATTCATAGGCTCTAAACGAATCAAATATATCCAGTGAGCAAATCAAACAGTGCCCCATCGGAACTAAATTAATCAAATACTCACAAATCATAATTTCACGTTATAAAGCTCATATAAAAAATGCACAATATGCACTTATAACATCGTATGCAGATAATGACAAATAAATAAAGTACACGAAAAAAATCACGAGTCACATATTATTTGTTTACCGATTTTGGCTTGACAAATAATTTGAACGGTTGATCCTCTCGAACATTCTAAAATATTCTTCATGAGCTCCGCATAATGTATTCCGAAGCCTGTAACATTCAAAAATCGTTTTTCTCTTTCAAATAAAGGCACGATATCAATTTTTGTGCTACTAATACCTTTTCCTTTTCCTATTGTGAACAGTTGCAATCTTTAGTAAATTTTCCTTAGGAATCCATTAACTTCAACTAATGTATCAACTTCTTCTCTGTCTCATTACGATTCATGACACTTTACAATCTATACTTGTTTGTTAAATAAATTAGTTGCCTTCTTTTCTTATCCACGACTCACTACTCCATAACAACTCCTTCTTCCTTTTTTTTGGGCTTGCTTTTTACATCTTCTCAAAGGTTCATCTGAGTACAAATAATACCTATCAATTCCAATTTATTCTCTCCATTGAAATATTTTGTCACCACAGTATACAGCCACGTAAAGCCACACTTCATATTCTTTTTTCTTCCTAATCTGATTTTTTTATTAACTAAAAACAGTTCCTTGATTTTCTTAGTACATAAATCGCAACAATTGTAGTGCTTCCAATCTCCTTAGTTGATTGAACATGCTAATTAATTTTATACCAGCCTTTTGCAAATTCATCTTATTTTTATTACTTCACTATTGTATTGCTCTCAACACAATAGGTGCACATGTGAACCACGAAACTTCTCGAATGTGATCGATAATAAACCTTTTTGCTTAACGATATTTTTTTCATCATGATCCAGCCTATTTTTCCAGTCGGCCTTGCCAGGTCGAATCAAAACCATAACCATTTTAAAGACTTTCCAAGCTAGCAACACTGAATCATACTTCCAAAATATATTTAGGATCTTAAGGGTAGAGTTTTGAAAACCATAGTTCTTGAAATTGGTCTCACACCAGGGAAACCGAAATCACTTAATAATTAATTTCCCATCCATTGGTCCTAAAGCACACATGACACAATACATGTGCTATGGTGTTCTTTCCTATTAAAGGAGCACATGTCATTCACAAATAACACCATATTAGAGCATCATCCTAGGTATTTAGTCTTCCCGAAGACTACTCTAGGCTATAAAGACAGAATTGTGGTAAGTTCTACTTACTTCTTACCATTGGATTCCATATAATCCCATAAGTTTTGATAACTCATTTAATGTAGCAACTATTGCTTACACATAATTTTGTGCTTTAACAAGACTGCTCTTGTAGTTAAGTAAGACATCATTCATATTTTAGAACAGTCACTCGATATTTAACAATGTTCTAAAATTACCTCATCTCAATCAAGAATCAACTCATAACTCCCACTGAGGTAAGCACCCGTGTGAGTGGGCTACTTCTCTGTCCGCCATGCATTAGTAAATGTTACCATAAATAACATTCACACAATACGTATTGCTGAAAACAATATTATATTGAACAACAAATTCTTTAGAATATGAGCAAAAATACTAAAACCTTCGTAAACCCAGAGACATGACATATTTTTCAAACACATATTTTTTAAAACACCCTTGGACATTGGGTTTGGACCATATCTTGTGTAGATATATTTTTTATGCTCGCCTTCTTACACGCAACCATATCCCTAACAAAGTGATATTTGATGTCGATATGCTTTGCTCTGCTATGATACCTATGATCTTTAGCAAAAGCTATCGACGCTTGATTATCGCAAAATAAGCTCACTGGTTCTTTTGAGCCAGTTAGGAATAAATGGCTAAAAAATCTCTTCAACCATACCGCCTCTTGTACAGCAGCTACAGAAGCTACATATTCAGCTTCTATAGTTGACAGGGAGACACACGTTTGTTTCTTGCTACTCCATGAAATAGCACCCCCGCCAAGCAAGAAGACATATCCTGATGTGGATTTCTTCTCGTCCACATCACCCCCCTAATCGGCATCGGTGTAACCTCTCAATTTTAGGTCTTGACCTTGATAACACATTGAGTATTCTGCAGTCATATTCAAGTTCTTCATAATTCCCTTGACTGCTTTCCAATGTGCATTACCTGGATTAGACTGTATCTACTCGCTATCCCAACATCATAGCAAATATCTGGTCTTGTACACATCATTGCATACATGAGACAACCAACCACATTAACATAAGGGATTTTCATCATATCCCTCTCCTGCTGAGCTGTTTTAGGACACGTGTCTTTATTGAGATGGTGACCTTTGAAAATTGGGACATATTTGAGATTACTATCATTACAATTGAATTATTTTACTACTTTGTGGATATATGTCTCTTATGAAATAGACAATAGCCTTTTCGAACGATTCCTCGTAATCTTAACTCTGAGTATGTAATCAGCTTCACCTATATCTTTCATTTCAAAGTTGGACGAGAACCAAGCTTTGAGCTTGATAAGATATCCCATGTCATTTTTAGCTATTAGTGTGTCATCTACATATAACGTAATTATGATAAACTTCTTACCTGAGCGCTTAATATAGACACAATGGTCTTCGATAATCATTTTAAAGTCATACAATATGATCGTATTATGAAAATAAATATACCATTGTCTAGAAGACTGCTTAAGGCCATAAATTGATCTTTTCAATTTGTAAACCATATGTTCGCTGCCTTTTTGGATGTAGCCCTCTGGATGGACCATATAGATCTCTTCATCCAGTTCTCCAATGAGAAAATCAGTTTTAACATCCATTTGATGTAGCTCAAGGTTCAAATTTTCTGCGATAGCTAGAATAATCCTAATGGACGCGAATCTTACAACAGGTGCGAAAGTCTCCTCATAGTCAATTCCTTCCTTTTGTGAAAATCCTTGGGCAACTAAGCGAGCTTTGTACCTTTTGATACTTCTGTCTACTTTACGCTTAATTTTTAGAATATATTTATTCTCAATTGTCCTACGTCCCTTAGGTAGGTCAACCAGTTTCCAAACTTGGTTTTTCTTCATGGAAGCCATCTCTTCCTCCATTGCTTTACCCCATTCATTCTTCTCGGGAGATGATAAAGCGTCAGAAATATTCTTAGGTTCATCCCCATCTTGCAGGATTGCTAAAAGAATCTCACTTGGACCATTATGTCTTTTTAATGATACCAAGAAAGCATTTGCAGCACCTTCAATCTCAAATCGTCAGCGTGGAATGCTAGTTCTTTTAATTCTATGAATTTCCCAATTTTGATAAACATCTCTCATATATTCATCATAACCTGGAATCGTACTCCCACTGAAGCAAAAATTCATACTCCCACTAGAATTTGGAATTGTGCTCCCACTAAGATGGTGATCATTTGGATCATGAACTTCCAGATCAATTGGAGATGAAAAATCTTGATTTTTCTCCTCAATAATTCTCCCACTCTGATGGATTGATCTAGATGATTCTGGCTTATTAGCTTCATAAAAGGCAAGATCATTAGTCACCTCTCCCAATTTGAGAAAATCTTTTTTCAAGAACGTGATATCTCGTGATTCAAATTCTGTCACTTGTCTATTTTCTAGTTCGCCCCCGAACACCTATCCTTTTGATACTTCAGAGTATCTTATAAAAATACTCTTTCTAGCTCTCGATCCTAATTTACCATATGTACTCGAGGTCGAATGGACGTAAGATGCACACCCCCATGATCTTAAGCAGCTCAGATCGGGTTTCTGAGTTGTCCACATTTCGTAAGGGGTGGTAGTGACAGACTTAGAGGAAACACGATTTAGAACATATGCAGTGGTAAGGAGCACATCTCCATAAAAGAATATAGGCAAATTTGCCTCCACCATCATAGATCTAACCATGTCAAGAAGGTTCTATTCCTTCTTTCTGCTACCCCATTTTGTTGAGGTGTATAAGGAATGGATAACTGATGTTCAATTCCTTTTTCTTCACACAGAGCTTTAAATTCATCAGAAAGATACTCACGACCACGATCATTTCGTAAGGCCTTAATCTTTCGATCTAGTTGATTCTCAGCATGATTCATAAATATCTTGAAACAACTTATTACTTCTGATTTATGAGAAACTAAATAGATTTGACCAAATCTACTATAGTCATCTATAAAAGTGATGAAATAATATGCTCCATGTCTTGCCCTCACATTCATTGGACCAGAGATGTCGGAATGGACTAATTAGAATGGACCATTGGCTCTAGTTCCCTTTCCAAATGAATTTCTTATCAGTTTTTCTTCTAGACAACATTCATAAGTAGGTAATATAGCCTTTTCTAAATTACCGAACAGTCCTGCCTTAGCTAGACGATTCAAGCGATCTTGACCAATATGGCCCACTCTAGAATGCCACAGCACAACATCATCTTGAGACGTTTGCAAAGTAGTGATAAAGAAAAAACTTGAATCAGGTAAATCACAAAGATCAACATTCATGATTAAGAAACTATCTGATTTATAACCAGAACCATAGAAAATATGTTCCAAAAACAACTGAACGAAATTATTCTCAAACAACCAACGAAAACCAAGAGACATCAAAGCTGAAACAGAAAATTAAATTCTGTCAAATTTTTGGAGCATATAACACATCATGTAGAAGTAGGGTGTGTCCTTTACGTATGCTCAATCTACATGTACCTATCCCATTGACATTTACACGTGCGTTATTGCCAACATAGATAGATTTTGCTCCAACCTGTAGTCGTCAGAATTCAACAAAAGTACCACGGTCCTTTGTCACATGGTTTGTCGCTCCTGAATAAATCACCTACATAGGATGACTTTTAGTTAGAAGGATAGTACTAGATACATACAATTTACTCGCATATGAGTGAATAAGATGTACCTTCTTTTTCTCATTGCAATCTTTTGCAAAGTGACCCTCATGTTGACAGTTGAAACATTGTACTTTTAAAATGTTGTACTTCCATTTTTTCTTCTTTCCAGAACTATTCCCATTAGTTCCAGAAGTTTCATCTTTGTTCTTCTTGTTTTTCCAGCTTTTCTTACCTTTGCCCTTATGGCCCATCTTTCTCTTGCCTCCTCTGAAGCTAGACCCAGTCATTTGTGCTTCTGGGTGGACTCTAATTGCTAGGAGGCGATCCTCTTCTAGCTCGAGGTGACGGGCCATGTCATCAAATGTCATAACATTATCAGCATGGGTAAGAGTCATTTTCATGTGTTTCCAACTTGTAGGTTTGGAACAGATGATAGCTTGGATCTGTTGCTCATTAGTAAGCACGTGGCCAGCCTCAGCTAGCCCACTGATCATATTTGACACCTGCCTGAGATACATTTTCATCGAATGATCAGGACGCTTTTTGTAGGTATCAAACCTTAGAGTCAAAGCTCGCAACTTTGAAACAGAAAGCTTCCCGAATCTTTCTTTAAATGCATCCCAAAGGTCTTTGGCATTTTCAAACGTACAAAATTGCCTGGTGATGTCATCCATTATGGTACTTAGTAACATGAGTCGAGCAGTAGAATTCTTCTTTTTCCACGCTAAATAGGCATCTTTATCACGCCTGTGCTACGGGGTGTTGCCAGTTTTAGGTTTGACCATAATTTTACTTATGATCTCAAGAACATCTTGCTCTTCTAGCACATACTGAATCTTCATACTTTAATTATCATAATTATCACCGTTGAGCTTCAAATTCATGTTGAGCTCGGCGATAATTGATTTTGAAGCAATCGACATGACTATTGGGAATCATAAAAAATGTATGAGGAGTATGTTTCAGCAATACATTATAATTTACTATACATTGCGATATAAAGTTTTCAATTACCTCGAATTCGAAGTAGGTCACGGGTATGTTTCCCCTCGCCCTCCGAGAATTAATTTCAAACTTTAAATGATTAAAATTCTTTAATTATAAATTCAACATGGTAATAATTAGCAATTAAATAAACAAACTATTTAATTGGAGAAACACACAAGCGTCTTTATTACAACCACAAAAATACATGAAGTTTTATACACATATGTAGAAAAACTTTCTAACAAGACTTAAACCCATATAAAAGATCTACGTATTATTAAAGAAAATATTTCTATATATGACGCGGGCTGGCACAGAGTTCATGATTGTCCACTTGCTAGGATAAGGGAATTCGAAAACATATCCTCGAGTGCAGAAGCGACGTACTTTACTTCCACTTGGCAACTTCATTCAAGTATTATGACGAATTTCCTCTAAAATTCTCTTTCTACTCACATATGAATCAAGACGTTCCACAGCTTTCCTATGAGTATTCCCAGTGTCGGGAGACAGAAAAATTTCAACATTTTCTGTAATCTTCATTGTAGCAAGAAGATCAGTGAGCATCAATAGCCAGTTATATCCGCTGTTATAACCCCCAGCCAAGATACATTCATATCTCATTGTGAACTGAAACAATATGCTTGGTAAGCACTTATTCGTTATCTCTATGCACCCACCGAGAGATACGACGCTTTAATATCTTTTGGCACATGTTGTTTGTCATTGCAACAACCTCAGGCTTGACACACTTTCTTGGACAACACATCATCTTCATTGATAACCTGCATCATAATGCAAGTCATTTGGGTCAACTCATAAGTAGTTCCAATTGATTGAAATCACAATTTGAATCATATCAATGACAAAGTGCATAAATAATGTTCACAATATAGCCTTTTATTGCGTGATTTTTTTAAAGTCTTGTAATCTTCCATATTCTTAGTGTCTTAACTTTTAAAATATTGGAAGGAATATATTTTAGAACTTATTCTAAAACATATTTTGATTTTTAAAATCATCATGATAATTTTAAAATCAAACTTTATCAAAAGATTATTCTAAAATCCTTTAAACATTAAATTTTATTTGAATAAAACCGATTTTATTCAACCAGGCCAAATAAAAATAGGCCTACTTGACCATTTTGTGAAAATGGGCCGCGTGGTTGAGGCGTCCAAAAAGCCTGCGTTGACTCTAAGTCAAAATGTTGGACGGGCTGCAAAATTATGATTAGTATTATTATTTTAAAGTCCCCCATCTCCTTCCCCAGCGCCGCCAGCCACCAAGAGACCCATAGCCGGTCGCCTGTGGCCCTCCGTCGGCGACCATACTTCGCCGGGATCTAACCACTTTCGGTCACTCCATCGCACCTCGCCCTATCGTTGTCACACCGTCATGCGTCGTTCGATGCAGCAATGTCTGCGTCGCTTGTGGTGGATCCTCAAATGCCAAACCCTACGTGTCGTCGGTCCGACTGGATCGAACGACGTACGACGTAAGTAAGTCAACAGGATCGACAACCTTCGAATTCCCAGACGAATTTGGGAAGGAAATTCAGGCGATAGAAACCCCCAATTCAAAAATTAGGGTTCTATGGATTTGGGGATTTTATTGGATAATTACATATTAATCCTTTATATTTCTTTCTATTTTCAAATAAGGCAGATTCCTTATTCGTGTTCAGTGCATATAATATCAGTTTAGTCCCACAGGTTTAATGTGTGTGCGAATAAGGATAGCGCCCTTAACCGCATTCTGCGAGCATAATACAGATCAATCCCTAGGGGTTTCTAGCATTTACAAATAAGGACGAAGTCCTTTTGTGCGCCCAGCGCACAACAACTTTCAGTTTAGTCTCTAGAAATTTTCAATTATGCATATGAGGACTACAGAAACTATAAACTCAGAAATAGTTTCACTAAAATCCAATTTTTGAACAAAAAATTAAACCATACATTTTTGTTTCCAAAAATTCATTTCCAACAGAACAAGAACCCATCTCGCTCTGATACCAATGAAGGTTCTTATATAATTATAGTTCTTAAACATATAATTAACAACTTTAAATTAATTAACGAACGAATTCATTAAATCGTAAATACACTTACTTGTAGAAGCGTAGTATTCTCAGGATCGCAACAGAGATCTGTCACTAGTCAGTTCTTGTTCCCGTACGATCGAAACAAATCTGGTTTGGGAAGCTTTTCAATTTTCCCTATCTTTTGTGCGAACAACAGTAGAGTGTCACCTTGATGTGGTGAAAGTCATCAGTTCATTTCTTTTATCACTTAGGAGCCGTGCAAGATGAAAGTCTGATCCTCTTCCCTAGGGATCCCAGATGAGGGAACATAGGGCCCGTGGTCGTAAATTCAGATGACGAAGAAGAGGGGGAGCCCGTGGTCGGAGATCCAGACGACGCTCCACTAGCTATTAAGAAGTTGAAAGAGGCAGAATAATTTTGATGAATTGTATCCGCCTTAGAGTCGAACTAAGAGAATTCTAAAAGATCAAAGTCAAAACTTTGATTCGTGTTGTGCGTGATATTTTTCTTCAATATCCCCTTTTTCCAGCTCCTTTTAAGGGGAGAATCATTTTTCTCCCACGTCACCACTAAATGGTGGTCATCCCTCCATGTAGCGAAGCTACAATTATTAGCTTGTACTTGCAAGAGAAGTACTTACAAGCTACTATAGTAGCCTTTGCTTGTAAGAAAAAAGAAACGTGACAACAAGCCTAACTGGAGGTGGCACAAAAAATATGTAGCCTTTTGCCACATTATAGGTTATGTGGCAATAACCCATGATCAAACATGGGTGTAAAACCAACACCAAATATAAACCTTGTAAATTAATTAACTTGCTAAGATATCCAAGCAATTCACTTACCATACTTTGTTTTCCTTGTTTCGGTTCTTTCCTTTTATTTTCTCTTTTGTTTTCCTTGCTGGCCTCTCCTTTTCTATCCTTAATTTCACACATTTCTATTTGTTTATTTGTTCGGTGGAAACTATAAGAATGTGTGACTTTTAACCCAATAACCAAGTTATAATATTTCCACCGCCTCTAATATTTACTTTTGATATGTCATGAGTGAGATTCTCCTAGGCCATCCACGTTTTACTTTCCCTAATTTGGTGTCATTTTTAGTTGGTGTCAATTTTTACAATTGAGCCACGTTTTACTCTTCTTAATTTTGTACTTATCCTTGTTTATGTTATCCAAATTCACTTTCATCTATCTTTTATTTTGTCCCTCGCTGTTTTTTTAATGATTTAGTTGAATTTATCTAAACTAGAGCTCTTACCAACTTCTTTTAGATTATAATTATGATAAATTTCTGCAAGATTTTATATCTTGCCACGTTTTCTCTCTTTTTTTTTGCAAATACATGAGTCTACTTTAAAGTTTTAATGAACAGAATCGTATCCAACATACTTAAAAATATTCGGATCTGTTGAAGTGCAAAAATAACTTGTTGGAAGTTTGGGGTTGATTAGGGCGATCATCGAGGTACCTACATTTGGACATCAACTCGCCTTGGCTGGGTATGCCTAAGGCAGTCTGGCTACCCTCATCCTCAAATCATCTTGGCTACCGTGAGCCTTAGTCTTGGTTTAGGTTACCCTCAACTTCAAGTCAGACTGGGTATCCTCAGCCTCAAACTAGTTTGGGTGTCCTCAGCCTCAATTCAGCTTGAACACCCTCAGTCTCAAGTTAGGTTGGGTTCTCTTAAGGCAAGAGGCCTCCTTTAGGTTAGGCCGAGCACTTGGAGGGAGTGAGAGGGCTTTCTTAAGACATATCAAGTTGGACTTCCTAAGTCTCTCTAAGGAGAGTGCCCATACTTGGTAGATCAGATTTGACACTCAACTCGAACCACATAATGAATTAATTTTTTTGGCCATAAAAAGCTAAGAGGTATATCTCGAACTTATGTTTGAGGGGAATTTCCTAATTTCACATCAAAGAACGTCAAAAAATGCTTCAAGTCTCGATCCTAGTTCTCCTATTTGGGACCATCAGACATCGATTAACTGCCCGTGAATTTTGGCTCGAGCCTTGGATTGTGGTCATTCTTATGGCTATCGAGAGCTAAGAGACAGATCTACAACTTTGTAGTTGGTGACGTCTTCTAATTCAGGGTGAAAGGGGTCTCAAATCATCGCATGACTAACCCAAGGCAGATCGTCGCAGGATTCACCTTGGCCAATCATCGCGAGTTCGTGAAATGAGCGTATCTTGTGACTCCAACCTCCGATTGAGGCGCTTCAAGTTCCTATAGAAAGCTAAGAGATAGATCTACAGGTTTGTAGTATGATTGTTTCGAATTCGGAGCCTAAGGGCGTCAAAAGTCCATTTGAACTCACCTAGGCCGATCATCATAGGATTCACCTAGGCCGATCATTGAAAAATGGTAAAATGAGGATATCTTGTGACTCCAACCTCCGATTGAGAATATTCAAGTTGCTACAAAAAGATAAGACATAGATCTACAACTTTGTAGTTTATAAATTATTCTGATTCGGAGCTGAATAGTGTCAAATATCCGTTGAAAGTCACCATAGGCGGATCATCGCGGGTTTGAGTCCCCTTGGACCATCGCAGGCCTAAAAGGCCGAGGAACATTACAGGCCTAGAAGGCTCGGATCGTCGCAGGCCTAGAAACCTCGGATAATTGCAGGCTAGGAGGCCTTGGATCGTCGCGGCCTCGAGGAGCCCGGATCATTGCGGGCTTGGTTAAGGACGGATCGTCGCGGGTTCCACCCTAGCTGGATAGTCGTGGGATGATAAAATGAGCATATCTTTTGACTCAGACCTCCGATTGATGCAATTGAAGTTGCTGAAGAAAGCTACGACATAGATCTACAATTTTAGAGTTTATGAATTTGTCTAATTCGGAGTGAAACGGTGTCAAAGATCTGTTTGAAGGCAGATATTGGATAGTCGCGAGTTTGATGACCTTGGATCGTCGCGAAGTAGTTGAGGCTAGATCGTTGCATGCCTCATAGAGGCCGGATCATCACGGCAATCCAACAAGCTTGGATCGTTGTGAAAAGGATGAGGCTCAATCGTCGCGGGATGACTTCAGGTTCGATTGTCGCAGGCCTTCCTAAGGCCCAAGCATCGCAAGATGAGCGATCCGGGTCATTGCAAGTCTTGTTTGGCTTCGATCGTCGCGGGTCTTCTTAAGCTCCGATCGTCGTGGGCTTTTCCCAAGGTAGGTTGTCATCCAGCTACGAGTTAAGAGACTCGGTATCGGCGTAGGACTCAGACTAAAAAAGACTGGGTGTGAAGAGACTCTATTGAGAGTAACATCAAGGGAGGCAGACTCTTAAGAGATAAGGATAAAGGCGAGGAAATTCAAGCCGGGCAAGGATAAACATTGGTGGTTCGAGTTAGGCGGGGATAAATGTTGGAAGTCTATTTCAGGCGAGGATAAGCATTGGAAGAGATAGACTTTGAGTCCGGACGAGATGAAGATAAGGCATGACTGAAGATGAGCTTCAAGGACTCCGAGTTCGACTACAAAACTGCTTGTGGTGAGGTTTAGGTGGCCTACCTCTCTATATAAGCAGGGCGTCGGGGAAGGCAAAGTGAGATCACACACAAATCATACACAAAGTATCTCTCAAGCTTTGGCTTTTATCCTTAGTTTAGGTTAGCTTAGTTAATAGTCTTGGCTTCGGCCACCCCCTATTACCAGTAGCGTTAGACCAACCATGGGACGAGCACTTCGGGCCATCACGAGTTTGTTGTTGCATATTTTTATCCCAACATTATTTTTGGTACCCTCGATGGGACCTAGGAGGACGTCTGGGAAGAATACGACCAACACGGCTCATCCCAACAAGGAGTCGGCCTTCCTGACTACCCAACCTGGTACCCGGAGGAACATCACCAACACGGCTCCTTTCAAGGAGCCGGTTGATCAGATCGCCGCCTTGTGCAGGGCGATTGAGGCTATGATCGCTCGGATGGAGCAACGGATCGAGCATCTAGCGGCCAACCAAAAATATGCTGGCGAAGAGACTTAAAAACACTTTGAGGAGGCGATGAGACGTAGTGATGAGGTCTCCAAGCATAGCGAGGAGTCCAATCAGAGACTCTCTAGTCAATCCGAGAAGTCCATAACTATGTGGATACTATAGCTCAGCGGCTAGCTTAGGACAATAATCAATACGTAGCAGACTACTTTCACCAACACTCGCTCCAGGCTATAAGAATCGAAGTGTCTAAGTCGGTTGAGACTCAAACTACGGGAAATGGTACCTACACTATGTTACCTATACGTGCTGAACAACCCAAGGAGCAATTGAAGATCGGTGCCTTGCCCTACGGTAAGACACCAGACACATCAAAAGTGGTTGGTCGAACCCTACCGGCTGAGACCCTAACCTACACAATATTCAAACCATCCTCAACCAAGGGGACACTAGGAGTGGATACTACGGGTTAGTACTAGACTGCTCAGATGAGGGCTAGTAACATCATGACCGAGCAAAATCAATCTCAACCACCTGTTGCCCTAGACATGTCATACCCATCTAAGGTCGAGGTCAATTAGGGTTCCTTCGAAAGGGGGAACGTCTGGAAGAACGCTCAATATGAGTCAAGATTCTTAGCTGCTACCCCAACTCCTCAATTTACCTTCTTAAGTCGAGGGCAGCTAGATGAGGAAGAAGAGGTCAATCGTTAACTCACCTTAGACACTACCCAACAGAGGCAGGGACGACAGTTGCCTCTAATCAAGGACATGGAAGACCTGATCCCACATCAGCCTCTCAAGGCGCAGCATAACTTTGATCAAGGACCCCAATAGGAGTGTGAAGCACATAACCGAAAGGAGGTTGTTATCGAGGTACTCAGGGATATGGGGATTGAAGCAAGGCATGTCCCATGTCCTAGGTTTACCAAGCCATACCCAGAGACATATGATAGGGAGCCTTTCCCAAGGGGGTACCACGTCCCTGACTTCATCCAATTCTTGAGTGAAGACAATCAAGCATCGACAGAGCACATAGCATGATTTATGATCCAGTGTGGCGAGACCTCAACCAAAGATGCGTTGCTTCTTTGCCAATTTCTGATGACTTTAACTAAGATGGCCTTTGCTTGGTACATCAGCCTTTCGCCAAGTTCGGTGGGAACCTGGATGGAGATGGAGCAAAAATTCTATAACGAGTTCTACCGGGTAGCGCCAACTATAACCATCTCGACCTTCGCCCATATACAACATCTGGAGAGCGAGTCTGTAGAGGAGTTCATATTTTTCTTTCGAAAGGCAAAGAACCGATGCCCGACCAACCTCTCAGAGTCTGAACTAGCAACTTTAGCCATACAGGGGCTCACTTTTTGCCTTCCGAAGAAGTTAGGAGTTGAGAGGTTCTGAGACCTATCTGAGCTGGCGCAAAAGGCTACGATGGAACAACATCTGATTAATGAGAAAGATAGGAGGAGGGTTGTCTCCTCAAAGGGTAAGGATCAGATTTTGGAAGAGATGGTGGCTGAGCTCACCCAGGGTAAGCCCTACGAGTGTGAAAGTCTAATTCTGAAGAATATGTCAATACCCAGTGAGTTCACTCGCCCGGGTACTCAGCCTAATCAACACAAGGGCCTCAACGAGGTTGTGAAGGAGTACTCGTTCGACATCACTAAGGTCGATAAATTTTTTGACAACCTTCTCAAGAACGGCCAGATCACCTTACCCAATGGGTATAAGATTCTAGACGAGAAGGAACTGAAGGTGGTCAGGTTTTGTAACTGGCATGCGAGCAAGTCATACAATACCGCCAACTATGTGGTCTTTTGCAACCAAATACAACAAGCAATCAATGATGGCCGGCTAACATTTGCCAAAGATCAAGAGGAACTGGCTTCCTTGATTGCTCCAATCATAGTGGTTGGCCTTAGAAGAGGCCGACGACAAAATAAACCCAAGCGAAAGAAGACACCCTCAAGAAACCTAAGGGAAACACTCGGGGGGCAAGGGAGACATTCGGGAGGCAAGACGGGCGTCAAGAGGATCAGACCTCAAGGATGCCCAAATACTTCTTACCAAGGGTAGTAGACAACAAGTGGAAAGTTCACTAACCTCGCATCAAAGTAGACCTCCATCATGCTCCTTATCAACGACTAGGCATGTTCCACCGACTAGGAGAGAAAAAGGTCATACTGGAGCCACCTACACCTCGAGTCTTGACAAAGACTCAGAGGCATCGCCTCGAAAGAAAGGTCCAAGCTCAGAAGCAGATCACTATGGACCTCGAGAGGCAACTGGCTGACAAGAAGACTCATCATGAGGAACAGAAGGATCTTCTAGCTCGACCTGGGACACGGCATAACTCAGCTTCTTGTAGAGGTTGGCCTAAGGAGACTGACATCCCCAAGTCCGATAAAGATAGAGCGCCAATCAAAGTTAATGACCAGGCGAAGTCATCTGTCGAAGACCTTCGAGAAAAGCTAACCCGTATGTGGGTGCCCAAGGTCAGAAGCGGGATCCACCCTAAAGATACCCCTCTGGAGGTCCATGCCAGCCAAAAAGAAGAGGAGGTCTTAGTTGATCATGACACAGGGTATGTCAAGTTCGGAGAGTTTGAAAGGATCCCAATCAGTTGAAAGGGGAATAAGGTCGTGGTTGATCTTGACACGAAGCATATCAAATCTGGAGTGAAGCTGGAGGATAGTATAAGCGAAGATGACCTCAGTAAAGATGATAATGATATGTCAATCAATATGGTCTTTACCCTTCCAGTGGCTTTTAGGCCGAAACCTTATAAACCAAGTCACCTAGAGGGTGACGTAATTGAAGAAGATGTGGCTAAGGTTGAGATAGGAGAGAGGTCCCCAGCGGTACCAATAGCGCAGAAATTCAGCAACATCATCATGCTCGTGAGGCCTACTCAAAAGATGTGTGAACACCTAAAGCCGCTTTATATCTTGGCACACATCTTTGGTAAGCCGATTGATATAATCCTCGTTGATAATGGGGCAGTTGTCAACATCCTCCCGTATGCACTCCTCAACAAGCTAAATAGGGAGAACGAGAAGTTGAGCCCAACATATATGATGATGATTGACGTTGCCGATAAAGGTACTCACCCTGTAGGTGTACTCATTGCTGAGATCACTGTAGGTTCCATCACTCGAGAGGTTCCATTTTTCTTCATTGAGGCGAAGACCTATTACAATGGCCTACTAGGAAGGGACTGGATCTTTTCAGGCCAAGTCATCTCATCTTCCCTCTACCAATTCTTGATCCAATGGAAGCCTAATGTTAAGGTGGAGGTCATAGCCACTAATGAGGACCCCTTACAGGTGGCTACAAATTGTGTGAAAGTGGCTTTCTATTACGGCTCCATCATACCAGCCAGCATGGTACAGAATGACATAGATGGCCAAATTACTGGATATGCGAGCTCAGTTGAATGGGAGATTCCCTCTTCTAATTGACCAGCGCACCTAGGGGCAAGTGCTGCAGCTTGCTCACCTATAAGGAGTAAAGACATAGAAGAGGTGACAAGGCGATTGGTGGTCTACACCTTGTCACAATATGAAGTGACCGAGTATGTCTTTGTAGATGATGGCCAAGACCTCCTGGAGCTGCTGAAGATAAGTGACAATCACTCCGCTCCATGTAAGTTGAATGATACCAAGGTTAGGGTGGAGAACCATCTTGAAGGAGTTACTCCCTCATCCTGATATGATGATCTCTTAGGCCGGATATGGTCTTAGTCACTTTTCATTATCTTCATCTTTCTCCAAGTAAACTAGGTGACACTAAAGTTGAAATAAAGAACCTTGTGAAGGAGGTACTACTACGCTCATACAAGGTCCCTATCGAATATTGACCATCGGTTAGCAGAATATCGGCTTTACCCAGTACCTATAAGATGATATTGCCCAAACTCACACAAGTATACATGCCTTCAATTCTCCTTGACCATTTGAATAAAAGGCAAGTGAGGGGCATTGTTGAAGTACAAAAATAACTTGTTGGAAGCTCGGGGTCGACTAGTGCAATCATCGAGTTACCTACACTTGGATGTCAACTTGCCTTGGCTGGGTATGCCTAAGGAAGCCTAGATACCCTCATCCTTAAGTCATCTTGGCTACCGTGAGCCTTAGTCTTGGCTTAGGTTACCCTCAACTTCAAGTCAGACTGGGTATCCAAAGCCTCAAGCTAGCTTGGGTGTCCTCAGCCTTAATTCAGCTTGGACACCCTCAGCCTCAAGTTTGGTTGGGTTCTCTTAAGGCAAGTAGGCCTCCCTTAGGTCAGGTCGAGCACTTGGAAGGAGTGAGAGGGCCTTCTTAAGACATATCAAGTTGGACTTTCTCAGTCTCTTTAAGGAGTGCCCATGCTTGGTAGATCAGTTTTAACGCTCAACTTAAACTTTAAAATGAATAATTTTGGCCATGAGAAGCTAAGAGGTATATCTCCAACTTATGTTTGAAGGATCTTTCCTAATTTCACATCAAAGAGGGTCGAAATAATGCTTCAAGTCTCGATCCTAGTTCTCCTATTTGGGACCATCAGATATCGATAAACTGCCCGTGAATTTTAACTCAAGCCTTGGATTGTGGTGATTCTTATGGCTATAGAGAGCTAAGAGATAGACCGACAACTTTCTAGTTGGTGACTTCTTCTAATTTGGGGTAAAAGGGGTCTCTAATCATCGCACGACTAACCTAAGGCGGATCGTTGCAGGATTCATCTTGGCCAATCGTCGCGAGTTCGTGAAATGAGCGTATCATATGACTCCAACCTCTGATTGAGGCGCTTCAAGTTCCTACAGAAAGCGAAGAGATAGATCCACAATATCGTAGTATGGATTTCTCTAATTTGGAGCCTAAGAGCGTCAAAAGTCCATTTGAAATCACCTAGGCCGATCGTCGTAGGATGGTAAAATGAGGATATCTTGTGACTCCGACCTCCGATTGAGAAGATTCAAATTGATGCAGAAAGCCAAGACATAATTTATATCTTTGTAGTTTATGACTTTTTCAAATTTGGAGCTTGAGAGTGTCAAACATCTGTTGGAAGTCACCCTAGGCGGATCATCGCGGGTTTGAGTTCCCTTGGATCGTTGCAGGCCTAGAAGGCCTCGGACCATCGCAGGCCTAGACACCTCAAATCGTCGCACGCTAGGAGGCCTTGTATTGTCACGGCCTCGAGGAGCCCGGATCATCGCGGGCTTGGTTGAGGCCGGATCGTCGCTGGTTCCAACCTAGCTAGATCATCGTAGGATAATAAAATGAGCATATCTTTTGACTCAGACCTCCGATTGATGCAATTCAAGTTGATGCGAATAGCTAGGACATAGATCTACAACTTTTAAGTTTGTGAATTTGTCTAGTTTGGAGTGAAAAGATGTCAAAGATCTGTTTGAAGGAAAACTTTGGATAGTCACGAGTTTGATAACCTCGGATTATCGCGAAGAAATTGAGGCCAGATCGTCGCGGGGTTCATTGAGGACGGATCATCGTGAAGTAGTTGAGGCCAGATCGTTGCGGGCCTCATAGAGGCCAGATTATCACGGGAATCCAGCAGGCTTGGATCGTCGCAGACAAGATGAGGCAGGATCGTCGCGGAAAGTTAGGGTTGAGGGAATTTAGATATTTTAAGGACATTTTGATCTTTTTGCTATGTTTTAGGGTTGAGGGGATGGCTTTCCTATAAAAAAAACGCCTCACACCCTCTCATTTGTAAGCATTGACATCTTAGACTAAATTTAGGGTTTTAAGCTTAGAGTAGGAGTTCTCCACGGGGATGAGAAGTGGATGACAAGATCAAATCAAGCGCACCCACACGATTGAGCACTCTCTTTCCCTTCCTTATCATTTAGCTTTTGTGACATTATCCCCTTTAATGCATTATCGTTGTTTTTAATGATGATGTGTGAGTAGTTCTCCTTTGGGTCGTGCGCCTGAGTGGTTTGGTATAGAATGGACTTTATGTTGAGAGCGTGTAGCAAATAGGGGTTGTATTGCATTGCCTCAACAGACCTTGTGTTAGAGTTAGGTGTTGATAGCACTAACCTTGATCGTAGGTACTTGCCAATCGATCGTAGTATGATCTGATGGACGTGATTGTGTAGGGGAGCGTGGAGAGACCTATCCATTAGATTAGATGTTACCTAATAGACTTAACTGTGAAGGGTAGTATTTAATTGGCCTTAGGGTAGTTTATTAATGAGATGGGGTCGAGGGCTAGAATTGGTGACTCGTGCATTCTCGTACGAGGGTTACAACTCACCGCTATGAGGTGTCCAAAGAGTGGCCATTTGAAACTGAGAACCCATCTTTGTGATGTGATGGACTTGACCGTGAAGTACCATGTCGTAGTTCACCTAGGCCTACCACGTGCATGATAAGCCCATGAGAGACCAAGTCTTGACGATTGCATGATGGGTGCCTTGCCCATTTTCCTCTTATTGTCTTTGATTCCTATTCTCTTTAGCTTGTCATTGCTTAACCCTTTCCAAAAACAACAAAAACACTTTTCCAACCTAATCGATTGTGTGACTCACTCGGGATTCTTGAACCTGCTCCTCGTGGTTCAACTTTACACCCTCACTCCCTTTATTACATCGGGGCATTCAAAAACCCCCTTGTCAATTGGCCCTGTTGCCGGGGAGCGGTGCTCCTCAAGGCATCTTAGTTGATTTGCACTCTAGCATAGGTTGTTTTTACTTTTGTTATTGATTTTTCTATTTTAGTTTGATCTTAGTTTGTGTGCTCTTATCTCTAAGGTGCATTTATCGTCCTATGCCAAGGATCCAATTTTGGGGTTAGCCGTGACCAAGAGGAATACACTCGAGACATACGTAAACTAGAAATGACTTTCAAAAGAGGTAGAAGGAGTGGAAAGATGCTTCACTATTAACATGGAAGGCAGTCATTTCCAAAGATGCAAGCGATCAGGAGTAGAAGAAAATGGCATGGGAAAAGGAGATGACGGATGACACTTCGAGTCGAGAAATATAAATGAAGAGGCTCAATGATTGGCATTCCAGCAATAATCAGACACATCAGGGTACCCTTCGTCATAAATGATGGGAGAGCTCCGGTCAACGTAAAGCCGATGCAACTTTGGAAGAAGATTAACAACATCGGGCTATACCCACTCCACTCTGGGATTTACCTCAAACGTGGGCAAGTCATTATACCACTGGGTAATGCGAAAGAAGTGCCCATTTACATTCGAGGTCAAGAAATAAGAGAGGACTTCATGGTGGTAAACATTCGAGTATGAAAAAACTTGTACCGATATTTGGAAGCCCATTTTTGGCAAAGATGCAATCCATTGTAAACAAACAAAAGAGGTCCATCTCCCTCACCATTAAAGGAATCAAGGAGAAAATTGATGCCGCCACAATGAAGCATAGCCAAGGAGGGATAGATGAGCTGCAAAACTTTTTGGGCCACAACCGAGGAGCGTCCAAGAAAGAATGTGCATCTTCTCTTCCAATGGGGACCTTGAACTATTCGATCGAGAAATTGTCCAGATCTGCACTGCATTGGCTCAAGGAAAGCTTGAGGTGCAATATGAGAGCATAGGGGAATACAATTTGAGCAGGAAGAAACAGATCCGAGTGAAGAAAATATAGGCCTCGACGAGAGCGTGGACAAGGGAACATCACTGTGGCCTTACCCCACCACTGCCTAAGCCTCAAAGGGAGTAAAGTCAAGCTAAAGACTATAAATTAGCATATTGTATGGTGTATATAATGTCTTATTAATTAATCCCTCTTCTCGGGACCCATTACCTAGTGTTGTGGTATTTTGTGTTTTCTGAGGAACTCTGGGGATGGCAGCCGATGGCCTGCTCGAGCTAGGCAGCTTATTGGCAACAACCACAACTGCCAAACAGTGAAAATGGGCACCAGGCGACAGAGCAGGCAGAGACATTGCCTCCGACTCCACAAAAAGATCTCTCTTTCTTCTCTCGTCATCTTGGACAGGGACGTTCTTTAACTCTCATCCAATTGATTTGCTCATGTTTTATCTTATTTTGTCTATGTTTTCAATCATTGTGTTGATTGTGGCCACAAAGGCTATGGTTTGTGCTTTTGATTGAAGTGTCTTTAGCTTCTTTGACCATGGAGGTCATTGTAGCTTTTCTTTTCCGTGTCCGTTTAGTTACCTAGATCCTCTATCATTGAGGACAATGTGTCTTTCAATTTGTTCATGTTTTATCTTATTTTTCTATGTTTTCAATCATTGTGTTGATTGTGGCCACAGAGGCCATGGTTTGTGCTTTTGATTGAAGTGTATTTAGCTTCTTTGACCATGGAGGTCATTGTAGCTTTTCTTTTCCATGTCAGTTTAGTTACCTAGATCCTCTCACATTGAGAACAATGTGTCTTTCAAGTGTGGGTGTTCAACGTAGGAACTTACCTGTTTAGGTCTAGACCAATGTGTATAGGTTTAGTTTTGGCATTTTGGGACCCCCTATAATTTTTTATTTTTTCGTCAAGAGGGATAACCCTGGGGTAAAGCATGGGAATACAGAGTTTCTACACCATTGCTTGTTTAGACTTGCGGTCTCCCTTGGTGGGTGAACTTAGGGGTAGGTCTGCGACCTTATGAAAGTTATCTTGAGCCGAAGGTGGAGATTACTATCTCCTATCTTATTTATGAGGTGCCTATATGCTCCAGACGATGGGATTACCCTACTGATACTTAGTGTAGTTTCAATAAGTGGGTGTTTTTGCGCGATGGCGGGAGACCATTTTAGGTGGGTTTCAATACCAGATCTGTGCTCTGATACCATGAAGAATTGAGCCGCTTGGTTTATTCAATATTGTAACGTGGCTTAAATAGCCTTACAAGCAATCAACCTTCCTAAACTACTTCCTGGAAAATAGGAAGGGAAATCAAATTACAAAGAGAAAAGATAACTAGATACGGACAAAGCAACAGAGGGCTTTAGAAGATAAGGGATGTGATCTCCAACATATACATAATAAAAAGTTACTCGGTTTAGAGTAGAATTTAACAGAGGCTGGAATGGAGCATATCCGTGCAGGGGAATTCAGGGGGTTTGATTTGTATCTGGAGTACAGAGTTTCTGTAGTGCAATAATGTTTATAAGGCTACTAGATGGCTTGCAATTTCCGAAAAAATGGTAGAAATTGATAGAGTTTATTGCTTGGTCTCTATGTATGCTCCTCACTCCCCTCAAGACCAAGAAGCTATTTGGGAGGAATTACTACAATACAAAGCCACATTACCTAATACGAGCTTCATGATTCTTGAGGACTTCAATTTTGTTTGTAGTTGCAGAGAGGGAAAGAATTCAGACCAGAATAACAACAGAGGGATTAGAAGTTTCAAAGAATTCATAATAGAAGCGTGTTGATGAACTTGCCACTGGAAGGACAAAAATTCATCTAGAGAATGGGGGAGTCAACAAACAGGATTGACAGATTTCTGGTGGCACCTGATTGGTTTCAATATTATCCATACCTTGTTCAGTTGGCTCTCCCTGAAGGAAATTCCGATCACCATTCTTTAATCTTAAAAACATCAACTATTAATTGGGGTGCAAAACTATTCAGGTTTCTAAATTGTTGACTGGATGCTCTGGACTTTGTGGACTGGTTAAAGGCTGATGGAGTGAATTTAATAACGGAACATATGGAGGTCATAGAATTGTGCGGAAAGAGAAAGAATTAGAATTAGAATTAGATTTACATGACTATTAAGGTTTGCTTGGGATTTAACATGTTCAATGGAAACGTTGGTGATGATAGATAAATGGGTTTGTGAAGAGCTTGAAATTGAATTAGAAGAACCAACCAAATTATTAAAATAATTAGTTGACGAGGTGGATCGAGAAACAGAAAAGCAAGATACTTACTCGAATAATTTTTGTTCATTAATTGGAAGATATTAATGGAACTAAGAAACTCATTTAATTGATATAGAGGAATCGAATACTAGGAAGATTAATTAAGTTGAGAAGTTTATATTTGAATGACTCCTAAGAGGTTTGTGATACGTACCTAGGAAACTAAGCTGTTGTTGAGTTAACTAAATTAGGTTAGGAAAATATATATCTTGGTAGCTACAATTAAATATTTGAATCAATATGAACGATAAGTATTTAAACATGTTATGGAACTTGAGAGACGCTTGAGTGGGATATTGTGATTGGTGGAAGAACCAATCTTGGAAATAACGGTTAGACGAGGGACCAAAGTGAAAGAAGAATTGAATTGGGGAACAAACATTCGTTGATCGGTCTTCAATTGAGTAAGCATATAGACCATGACAACTTTGATTTTTTTGGTACATGTGCATGTTTGAGACATTAAGTATGTGCATCTCATGCATTCGAATTTTGGTTATGAAGTGGTCATGTGCTTATGTGATATGTTTGGTCATATTTGGATTGGTGAGTGACATATATGGTATATGTGTGTGGCCAGCTAGAGAATATGTGTTTCCTAGCTTGAGGCCGATTTATGAGGGTGTGATATGTCCAGTTCCTTTGGATATCGTCTTGGACCTTTGGTTATGTGATGGGTACATTATGTTTGTTTCTGGTGAGAAATAGACAGATTTTTCCGTGCTAATCGGGGATGTTAGCCTATGTGCATATAGTATGGGGATATCCTAGTTTACTACTATATACTTAGTATGTGATTCTGATGATGGAGATCGGATGGCATATTGATATCCCTGTGTGGAGAGGCAATGACACGATTTAAACCTATTTAGAGCTCACCATTTGTCTACCATTTGATTATGTGTTTATTGGACAAGTTGTGTGATGGTATGAGACGTTACAAAGCTTGCCCACGTTTATGTGTGTGTGTCGTCATATGATTAGTATGCATTTTAGTATTGTCTTGAATGATGTGGGACATAGTTAAGTTCTGTTTCTCTCACATGTATTTGACATAACCGATATGTTATTTTTTATCTGCTTTCAGAGTGTTCCAAAACACTCACCCCAACCCCCCCCCCCCCGCTCTCAACAGTTTTGCAGGAACTCGTACATGAGTTGTATTGGTCCGAAGATCTATTCTGATCGTGTCTTGTCCATTTTGTTCTTCAGGACTGGTCTTAAGGTCTCTGGTTTATATTTTGCTCTGTGATCTTGAAGCTCTGTAGTTACACAGTTGATTTTGATCTTGGGATAAATGTAAAGAATAAATGATTTTTTTTAGATTGATCTTTTTATAAAGTTAAAAATATGTTCGAGGGTGGCTAGACTCTTTATATGTTCAAAATGGGTTAGGATTTAGCGTCGGTCACCGACCTCAGATTCAGGTCATGACAGACTTGGTATCAGAGCTCTAGGTTAAAACCTTGTTTGAACTATCGTGTTAAATATTTTAAGTTATGCTACGGAGCATAGGATTTCTCATATCTTTGTGTTCCTTCATCTGTGTCATTTGCTCAAGCCTTAATCAAATCTGTGTCAACGAAGATTTGTTTTTGTTTGAACATGATGATGTGATGAATTGGGAAGTTGTTTGAGATGTTGTGTTTGAGATTCTTGTGTGAAAAACTTATGTGATTTATTGTTGTTATCACAAGGCATATACTCCACATTATGGTGACGATCCTTATACCATTTGTATATATATTTCTTTGACGAGCCCATTTGAGTATATGTATTTACACATATGAAAATCCTTCCCTAGGTGAGATTTTGATGAAGTTACTAATCACCACTTTGTCCAAATCATGTATACACCCTTATATATTTGATTTCTTCCTATTTATATATACTGGACTATTGATTTTAGTCTCACCGAATGTTTGAGTTATGCCTTTGTGAACTATTCAAGTTTGTTTATCTGTGCATTGAGAATTTATTTTTGAGTTTAAATATGTTTGAAAAAAGAAAGTTATGAATAATGTCATGTGGAAGGAGACTACATAAGAAACTAAGTCATAAGTATGCTTTGAAAATAAAATATATATTAGAAAAGTAATATGAGATTAATTAGGAATGGATATTATGAGATCAAACTATATGAAATTAAATTACAATAAAATTTTACTACGACAATTTTGAGTATTTTGAGAAAGTTAAGATTTGAGCAAAACTTCTCTTTGTAATCAGATATTGATCTGATGCCTATAATCTAAGTTTTGAAGAATATGAGTAGAGTAATGACATAAAGATTTGATAATCTATAAATCATATAGCTTATAGCTACAATAAGCACACCAATATTGAGATGATGTTATGCAAGCGCTATAAGAGAGCGGGAAGTAAATATTTTTTGTACAAGAGAAATTTGATATAAATCATAAACTAGACAATGATTCAAAGAGAGAAATGAAGGAAAATATTTGGCTAGTAAAACATGAATTTGAGACAACATAAAGTCAGTAAAAATAATATAATAAAGTAAATTTCTCTCAAAATTAGAGGATAAAGAAATATGAGAATAATAGTACACATGGTATGCACACTTTGGACCTATATTGGATTGTGCAAAATTTTGAGATGTTAAGTGATAAAATACGTATGACTTAATAGTCACAAAAGTTGTATGAGTATGAAGACAAGTTAAAGTAAAATTTAAGTTCAAACTTTAGAAAATGTCAAACTTTAGAAAAATGACATGTAAAGGTATAGTGGTATGTTCATTGATGGAAGTATTTGTAGACACTGTTCCATCAAGTAAACTCTTAAGCATTTACGTGGATAAAAAAAATCTTGAGAAGTTTTGAAAATGTAAAAAGGCAAGGCTAGGGGCTTGGTAATTATGTTGGGGAGTTCATTGATTTAAGTTAGTAGAAGGTTATAATTTCAAATTCTGGAGGTAATGAAATGATATAGTTGGTTGTTGGAGGCCTTAGGTTGTGCATGGTGACCAAACTTTTAGGAATTAATGAATCAAATGGGTGTACAATTTTGACACACCCCACTAATTGAAATTTATTAGTAAAACTACCAAACGTATGGTTTAGGGATGACATAAATAAAAGTTTAGTAATAACTTCCAAATGGTGACACAAAAATGGAACTAATGAGAATTTATTGAAAGAACTATAAGTATAACAAAAAGTTTGAGATATATGGAGATAACGAAGATAAAAAGTATTATGCATAAGTAAGTTTGAGTCTAAGAAAAAAAATGATGGAAAGAGATTATAGAAGTTATGACTAACTTCTTGGTAACGTCAGAAACTATTAGGTTTAGAATTACGTAAAAGTTGAAATGTATATGACATGAAATAGAAAAAAAAAATAAGCTTGAAACTTTGTAAAATTTTGCGTGGAAATTTGACGGGATGATTAGTGGTTGTGAATCAACGAGTTAAGTCGAGACCTAAGAACAATGTACTTTTTATAATAAGGGTTACAACATTGGATGAGAAATTCTGAAAACTGGTGTTTCTACAAAAATGATCGTATAATAAATAAGTTGTTGAAACTTTGATCGAAGGGGCTACTTTAATTTTATATACTTCAGAAAACATAGGAAAAAACTAACCTTATTTATAAGGTTAAGAGACGGAAGGAAATACTGTTTAATGTGAGAACACACATTTTCTCAAAGTCTGAAGGGATAATACATTTTTGAAGAAGATGTAGGTTTCATCCTAGATACATCGACTCCTTTGAGGAATTGGAACAAATTATGTCGAATTTGTCGTAACGATGGTGAGATTGTCACGTAAAAGGCACGTATGGATCAGATGGACCCTGATCTGGTTTGAAGCCACAAATAGTTTAGATTAGTAAAAAAAATTGTATATTAGATTGGGGAACAAACATTCGTCGATCGATCTTCAATTGAGTAAAGCATATAGACTATAACAACTATATTTTTTTTTTGTACATGTGCATGTTTTAGACCTTAAGTATGTGTGTCTCATGCATATGAGTTTTGGTTATGAAGTGGTCATGTGCTTATGTGATATGTTTGGTCATATTTGGATTGGTGGGTGACATATATGCATGAACTCGTACATGAGTTGTATTGGTTCGAAGATCTATTCTGATCGTGTCTAGTCCATTTTGTTCTTCGGAACTGGTCTTAAAGTTTCTAATTTATATTTTGCTCTGTGATTTAGAAACTCTGTAATTACAGAATTCATTTTAATATTGAGATATAAATAATATTATGTTTTTGTTTTTCAGATTGATATTATTGTATAATTAAAAATATGTTCGAGACTAGTTAGACTCTTCATATTTTTTAAATGGGCTAGAGTTTAGTGCCAGTCATTCACCTCAGATTTGGGTCAAAAGGTGCATCAATAAGGGACAACGAGGAGGAGTTAGTTGCTCTTTCCTCGGAAGAAAAAAAGCAGGAGGAACAACTAAGTGGTAGAGCTCACGACCCTACGTAACAAATTTCAGGATCAATTTATCAGAAAGACCAATCTCATACCTTATATTTTAGCTGACATGTTCAGAAGATTGAGTTCTGTTTCCAGAACCATGCTTGAAGAGATTCCAATCAGTGATGAAATTGATGAGGCAGTATGGAGTTGCAATGTGAACAAGGCCCCGAGACATGATTTTATAATTGAACAAAAGCGAGGAGCGAGTTTACGAGGTGAAGGAGCGAGAACCAGGTATATTCGCCAAAATCTTTATAACCATGGGGTTAGTGGTTTTCTGGTTAGGTTGCTCGGTGGAGATGATATTCTGATAACTCACAATGATAAAGAAAAAGCGAGTGAATGGTTGGTGAAGCTACAACCCTATTTTAAAAGCCTGAAATTTTGGAACTCTGAGTTCACACCAAAGGCCAGATTTGTCTGGTTGAGTATCTTAGGGATCCCCTTGAATACATGGTCATAGGAGTTTATGGAATGGGTGACTGCCCCTTTGGGAGATTTCGTTTTTCAACACGAGTCGTCACCATCATTAAAATGGATCGACCAAGCTGTGTTCTTATTTCCTCATCTAATATGGAAACCACAAACAAGAAGGTATGGATGAAGATCAACGGGGTGGAGTATACAATATATGCCAAAGAGATCCAAGGGCTACCGGTTAATGAAGTTGGTGAATCTAGGATAAATCTGGATAACGTTGAAGATTTAGTACGACCTAACCGAGGTGAATTTTCAGAGTTTGGGGATGAGTAAAGTGTCCGAAAGTTGGTGAATGGTGCGCCGCCACTTTTTGAAACTGCAAATAACCCTGTTTTTCCTGACGGGATATCAGAGGTTCCGTCTATGGTGGAGGAGAGCGTTTGGGAGGACGAAGATGATGATGCCTACTCTATCCCTTTGCCTAACACTCCTCGAGAAGCAACCCCACTTTCGGTGAGGGGTAGGTCACTAAGACTACTCACAGTAGTCGTTCACCCGAGCGATCGGGTGAATATTTTAATATTAAAAAAAAAAAAACGAATTAAAAGCCAATCCCGCTCCCGAGCGGATTGGAGGCCTTTTTTTTTTCTTTTCAATAATCTAACTATCTAGTTATTTCCACTTGGTATAATATTATTCGTAAAAATAGATTTATTCGGATAAGATTTGTGTAGTTATAAAAATTGAAGTTATCTTTAACAAAATTAAATTTTTTTTAATATCTATAAAAAATAGAGCCCAATATTGACATATTTTGATCCACAATTTGTATTCCAATTTTTGACATAACTAAATCGTTCGAATATTAATTTCAAACATATTTTTGACATTCTTATACTTCGAATTTGGAGAAGTCATAAACTGAAAAGTTGTAGATATATGTCCCACCTTCACAAAGCAACTTGAATCAACTCAATTGGACTACAGAATAAAAAGTTGTGCCTCCCAAATCGAAACTCGTACTCGTAACTCGCTCGACTATTGACTTCAAATATATTTTTGACATTCTTATACTTCAAATTTGGAGAAGTCATAAACTAAAAAGTTGTAGATATATATCCCACCTTCACAAAGCAATTTGAATCAACTCAATTGAACTCCGGAATAAGAAGTTGTGGCTCCCAAATCGAAACTCGTACTCGTAACTCGCTCGACTATTGACTTCAAATATATTTTTGACGTTCTTATACTTCGAATTTGGATAAGTCATGAACTAAAAAGTTATAGATATATGTCCCACCTTCATAAAGCAACTTGAATCAATTCAATTGAGCTCCAGAATAAAAAGTTGTGGCAAAAGTTTAAAAATAATAATTAATTATGTAATTTGAAATTCCTGTATTTGTAATATGAAAATTTCATATTCGTAATTTATCATTTGTAGCTTAAATTATTTTTATCTAATTTAGTATTCCAATTTTTGATTTTGTAATTTTATGACTTAATCACAATATTTAATCGTGTTATTGAAAATATAATTATTTTCGTAATATATAATTTTAATCTAAACAAATCAGAGTAGATAATATGTGGATGAGAGAGAAATTAATAATTTATTCTGTGAACTGGGTTGCTGATGTGGGTAGAAAATATGTAAGTGGATTGGATTGGGTAGGAATTGGGTATGGAAGAGAGAGAAATTAATAATTTATTCCGTGACCTGGATTGGATGGGTTGCTGATGTGGGTAGTCTAAAAGGTTCGAATTCAGCGGAGACAAGAATTGTTTCTATTGAAATGGATCAAGTCATTATATTTATAGACACAATTTTTAATGACTGTCAAATCTGTAAACATGATTTTAAATAAAATTTGATAGTCTAAACGAAATTTTTTCAGTGAAGACGACTTTTATGTTGTCTCCTTTCAATGCAAAACCGTCTCGAAAGACCCAAATAGAAGATCGTTTATTATTGTCCGGTAACGTGCACGACAAGGAATAATCGGGGATCCAGGAGGACGTGGCAACAACTTAAATGAGGCCGCGAGTGGACGTGGCAAATAAAGAGATTGAGGTGGTAACTGACTTGGGGGAGGATGTGACAAAACAACTTGGTGGAGGTGGCAGTGGTTTTGGGTCCCTTGAAGATATTATTCCGGAGACCGAGGACCCCCTGGTTGTTGTGGATATTGGTCAACATGACAAATTGGAGGACCCGAAGCTTCTCCCTAACAAGGGCAAGGTGATTCGATAGACACTAACTCGTTTAAGCTCCCGAACGAGAAAATTAACTATCAAAGCGGCCGCGCTTAAAAAGATTTCGGTAGGCCAATTATTGATGCTCCTTCGTCGTCGACAGTGGCGGATTGTGAAAGATGCTCGGCAAATGGAGCGAACAAACGCGGCACTGAGATTGACGGCTACAATAGGTATGACGTGGGAGGAGGGCACTTCCTCCATTATTCATACTATTAGAGATGCAGGAAGGGGTATCAAACAAAGCAAGTTATTTGATCCCGCGTAAAGTGAATTTCATATTTTGGGGGTTAGAATATTTTGCGTTTAGGTGCAATTAAGGGGGTTCCTTTTGATTTGGACACAGTAGTGTTATTAAGGGGATGATTTTGTTAACGTTTGTACACAATTTTTATCATATTTTTGTTATGATAGGTGTTTATCTAGAACCTAAAATTAATACTCGAAGTATAATTGATGTAACTATCCCTTGAAAAGTAATAGAATTTTTTTATAAAAAATATAATAAGTGAGGATGCATATGAAATGCAATGTATACGTTTTGTACGAGGGAGGTCGCCACTCGGATGGAGAACGGGACCACCGAGGGTTCACACTGAAATATTTTTGTTCCCACCTATATTACTATATATAAATAAAGAAAATTTACCTTAAAAAGAGTAGAATTTTACGGGATATTATGAATAATTATTCTTACTGTTTTGACCCAAGTAATATCTGAATCTATAAGCAGTCAAAGTCGAGAAGTATTGAACCCGTCAAATCTACGGAACTTTATTTATTTTTCCCATCCGTGACTAGACTCGTCTCTCTTTAAAATGCCGTAGGTTACAATCAATCTACCGTAAGCGGGCCTGTTGAATAAGTTGAAAGTCAAGTTGAGCATGCAAACGGCCCATGAAATTATTTGATCTAAAGTAAGAACTAGTGCGGAAGCCCATGAAAATATTTGATCCCTGGCCCTTGAAAAACCAGCAACTTTTCCATGTCATGTTCATACACACAACCATTGGTTGAGGACATATCGCGGACCACCGGCAGGGGTGGAGCAAGAATATTTTGAGAGTAGACAATATAACTTGATAATGGTACAGATTAGTATTCTGATTTCAATTTTTAGGTAGATTAATTTTTTTGTGGGGTCAATTTCTAATTTTAGTGGGGACATACACTAAAAAATATATTAGTTATCAAGCAAAAAAAAATTAAGTGGAGGCAATTGCCCCACTCCCCAAAACGTGGCTCTGCCCCTGACCACCGGTGTCACCCCAGAAATTAGGCATGTCAACCGCCACGGAGTAAAATCTCCATAAGGCACTTTATTCCTTAGTAACTCAAAATAGGTCCAAAAATCTGATAACATAATAAATATAAATTCGGAAACATATTGCCTTAAATATAGAAATGGGATGTCTTAAGTCTAGGGATGCATGACTTCACCTCGAATCTTCACACCCGGTCTACCCCCGAAGTATCTGAAATAAAAATGCGTATTTTGTTGAAATTATGCAACTCAGTAAGCCGAATTCAACAAGACATTCACAACAAGCAGAATATAATCGTACAGCCAGATAACATACTCAGCACAACGATCCATCACAAGCACAACAATCAGAATTAAAGCACCACTACAGACGCAACTCCGGAGCTACGACATTGAGATCCTGTGGGGCACAGTAGACACCCTTTTTTCGCTGTATAATCCATGAGCGAATATGAGTTCTCTCCACAGAGCACAGATACCCACCACACTCACGTAGAGTAAACAAAATACAGTGTACAGTATAGAACTCAACGGGTACAGTAGTGTGGGAGTAATCCCGACCAGTACAGTATAGTACATAGTCCTTTCGGACATAACATAATAGTACAGTACAGAACATATACATACAGTAAGCATACGATCATAATATAGTTACATATACATACATCATACTCAAACAGAAACAATAATATTTTAATTAATGTACGATTATCCATCATTAATTCGACATACCAGGTTCATCACATAAAAAGACTATCATCACAAACAATTATTATATCACAGACAGTCCATGACTATATAATAGAATGAATAACTTGTATTTAGATTAGATATGGAGATTCTAACATTTAAAATTAAATCGAACACCATACCGTGCAACAGTGAGCTCATCGCATGTAATAACATAGTACTATACTCTTATACAACAAACAGTGGACGATGGAGTAATACCATATATATTATAATACTAAGTTAATGCATAATAATCCCTTACAGAATCTTGTTGGCTTCCTCGCATAATATATTATACAAGTAAAAGACTTATCGCATGCAATATAATTATAGGTTACCTTATATATATATATATATATATATATATATATATATATATATATATATATATATATATATATATATACACACACACGCTAATAGCTCAGAGGAAAACATTGCCATCTAACAATTGATTATCATGTTCGTTTGTATATAAATCGGTGGACATTTAGTGGGCATTCGGTGGACATGTATATAAATAAATCGGCACAGAAATCAGTATATAATAGCATGAAAACCAATACAGAAGTTCACAAACCGAATGAACAGTAACATGATTACACTTCACCACTACATAGAGAATCAGAATGGATCAACTCTATCTCACAGTAAGACGACATTCGACTTACCTTGTCTCCCGCTCCGTTAATATACGTATCCACTAATCCCTAACGTTCCTTTCAAATTTCTACAGGTTCTTTCAGATTTATCAGTGTCAGGCTACCAACCATAAACGGGAAATCCTAAATTCGGTAAAGATGGCTTACTCTAACGTCTCAGGGTGCGTTGTCAAGGTCGTCCCCGTCTCTTGGCTCACCCGGATCGGTCTTCTTGCCTTGTAGGAGGCAAAAATGAATTTCAGAAAGTGATTCTAGGATTTTGTCAGCCCTGCTTATATAGGCACAACCCTACGGTTTCCAGGTTAGTAAATTGCAAAACAGTACCTGATAAATTTTAGTTTAGTCTCCCACTGGTTTAGAAATTTTCTATTTTAGTTTCTTGGTCTTTACACTCTTCCTCCCTTAAATGAAGTTTATCCTCAAAGTTACAAAAAATAACTTACTTGTGTAAGAACAGATATTTGCTATGAATTTCTGTCTCCATTTCAGGACATATCACGTAATTTCTCAAATTCAGACTCATACTCACCACGGCACCTCGTGCTCATCTCAGTGCGGTTTCATGTTCCCAGATACACGAAAACCATCATTATCTTATCTATCAGAACAATGTAATCACCACATCAGAACATGTTATTCACATCACAGATTTCAAAGACACGAGAAAATCATATTATTCAAATTGGAATACTACTTTTCATGCTCAAATCAAAATTTTCTACCAAAAACACATAAAGGAATATATATATATATTACAACCTTAAAACCACCCTCAGTACGGTTGTACATAATTTATATCAGACAAGTAGCGCACAATATGCAATTCAGATCAAAATTTCTACACGAAATCACTTAAAATTTTGACAAAACTTCAAATGGCCGTAACTTTTAAATGGCTGCGGATTTACCTACCAAAAGTCGATCGTTATAGAAAAGTAGTAATATTTGTAGATCTTGAAATTTCTTTTTCAAAAATATATTATAATAAAAAAACAGACAACCGAGTCAAAAGTTATGATCCGTCAAAATTTAAGTAGTTTTGGCCACTAAAACCACCCATTTTGGACTCAAAACCACTCTTAAAACTACCTAGCCCACCCATACATGATACGCACATAATTTCTAACTTTTGACAGTTTAGCCCATATAGTACCCCAAACTACCACTCTCAAATGCATGCGGATGAAATGCATGATTTTTATTTAAAAAAAATTTTCATTTTATTTATAAAAGGTTCTGATACCAATTTAGTTGTCACACCCCGGAAAACAAGCATGTCAACTGCCACAGAGTAAAATCTCCGTAAAGTACTTTATTCCTTAATAACTCGAAATAGGTCCAAAAATCTGATAACATAATAAACATAAATTCGGAAACATATTGCCTTAAAATATAGAAACGTGATGTCCTAAGTCTAGGGATGCATGACTTCGCCTCGAATCCTCACACCAGATGTGTCCCCCAACTATCTGAAACAAAAATGCTTATTTTGATGAGATTATGCAACTTAGTAAGTCGAATTCAACAAGACATTCACATCAAGCAGAATATAATCGTACAACCAAATAACATACTCAGCACAACAATCCATCACAAGCACAACAATCAGAATCAAAGCACCACTACAGACGCAACTCTGGAGCTACGACATCGAGATCCGGTAGGGCATAGTAGACACTCTTTTTCCACTGTATAATCCATGAGCGGAAAGGAGTTCTCTCCACAGGGCACATATACCCACCACACTCACGTAGAGTAAATAAAATACAGTGTACATTATGGAACTCTACGGGCACAGTAGTGTGGGAGTAATCCCGACTAGTACAATACAGTACAGAGTCTTTTCAGACAGAACAGAACAGTACAGTACATAACACATACACACAGTAAGCATACAATCATAATACTGTTACACATACATACATCATACTCAAACAGAAACAGTAACATCTAAATCAATGTACGATTATCCATCATTAATTCGACATACCAAGTTCATCACATGAAAAGACTATCATCACAAACAATTATTATATCACAGGCAGTCCATGACTATATAATAGAACGAATAACTTGTATTTAGATTAGACATGGAGATTCTAACATTTAAAATTAAATCGAACACCATACCGTACAACAGTGAGCTCATCGCATGCAGTAACATAGTACTATACTCTTATACAACAAACAGTGGATGATGCAGTAACACCATATATTATAATAATAAGTTAATGCATACTAATCCCTTACAGAATCTTGTTGACTTCCTCGCATAATATATTATACAATTAAAAGACTTATTGCATGCAATATAATTATAGGTTACCTTGTAGATATATATATATATATATATATATATATATATATATATATATATATATATATATATATAGACGCTAATCGCTCAGAGGAAAACATTGCCATCTAACAATTGATTATCATGTTCGTTTGTATATAAATCGGTGGACATTTAGTGGGCAGTCGGTGGACATGTATATAAATCAATCGGCTCAGAAATTAGTATATAATAGCATGGAAACCAATAAAGAAGTGAACAAACCGAATGACCAAACTGAATGAACAGTAATATGATTACACTTCGCCACTGCATAGAGAATGAGAATAGATCAACTTTATCTCACAGTAAGACGAGATTCGACTTATCTCGTCTCCTGCTCCGTTAATTTACATATCCACTCATTCCTAACGTTCCCTTCAGATTCCTACAGGTTTTTTCGGATTTATCAATGTCAGACTACCAACCATAAATGGGAAATCCTAAATTCGGGAAGATGGCTTACTCTAACGTCTCACGGTGCGTTGTTGTTGAGGTCGTCCCCATCTCTTGGCTCACCTGGATCGGTCTTCTTGCCTGGTAGGTAGGGGTGAGTAAATAGATTGAACCGGACTGATCCGAACCAAACTATAATAACCGAGAATTATTTAAGAAAAAATATGAGACTCGGACCAAACCATTTACTGATTAGTTCTCGACCAGGACCAAACTAATTTTTTTGGTTTGGTCCGGGTTCAGACCAAAATAACCAAAAGTTTTAAAAATAAATAAAAATAGATGCTTATGAACTTGAGAAAGGCAATGAGAGACGGTAAAGAGGCCGAGATGAGAGATGTCAATTAGGATTTGACATTTAGATTTGTTGTTTGAGGATGTCGAGTACTCATAAATTGTTTATCATTGTACTTTGTGGGAAAAAAAATATTGGTTGTCTGACCTTGCCAGACGTGGACCTTTTTATCCTTGTCTCAAAAAATTTGGTTTAGTCCGGTTCTCCATGGTTCTTTCAAAAAGATCTAAACCAGATCCGAAAACTATTTTTTGAGCAAAAAAGAACCGTTCCGGACCAATTCTTTTTTGTTCTAGTTCTCGACCTGATTTTTTAGTTTATTTCGGTCTGGTTCTGTGGTTCTTGGATCTTTTGCACACCCCTACTTGTAAGAGGCAAAAATGAATTTCAGAAAGTGATTCTAGGGTTTTGTCAGCCCTCCTTATATAGGCACAACCCTACGGTTTCTAGGTTGATAAATTACAAAATAGTATCTAGTAAATTTTAGTTCAGTCCTCCACTAATTTAGAAAATTCTCATTTTAGTTTCTTGGTCTTTACAACCGGTCAACTATAAAAGAGAACACATAAGGTATGCTTGTCGGTTTGTGGCCCTTCATCACTTCAAAACATAGCCCACATTGCTTATAAACAATCAGTTTTAAGCAAAAGCACGAGCACTTCTTAAAAATCGAAGTCTACGAGTTGGACGACACAAAGGAGGAAGGCACCAAAATAAAAAGTGGGCTCGCTTGATTTTGAAGAGGGAGGGAGGAGGAAAACATGTTGAATGGAGTAAGAATCAAAAGATAAAATGTAGGGATTAATCGGCAAAAATATCACCTATCTTATAATTTTGTTATTAGATAATTAGTGCTTGTAGAACTATTAAGTGTAGTGCACTAGATGCATATTGGTGTAGCCTTTTGGTAAGTAATAATATTTTACATATAAAAAAATAAATAAATAGAAAGTACAAAAGGAATGTGCTTTTAGCATAACGTATGGTTTATTGATTCATAATCAAATATTTGCGCACTACAAAGATATATTCACTCGCTAATTTTACTTAAAATACTTACTAATTACTCTTATTATGAATGTTTCAAATATTTATCCAGTGGTTCCGGTGGTCCTTTTGAGGAGAGCCATGGAGAGAGACAAAATTTGCCTGTGGACGAGAGATCGAGGAGGCTTGAGGACGCCGAGAATCTTGGCCGATGGGCCACTAGCGGAGAGTCGACACCTTGAGAACACCGAGATTGGAGGCGACGAGTCTGAGGACACGAGGAAGCTCCAAAGGTTCGGCTCGGAGATTGTGGAATCCTAGTTTTTTATGTATAAGAAAAAAAATGAGATTTCATAAAATAGAGAAAAAATTCCTACGAAAGGAGAGTTTTATTATAATTGAATGTGAAGTAGTTGAAATTGACATTTAAACATTTCCCTCTACTTTTTCTGCTACATCCTACAAATCCCTGATAGCAGCAGCTCTAGAAGGCAACAGCTAATCCTTGTTGCACACAGAAATCAAATGTCGATTCAATGAAGAAGGCTGGTGATGAGAATGCCAGGAAGATACCACCTGATACACCTGCTACATTTACCAAGTCGTATCCTCGAATCTTTGACCATAATGTCGCCGAAATTGTAAATTCAATGCAGTATAACACCAACTAAACCAAGATCTCCACTTTTCCTGGAAGCAATTCATCAAAATGCGTAGAACGAGACCACGTTACATGGCTTTTTGAACACTGTCTATTTCAGAAAAACAAACTTCTTTCCATAAGGTTGCTGCCGTATATAGGGTACGGTACTGAACGTGTTCAAAACCCGAAACACACAAAAAAAAAAAAAATTTCTACGAATTGAATCAAATCATCAGAAAACCAAAAACTATAAGAGTGATCACGAATTTGGACGAACTTGAATTATAATTCACCAAATCTAAATTATAAAATTATAATTTGTATTTGATTCATTTAAGGACGAATTCGAATATAATACGAATCAGATCGGTCGCCCCTACCTCGTCCGGGCTATGGTCATCCGTAACTACACATGCACTAAACCTGTGAGAGAATAAGTCATCCACGTCAGATTCACTAGATCCCGAACTGTACTTTAATTGAACCCCATAAACGACCAAAGCTGACAACTTCCCTAAGAAATGGCATGGCCTCTTCCTCTCCACTCTCATCTCTCTCTCTAACCCTCCTCCCAAACTCCCCATTTTACCCCTCTCCCCTCGAAAAGATCCCTCCTTTCCCTAATCCAAACTCCAAAGCCTCAAACTTTACTCACTTGCTCCTCCCTCCAATGGCCTCCTCAACTACCTGTCCCTCCACTTCTGCCTCCTCAAGGGAAACCCCCACCTCTCAATCCCATGTCTTTCCCTCTACATCATCATCAGGACAGCCCAATCCCACTTCTCCATTGTCACCACCAAGCTCCCCCACCGCCTAAACCTCTCCCCGAGCATAGGAGGGAAGACCCTTTTGGCCCTAACGGGGCGCCTGACGTCTTCGCCTGGCCACCGTCCCGGATTCGGGGCGTTCGGGAGAGAAAGAAGGTTGGTTCCGGGTGGCCTGTAATTGCTTATTTGCAGGTAATAATAACTTGCCTTTCCCATGATTGGAGAGTTTCTGTGCTCTTTGATTTGGTTTTGTGTGATCGAATTATGTTACTTGGTGATGTATTTGCTTAGCAACTGAACTTATGTCTAACTTAAGACTTCAAAAGCCTGAATCCAGTTGGTCTTATGTCTTATTTTTCTTGGGACAGGATTTGGTCCTAGAGGCTCACGGTGCTGGAGGATTTTTATTGAAAGACACGTGGGGACTATTTTGCAAAAATGCATAAATATGAGGGTGCAAAACAAAAAAAGTCCACAACTATTGAATCATAATTAGGTAAACCATTGAATCGTAACTGAGTAAACCATTGAATCGTAACTGGGACGGACCCCGATTTATCCGGGACGGGAAAAAATGGATCATTGAATCATAACTAGATAAACCATTGAATCATAATTAAGTGAACCATTGAATCATAACTAAATCAACCATTGAATCGTCCAGAACGGTCCTGGTTAGATTTGGCCTCCCAGGACCAAATCCGCTCCCATTTTTCTTGTAGTTATTTTCTTCCAATTATTTCGGAAAATTTTGTTTGTCACGGAAAGTAAGGCTTAGGATTTGTCTCTACTTTACTAATGACGGATGCACATTGGGTAAAAAACACCATGGTCACTAAACGTTGATAATTTTTTGTCCATGGTCACTAACCTATTTTTTTTCTTTTTATGGTCACTCAACTATAATAAGTTACTCGGGTATGGTCACTCGGAGTTATTTTTGCAAATGTTGCTGAGTTGGCATGATAAAAACTTCCAAATTAATCACATATTAGTTTATATATTTTTCAAAATCATCCTTCTCATCCCTCTCTTTCCATGCTTCACCTCGTGCCTCTCTCTCTTCTCCTCCTTTCTTTCCCCCTCTCCCTCTCACATTTCTTCTCGTTCCACCATCTCCCTTTCAACTCCTCACAGCATGTAAAGATTTAGAAATGAATTAAACTCTCTTATTTAATTAGGGATGTGTACAAGCATATATATATACACGAAAATTACAGGAAAGAGATTGACCAATTAATTATGTACATCTACATTACAGCTAATGAGGAATAACTATAAGTAGCCATTGGAGTTTGAAACGTATGCATGTGCTTCCACTTCCTGGAATTCCCGAGGACTTAAGGTTGGGCTTTGAACCATCACCATGATTAGGACCATCCTTAGATGATAGGTATCTTCAACACAGCATCCTCCCCTCCTCTACCTATGACCTTCACACACCGGGAACAACGCCTTGTTGTACAATATCGCCAACGTTAGAGCCCCTCCGGTCGACTCCGCCAGCTCCTTGTCCTGTTCTGATTCTCCCTCCGATCGTCGTCTCCGGGACTCCTCCTTGGGGCTGGTCGTTGTTCGGATTGGTGAGGCCCGGGAGGTGCAGCCGCTGGAAGATGGACTCAACGTCGACGTTGCTCTTGATGGCGACATAAAGGCCGCTGATGGACGCCGCCGACACCGACATGTGCAGCTCTCTACTTTGATGGCTTTTAATTGTGTGTGTTTTTGTGAAGTTCATGGGTGGAGGAGGGGAGGACGCCGTGAGGAGTTGAAAGGGGGAGATGGTGGAACGAGAAGAAAGGTGAGAGGGAGAGAGGGGGAAAGAAAGGAGGAGAAGAGAGAGGGGGAAAGAAAGGAGGAGAAGAGAGAGGGATGATTTTGAAAAAATATATAAACTAATATGTGATTAATTTGGAAGTTTTTAGCATGCCAATTCAGCAACATTTGCAAAAATAACCCCGAGTGACCATACCCGAGTAACTTACTATAGTTGAGTGACCATAAAAGAAAAAAGAATATAGTGACCATGGACAAAAAATTATCAAAGTTTAATGACCATGGATATTTTTTACCCGATGCGCATTGTATCTTGTAATGACTTGACGATATTTTGCTATATGGAAATGTGGAGCTTCATGTGTGACAACTTCGGTGGTACTCGCAACGGATCTGTTTGTTGATGCCTATCTCTTCATTGAAGTGTGCCTCTTATTCTGTAACGCGTTACTTGCGTAAGGTCAGTACTGCAAAAATTCTTGCCTCCAATCCGAAAGCTATGTTCCAGTAGAACGGATCTGGTGTCGTCATGCTGTTTCAGGTATCATGTTAGTCGTTGAAGAGGAAGGTAGAGCGGAAATTTATCCTCTCCTGACAATGAACTAATTTGGGGTTTTTGTCGAATATGGTGCTACAATACAACTTTATTATTAATTTGGTGTTACTGTTTCAAAAATTCCGAGAATGGTGTCCATTTCCCAGATCGAAAATTTTTTTCGACCTAAGACCAAAATCAAAATTTTTTTTACTTTAATGGTTGAACAAATCTTTTCGATTTTTTCCACCTAGGGTAGATAAGTTATCCGGCGATCTGGAATTGGATTTTGGCCGGATAGAAACTCCTAGGTCGAAAACTTATCCAAATCGAAATTTTTTTTGATTTAGAGTCTATTTAAGCACCTTCTTCCGCCGAGTTTTTACGTCTTCACGGATAGCTTCTCCTTCTTATAGTTTTCAACCTCAAGTAATTTTATAACTTTGTCATCAATTTCGTTTTAGTAGATTAATTTGTGCAACTTTATTTTGTGAACTTATGGATTAAGCCACTCTTATTATGTGTCAACTTATTTTATATAGTGTTAATAATAATGGCTTTGTCATCAATTTCTTATGTTACTTTTAATTATGAATATTTTGTGATCAATTTCGTTTCAGTAGATCAACTTCTGCAACTTTATTTAATGAACTTATGGATTAAGCTAGTCTAATTATGTGTCAATTTCTTTTGTTATAGTGTTAAAAATAGTTTTACGAACTGTACAAATAACTTTGAAATATGATGGAGAAATGCACTATAACAGTGAAATCGGTTTTTATTACATCGGTAGATTAGACTAAAAGTTCAGGGTTTATGAAGATTTCTCCTATGATGTGTTATTGAGAAAAATATATGAAAAGACTATTGGTCCTGGTGAACAGGTTTCTAGGCTGCTATTTAGATATCCTATTGAGAGAGGAAAATTTTATCAAATGTCTACTGACAATGATGGAGATGTTAGGAATATGGTTCACCCAATGATCAGGTTTGTAGGACCGTACGAGAGTGTGATTTATTTGGAAATCATTGTGAAAAAGAGGGTGTCGAGTAATTACCAAATGATGGATGTTCATGAAAGCTAGTTATTGAGTTGTGATGCAGATGGTCCGTCAAGAGTGACGCCTCATGTTGTTCTTTCCATAAAGGGATGTTGATGTTGATGATTATGAAGTCCAAATAGATTGGTTTGAATATGATCCTACAGAAATACATCTATATGCAACTACAATTAAAATAATAAGAATACAAAATTAAATAATTAATTATAATTAATAAATTAATTAAATTTTAACCAAATTTAATTAAGGTATTTATTTAATACACAAAAAATTATATTAATTAACACACTTAAATCCAATAGTCCAATTAAATCATAAAATCCGACGGTCCAATTAAATCACAAAATTAATTAATACTATTAAATCAAAATATTAAATCAGAAAATTATATTAATTAACACACATAAATGAGAAAATTCAATAGTTCAATTAACTAACTAAACAAAATTAAATTAATTAACACACTTAAATCAAAAATTAACTAATTGAAATCAAATTATTTATACCGCATGGCGAGACGACATCGGGTTCTCACGACTGGGAGGACGTTGGGTTCGCACGGACACTGGACGGCGGTGAGGGAGGACGGCGAGGAAGCGAGATGGCGGGGAGGACGGAGAGGAAGCGGCGAACGGCGTCGGAGAGGGACGACGATGGGATGGAGAGGAAGCGGCGAACGGCGTCGGAGAGGGACGACGATGGGATGGAGAGGAAGCGGCGAACGGCATCAGAGAGGGAGGACGGCGAGGAAGAGAGACGGCGGGATGGAGAGGAAGCGGCGAACGGCGTCAGAGAGGGAGGATGGCGAGGAAGCGGCAAACGGCAAGACGGCGGGGACGATGATGAACGGCGTCGGTTGGAGAGCAGCGGCGATCAGCGTTGGTCGTAATATTTTTTGGTATTTTTGTTTGTATCGATTTCGTATTTCGCCCGGTTCTTGTAGGGTTGGGATGACCCGAGGTCAAAAATTAATCTAGGAACATAAATCGTATGTTTTTTTCGATCTAGGGACCCCAGGTCGAATATCCAAAAAATTTGCCACATCATCTTCTAGATTTTGCGTGGATAAGGTTATCCGGGTTTGAAGGCGAAAAAAAATTTCGACCTGGGTCCGTAGGTCAAATTTTTTTTGACCTGGGTCGAAAAGATTCGTTTGACCATGAAAATCAAAATTTATTTTCGATTTGTGTCCTAGGTCGAAAAAAATTTCGATCTGAGGAGAGAGAATCAATTTTTTTTCGATTTGAGACAATAACACCATATTGGGAATTTTTGAAAGAGTAACACCAAATTGGTTAAAAAAAAATATTGTAGCACCATTTTTGGCAAAAATTCCTAATTTGCTAGAGTTCGGTCATATCGGGAGATAATATTTTTATTAATAATATTTAGGGAAAATTTCATTTTAATACCTTAGTTTGGTCATTTGACACTTACAATGGTCCCTAAGATTTCAAAGGGACCTCACAGGTAGCTGCCCGGCCGTGCAAACTTAAAACGTTATCGTTTTGTGCCTACGTGGCACGAAAACTCGGGAAAAAATTTATCTCGGTGTCGCTGAGTGAAAGTCCCCTTAGTAATGTGAAAGTCCACGAAACTATAGGGTATTAAAGTGAACTTTTAACAAATTATTTTTCGTATTAAAGAAACATGCTTAACTAGGACTAAAGGCAATTTATTGTAAAAAAATATAAAGTTATTTTCTGGTGAAAAATACATACTAGGGAGGAAAACATGGAACTAAGATCAAAGAGCGAGACTTCTAAGACCAGGCGCACCAGCGCCTCTTGGGCTGGGCCGGCCCGCAACAGGATAAGAAATAAAAGAAATGGATGGAAAAGCGGGCCGAGCCGCGGCCTCGGGGAGCCGACATGCCCCTGACACACGGCCTCGGCCCCCAATTATTTATATATATATTTTTTATTTGTTAATCTATTTTAGTTACAATTATTACAATGTTATTCGTATAAACTGATTTTTTGGATATTATTTGTGTGGTTATAAAAATTGAAGTTTATCTTTAACAAAACTAAAAATAAATAATATGCAAATTCGTATTTTTCAAATCTCTATAAATAGAGTAATTAACATATTTTCATACACAAATATAAAATTCTCTCTTCTTTTACTACATAATATCTTCTTTAATTCTCTTATCTCTTTTATATTATTTCTACTATGGATTCGAATGATCCTAATTCCCCAAATTATCAACCATTCGTAATTAATTATGTAATTTGTATATTCCGTATTTGTAATTTATCATTTTTAGCCATCTATTTGTAGTTGGATTTAACTTTTGTAATCTTAATTTTGTTTCATAATTATAATTTTTTTCTTGTTATAATTACGGAATAATCATTGTCGTATATTTATTATAATTTATATATAAACAAAAAATGATAGTAGATAATATGTGGATGAGAGATAAATTAATTATTTATTCCGTGACATATGTTGGGTGGGTAGAAAAATATTTAATTGTGTTAGATTGGGTGTATATGATAGAGAAATTGATTATTTATTCTGTAGTTTAGGTTGAGATGGATTGCTCATGCAACAAAAAATCAAAGAGCGAGATAAGACGAAGACCCTGTCGTTGACTTGATATTTTATAATAAAGAGTCTTCTTTGCAGCTTTTCGACCTCTTTTATTTTTTTGAGGAATTCGACTTTATAACTTTGTTTTTTAATCGAAAGCCTCCGTATAGTTTCTTTCTCAAGTGAAAAGAAGCACGCACCATCCACACGGTAAATTATCTCTATCCTCTTGACTTATTTTTTTTTATTTTTTTTATCAGTTAAATTGTATTCTCTCAAAATAACACCACGGAAGTTACACCATCTAGCCAATGAAGCTTTATTTCTTAATATAGTATTTCTGTTTCTATTGAGTGGAAAGTGGAGAGATGAATTGCATGTTTATGACATAGATAATTATAGGTTCTCTTTCTAGCTAGAGTATTAAAATGGAACCATCTTTTCTCTATTCGGTGAAATTGATACGGATGATCACGGTGCTTTTTTTAATGTGGCTTAGGTTTGTTAAAGTTCTGGGTGTAATAATCTCAATACGTCATTTTAAAAGAAATTTATTGAGTCAAAGTTTGCATGGACTTTGACTTTATCAGTATTTCATAATATGAGATCGTGCGAGCAACAACAACGGACCATGAGTTCACAGATCTTTAACACTTATAAACAGGTCCACCATATTTGCAAATAGTGATAGAGTAATCTTAACAAGATTCTCCTAATTTCATTAGCATTCTTTCCAAGTAAAGTGGTATTTTGCATTTTTTGATGCTTGAACTTCATAAAAACCATAAGCTTCAGAAGTTGATATCTGTTATGGTCACCTTATTTCCCTCATATGCATGTTTTGACGTTAAAATGAAGATGAAATTGACTTCGGTGCTTATACTAAAACTTCATCACTCGCAGGAAAGATGTTCATATGTTCATGTTTCGGAAACAAGGAAGACAAGGTAGAAAGTTGGGCTATGAGAAAAGGAAGAAAGTTATTGGAGGAGTCCATCTCTCTTTTTATGAATCCCCTTTGCTGTTTATGAATCTTTTGATTGCGACGGAATCTTGCATCAAGAGCTACGTCGAGATTCCACTAAACATGATCCACGACCCGTGTTACCATGGAAACATGGACTCAAGATTGCAGTTGATCTAAGTAATGTTGTGGCTTACCTTCACACCGCATTGCCTAGGCCACTCATTCACAGAGATATTCAACCGCAAAGCATACTCCTAGATAAGGAGAATGGTATCGTCAAGCTGTTTAACTTTGACCACTGTATGTCTCTACCCGAAGGAAAATCTTTCATAAAGACCGGCATATTTGAACAGTTTGATCTGACACTTGGATACATCGATCCAGAGTACATGCTCGAAGATCGGTTCAATGAGAAGGCTGATATTTATGTATTCGGCATCACGCTACTAAATATCTCACTGGACGAATCCCTGGTGGACAGATCCCTATATGCTGCACCCTTATTGATTCATGCGAGACACTATATGGAGAATGAGAGATTCCAAGAGTTCCTAGATCCCTGGCTATCTGCAGGCGAACAATGGGAACGGAAGGACATACAGTTCAAAGATTTTTTTTATGCTTGCGCTTGAATGCACCAGATATCGTGGTGTTGACAGACCAAATATGACCCAAGTTGGTACGAAGCTTGCGAGAATGTATCGGTCAGCCTTCGCGGATACCTAACTGGAATGCCTCAACTACATCTGGTAAACATGCTTCATGCCAATCAATTGTTTTGCAATGGCAAATAGGAATCCCATTAACTGTGTTGATGATTGAATACTTGTTACAAGACAACACTATGTATGATGTCTGCACACTGTGGATGCGTCTCTTGTTGGTACAACAACTTTTTTATTTTTTGCGTTCCTTGTTGGATGCCAGAAAGTTGGGGAGTTTTGAGTTCAGATTTGACTAATATAAATAAAGGAAAGCAGGAACAGAGGAGGAAGCATGTTCTAATCCATAGTTTATTTACTTGCGATCCCCCTTGCATGTTATAATCCGACAGTATTCGACTCTGGATAATAGAGATTTCACAAAAAGAAAATCCATAGAGAAAAAACATGAAGGTGTTGAAGTGATAGCTGCCCCGGTTGCAATGTAATGCCTTCTCAGTCTTAAACGTTCATCGTAAATGACAAAAATAATCCGTTTCATCTAACGAACAGTTCGAACTTTCTTTAAGTGGACCACAGGCTGACTGATACAAACTCATCAGATTAGTAAGAACGAGTGACAATGAAAAGGCCATCAAATGGATGCTTAATGCCTTAAGGTCTTATAGTTATATGTGCACGATGATCTGAGAAGAAACATGTTCTAATGAACTGAATATTTTTATCCAAGCGCTCGTTGTTGTTTATATGCGAGCTAGTTTTAACCTCAAAATATCCTAATTAATATAACCGCTATCAATTAGAGTTCTAATTCAAACACGAACATGGTCTCTCTATGCAATCTATGTTTTCAAACTTTTATCCTTAACAACCAACTCATGTATGGTCTGATGGATACAGTGTCAGTTCTTAAGCATAAGGTGGGAAGATCGAATCCCATGACCGTCTAAGATCCAAAATTGTAGAAACAATTTAAATCTCACCTAAAAAAAATTATCCTTAACAAAGAACTAGTCCATATGTGTTGGGTCCCGCCCGTTTTGGCTTATTCAAGCCAATTTCCTGCCGGCAAGGAAAAATTGAACGCAGGGGACAAGTATTTAATTTTGGATTGACAAAAAATGAAGTTAGAATAGAGGTTGAAGATTTGGACTGCAACTCAACGATTTGATCAAATTTTTATTTGATCATTTCACATGTGGATTGTGCACCTCCCTTGCTATAAAAGGGGTGATCTTCATCCCAGTTAGATATCCACAAAGTGTAGAACTTCAAGCAGTAAGTTCTAAGAGAGAAATATAGACTAGTACACGGTACTTTGTATTGAGATAGTCTCCAATTTCCAGTTAGAGAGCTTGAGGTAAAAATAGATTGAGTAAAAATTATTTACTTTATAATACGAGTGAAATACGAGATTGAGATAACTCGGGATAAAAAGTAGTAAAAATATTTTTATTATTGTAATTTCTCTATTTTATTAGTAGATATTTTCGGAGATGGCCTCGTGAGTTTTTCCTCTGGTATTTAGGGGGTTTTTCAAGTAAATCTTGATAGTTTATTGGGCAAATTACCCTCACATTCCTGAGGTTTGGTCACCCTCCCCCTAGGATCCCTGACTTTTGAAAAATGACTGTCCCGTCCCTAAGTTTTGACAATAATAGACTCTCGGGTCCCTGGCTGACGTCATCGGCTCTTTTTTTCATTTTTGGTCATAGAAATGACCAAAATACTCTTTTTAAAAATGTTAAAAGACGGGAGGCTGTACGGCCCACTGACCTAAGCTACGAACTCAAGGAGATGCTAAGATGGAGAAGATCATTTGGATTTTTTTTTCCTTAGGAGGGGGCGTCGAATTGAAATTGGGGGGCGAGAGCGGGAGGGGGAGGGCGAGGGGGAGGGGGGAGCGGGAGCGGGGAGATCTCGAGCGGGAGGGGGAGAGGGAGGGAGCGGGAGGGGGAGAGGGGGAGGGGGGGCGGGAGCGGGAGCGGGATTGAGAACGGGAGGGGGAGGAGGAGAGGGTGGGGAGCGGGAGGAGGGGGGGAGCGGGGTGAGAGGGAGGGAGAGGGGGAGGGGGAGGGGGAGATCCTGTTTACGGTCAGCGAGAGGGGGAGGGGGAGCGGGAGGGGGGAGGACCTGGAGCGGGGAGATCTCGAGCGGGAGGGGAAGAGGGAGGGAGCGGGGGGCAGCGGGAGGGGGAGGGGGAGGGGGAGAGGGAGCGGGAGCGGGGAGATCTCGAGCGGGAGGGGGAGAGGGAGGGAGCATTTTTAGTCAAAGGTTGAAGAAGGTAAAAAAAATTATTTTTTGTTTAAGGGTATTTTGGTCATTTCTATGGCCAAAAATGAAAAAAAGAGTCGATGACGTCAGCCGGGGACCCGAGAGTCTATTATCATCAAAACTTAGGGACGGGACAATCATTTTCCAAAAGTCAGGGACCCTAGGGGGAGGGTGACCAAACCTCAGGGATGTGAAGGTAATTTGCCCTAATTTATTTTACCATTTACTTTTAACTGGGGTAAAACTTATTTACCACTTCCGCTGAAGGGTCAACCCAACAAGTGGTATCAAAGTGTTGAGTGGAAAAAATGTGCGACGTCGATCGATCTCGTGACGGCCGAGAGTGCTCGTCCTAATGTCGGTCTAACGCCGAAGGTAACAAGGGTGGCCGAGGCTGAGACTACTACTAACCTAAACTAAGATAAAAAGCTTAGAAACTTGAGAGATTTTGTATGTTGATTTGTGGATGTCCTCTACCTTGACCCCAAGCCTTGCTTATATAGAAGAGAGAAACTGACCCACCTCTTCCTAAGTTGTGTTGTAGTTCCAACCCGAAACTAGTTGAGGCTACGTTAATCGCCACCTTGTTTTGCAAGTTCCCAAACTTGACATGATGTCAAGGTCGAACGAGGCTTTCTCTCCCTTCTCATCGGCCTTGTCCTCTTTGGGGCAATCTTCCTTTAAGTGGACCTCTCCTCTAGCCTTAGGTACCCACTTGCGAGTCAACCTCTTACGTCGAACCTCCTTAACATGTTTGAGGTCCTTTCCCTTTCTTGCCTTAGAGGCTTCAACCTCGTTGGCCAAGCCTTGAGTCATGGCTGACAGGTGCTCAACTCACGGATGAGCTAGGAGAGTCTTATGTTCCACCAGTTTAGCCCTTTGTTCTGCAAGTTATCTTTCGAGGTCCTTAATAGCTTGCTTCCATTTCTGAACCTTCCTCTCAAGGCAACGCCTCTGAGTCTTAATTAGGACGCCTTGTGTTGGTAACTCAAGGGTAGCCCTCTTATGTCCAAGCCGGTGGAAGATGTTCCAGGGTAGGTTGGGCTTGTTCTGAAGGTCCACCTTGATTTGGGGACGATGGAACCTCCACGTATCAGCAACTCCCCTAGGACAAAAGAATTTCTAAATCCTTAGGAGACCTTTATCAGGCGGCCTTCCATGCCCCCCGAGTCATGGCCCCCGGGTCTTAAGGTCGATCTCCCCTTGTTTAGGGACATCAGCTTCTCTTGGACGAGAGGACTTCTGAGCCTTTAGGATGCCGTTATTGGACGGCCTTCCTTTCCCCCCGAGTCTTGCCCCCCGGGTTTTAAGGTTGGCCTTTACTTGCTTTGGCCTCTCTTCCTTTAGGTTTCATTGGAGGCCAACTATAGCAATAGATTTACTAACGTGGGGACCTATTGATGGCTGACCCCTCCCCCCCAGACTCGGTGTGAGGCTGAGATCTCAACATCAAAGAATTGGGGTTGACTCTCCATCTTTGGACCAGCATTGCCCTCATTAAGCTTCCTCTCCCTTAACATCATGAACTGAGGGGTCAAGGTAAGAGTAGGAATGCTCGTATCTAGCTCTCCTTGCCCTAACCTTACGAACCAAGGCATCACGGTCAGAATATGGGTCTCCTCACTTGTAGGAGACTCTTCCAACCCTGAGTAATTAGAGGCCCCAATCGATGAAGGTCGGCTGAGTAAGCTTGTGTAATTTGAGGTCTGGGTATCATGGCAAGGCAAAGGCCCTACCCTTAGTTGCTCCGTCGTAGGCACAGTGGAGGGTGATAGCCCTTAAGATGTCTGTTAAGGTTCCTCGTCCTTGTGGTTTGGAACTTTTTGAACTCGATTGATGGCCTCTTTAAAGGCTTCAATAGCGTGGCTAATGGACTCTGTATGGCAACTATGAGACTCCTCAGAACGCCTCTGATACTCCTCAGAGCACCTACAAAACTCCTCAAAATGCCTTTGAGACTCCTCACGGTACTTACGAGACTCTTTATACCATTCATAGCGGCTCCGAGGCAGAATATGTCTCCATCGGGACAACGACTATCTCAACCGACTTTTTAGAGAGAGCCGTGTTGGTGGTATTCCTCCTAACACCAAATTGGGTAGTCGAGAAGGTCGGCTCCTTAAGGAAAGCCGTGTTGGTCATATTCTTCCCAACGAGTTATTGAGAAGAGGATGGTAGAGTCTCCTTGCTCTTGGTCATTTTGATTGGGTTAGGGTCAAACTGTCTTCTCAGACATCCTCCTAGGTCCTACCGAGCGTGCCAAAAACAATGTTGAGTGGAAAAAATGTGAGAACGTCGATCGACCTCGTCACGGCCCAGAGTGGCCGAGGCCAAGACTACTACTAACCTAAACTAAGATAAAAAGCTTGAGAGATTTTATGTGTTGATTTATGGATGTCCTCTGCCTTGACCCCGAGCATTGCTTATATAGAAGAGAGAAACTAACCCAGCTCCTCTTAAGTTGTGTTGTAGTCGAACTCAAAGTTCATCCCCAGCTGTGCCTTTTCTCTATCTATACTAGATTCGGAGACCTCGAAGCTTATCTCTTCCAATACTTATCCCTACCTAACTCGGACTCCCAATGCTCATCCCACTCTTTACAGAGTCCATATCTACCTTTGCTTCTTGAGAGTCCAGATACATTTGGACTCTTTAAACCTCCTGTTGAGAGTCCGGGTTTCCTTGATGTCCTGCCTCACCTATGCCCTTTACTTCAGGCAGAGATCGAAAGTTGATGAGACTCACTACATGGACCCGAGACCTTTCGCACTCACAATAGTTAAGTCTCAGTACTTGGACCCAAGACTTTCCACACTTACAACCTTCCATTAGGTAGCTCTAATAGATAGCTCCACCAACCCGAGAAAATATACCCGATCTCATGGGCTTAATCAGCTCCTTAAAGTTGCTAAGTCACTGTCCCGAAGAGATGAATATTGCTGATCGTACGAGCCCCTTGGTCTGGCACTGACCGCTATGGGTCAGCACCCCATTACCATTGAATAGAACTGGTTTGGCTCTGACCACCATCGGTCAAAACTCCTGGCGCTGACCGCCACTGGTCAGAATTCTCGTTGCTCACCGTGGCTACTTGGACCCAACCTTGCTCCATTTTCCATAGGCGCTAACTCTAAGTACTTGGACCTAGCTTCATTTTAACTCTTCATAAGCGCTGACTCCAAGTACTTGGACCCAACTTCGTTTTGACTGCCCATAGGTGCTGACTCAAAGTACTTGGACCTAGCTTCGTTTTAACTCTCCATAGGTGCTGTCTCCAAGTACTTGGACCCAACTTCGTTTTGACTCCCCATAGGTGCTGACTCTAAGTACTTGGACCCAACTTTATTTTGACTCCCAATTGCACCCTAGGCACTCTAAGCACCCAAGTCACTCCACACACCCAAAGCACTCAAAGCACTCAAGGCACTCCAAACACCCAAGGCACTCTATACACTCAAGGTACTCCAAACACCCAAGACACTCCAAACACCCAAGGCACTCCATACACTCAAGGCACTTCAAACACCCAAGGCACTCCAAGCACCCAAAGCACTCCAAGCACCCAAGGCACTCCAAACACCCAAGGCACTCCACACACCCAAGATACTCGACGGTCTCTTTAATCCGTCACTAAGATATATTTTTATGCTTCAACACATAGCCTTGGATGTTTAGCTAAGATCTTTCTATGTTGAAGACAGAGGACAAGTCTACTAAAAAAGTCATCAAGTTGACTTCGTCAAATTATGTTGTTTGGAAGACTCTGATGATGAATGTTTTATAGTGTAAGAGTCCTTTTTATTCTTTTGAGCTAAAAGGTGTAAAAAAAATGAGGTGGTGGCAGATGCTCTCTGGAACAAGATGAATCACAAAGCCTGTGGATTAATCTAACAGTCGATTGACCCCAATCTTATACACCATATGGCTGACGAGATGGAGGTATTTAAGCTTTGGGAGAAGTTATTTGAACAAAAAAATATCATTGACAAGGCTTTTCTGCTGAAGTAGCTTATCTTAGTCACATACCGGGATGGACAAAATGTGTCTGAGCATTTGAGTACGTTTTAAGAGTTTGCTAATCGTGTAGTAGCAGCAAAGGTTCTGCTAGACGATGAGTTGCTACCTTCGATGCTGCTAAATTCCTTGCCAGATGGTTGGGAAACTGTGAAAGTTTCTTTCACGAACACCATTCCAAGTTTGACATTGTCTATTGTGAAGCACAATATCCTGAATGAAAAAACTCTGAGAAGAGAGAATGACATGATGAGCTCTAGCAACAAGGCCATGGTCACAGAGAATCGTAAGAGAGGCAAGTTTGAAGGAAGATCACAGTTGAGAGAAGGAGTGAAGTGCTACTATTGTAAGAAAGAGGGACATTTTAAAACTAATTATAGACTGCTCAAGAAGAAACAGTGAAATGAGCAAAAGAATGAGAATGATCAAAGAGCTACCACATCTACGACGGAGGAGGTGACGTTGTTTTCTTGTGAGGAAGATATTTGTGTGGTTAGTGATCCATACACTGAGTGAGTCATCGATTTTACTTCATCATACCACGTAACTCCCCTCAAAGAGATGTTCACCTTATACAGAGCATAAGACTTTGGCAAGGTTAGAATGGGCAAAAGTAGTTTTGCCAATATTGTGGGAGTTGGTGATATTTTAGTCAAGACAGATGTTAGCCATATTTTAACATTGAAGGACATCAAACATGTTCATGATCCACGTCAGAACCTAATATCTACACATGCCTTGGATGTGGCTAGTTTCTTTAACCATTTTGGCAATAGAGTGTAGAAGCTGACTGCATGAGATCTAGTTATAGCTAGAGAAAAGATATCTGGTACGCTTTATAAGACTCAATTGAAGTTGCTTGGAGATGAGGTGAATGCACTTGAGGATTCTACCTCACCAAACCTGTGGCATAAGAGGCTTGGACACTCGAGCGAGAAGGTAATGAAAGCATTACACACTGTTGTTCCAATCTTCATAGGTACATAACTACATCCTTGTGATTATTATATCTTTGGTAAGCATTATATAGTTCCTTTTAGCAAGACTGCTAAAAGGAAAGAAAGTTTTTTAGAATTTGTGCATTCTGATATGTGTGATCCTACAGAAGTTGAGTCATTAGGTGGTAGCAAATATTTTCTTACTTTCATTGATGATGCATCATGGAAGTTGTGGGTGTATTTTTGTAAGAGTAAAGATCAGGTGTTTGATCACTTTAAGAAGTTTTATGCTATAATGGAAAGAGAGAAAGGTGCGTCCTTGAAGTATACACGGATAGAAAATGGCGGGGAGTACATGTTAAATGAATTTGAGCAGTATTTCTCAAACCATGGCATCAACATAAGAAGATAGTTCCAGGCACCCTACAACACAATGGTGTTGCGTAGAGAATCAACAAAGCCATTGTGGAGAAAGTGAGATGCATGCTCAAAATGACTAACTTGCCTAAACCATTTTTGGGGAAAGTGATTTGTGATGCCTGCTATTTAATCAAATGATGTCCATCAGTTTTGCTAAACTATAACACCCCAGAAGGTTAGGATTGGTGGAAGTATTTCTTACTCACATTTGAAGGTACTTTGGTGCAAAGCTTTTGCATATGTACCTAGGGAACAGAGTTAAAAGCTAGATGATAAAGCAGTTTTCTACATATTTCTTGGCTATGAAAAAGAAAATTTTGGCCATAGACTGTGGGATCTAGAACAGAGAAAAGTCATCAGAAGCAGAGATGTACTAACATAAGCATGACCCTGCATAATTCATCGTTGACGCTTCCCATTTTATTAGACTATAACATCAGTCTTCCTTAGCAGAATAGATAGTGTAAATATAGCTTTTTAGATTATTACCCTCTTTTGAGTGCTAAGGACAGGATGCCTCCCCCTGGGAAGACCACTACTGAGACTGGAACTCAAAGGCCTACAACGATAACTTCAACCCCAGGTAAGACAGAAGTAGTACTGTCTACGCTATTGGGATACCAAAAGGTATACCTTTCATCTACCCTGGAATCTGATCTTTATTTATTTATTTTCAGAGGGGCAAAAAAGCTTGGTGAATGATGATTGACGTTCCAACAATGAGCGGGAGACCCGTGGTTCGGGAAGAAGACCCAAGGATAAATATATTGGAAAAAGCATACGCTCTATTTCACCAGAAACAGAAAGCTACTGTGTTCATCGGCAGGGTATAAAAACAGCCTCGTCGATCGGGGGCTTGAAATGAAAGTCCTTTACTACCACCTGCAGATAGGAAGGAAAGTGTGATTGCAGATGATCCCGACTACCAGAAGCCTTTATTAATTAAGAGCGACAGGCGTCAGCTTTGGAGGCGCAGAGAGTAGGAAGTCGTAGGAATCTATATAATTAAAAAGCTCATAGATGTGCACGAGCAATAGGATTTTGTTGTTAGAATGTGGAGGGCAGCCAACAACGCCTAGTCCAGAAGCTGCAACGTATCGGTTAGGAAATTCTGTCTTGTAAAAGGGTCGAAATCCAAAGCCCCCCAGCCTACCCGTAATTGCACTATGGAAGCAGGTCCATCTTGACGCTCATCCAGGATGCAGAGTGGAGGCAAGGAAAGAAAAGATTATAGGGAGTAAGCCCGTGGCGGCGTGAAAACACATGTGCACACGCGGGGTTATTTAGTTGCTTAAGCGAAAAGAATATACCCTCAAGCTCCATAAGCAGGACTTAAGAGGTAGTTGCTTACTACTACCCTTAAGAGTTAGAGTTAGTCAACTTACTGATACGCTTAAGAGCATCTCAATCGAAAAGAACCGTAGGAAGTCACGTCATGCCAACCAACGGACTTCATGACCTTACTCAATGAGCACAACTACTGCCATACCAGACAAACAAGACATAGATCACCCAAACATTAAACCGCGTGAGGTAACTTGTCAGAGACCCGACTGGGGAAACTGGGAAGGGAACCACTCATCGTCATACGAGAACTCTCAAACGATCGGAAAGGCTTCATATCAAGCTTGTAACTAACATTTTTTTTCTTTAGAGTGAGAGGATTCCCGTCTTTCTCTCTCTTTTTTCTCATAACGGGAAGGCGAACAAAAATACAAGAAAGATCGGCACACTGCCTGGTACCAAACCTAAAGAAGGAGCGAGACTTGAAAACTTTCAGAGCGGCAAACAAAACAGATATTCTCTGCATCTATGCAAGAAGCAGTTGCTACTGCACATGACTCATGGCGTGGATGAGAACAACAGCTGTCCCCTTATAGTGTAGTGGATCGCGGGCTTTTCGGCTTGAAGTTCTGTAATCGATGAAGTCCTTTCATGAAAAGAGGAAGTGTAACCTAACACAGAGACTTGTTGCACACTTATTGAGTCGCTGCTCAAATTTTTTATGTATGTGGTGTGTGACCTAAACTGCATCAAAACGACCATTCGCAGCGCATTTTTCAGCCAGCCTTTGAGAACATTTTTTTCTCTTGTCTCATTTTTCCGGTAATCCATTCTTGGAGTCAAATAAAAACAAAGAAGGATATGTCAGTGACAACGCACGACAAAGTACTCTCCGAGGGCATGGAATGTCTCATTTTTTGGTCAGACTCTCTATAGTAATCTCTCTCTGTTATTCCCCGGTCAAAATACGGAAAAACTCCATTCAATTCTCGATGGAAATAGAGTTTTGTGAATTCTCTCCAGAACTGGAAGATCATTTCGAGATCAATGAACATATTCGAGGATTCAATGTGACTATTGTCACTTCGGGCAACACACAAGATGAGACTTTACCACCGTGGAGCGGCTTTTTGCAAAAAGAGGAAAGAGAACAAAAGTAAAATGTCATAAAAGCGAATGAAATACCCATTCCCATACTTTTTTGGTCAACAACCAACAAACAAAGTACACTTTCTGTAGCGGTGAAAAGGAGAAAAAAATGACGAAAAGGATTTTGAGGCCCTCTACCGTGGTTACTGGAAATGACTTATCCAATAACTTCAGGATGAGACTGAAAATGGATTGGGTAACCGAGTACACCATGGTCGGTGGGGTGCCGTTCTCCATCAGAGGATTCCCAAGGAGGGATAAAATTGGGAAAAACTCACGGCGGGAAGGAAAGCCAATTCTTTCCATTTTTCTTATAGACCATTGTAAAATTGGAGAAGAATAAAAAGTCAATTCGCACTTTTTATTTTTGTGGCATTCCTCCTTGACTTTCACGTTTACATCCATATTTTATATTTCAAAATTTTTGATTATGGAATTCTCTCCCAGAGCTGCGGAACTAACAAGTTTATTAAAAAGTAGAATTACCAACTTTTCCACAAATTTTCAAGTGGATGAGATCGGTCGAGTGGTCTGAGTTGGAGATGGGATTGCACGTGTTTATGGATTGAACGAGATTCAAGCTGGGGAAATGGTTGAATTTGCCAGCGGTGTTAAAGGAATAGTGATGAATCTTGAGAATGAGAATGTAGGGATTGTTGTCTTTGGTAGTGATAACGCTATTAAAGAAGGAGATCTTGTCAAGCGTACTGGATCTATTGTGGATGTTCCTGCAGGAAAGGCTATGCTAGGGCGTGTGGTCGACGCGTTGGGAGTACCTATTGATGGAAGAGGGGCTCTAAGCGATCACAAGCGAAGATGTGTCGAAGTCAAAGCCCCTGGGATTAATGAACGTAAATCTGTGCACGAGCCTATGCAAACAGGATTAAAAGCGGTAGATAGCTTGGTTCCTATAGGTCGTGGTCAACGAGAACATATAATCAGGGACATACAAACTGGAAAAATAGCTATTTCTATTGATACCATATCAAACCAAAAGCAAATGAACTCAAGGTCCACCTCTAAGAGTAAGACATTGTATTGTGTCTATGTAGCGATTGGACAGAAATGCTCAACTGTGGCAATATTAGTTCAAATTCTTTTAGACGCATCTGCTTTGGAATATTCCATTCTTATAGCAGCCACCGCTTCAGATCCTGCTCCTCTGCAATTTCTGGCCACATATTATGGTTGTGCTATGGGGGAATATTTCCGTGATAATGGAATGCACGCATGAATAATCTATGATGATCTTAGTAAACAGGCCGTGGCATATCGACAAATGTCATTATTATTAAGCCGACCACCAGACCGTGAGGCTTTCCCAAGAGATGCTTTCTATTTACATTCCTGTCTATTAGAAAGAGCCGCTAAACGATCAGACCAGACAGGTGCATGTAATTTGACCGCCTTACCTGTCATTAAAACACAAGCTGGAGACGTATCGACCTATATCCCTACAAATGTCATCTCCATTACAGACGAACAAATTTGTTTAAAAATAGAGCTCTTTTATCACAGAATTAGACCGACTATTAATGTTGATTTATTAGTCAATCGCGTAGGGTCTGTCGCTCAGTTGAAAGCTATGAAACAAGTCTGCGGAAGTTCAAAACTAGAATTGGCACAATATCGTGAAGTAGCCGCCTTTGCTCAATTTGGATCAGACCTTGATGCTGCGACTCAGGCATTACTCAATAGAGGCGCAAGTACCAAAACAACTACAATATGCAGCTGTCAATGGATTCTATGATCGAATGCCATTAGAAAAAATTGATCAATTTGAAAAGGAAATTTTAAGCAATGTCAAGCAAGAATTACTCCAATCACTTTTACAGGGCATAACTAACGAAAAGAAAAGAGAACTAGACACTTTCTTAAAAGAACAAACACAAAATATGTTAATATAAAAAAGAAGATGAAAAAAATAGTTAACGGCGTGAAGAAGATGAAAAGTGCTTGTATGCATTTTTTATTTTTGAAAAAGTCTTTTTCCTGCATATCTCTTTTTTTAATTTCAATTTCTTCTTTTTCATATTTCATGATGGTTTATGCTTTATTTATTTATTTGACTTTCATTTCTTTTTCAATTCTCCTGGATCAGGGCAAGTTAGGCCTTGGAGCTTTATATGGCTATGGATAGTGGTTCTGACGGTGGCTGTCTACTAGGAGACAGCTCCGGCAGCTACTCAGGTGGCTACTCAGAAGCAAGTGTCAATCAAGAGCCTACTGCCGGCCCTTCAAATCCAAACCACGATGGCCCCTCTGCTATCATCGGCCAAGATTCAAATCAGTCTTTCACTGTGGAGCATCCACCAAATCCATTCCAGGAGGAGGGAGAGCGGGGAGATCTTATCAGGCGTGCCCATAGACTTGTTTCTGAGCAATTAAAGCATTTCTGCGAACGAGGGAAAAGTGGAGATAGTAACAGGTCACTTACCATTATGATGAAGCGGCATTATACATTTTATAGATAGATATGGAGATTGATTTTTATACAAATGAGGAAATTCAGGAGCTTATTGACAAAAAAAACCTCAAATTATGAAAGAAATCTATGAGCCGTTTCACAAAAAAAAAAGTGAAGCTGCTTTGATTATTGCTGAAAAAAAAAACTGCTTCGCCCTTCTCTTTTTTTTCTTCCTTCTCTTGGTTTGATATGGAAAGAAGTATAAAGTAAAAAAGGGTCTGGTTTGACAGAAAGCGGTGTAGTTCTATTTTCATACAAGAAGAGGACGAGGCCCCTTCAATGTTAAGGCAGGGCATCTTTGGTCTTCTGTTCATGGGAGAGAGGAGAGTGGGAAAGTGGGATCCTTTCACTTGACTTTATACTTGATTTTAAGTTCAGCTTACTTATAAAAGTGCAAGTTTGATAGGAAATTAGCAGATGGCAGAAGGAAGCAAATGACTTGAGGGTCGAGGGATAGAGATCAGGCAGGAAGCTTCACATCAATACCCTTTGTTAGTTTCTAGGTCTCGCGTGTGGGATAGAGCGTGAGTTGAAGAGCGTGAGTTGAAGCGGTCCACGAATCCCGATCGAGCAGATGCTTCAACAGGAATGAAAGTGGTTAGGCTCAATAAGTGCATCGAAGCATCCAAAAGGAGGACAATAAGGTAGTCAAATGCGTGTTAGTTAGATCTTCACCTTTGGGAAAGGACCTCTCAATCCGCCGACCTTGACTAAAAAAAGCTCCCAATTAGGTCAGTAGCTGGCCGAGTAGCTGATAGACCAAATAAGCACAGTAGCTGTTTAGAGCCGAAGGAGCTTTCCAATTTTTGGGATTCTATAGCCTTCGCACTTACCTTTAGGGGATCGAAGTTGGATGAATCTCCAGTGGTTCCTTCCATCGGCGTCATCGAATCACGTTAGTAATTCAGAAAAACTTAAAGCTCGAAATGACGAGTCAAAATAATTGATATGTTTAGTTCTGTTCTTCTCCTAGTTTTATAGTACACCCATGTAGAAGGATCTTTCCGATGCTAAACGCACTGCATCTTCTGTCTAAGTGAAGAATATCGTGTCCTTCTCCTTCAAAGTGAGCATCCCTCATAGGAATTCCAACCATCAGATCAGGGCCAAATACACTCTACCTGAAAATGAGACAGAAATGAATGCAAGACTTTGAAAGCTTGCAAAGCTTGAAGAAATGAAATGGATGATTTGAGATCCGTTGAATGTTGACCATAAAGTGTGAAAGTCATTTTCCTCCTACTTGAACAGAAGAATGAAGGGAGGAAGTTCATTTCCCCTTCTCCGGCTAACCTATAGGGAAATCCTTACCTTACACAAGCCCAAAAATGTGAACTCGATCTTCAGCCACTACCACGATTAGATCAAAAAAGGGCATGAACTTTAAGGAAAATAAAGGCAAAAAGCAAGAAAAAGCCTCGCCTATGACCTTTTTGAAAGGTACTATTGACTCGATAGAAAAGGAAGAAAGCAACCTCCCTCACTCAAACCGAAAGAAGGATTTCGTCCGAGACAGATTAGGCTAAAATGCAAGGTGGGCTGATAGGCTTTGGAAGTTGCCGGCCTGATACGATTGGGAATGCTTCTCTAACCTCAAAGATGAGTCCCTCCCTTCATTACACAAACTACTCAAGCAAAAGCAAATTCAACCTTCAAATACGGGACTGGACAAAGAACCGAAATCTCATAGACTGTATCCACGACACCAACAAAGAGAGAAGGAAAGGAAGAAGAGGAAAATGAGTGAAATCGCACTTCATTCATGAATTGAATTTTTGAGTAGAATCAAAAGAGACTCCCCTCTGTGGCATCATCATTTACGCAACTGAGTTAAGAGAGATCAGAGGATCTTCTATCTCTAACCGGGAAAGGAGCGAAACATGAAGACTTTGAACAACATGGATTTTTTAAAGCCTTTCATTATATAATATATATATTATATACATATATATATCTGAGTAATAAGGTCAGGGGATTCCCCTCACCAGAGGGTGCGGCAAAACACTTTATTAATATAAACTTGAGGGACATTAGTACAATAATAATAATAAACTTTAAAACTAAATAAGGAGATAGACTTTAAAGAGAGGGATAGAGGGATTACAAATGCTTAGGGGAAGAGCAGGTATGATCAAGTATGATGATCAAGGGCTTCTATTCTCTATGGGTTTTTCCGACTAAATCACACTCTGATCTATAATGAGAAGGTCCTCTGCTTATATAGGCAAAGGGACGCACTCTGGGCGTTGCTGGCATATGCTTTCGGTGGCTGGGGTCCACCATCATAATTCTGTCTGGGCGTTGCTGGCATGTGCTTTCGGTGGCTGGGGTCCACCATCATAATTTTGTCTGGGCGTTGCTGGCATATGCTTTCGGTGGCTGGGGTCCACCATCATAATTCTGTATGGGCATTGCTGGCATGTGCTTTCGGTGGGTGGGGTCCACCATTAATCTTTAGACTTTTACTGCGTCAAAGAGCGTTGTGGCAACCGTAAAACTAAGCTTGGGCTACAACCAAATTCAATGCCAATTCCATTTATAAATGGAATATTGACGCCATGACAGAATATAACATTTTGTCTCTCTTACAACAAATGACAATGGCCGCCAATGCCTACAAAACCCAAACATCTATCTCTGACAAATCCATTGCCGAAATCCTTATTTCTGGATTTTCAGGCCAACTCAAAGGATGGTGGGATTTCTATCTCACTGACACCCAACGGGATGAAATCCTTAATAGCCTTCAGCATAACGAATCCAAGGAATTGGTCCTAACACCCGAAGGCCAACCTATTCCTGATGCCGTCTCTTCCCTAATCTTTGCCATATCACTTCACTTTATTGGTGATCCATCTCACCTCAAAGACAAAAACGCTAAACTCCTCTCCAACCTCAAATGTCACAAACTCAGCGACTTTCAACATTACAAAAACACCTTCCTAACACGAGTTATGCTTCGTGAGGATTCCAACCAGCCTTTTTGGAAGGAAAAGCTTATCGATGGTCTACCTTTTATGCTAGGAGAAAAGGTTAGACGATTTCTCAGAACGACCCATGGCTCCCCTATCAACTATGCAGCCCTAACTTACGGAGAACTCATCAGTATTAACCAACAACAGGGACTTTAGATCTGCCAAGATCTAAGGCTCCAAAAGAATATCAAAAAGGAATCGAGACAGACTAAGCACAAATCCCAAAGCTCCAAAGATTGCCATTGCTCTTCCCCCTCAAAGACTTCTCAACATAAGCACAAATCCCAACGATTCCATCGTTCTTCCAAACACAAATATGACCGAAAACACGACAAACGCTCTCCCAAGAGTTATCCTAAACAAACAACCTTCAAACAAAGTGACGACTGCTTCAAAGATACCATCTGTCACAAATGTGGCAAAAAGGGCCATATTCAACGCTATTGCCATCTCAACAAAAAACTTCATGCCTTGAATCTTGCCCCTGACCTTATTACTCAGATATCTGCCTTAATGATCAATGACTCTGACTCCGATTCAGATCCTATCACTGAAGAATCCGAACAACTTGACGAACTCATCCATTCCTCCTCAGAAACTGATTCAGAAAAATCGATCAATGTCTTGACTAAAGATCAAGAATTCTTACTTACCATGGCCAATGATGTTGAAGACCCCGCGAAACGAAAAACCTATCTTTCCAAACTCCTCAACTCCATTGACGACTCACCTTCCTCCTTTATGGCTACTCCCTACAATCTTACCAAAATCCTTCACACAAAGCAGAGTCAAAAGACTTCTCTCCCAACTATCCCTATTTTACAAGCTGAAATCAAGCTTATCAAAACTGAGCTGAAAGACTTACGCCGCCAACAACAAGAAACACACACCATCGTCCAGAATCTCTTATTAACCAAATCTACTACCGGTGATTCCAGTGATTCTGACAATGATCCTCCCATTGAGCCAAATGAATTTTTGCATGTTCTTAAACATGTCACTTCACGCAAATACCTTATTACCATTACTATAAAATTTTCTGACGATTTTCAACTTGAGACCATTGCTTTATTTGATACTGGTGCTGACCTCAATTGCATTAAGGATGGTCTTGTACCCAAACGATTTTTAGACCCTACTAAAGAAAAACTTTCTGCTGCTAACAATTCCAGAATGCTTATCACCCAAAAAACTGATGCTTTTATTAGTAATAACAACACACTTATCAAAACCACATTTTTGCTCGTCTCCAATATGAATCATACTGTCATTATTGGAACACCATTTATCAACCTTATTACTCCTTACAAAGTTAATCACAATGGCATCTCTTTCAAAATTAACACTCCGATTTCAAAAAAATTAATTTTTCCCTTTTTACAAAAACCCACCACACGCAAACTAAACCTACTCCATTCTTTAATCTCTTCCAAAGAATATGATTTACATGATACCAAAAATATCATTTATTTTCAACGTATTTCTCAACAATTGCTTGATCCTACTATTCAGCGCCAAATCGACAATTTCAAAACCAAGCTCCATACTGAGCTTTGTTCTGATCTTCCTAATGCTTTTTGGACTAGAAAAAAACATGTTATCACTCTTCCTTATGACTCGCACTTCTCTGAACGACAAATCCCTACTAAAGCCCGTCCTATTCAGATGAACTCTGAAATGATTGACTTATGTAAAAATGCAATCCACGATTTAGAGAAAAAGGGTTTGATCTCTAAATCCAAATCCCCCTGGAGTTGTGCTGCCTTTTATGTCATCAAAAACTCTGAAATTGAACGAGGCGTCCCACGTCTTGTTATCAATTATAAACCCCTTAACAACGTTTTGAAATGGATCCGTTATCCGATCCCCAACAAAAAAGATTTGTTAAATCGTCTGCATGATTCTTTCATATTCTCCAAATTCGACATAAAATCTGGCTTCTGGTAGATCCAGATCCACCCCAAAGACCGTTATAAAACTGCTTTTACTGTTCCTTTTGGCTAGTATGAGTGGAACGTCATGCCTTTTGGTTTAAAAAATGCCCCAAGCGAATTTCAACAAATCATGAATGATATCTTCAATCCTTTTACATCATTTTGCATTGTTTACATTGATGATGTCCTTATTTTTTCAAAATCCATTGACCAACATTTTAAACATCTTAACACATTCTTTGATGTTATTAAGAAAAATGGTTTGGTCTTATCTCAATCTAAAATTGTTTTATTTCAAACAAAAATCCGCTTTCTTGGCCATTATATCAGCCAGGGCACTATCACCCCCATTGAACGTTCTATTACTTTTGCTTCCAAATTTCCTGATGAACTCTTAGAAAAAACACAACTTCAACGCTTTTTGGATTCTCTAAACTATGTTTTTGAATTTTTCCCCAATATTCATCGCGTTATAAAACCACTTCATGACAGATTGAAGAAAAATCCAAGTCCCTGGACTACTGAGCATACTCGCATTGTTCAAAGCATCAAAAAACAGATTGCGCACATTCCCTGCTTACATCTTGCTGATCCATCTGCATTCAAAATTGTTGAAACGGATGCATCAGATATAGGTTATGGTGGCATTCTTAACCAACGCAAAGACATTCATGAGCATATCATCTCATTCACTTCTGCCCATTGGAATGACACCCAAAGCAAATATCCCACAATCAAAAAAGAGATTTTGAGTATTGTTTTATGTATTACTAAATTTCAAAGTGATCTTTTGAACCAAAATTTTTTATTACGTATTGATGCTCAAGTAGCTAAAGAAATCTTGCAAAAAGATGTTCAAAATATAGCTTCCCAACATATTTTTGCCCGTTGGCAAGCTGTTTTGAGTATTTTTGAGTTTGATATTGAATACATTAAAGGAGAAAATAATTCCCTCCCAGACTTTCTCACCCGTGAGTTTTTGACCAATAGGTGAGCCATGCCCCCAAAAGCCTCCTCCAGAGGAGCCAAAGCAAAATCTATCGTACCTGCCCGCACTTGGGCATCTGTTGCCGAAGAAGAAGATTTCAACGCCCACAAAAACGTCTAAGATTGGTTGAAAGCAAATCAACACAATCCCATCTATCCGACCGAAGTTATTGAAGCTTTCCAACGACTATCCCAAAACTCCGAAGCCTTAACGACACCTCTGCCTGTTTCTCAACACTCCACAAGTCATGTTATTGCCCCTCCATCCCAACCCCTTCCCCGTAACCTCAACAAAGCCTCTTATAGCCACAAAACCCAAACGCAATCTCTTCTCTTCGTTGAAAGAGAATATCACCAACATGACCCTACCATTGCTGCAGCCCGTATTTTCCAACCTGGTCAGCATACTATCCCCGCTGACTCCCACAAAATGCTTACCTACTATGCCTCTATCCTCGAACATACTGACTCCACCAAAGTCAGACATTTTTACAACGCCACCGATAAAGCCACCCCAGCTTACTACACCTGCCAAATTATACGGATTATTCATTCGTCCCAGTGGGGTCAACCATTGCACCAAACAAAGCACCTCCCCATCACCACTACCACCACCCATAGCACCCTTTATAGTTATTGGGACTACCATCAGGCCTGGTTCAACGCTTTCCTCAACCAAAATCCAAAATTCACCCACACTTGACTGTTTTATTGTCGACAGCCTTTTGATTGTACCCAAATCCCCTATTGGTTCCTCACTTGGTGGTACTATTATAGATGCTCCATTAACATCCTTACAGAGGATGTCCTTGGTTGCTATAACCTCTTTAAAGCCAAATATTCTCCTTCTTCTATTGAAAAACCTATTGGCCCCTTATTGCTCTTCTGTACAAAATTTTATCTGCCATGGGTCTGTGCCTGGCACTATGAATTCCAAGCTTATGATGAAAAGAATAATGTCAACCTGCTCGTCCGCCGCTTCAAAGTCAAATGGTGGAATGCCTTCAGAGCAGACGAAAAACTAACGGCTACTATTGTTTTGAATTGGCTAAAATCTGCCAAACCTTCACAAGCTATTGCCTCCCCATCGACCTCCCAGCCACTCTTCCTTGCTCAAAAAGCCAAAATTCAATCCATGTTGGCTTCAGCAAGTACTGAGCAAGAATATTTTGCCATGATGAACCAGATGGTCAAAGCTAAGTCCAACGCCTCTTCTTCCTCACCTTATGCAACAGAAGAAGAAGACGAAGAGGAACCATTCATCTCTCTTGACGATGATGGTACTGATTTTCTTGGCCTTCTTCATTGAATGTACAAGATTCCTTAACGGCGGTATCAACCACAACGACATCAACGACAATCTAACAGTGGTCGGCTTCGACCTTCACCGAGCCGGCAAAGGCAAAATGGTCAACGGTCCAGTTAAAACCGTCCAGGATGAGGGTTTGCCCCCAATAGTCTCTCAGCAGCTTGCTGCCATAACGTCCGTCAAGACGGTAAAAACTAATGACCAGCCCAAGCTTAGTCTTGCGGTTGCCACAACGCTCTTTGACGCGGTAAAAGTCAAAATATTAATGGTGGACCCCAGCCACCGAAAGCACATGCCAGCAACGCCCAGACAGAATTATGATGGTGGACCCCAGCCATCGAAAGCATATGCCAGCAACGCCCAAACAAAATTATGATGTTGGACCCCAGCCACCGAAAGCACATGCCAGCAACGCCCAGACAGAATTATGATGGTGGACCCCAGCCACCGAAAGCATATGCCAGCAATGCCCAGAGTGCGTCCCTTTGCCTATATAAGCAGAGGACCTTCTCGTTATAGATCAGAGTGTGATTTAGTCGGAAAAACCCGTAGAGAATAGAAGCCCTTGATCATCATACTTGATCATACCTACTCTTCCCCTCAGCATTTGTAATCCCTCTATCCCTCTCTTTAAAGTCTATCTCCTTATTTAGTTTTAAAGTTTATTATTATTATTGTACTAATGTCCCTCAAGTTTATATTAATAAAGTGTTATGCCGCACCCTCTGGTATCAGAGCCATTTGCATATCGTTCGAACATACCTTCGATAGAACTTTTTAGAAGTGCCTCCATTTGGGCTCTCCAGGGTTAGAACTCCTTGGTGCTTCGCAAACAAAAGTATCTATCAAGGTAGAACTCCTGTTTATGCATCTTTTCTTGCCTTCATTCATCGACTTACTATTCACTGTAGCATTTCAGCTGCATATTGCATTTATTGTAGAACCGCCTTCATGGCTGGCTAAGGTTGAATCTGCATCTGTTAAGAGTTTGGTTAGACCATGCATGGTAGCAGGCAGTAAGTCCCGAAGTGTGGCAGTTAGACCATTGGCTTTGTGCTGGTATATTCTCTTTGCATCTGTATATTGCATCTAATGTCATCTATGGATTCGTTTTCTTGCAATAATGCTTCATGCATCTCATCTGCTCATGAACTGGCTGAGCCCAGTAACGCACAAAGCCGTATAAATAGTAATGAACTGATCATTGAAGATTTTAAAGGTTGCATTGATAACTGGAAACTACCAAAGATTTCAAAGCATGACATTTATCATGTTTCAAAAAACCCATTTTTAAAGCATGATTATGTTATCAAACAAGAAGAGCATTCTATGTCGGTTTCCAAACCCATTGAAACTTTTCAACTATTGTCCAAAGATTCTCTTCAAAGTCATAGCAAAAAAGGTTTCAACTTCATTCATATCGGTCTAGTCCAGGTCGGTATTATACCCCTGACTATTACCGGTCTTGACGCATCTATCCTTGCCATCTTAAGGGATGCAAGACATCTCCGTTTTAAAGACTCCCTTATGAGCTCCGTCGAGTCTAGTCTCGCCGGTGGCCCTTTATCTTTTGATTGCCATCCCAATCTCACTTTATCTTTACGTGATCCTAACATTCTTCATGCCCTAACTCTCCAATTGAAAACTTTTAATTACGCTCTCATGCATGGTACTGTGAATATTTCCTTAAGTTTTAAAGTCCATTATAAAGCCATGATTTCTGCGTTTGCAACAAAGCATCGTTTTCAATCTACCAAAGGCCAAACCGTTTTATTGCAAACTGATTTCACACATGCCAACACCATCACACCTAAAGCTATCCAGTGGAGGGATGTTACCCTTCCTGACGAATGGATCTTAGAGGACATGGATCACTCTGAGACCAAACCTATTGAACCCCAACCTAGAAATGATGTTTCACGCATCAATCGCTATTCTGGTGGTACTGTTGGTATCACTTTTAATCGACCTTCAAGCTCGAGATCCACAGGGAATCCCTCCCTTTCTCGTAGCGAAAGTATGACCTCATCGATCTAAAATCTCGGCAGAGTATCACAGTTAGGAGCTTCCCATCTCCCACCTGTCATACACCTCCCTGATAAGCCCAGATTTTCAACTTCCGATCTTCCTAACCCTACTTTACAACATGTCCACTATCGTTCCCAAATTCCCCAATCTATTTATACCAAAAACAAAGCCCCTGACAACGAAGAATCCCCTCCTTCTTCCCCAACGCCTTCTCAAATCACTGAGAACCAATAATTTCATAATGAACTCAATGTTCTGGAAATTCCTTTCCACATTGATAAGGATTTCCTCCGATCTGACTTTAATGCTCACTACAACAAAGCCAAAGTCAAATGGTTTTTCAGAAACTTCTGTAAACCTGAACGCGATCAGACTCAAACCTCTTTCTATGAGTTTCTTGAGGAATTTCAAACCCAGATCTTATTTTTCGACTGGTTTGAACAATTTCTCATGCCTACTTGTATCCAAGAGATGATTGACTCTTATAATTCCTTTACTAAAACGACCAATCCCATCACTCGTTCTAAAAGCCATCAAAGTCAATGGGAAACCACCAATGGTGATACCATATCCTCCCCCCATCCTCCCTTGAGACAAATCAATCTGAATATTGCCAACAACCCCATTGAAGCTGCACCTTATAAAACTGCTACTGATGACGTCTTACAGAATTCTCGGCGTATCATTGCCCAGAATAACTTCTGTAACACCCATTTAAGTACTATTGGAAAATAACTTGAGCGCATTGAAAGCCATCTACCTTCACCTTCATCATCTCCGCCGACTCCATCAATTCCTGTATCCAATATCCAACAACCTATTTTTAAACCTTTTAAAGTTTCCCAATCGAGTATCCGCCAGATCCAAGAAAATCGGGATTTTGCTGATATCCTCCGACGCCAAATCTCCAGCATCACGGTCTCTCCTACCTCCCTTCTTATAGCCGCAGATACACCCTCTCAATCATCCAATGCTATTCACACTCTTGACAAAGATTCTATTTCTGAGTCAACCCAATCGCTTTCCTCCCTCCGACCATTTCTAAATCACATTCATGAGCCCCAACGAATCTTTTCTTCAACTCCTGTCCCCAGCCCAGATATGGCTCTTGAGCAAAAGCCAAGCATCCTTAACGAGGCCAAATTCAATGCCAATTCCATTTATGAATGGAATATTGACGCCATGACAGAATATAACATTTTGTCTCTCTTACAACAAATGACAATGGCCGCCAATGCCTACAAAACCCAAACATCTATCTCTGACAAATCCATTGCCGAAATCTTTATTTCTGGATTTTCAGGCCAACTCAAAGGATGGTGGGATTTCTATCTCACTGACACCCAACGGGATGAAATTCTTAATAGCCTTCAGCATAACGAATCCAACGAATTGGTCCTAACACCCGAAGGCCAACCTATTCCTGATGCCGACTCTTCCCTAATCTTTGCCATATCACTTCACTTTATTGGTGATCCACCTCAGCTCAAAGACAAAAATGCTGAACTCCTCTCCAACCTCAAATGTCACAAACTCAGCGACTTTCAACATTACAAAAACACCTTCCTAACACGAGTTATGCTTCGCGAGGATTCCGACCAGCCTTTTTGGAAGTAAAAGCTTATCGATGGTCTACCTTTTATGCTAGGCAAAAAGGTTAGACGATTTCTCAGAACCACCCACGGCTCCCCTATCAACTATGCAGCCCTAACTTACGAAGAACTCATCAGTATTACCCAACAACAGGGACTTCAGATCTGCCAAGATCTAAGGCTCCAAAAGAATATCAAAAAGGAATTGAGACAGACTAAGCAAGAACTTGGTTCTTTTTGCAATCAATTTGATATTTCTAAAACACCTCAAAGCTCCAAAGATTGCCATTGCCCTTCCCCCTCAAAGACTTCTCAATATAAGCACAAATCCCAACGATTCCATCGTTCTTCCAAACACAAATATGACCGAAAACACGACAAACGCTCTCCCAAGAGTTATCCTAAACAAACAACCTTCAAACAAAGTGACGACCGCTTCAAAGATACCATCTGTCACAAATGTGGCAAAAAAGGGCCATATTCAACGCTATTGCCGTCTCAACAAAAAACTTCATGCCTTGAATCTTGCCCCTGACCTTATTACTCAAATATCTGCCTTAATGATCAATGACTCCGACTCCGATTCAGATTCTATCACTGAAGAATCCGAACAACTTGACGAACTCATCCATTCCTGCTCTGAAACTGATTCAGAAAAATCGATCAATGTCTTGACTAAAGATCAAGAATTCTTACTTACCATGGCCAATGATGTTGAAGACCCCGCGAAATGAAAAACCTATCTTTCCAAACTCCTTAACTCCATTGACGACTCACCTTCCTCCTCTATGGCTACTCCCTACAATCTTACCAAAATCCTTCACACAAAGCAGAGTCAAAAGACTTCTCTCCCAACTATCCCTATTTTACCAGCTGAAATCAAGCTTATCAAAACTGAGCTTAAAGACTTACGCCGCCAACAACAAGAAACACACACCATCGTCCAGAATCTCTTATTAACCAAATCTACTACCGGTGATTCCAATGATTCTGACAATGATCCTCCCATTGAGCCAAATGAATTTTTGCATGTTCTTAAACATGTCACTTCACGCAAAGACCGTTATAAAACTGCTTTTACTGTTCCTTTTGGCCAGTATGAGTGGAACGTCATGCCTTTTGGTTTAAAAAATGCCCCAAGCGAATTTCAACAAATCATGAATGATATCTTCAATCCTTTTACATCATTTTGCATTGTTTACATTGATGATGTCCTTATTTTTTCAAAATCCATTGACCAACATTTTGAACATCTTAACACATTCTTTGATGTTGTTAAGAAAAATAGTTTGGTCTTATCTCAATCTAAAATTGTTTTATTTCAAACAAAAATCCGCTTTCTTGGCCATTATATCAGCCAGGGCACTATCACCCCCATTGAACGTTCTATTACTTTTGCTTCCAAATTTCCTGATGAACTCTTAGAAAAAACGCAACTTCAACGCTTTTTGGGTTCTCTAAACTATGTTTTTGAATTTTTCTCCAATATTCATCGCGTTATAAAACCACTTCATGACAGATTAAAGAAAAATCCAAGTCCCTGGACTACTGAGCATACTCGCATTGTTCAAAGCATCAAAAAACTAATTGCACACATTCCCTGCTTACATCTTGCTGATCCATCTGCATTCAAAATTGTTGAAACGGATGCATCAGATATAGGTTATGGTGGCATTCTTAAACAACGCAAAGACATTCATGAGCATATCATCTCATTCACTTCTGCCCATTGGAATGACACCCAAAGCAAATATCCCACAATCAAAAAAGAGATTTTGAGTATTGTTTTATGTATTACTAAATTTCAAAGTGATCTTTTGAACCAAAAATTTTTATTACGTATTGATGCTCAAGCAGCTAAAGAAATCTTGCAAAAAGATGTTCAAAATATAGCTTCCCAACATATTTTTGCCCGTTGGCAAGCTGTTTTGAGTATTTTTGAGTTTGATATTGAATACATTAAAGGAGAAAATAATTCCCTCCCAGACTTTCTCACCCGTGAGTTATTGACCAATAGGTGAGCCATGCCCCCAAAAGCCTCCTCCAGAGGAGCCAAAGCAAAATCTATCGTACCTGCCCGCACTTGGGCATCTGTTGCCGAAGAAGAAGATTTCAACGCCCACAAAAACGTCTAAAATTGGTTGAAAGCAAATCAACACAATCCCATCTATCCGACCGAAGTTATTGAAGCTTTCCAACGACTATCCCAAAACTCCGAAGCCTTAACGACACCTCTGCCTGTTTCTCAACACTCCACAAGTCATGTTATTGCCCCTCCATCCCAACCCCTTCCCCGTAACCTCAACAAAGCCTCTTATAGCCACAAAACCCAAACGCAATCTCTTCTCTTCGTTGAAAGAGAATATCACCAACATGACCCTACCATTGCTGCAGCCCGTATTTTCCAACCTGGTCAGCATACTATCCCCGCTGACTCCCACAAAATGCTTACCTACTATGCCTCTATCCTCGAACATACTGACTCCACCAAAGTCAGACATTTTTACAACGCCACCGATAAAGCCACCCCAGCTTACTACACCTGCCAAATTATACGGATTATTCATTCGTCCCAGTGGGGTCAACCATTGCACCAAACAAAGCACCTCGCCATCACCACTACCACCACCCATAGCACCCTTTATAGTTATTGGGACTACCATCAGGCCTGGTTCAACGCTTTCCTCAACCAAAATCCAAAATTCACCCACACTTGACTGTTTTATTGTCGACAGCCTTTTGATTGTACCCAAATCCCCTATTGGTTCCTCACTTGGTGGTACTATTATAGATGCTCCATTAACATCCTTACAGAGGATGTCCTTGGTTGCTATAACCTCTTTAAAGCCAAATATTCTCCTTCTTCTATTGAAAAACCTATTGGCCCCTTATTGCTCTTCTGTACAAAATTTTATCTGCCATGGGTCTGTGCCTGGCACTATGAATTCCAAGCTTATGATGAAAAGAATAATGTCAACCTGCTCGTCCGCCGCTTCAAAGTCAAATGGTGGAATGCCTTCAGAGCAGACGAAAAACTAACGGCTACTATTGTTTTGAATTGGCTAAAATCTGCCAAACCTTCACAAGCTATTGCCTCCCCATCGACCTCCCAGCCACTCTTCCTTGCTCAAAAAGCCAAAATTCAATCCATGTTGGCTTCAGCAAGTACTGAGCAAGAATATTTTGCCATGATGAACCAGATGGTCAAAGCTAAGTCCAACGCCTCTTCTTCCTCACCTTATGCAACAGAAGAAGAAGACGAAGAGGAACCATTCATCTCTCTTGACGATGATGGTACTGATTTTCTTGGCCTTCTTTATTGAATGTACAAGATTCCTTAACGGCGGTATCAACCACAACGACATCAACGACAATCTAACAGTGGTCGGCTTCGGCCTTCACCGAGCCGGCAAAGGCAAAATGGTCAACGGTCCAGTTAAAACCGTCCAGGATGAGGGTTTGCCCCCAATAGTCTCTCAGCAGCTTGCTGCCATAACGTCCGTCAAGACGGTAAAAACTAATGACCAGCCCAAGCTTAGTCTTGCGGTTGCCACAACGCTCTTTGACGCGGTAAAAGTCAAAATATTAATGGTGGACCCCAGCCACCGAAAGCACATGCCAGCAACGCCCAGACAGAATTATGATGGTGGACCCCAGCCATCGAAAGCATATGCCAGCAACGCCCAAACAAAATTATGATGTTGGACCCCAGCCACCGAAAGCACATGCCAGCAACGCCCAGACAGAATTATGATGGTGGACCCCAGCCACCGAAAGCATATGCCAGCAATGCCCAGAGTGCGTCCCTTTGCCTATATAAGCAGAGGACCTTCTCGTTATAGATCAGAGTGTGATTTAGTCGGAAAAACCCGTAGAGAATAGAAGCCCTTGATCATCATACTTGATCATACCTACTCTTCCCCTCAGCATTTGTAATCCCTCTATCCCTCTCTTTAAAGTCTATCTCCTTATTTAGTTTTAAAGTTTATTATTATTATTGTACTAATGTCCCTCAAGTTTATATTAATAAAGTGTTATGCCGCACCCTCTGGTATCAGAGCCATTTGCATATCGTTCGAACATACCTTCGATAGAACTTTTTAGAAGTGCCTCCATTTGGGCTCTCCAGGGTTAGAACTCCTTGGTGCTTCGCAAACAAAAGTATCTATCAAGGTAGAACTCCTGTTTATGCATCTTTTCTTGCCTTCATTCATCGACTTACTATTCACTGTAGCATTTCAGCTGCATATTGCATTTATTGTAGAACCGCCTTCATGGCTGGCTAAGGTTGAATCTGCATCTGTTAAGAGTTTGGTTAGACCATGCATGGTAGCAGGCAGTAAGTCCCGAAGTGTGGCAGTTAGACCATTGGCTTTGTGCTGGTATATTCTCTTTGCATCTGTATATTGCATCTAATGTCATCTATGGATTCGTTTTCTTGCAATAATGCTTCATGCATCTCATCTGCTCATGAACTGGCTGAGCCCAGTAACGCACAAAGCCGTATAAATAGTAATGAACTGATCATTGAAGATTTTAAAGGTTGCATTGATAACTGGAAACTACCAAAGATTTCAAAGCATGACATTTATCATGTTTCAAAAAACCCATTTTTAAAGCATGATTATGTTATCAAACAAGAAGAGCATTCTATGTCGGTTTCCAAACCCATTGAAACTTTTCAACTATTGTCCAAAGATTCTCTTCAAAGTCATAGCAAAAAAGGTTTCAACTTCATTCATATCGGTCTAGTCCAGGTCGGTATTATACCCCTGACTATTACCGGTCTTGACGCATCTATCCTTGCCATCTTAAGGGATGCAAGACATCTCCGTTTTAAAGACTCCCTTATGAGCTCCGTCGAGTCTAGTCTCGCCGGTGGCCCTTTATCTTTTGATTGCCATCCCAATCTCACTTTATCTTTACGTGATCCTAACATTCTTCATGCCCTAACTCTCCAATTGAAAACTTTTAATTACGCTCTCATGCATGGTACTGTGAATATTTCCTTAAGTTTTAAAGTCCATTATAAAGCCATGATTTCTGCGTTTGCAACAAAGCATCGTTTTCAATCTACCAAAGGCCAAACCGTTTTATTGCAAACTGATTTCACACATGCCAACACCATCACACCTAAAGCTATCCAGTGGAGGGATGTTACCCTTCCTGACGAATGGATCTTAGAGGACATGGATCACTCTGAGACCAAACCTATTGAACCCCAACCTAGAAATGATGTTTCACGCATCAATCGCTATTCTGGTGGTACTGTTGGTATCACTTTTAATCGACCTTCAAGCTCGAGATCCACAGGGAATCCCTCCCTTTCTCGTAGCGAAAGTATGACCTCATCGATCTAAAATCTCGGCAGAGTATCACAGTTAGGAGCTTCCCATCTCCCACCTGTCATACACCTCCCTGATAAGCCCAGATTTTCAACTTCCGATCTTCCTAACCCTACTTTACAACATGTCCACTATCGTTCCCAATTCCCCAATCTATTTATACCAAAAACAAAGCCCCTGACAACGAAGAATCCCCTCCTTCTTCCCCAACGCCTTCTCAAATCACTGAGAACCAACAATTTCATAATGAACTCAATGTTCTGGAAATTCCTTTCCACATTGATAAGGATTTCCTCCGATCTTACTTTAATGCTCACTACAACAAAGCCAAAGTCAAATGGTTTTTCAGAAACTTCTGTAAACCTGAACGCGATCAGACTCAAACCTCTTTCTATGAGTTTCTTGAGGAATTTCAAACCCAGATCTTATTTTTCGACTGGTTTGAACAATTTCTCATGCCTACTTGTATCCAAGAGATGATTGACTCTTATAATTCCTTTACTAAAACGACCAATCCCATCACTCGTTCTAAAAGCCATCAAAGTCAATGGGAAACCACCAATGGTGATACCATATCCTCCCCCCATCCTCCCTTGAGACAAATCAATCTGAATATTGCCAACAACCCCATTGAAGCTGCACCTTATAAAACTGCTACTGATGACGTCTTACAGAATTCTCGGCGTATCATTGCCCAGAATAACTTCTGTAACACCCATTTAAGTACTATTGGAAAATAACTTGAGCGCATTGAAAGCCATCTACCTTCACCTTCATCATCTCCGCCGACTCCATCAATTCCTGTATCCAATATCCAACAACCTATTTTTAAACCTTTTAAAGTTTCCCAATCGAGTATCCGCCAGATCCAAGAAAATCGGGATTTTGCTGATATCCTCCGACGCCAAATCTCCAGCATCACGGTCTCTCCTACCTCCCTTCTTATAGCCGCAGATACACCCTCTCAATCATCCAATGCTATTCACACTCTTGACAAAGATTCTATTTCTGAGTCAACCCAATCGCTTTCCTCCCTCCGACCATTTCTAAATCACATTCATGAGCCCCAACGAATCTTTTCTTCAACTCCTGTCCCCAGCCCAGATATGGCTCTTGAGCAAAAGCCAAGCATCCTTAACGAGGCCAAATTCAATGCCAATTCCATTTATGAATGGAATATTGACGCCATGACAGAATATAACATTTTGTCTCTCTTACAACAAATGACAATGGCCGCCAATGCCTACAAAACCCAAACATCTATCTCTGACAAATCCATTGCCGAAATCTTTATTTCTGGATTTTCAGGCCAACTCAAAGGATGGTGGGATTTCTATCTCACTGACACCCAACGGGATGAAATTCTTAATAGCCTTCAGCATAACGAATCCAACGAATTGGTCCTAACACCCGAAGGCCAACCTATTCCTGATGCCGACTCTTCCCTAATCTTTGCCATATCACTTCACTTTATTGGTGATCCACCTCAGCTCAAAGACAAAAATGCTGAACTCCTCTCCAACCTCAAATGTCACAAACTCAGCGACTTTCAACATTACAAAAACACCTTCCTAACACGAGTTATGCTTCGCGAGGATTCCGACCAGCCTTTTTGGAAGTAAAAGCTTATCGATGGTCTACCTTTTATGCTAGGCAAAAAGGTTAGACGATTTCTCAGAACCACCCACGGCTCCCCTATCAACTATGCAGCCCTAACTTACGAAGAACTCATCAGTATTACCCAACAACAGGGACTTCAGATCTGCCAAGATCTAAGGCTCCAAAAGAATATCAAAAAGGAATTGAGACAGACTAAGCAAGAACTTGGTTCTTTTTGCAATCAATTTGATATTTCTAAAACACCTCAAAGCTCCAAAGATTGCCATTGCCCTTCCCCCTCAAAGACTTCTCAATATAAGCACAAATCCCAACGATTCCATCGTTCTTCCAAACACAAATATGACCGAAAACACGACAAACGCTCTCCCAAGAGTTATCCTAAACAAACAACCTTCAAACAAAGTGACGACCGCTTCAAAGATACCATCTGTCACAAATGTGGCAAAAAAGGGCCATATTCAACGCTATTGCCGTCTCAACAAAAAACTTCATGCCTTGAATCTTGCCCCTGACCTTATTACTCAAATATCTGCCTTAATGATCAATGACTCCGACTCCGATTCAGATTCTATCACTGAAGAATCCGAACAACTTGACGAACTCATCCATTCCTCCTCTGAAACTGATTCAGAAAAATCGATCAATGTCTTGACTAAAGATCAAGAATTCTTACTTACCATGGCCAATGATGTTGAAGACCCCGCGAAATGAAAAACCTATCTTTCCAAACTCCTTAACTCCATTGACGACTCACCTTCCTCCTCTATGGCTACTCCCTACAATCTTACCAAAATCCTTCACACAAAGCAGAGTCAAAAGACTTCTCTCCCAACTATCCCTATTTTACCAGCTGAAATCAAGCTTATCAAAACTGAGCTTAAAGACTTACGCCGCCAACAACAAGAAACACACACCATCGTCCAGAATCTTTTATTAACCAAATCTACTACCGGTGATTCCAATGATTCTGACAATGATCCTCCCATTGAGCCAAATGAATTTTTGCATGTTCTTAAACATGTCACTTCACGCAAAGACCGTTATAAAACTGCTTTTACTGTTCCTTTTGGCCAGTATGAGTGGAACGTCATGCCTTTTGGTTTAAAAAATGCCCCAAGCGAATTTCAACAAATCATGAATGATATCTTCAATCCTTTTACATCATTTTGCATTGTTTACATTGATGATGTCCTTATTTTTTCAAAATCCATTGACCAACATTTTGAACATCTTAACACATTCTTTGATGTTGTTAAGAAAAATAGTTTGGTCTTATCTCAATCTAAAATTGTTTTATTTCAAACAAAAATCCGCTTTCTTGGCCATTATATCAGCCAGGGCACTATCACCCCCATTGAACGTTCTATTACTTTTGCTTCCAAATTTCCTGATGAACTCTTAGAAAAAACGCAACTTCAACGCTTTTTGGGTTCTCTAAACTATGTTTTTGAATTTTTCTCCAATATTCATCGCGTTATAAAACCACTTCATGACAGATTAAAGAAAAATCCAAGTCCCTGGACTACTGAGCATACTCGCATTGTTCAAAGCATCAAAAAACAGATTGCACACATTCCCTGCTTACATCTTGCTGATCCATCTGCATTCAAAATTGTTGAAACGGATGCATCAGATATAGGTTATTATGGTGGCATTCTTAAACAACGCAAAGACATTCATGAGCATATCATCTCATTCACTTCTGCCCATTGTAATGACACCCAAAGAAAATATCCCACAATCAAAAAAGAGATTTTGAGTATTGTTTTATGTATTACTAAATTTCAAAGTGATCTTTTGAACCAAAAATTTTTATTACGTATTGATGCTCAAGCAGCTAAAGAAATCTTGCAAAAAGATGTTCAAAATATAGCTTCCCAACATATTTTTGCCCGTTGGCAAGTTGTTTTGAGTATTCTTGAGTTTGATATTGAATACATTAAAGGAGAAAATAATTCCCTCCCAGACTTTCTCACCCGTGAGTTTTTGACCAATAGGTGAGCCATGCCCCCAAAAGCCTCCTCCAGAGGAGCCAAAGCAAAATCTATCGTACCTGCCTGCACTTGGGCATCTGTTGCCGAAGAAGAAGATTTCAACGCCCACAAAAACGTCTAAGATTGGTTGAAAGCAAATCAACACAATCTCATCTATCCGACCGAAGTTATTGAAGCTTTCCAACGACTATCCCAAAACTCCGAAGCCTTAACGACACCTCTGCCTATTTCTCAACACTCCACCAGTCATGTTATTGCCCTTCCATCCCAACCCCTTCCCCGTAACCTCACCAAAGCCTCTTATAGCCACAAAACCCAAACGCAATCCCTTCTCTTCGTTGAAAGAGAATATCACCAACATGACCCTACCATTGCTGCAGCCCGTATTTTCCCACCTGGTTAGCATACTATCCCCGCTGACTCCCACTAAATGCTTACCTACTATGCCTCTATCCTTGAACATACTGACTCCACCAAAGTCAGACATTTTTACAACGCCACCGATAAAGCCACCCCAGCTTACTCCACCTGCCAAATTATACGGATTATTCATCCGTCCCAGTGGGGTCAACCATTGCACCAAACTAAGCACCTCCCCATCACCACTACCACCACCTATAGCACCCTTTATAGTTATTGGGACTACCATCAGGCCTGGTTCAACGCTTTCCTCAACCAAAATCCAAAATTAACCCACACTTTCTGTTTTATTTCCGACAGCCTTTTGATTGTACCCAAATCCCCTATTGGTTCCTCACCTGGTGGAACTATTATGGATGCTCCCTTAACATCCTTACAGAAGATGTCCTTGGTTGCTATAACCTCTTTAAAGCCAAATATTCTCCTTCTCCTATTGAAAAACCTATTGGCCCCTTATTGCTCTTCTTTACAAAATTTTATCTGCCATGGGTCTGTGCCTGGCACTATGAATTCCAAGCTTATAATGAAAAGAATAATGTCAACCTGCTCGTCCGCCGCTTCAAAGTCAAATGGTGGAATGCCTTCAGAGCAGACGAAAAACTAACGGCTACTATTGTTTTGAATTGGCTAAAATCTGCCAAACCTTCACAAGCTATTGCCTCCCCATCGACCTCCCAGACACTCTTCCTTGCTCAAAAAGCCAAAATTCAATCCATGTTGGCTTCAGCAAGTACTGAGCAAGAATATTTTTCCATAATGAACCAGATGGTCAAAGCTAAGTCCAACGCCTCTTCTTCCTCACCTTATGCAACAGAAGAAGAAGACGAAGCGGAACCATTCATCTCTCTTGACGATGATGGTACTGATTTTCTTGGCCTTCTTCATTGAACGTACAAGATTCCTTAACGGCGGTATCAACCACAACGACATCAACGACAATCTAACAGTGTTTGGCTTCGGCCTTCACCGAGCTGGCAAAGGCAAAATGGTCAACGGTCCAGTTAAAACCATCCAGGGTGAGGGTTTGCCCCCAATAGTCTCTCAGCAGCTTGCTGCCATAACGTCCGTCAAGACGGTAAAAACTAATGACCAACCCAAGCTTAGTCTTGCGGTTGCCACAACGCTCTTCGATGCGGTAAAAGTCAAAAGATTAATGGTGGACCCCAGCCACCGAAAGCACATGCCAGCAACGCCCAGACAGAATTATGATGGTGGACCCCAGCCACCGAAAGCATATGCCAGCAACGCCCAGAGTTCGTCCCTTTGCCTATATAAGCAGAGGACCTTCTCATTATAAATCAGAGTGTGATTTAGTCGGAAAAACCCGTAGAGAATAGAAGCCCTTGATCATCATACTTGATCATACCTGCTCTTCCCCTCAGGGAATCCCTCTGGTACTGATTAGGGTGTTGGCGCCATTGTCATCTGCTCATGAACTGGCTGAGCCCAGTAACGCACAAAGCCGTATAAATAGTAATGAACTGGTCATTGAAGATTTTAAAGGTTGCATTGATAACTGGAAACTACCAAAGATTTCAAAGCATGACAATTATCACGTTTCAAAAAACCCATTTTTAAAGCATGATTATGTTATCAAACAAGAAGAGCATTCTATGTCGGTTTCCAAACCCATTGAAACTTTTTCCCCTCAGCATTTGTAATAGAACGTTCAATGGGAGTGATATTGCCCTGGCTGATATAATGGCCAAGAAAGCGGATTTTTGTTTGAAATAAAACAATTTTAGATTGAGATAAGACCAAACCATTTTTCTTAACAGCATCAAAGAATGTTTTAAGATGTTTAAAATGTTGGTCAATGGATTTTGAAAAAATAAGGACATCATCAATGTAAACAATGCAAAATGATGTAAAAGGATTGAAGATATCATTCATGATTTGTTGAAATTCGCTTGTGGCATTTTTTAAACCAAAAGGCATGATGTTCCACTCATACTGGCCAAAAGGAACAGTAAAAGCAGTTTTATAACGGTCTTTGGGGTGGATCTGGATCTACCAGAAGCCAGATTTCATGTCGAATTTGGAGAATATGAAAGAATCATGCAGACGATGTAACCAATCTTTTTTGTTGGAGATCGGATAACGGATCCATTTCAAAACGTTGTTAAGGGGTTTATAATTGATAACAAGACGTGGGACGCCTCGTTCAATTTCAGAGTTTTTGATGACATAAAAGGCAGCACAACTCCAGGGGGATTTGGATTTAGAGATCAAACCATTTTTCTCTAAATCGTGGATTTCATTTTTACATAAGTCAATCATTTCAGAGTTCATCTGAACAGGACGGGCTTAAGTAGGGAATTGTCGTTCAGAGAAGTGCGAGTCATAAGGAAGAGTGATAACATGTTTTTTTCCAGTCCAAAAAGCATTAGGAAGATCAGAACAAAGCTCAGTATGGAGCTTGGTTTTGAAATTGTCGATTTGGCGCTGAATAGTAGGATCAAGCAATTGTTGAGAAATACGTTGAAAATAAACGATATTTTTGGTATCATGTAAATCATATTCTTTGGAAGAGATTAAAGAATGGAGTAGGTTTAGTTTGCGTGTGGTGGGTTTTTGTAAAAAGGGAAAAATCAATTTTTTTGAAATCGGAGTGTTAATTTTGAAAGAGATTCCATTGTGATTAACTTTGTAAGGAGTAATAAGGTTGATAAATGGTGTTCCAATAATGACAGTATGATTCATATTGGAGACGAGCAAAAATGTGGTTTTGATAAGTGTGTTGTTATTACTAATAAAAGCATCAGTTTTTTGGGTGATAAGCATTTTGGAATTGTTAGCAGCAGAAATTTTTTCTTTAGTAGGGTCTAAAAATCGTTTGGGTACAAGACCATCCTTAATGTAATTGAGGTCAGCACCATTATCAAATAAAGCAATTGTCTCAAGTTGAAAATCGTTAGAAAATTTTATAGTAATGGTAATAAGGTATTTGCGTGAAGTGACATGTTTAAGAACATGCAAAAATTCATTTGGCTCAATGGGAGGATCATTGTCAGAATCACTGGAATCACCGGTAGTAGATTTGGTTAATAAGAGATTCTGGACGATGGTGTGTGTTTCTTGTTGTTGGCGGCGTAAGTCTTTAAGCTCAGTTTTGATAAGCTTGATTTCAGCTTGTAAAATAGGGATAGTTGGGAGAGAAGTCTTTTGAATCTGCTTTGTGTGAAGGATTTTGGTAAGATTGTAGGGAGTAGCCATAGAGGAGGAAGGTGAGTTGTCAATGGAGTTGAGGAGTTTGGAAAGATAGGTTTTTCATTTCGCGGGGTCTTCATTATCATTGGCCATGGTAAGTAAGAATTCTTGATCTTTAGTCAAGACATTGATCGATTTTTCTGAATCAGTTTCAGAGGAGGAATGGATGAGTTCGTCAAGTTGTTCGGATTCTTCAGTGATAGAATCTGAATCGGAGTCAGAGTCATTGATCATTAAGGCAGATATCTGAGTAATAAGGTCAGGGGCAAGATTCAAGGCATGAAGTTTTTTGTTGAAACGGCAATAGCGTTGAATATTTCCATTTTTGCCACATTTGTGACAGATGGTATCTTTGAAGCGGCCGTCACTTTGTTTGAAGGATGTTTGTTTAGGATAACTCTTGGGAGAGCGTTTGTCGTGTTTACGGTCATATTTGTGTTTGGAAGAACGATGGAATCATTGGGATTTGTGCTTATGGTTAGAAGTCTTTGAGGGAGAAGGGCAATGGCAATCTTTGGAGCTTTGAAGTGTTTTAGAAATATCAAATTGATTGCAGAAAGAACCAAGTTATTGCTTAGTCTGTCTCAATTCCTTTTTGATATTCTTTTGGAGCCTTAGATCTTGGCAGATCTGAAGTCCCTGTTGTTGGGTAATACTGATGAGTTCTCCGTAAGTTAGGGCTGCATAGTTGATAGGGGAGCCGTGGGTGGTTCTGAGAAATCGTCTAACCTTTTCACCTAGCATAAAAGGTAGACCATCGATAAGCTTTTCCTTCCAAAAAGGCTGGTTGGAATCCTCACGAAGCATAACTCGTGTTAGGAAGGTGTTTTTGTAATGTTGAAAGTCGCTGAGTTTGTGAAATTTGAGGTTGGAGAGGAGTTCAGCGTTTTTGTCTTTGAGGTGAGATGGATCACCAATAAAGTGAAGTGATATGGCAAAGATTAGGGAAGAGACGGCATCAGGAATAGGTTGGCCTTCGGGTGTTAGGACCAATTCGTTGGATTCGTTATGCTGAAGGCTATTAAGGATTTCATCCCGTTGGGTGTCAGTGAGATAGAAATCCCACCATCCTTTGAGTTGGCCAGAAAATCCAGAAATAAGGATTTCGGCAATGGATTTGTCAGTGAGATAGATGTTTAGGTTTTGTAGGCATTGGCGGCCATTGTCATTTGTTGTAAGAGATACAAAATGTTATATTCTGTCATGGCGTCAATATTCCATTCATAAATGGAATTGGCATTGAATTTGTCCTGGTTAAGGATGCTTGGCTTTTGCTCAAGAGCCATATCTGGGCCGGGGACAGGAGTTGAAGAAAAGATTTGTTGGGGCTCATGAATGTGATTTAGAAACGGTCGGAGGGAGGAAAGCGATTGGGTTGACTCAGAATCAGAATCTTTGTCAAGAGTGTGAATAGCATTGGATGATTGAGAGGTTGTATCTGCGGCTATAAGAGGGGAGGTAGGAGAGACCGTGATGCTGGAGATTTGGCGTCGGAGGATATCAGCAAAATCCTGATTTTCTTGGATCTGGCGGATACTCGATTGGGAAACTTTAAAAGGTTTAAAAATAGGTTGTTGGATATTGGATACATGAATTGATGGAGTGGGCGGAGATGATGAAGGAGAAGGTAGATGGTTTTCAATGCGCTCAAGTTGTTTTCCAATAGTACTTAAATAGGTGTTACAAAAGTTATTCTGGGCAATGATACGCCGAGAATTCTGTAAGACGTCATCAGTAGCAGTTTTATAAGGTGCAGCTTCAATGGGGTTGTTGGCAATATTCAGATTGATTTGTCTCAAGGGAGGATGGGGGGAGGATATGGTATCACCATTGGTGGTTTCCCATTGACTTTGATGGCTTTTAGAACGAGTGATGGGATTGGTCGTTTTCGTAAAGGAATTATAAGAGTCAATCATCTCTTGGATACAAGTAGGCATGAGAAATTGTTCAAACCAGTCAAAAAATAAGATCTGGGTTCGAAATTCCTCAAGAAACTCATAGAAAGAGGTTTGAGTCTGATCGCGTTCAGGTTTACAGAAGTTTCTGAAAAACCATTTGACTTTGGCTTTGTTGTGGTGAGCATTCAAGTCAGATCGGAGGAAATCCTTATCAATGTGGAAAGGAATTTCCAGAACATTGAGTTCATTATGAAATTGTTGGTTCTCAGTGATTTGAGAAGGCGTTGGAGAAGAAGGAGGGGATTCTTCGTTGTCAGGGGCTTTATTTTTGGTATAAATAGGATGGGGAATTTGGGAACGATAGTGGACATGTTGTAAAGTAGGGTTAGGAAGATCGGAAGTTGAAAATCTAGGCTTATCAGGGAGGTGTATGACAGGTGGGAGATGGGAAGCTCCTAACTGTGATACTCTGCCGAGATTTTGGATCGATGAGGTCATACTTTCGCTACGAGAAAGGGAGGGATTCCCTATGGATCTCGAGCTTGAAGGTCGATTAAAAGTGATACCAACAGTACCACCAGAATAGCGATTGATGCGTGAAACATCATTGCTAGGTTGGGGTTCAATAGGTTTGGTCTCAGAGTGATCATGTCCTCTAAGATCCATTCGTCAGGAAGGGTAACATCCCTCCACTGGATAGCTTTAGGTGTGACGGTGTTGGCGCGTGTGAAATCAGTTTGCAATAAAACGGTTTGGCCTTTGGTGGATTGAAAACGATGCTTTCTTGCAAACGCATAAATCATGGCTTTAGAATGGACTTTAAAACTTAAGGAAATATTCACAGTACCATGCATGAGAGCGTAATTAAAAATTTTCAATTGGAGAGTTAGGGCATGAAGAATGTTAGGATCACGTAAAGATAAAGTGAGATTGGGATGGCAATCAAAAGATAAAGGGCCACCGGCGAGACTGGACTCGACGGAGCTCATAAGGGAGTCTTTAAAATGGAGATGTCTTGCATCCCTTAAGATGGCAAGGATAGATGCGTCAAGATCGGCAATAGTCAGGTGTATAATACCGACCTGGACTAGACCGATATGAATGAAGTTGAAACCTTTTTTGCTAGGACTTTGAAGAGCATCTTTGGACAATAGTTGAAAAGTTTCAATGGGTTTGGAAACCGACATAGAATGCTCTTCTTGTTTGATAACATAATCATGCTTTAAAAATGGGTTTTTTGAAACGTGATAAATGTCATGCTTTGAAATCTTTGGTAGTTTCCAGTTATCAATGCAACCTTTAAAATCTTCAATGATCAGTTCATTACTATTTATACGGCTTTGTGCGTTACTGGGCTCAGCCAATTCATGAGCAGATGAGATGCATGAAGCATTATTGCAAGAAAATGGATCCATAAATGACATTAGATGCAATATACAGATGCAAAGAGAATATAACAGCACAAAGCCAATGGTCTAACTGCCACACTTCGGGACTTACTGCCTGCTACCATGCATGGTCTAACCAAACTCTTAACAGATGCAGATGCAACCTTAGCCAGCCATGAAGGCGGTTCTACAATAAATGCAATATGCAGCTGAAATGCTACAGTAACTCACTATTCCTATAAATAGTAAGTCGATGAATGAAGGCAAGAAAAGATGCACAAACAGGAGTTCTACCTTGATAGATACTTTTGTTTACGAAGCACCAAGGAGTTCTAACCCTGGAGAGCCCAAATGGAGGCACTTCTAAAAAGTTCTATCGAAGGTATGTTCGAACGATATGCAAATGGCTCTGATACCAGAGGGTGCGGCGGACCAGGATTATATAAATATAAACTTTAACTTTATTAATATAAACTTGATAAATATTAGTACAATAATAATAATAAACTTTAAAACTAAATAAGGAGATAGACTTTAAAGAGAGGGATAGAGGGATTACAATCGCTGAGGGGAAGAGCAGGTATGATCAAGTATGATGATCAAGGGCTTCTATTCTCTACGGGTTTTTCTGACTAAATCACACTCTGATCTATAACGAGAAGGTCCTCTGCTTATATAGGCAAAGGGACGCACTCTGGGCATTGCTGGCATATGCTTTCGGTGGCTGGGGTCCACCATCATAATTCTGTCTGGGCGTTGCTGGCATGTGCTTTCGGTGGCTGGGGTCCAACATCATAATTTTGTCTGGGCGTTGCTGGCATATGCTTTCGGTGGCTGGGGTCCACCATCATAATTCTGTCTGGGCGTTGCTGGCATGTGCTTTCGGTGGCTGGGGTCCACCATTAATCTTTTGACTTTTACCGGGTCAAAGAGCATTGTGGCAACCGCAAGACTAAGCTTGGGCTGGTCATTAGTTTTTACCGTCTTGACGGACGTTATGGCAGCAAGCTGCTGAGAGACTATTGGGGGCAAACCCTCACCCTGGACGGTTTTAGTTGGACCGTTGACCATTTTGCCTTTGCCGGCTCGGTGAAGGCCAAAGCCGAACACTTTTAGATTGTCGTTGATGTCGTTGTGGTTGATACCGCCGTTAAGGAATCTTGTACGTTCAATGAAGAAGGCCAAGAAAATCAGTACCATCATCGTCAAGAGAGATGAATGGTTCCTCTTCGTCTTCTTCTTCTGTTGCATAAGGTGAGGAAGAAGAGGCGTTGGACTTAGCTTTGACCATCTGGTTCATTATGGCAAAATATTCTTGCTCAGTACTTGCTGAAGCCTACATGGATTGAATTTTGGCTTTTTGAGCAAGGAAGAGTGGCTGGGAGGTCGATGGGGAGGCAATAGCTTGTGAAGGTTTGGCAGATTTTAGCCAATTCAAAACAATAGTAGCCGTTAGTTTTTCGTCTGCTCTGAAGGCATTCCACCATTTGACTTTGAAGCGGCGGACGAGCAGGTTGACATTATTCTTTTCATCATAAGCTTGGAATTCATAGTGCCAGGCACAGACCCATGGCAGATAAAATTTTGTACAGAAGAGCAATGAGTGGCCAATATGTTTTTCAATAGGAGAAGGAGAATATTTGGCTTTAAAGAGGTTATAGAAACCAAGAACATCTTCTGTCAGGATGTTAAGGGAGCATCCATAATAGTTCCACCAAGTGAGGAACCAATAGGGGATTTCGGTACAATCAAAAGGCTGTCGGAAATAAAACAGCCAAGTGTGGGTGAATTTTGGATTTTGGTTGAGGAAAGCGTTGAACCAGGCCTGATGGTAGTCCCAATAACTATAAAGGGTGCTATGGGTGGTGGTAGTGGTGATGGGGAGGTGCTTTGTTTGGTGCAATGGTTGACCCCACTGGGACGGATGAATAATCCATATAATTTGGCAGGTGGAGTAAGCTGGGGTGGCTTTATCGGTGGCATTGTAAAAATGTCTGACTTTGGTGGAGTCAGTATGTTCGAGGATAGAGGCATAGTAGGTAAGCATTTTGTGGGAGTCAGCGGGGATAGTATGCTGACCAGGTGGGAAAATACGGGCTGCAGCAATGGTAGGGTCATGTGGGTGATATTCTCTTTCAACGAAGAGAAGGTATTGTGTTTGGGTTTTGTGGCTATAAGAGGCTTTGGTGAGGTTACGGGGAAGGGGTTGGGATGGAGGGGCAATAACATGACTGGTGCAGTGTTGAGAAACAGGCAGAGGTGTCATTAGGGCTTGGGAGTTTTGGGATAGTCGTTAGAAAGCTTCAATAACTTCGATCGGATAGATGGGATTGTGTTGATTTGCTTTCAACTAGTCTTGGACGTTTTTGTGGGCGTTGAAATCTTCTTCTTCGGCAACAGATGCCCAAGTGCGGGCAGGTACGGTAGATTTTGCTTTGGCTCCTCTGGAGGAGGCTTTTGGGGGCATGGCTCACCTATTGGTCAAAAACTCACGGGTGAGAAAGTATGGGAGGGAATCATTTTCTCCTTTAATGTATTCAATATCAAACTCAAAAATACTCAAAACAGCTTGCCAACGGGCAAAAATATGTTTGGAAGCTATATTTTGAACATCTTTTTGCAAGATTTCTTTAGCTGCTTGAGCATCAATACGTAATAAAAAATTTTGGTTCAAAACATCACTTTGAAATTTAGTAATACATAAAACAATACTCAAAATCTCTTTTTTGATTATGGGATATTTGCTTTGGGTGTCATTCCAATGGGCAGAAGTGAATGAGATGATATGCTCATGAATGTCTTTGCGTTGTTTAAGAATGCCACCACAACCTATATCTGATGCATCCGTTTCAACAATTTTGAATGCAGATGGATCAGCAAGATGTAAGCAGGGAATGTGTGCAATCTATTTTTTGATGCTTTGAACAATGCGAGTATGCTCAGTAGTCCAGGGACTTGGATTTTTCTTTAATCTGTCATGAAGTGGTTTTATAACGCGATGAATATTGGGGAAAAATTCAAAAACATAGTTTAGAGAACCCAAAAAGCGTTGAAGTTGCATTTTTTTAAAGAGTTCATCAGGAAATTTGGAAGCAAAAGTAATAGAACGTTCAATGGGGGTGATAGTGCCCTGGCTGATATAATGCCAAGAAAGCGGATTTTTGTTTGAAATAAAACAATTTTAGATTGAGATAAGACCAAACCATTTTTCTTAACAGCATCAAAGAATGTGTTAAGATGTTTAAAATGTTGGTCAATGGATTTTGAAAAAATAAGGACATCATCAATGTAAACAATGCAAAATGATGTAAAAGGATTGAAGATATCATTCATGATTTGTTGAAATTCGCTTGGGGCATTTTTTAAACCAAAAGGTATGACGTTCCACTCATACTGGCCAAAAAGAACAGTAAAAGCAGTTTTATAGCGGTCTTTGGAGTGGATCTGGATCTGCCAAAAGCCAGATTTCAAGTCGAATTTGGAGAATATGAAAGAGTCATGCAGACGATTTAACAAATCTTTTTTGTTGGGGATCGGATAACGGATCCATTTCAAAACGTTATTAAGGGGTTTATAATTGATAACAAGACGTGGGACGCCTCGTTCAATTTCAGAGTTTTTGATGACATAAAAGGCAGCACAACTCCAGGGGGATTTGGATTTAGAGATCAAACCCTTTTTCTCTAAATCGTGGATTGCATTTTTACATAAGTCAATCATTTCAGAGTTCATCTGAATAGGACGGGCTTTAGTAGGGATTTGTCGTTCAGAGAAGTGCGAGTCATAAGGAAGAGTGATAACATGTTTTTTTTCTAGTCCAAAAAGCATTAGGAAGATCAGAACAAAGCTCAGTATGGAGCTTGGTTTTGAAATTGTCGATTTGGCGCTGAATAGTAGGATCAAGCAATTGTTGAGAAATACGTTGAAAATAAACGATATTTTTGGTATCATGTAAATCATATTCTTTGGAAGAGATTAAAGAATGGAGTAGGTTTAGTTTGCGTGTGGTGGGTTTTTGTAAAAAGGGAAAAATCAATTTTTTTGAAATCGGAGTGTTAATTTTGAAAGAGATGCCATTGTGATTAACTTTGTAAGGAGTAATAAGGTTGATAAATGGTGTTCCAATAATGACAGTATGATTTATATTGGAGACGAGCAAAAATGTGGTTTTGATAAGTGTGTTGTTATTACTAATAAAAGCATCAGTTTTTTGGGTGATAAGCATTCTGGAATTGTTAGCAGCAGAAAGTTTTTCTTTAGTAGGGTCTAAAAATCGTTTAGGTACAAGACCATCCTTAATGCAATTGAGGTCAGCACCAGTATCAAATAAAGCAATGGTCTCAAGTTGAAAATCGTCAGAAAATTTTATAGTAATGGTAATAAGGTATTTGCGTGAAGTGACATGTTTAAGAACATGCAAAAATTCATTTGGCTCAATGGGAGGATCATTGTCAGAATCACTGGAATCACCGGTAGTAGATTTGGTTAATAAGAGATTATGGACGATGGTGTGTGTTTCTTGTTGTTGGCAGCGTAAGTCTTTAAGCTCAGTTTTGATAAGCTTGATTTCAGCTTGTAAAATAGGGATAGTTGGGAGAGAAGTCTTTTGACTCTGCTTTGTGTGAAGGATTTTGGTAAGATTGTAGGGAGTAGCCATAGAGGAGGAAGGTGAGTCGTCAATGGAGTTGAGGAGTTTGGAAAGATAGGTTTTCGTTTCGCGGGGTCTTCAATATCATTGGCCATGGTAAGTAAGAATTCTTGATCTTTAGTCAAGACATTGATCGATTTTTCTGAATCAATTTCAGAGGAGGAATGGATGAGTTCGTCAAGTTGTTCGGATTCTTCAGTGATAGAATCTGAATCGGAGTCGAAGTCATTGATCATTAAGGCAGATATCTGAGTAATAAGGTCAGGGGCAAGATTCAAGGCATGAATTTTTTTGTTGAGACGGCAATGGCGTTCCACATTTGTGACAGATGGTATCTTTGAAGCGGTCGTCACTTTGTTTGAAGGATGTTTGTTTAGGATAACTCTTGGGAGAGTGTTTGTCGTGTTTTCGATCATATTTGTGTTTGGAAGAATGATGGAAACGTTGGGATTTGTGCTTATGTTGAGAAGTCTTTGAGGAGGAAGGGCAATGGCAATCTTTGGAGCTTTTAGGTGTTTTAGAAATATCAAATTGATTGCAGAAAGAACCAAGTTCTTGCTTAGTCTGTCTCAATTCCTTTTTGATATTCTTTTGGAGCCTTAGATCTTGGCTGATCTGAAGTCCCTGTTGTTGGGTAATACTGATGAGTTCTCCGTAAGTTAGGGCTGCATAGTTGATAGGGGAGCCGTGGGTGGTTCTGAGAAATTGTCTAACCTTTTCGCCTAGCATAAAAGGTAGACCATCGATAAGCTTTTCCTTCCAAAAAGGCTGGTTGGAATCCTCACGAAGCATAACTCGCGTTAGGAAGGTGTTTTTGTAATGTTGAAAGTCGCTGAGTTTGTGACATTTGAGGTTGGAGAAGAGTTCAGCATTTTTGTCTTTGGGGTGAGATGGATCACCAATAAAGTGAAGTGATATGGCAAAGATTAGGGAAGAGACGGCATCAGGAATAGGTTGGCCTTCGGGTGTTAGGACCAATTCGTTGGATTCGTTATGCTGAAGGCTATTAAGGATTTCATCCCGTTGGGTGTCAGTGAGATAGAAATCCCACCATCCTTTGAGTTGGCCTGAAAATCCAGAAATAAGGATTTCGGCAATGGATTTGTCAGAGATAGATGTTTGGGTTTTGTAGGCATTGGCGGCCATTGTCATTTGTTGTAAGAGAGACAAAATGTTGTATTCTGTCATGGCGTCAATATTCCATTCATAAATGGAATTGGCATTGAATTTGGCCTGGTTAAGGATGCTTGGCTTTTGCTCAAGAGCCATATCTGGGCCGGGGACAGGAGTTGAAGAAAAGATTTGTTGGGGCTCATGAATGTGATTTAGAAATGGTCGGAGAGAGGAAAGCGATTGGGTTGACTTAGAATCAGAATCTTTTTCAAGAGTGTGAATAGCATTGGATGATTGAGAGGGTGTATCTGCGGCTATAAGAGGGGAGGTAGGAGAGACCGTGATGCTGGAGATTTGGCGTCGGAGGATATCAGCAAAATCCCGATTTTCTTGGATCTAGCAGATACTCGATTGGGAAACTTTAAAAGGTTTAAAAATAGGTTGTTGGATATTGGATACAGGAATTGATGGAGTGGGCGGAGATGATGAAGGTGAAGGTAGATGGCTTTCAATGCGCTCAAGCTATTTTCCAATAGTACTTAAATGGGTGTTACAGAAGTTATTCTGGGCAATGATACGCCAAGAATTCTGTAAGACGTCATCAGTTGCAGTTTTATAAGGAGCAGCTTCAAAGGGGTTGTTGGCGATATTCAGATTGATTTGTCTCAAGGGAGGATGGGGGGAGGATATGGTATCACCATTAGTGGTTTCCCATTGAATTTGATGGCTTTTAGAACGAGTGATGGGATTGGTTATTTTGGTAAAGGAATTATAAGAGTCAATCATCTCTTGGATACAAGTAGGCATGAGAAATTGTTCAAACCAGTCGAAAAATAAGATCTGGGTTCGATATTCCTCAAGAAACTCATAGAAAGAGGTTTGAGTCTGATCGCGTTCAGGTTTACAAAAGTTTCTGAAAAACCATTTGACTTTGACTTTGTTGTGGTGAGCATTAAAGTCAGATCGGAGGAAATCCTTATCAATGTGGAAAGGAATTTCCAGAACATTGAGTTCATTATTAAATTGTTGGTTCTCAGTGATTTGAGAAGGCGTTGGGGAAGAAGGAGGGGATTCTTCGTTGTCAGGGGCTTTATTTTGGGTATAAATAGGATGGGGAATTTGGGAACGATAGTGGACATGTTGTAAAGTAGGGTTAGGAAGATCGGAAGTTGAAAATCTGGGCTTATCAGGGAGGTGTATGACAGGTGGGAGATGGGAAGCTCCTAACTGTGATACTCTGCCGAGATTTTGGATCAATGAGGTCATACTTTCGCTACGAGAAAGGGAGGGATTCCCTATGGAACCGTCTTCATGGCTGGCTCGAGATCCACAGGAAATCCCTCCCTTTCTCGTAGCGAAAGTATGACCTCATCGATCCAAAATCTCGGCAGAGTATCACAGTTAGGAGCTTCCCATCTCCCACCTGTCATACACCTCCCTGATAAGCCCAGATTTTCAACTTCCGATCTTCCTAACCCTACTTTACAACATGTCCACTATCGTTCCCAAATTCCCCATCCTATTTATACCCAAAATAAACCCCTGACAACGAAGAATCCCCTCCTTCTTCCCCAACGCCTTCTCAAATCACTGAGAACCAACAATTTCATAATGAACTCAATGTTCTGGAAATTCCTTTCCACATTGATAAGGATTTCCTCCGATCTGACTTTAATGCTCACCACAACAAAGTCAAAGTCAAATGGTTTTTCAGAAACTTCTGTAAACCTGAACGCGATCAGACTCAAACCTCTTTCTATGAGTTTCTTGAGGAATATCGAACCCAGATCTTATTTTTCGACTGGTTTGAACAATTTATCATGCCTACTTGTATCCAAGAGATGATTGACTCTTATAATTCCTTTACCAAAACAACCAATCCCATCACTCGTTCTTAAAGCCATCAAAGTCAATGGGAAACCACCAATGGTGATACCATATCCTCCCCCCATCCTCCCTTGAGACAAATCAATCTGAATATCGCCAACAACCCCATTAAAGCTGCTCCTTATAAAACTGCTACTGATGACGTCTTACAAAATTCTTGGCGTATCATTGCCCAGAATAACTTATGTAACACCCATTTAAGTACTATTGGAAAACAGCTTGAGTGCATTGAAAGCCATCTACCTTCACCTTCATCATCTCCGCCCACTCCATCAATTCCTGTATCCAACAACCTATTTTTAAACCTTTTAAAGTTTCCCAATCGAGTATCCGCCAGATCCAAGAAAATTAGGATTTTGCTGATATCCTCCGACGCCAAATCTCCAGCATCACGGTCTCTCCTACCTCCCCTCTTATAGCCGCAGATACACCCTCTCAATCATCCAATGCTATTCACACTCTTGAAAAAGATTCTGATTCTGAGTCAACCCAATCGCTTTCCTCCCTCCGACCATTTCTAAATCACATTCATGAGCCCCAACGAATCTTTTCTTCAACTCCTGTCCCCGGCCCAGATATGGCTCTTGAGCAAAAGCCAAGCATCCTTAACCAGGCCAAATTCAATGCCAATTCCATTTATGAATGGAATATTGACGCCATGACAGAATACAATATTTTGTCTCTCTTACAACAAATGACAATGGCCGCCAATGCCTACAAAACCCAAACATCTATCTCTGACAAATCCATTGCCGAAATCCTTATTTCTGGATTTTCAGCCCAACTCAAAGGATGGTGGGATTTCTATCTCACTGACACCCAACGGGATGAAATCCTTAATAGCCTTCAGCATAATGAATCCAACGAATTGGTCCTAACACCCGAAGGCCAACCTATTCCTGATGCCGTCTCTTCCCTAATCTTTGCCATAACACTTCACTTTATTGGTGATCCATCTCACCTCAAAGACAAAAACGCTGAACTCCTCTCCAACCTCAAATGTCACAAACTCAGCGACTTTCAACATTACAAAAACACCTTCCTAACGCGAGTTATGCTTCGTGAGGATTCCAACCATCCTTTTTGGAAGGAAAAGCTTATCGATGGTCTACCTTTTATGCTAGGCGAAAAGGTTAGACGATTTCTCAAAACCACCCACGGCTCCCCTATCAACTATGCAGCCCTAACTTACGGAGAACTCATCAGTATTACCCAATAACAGGGACTTCAGATCTGCCAAGATCTAAGGCTCCAAAAGAATATCAAAAAGGAATTGAGACAGATTAAGCAAGAACTTGGTTCTTTCTGCAATCAATTTGATATTTCTAAAACACCTCAAAGCTCCAAAGATTTTCATTGCCCTTCCTCCTCAAAGACTTCTCAACATAAGCACAAATCCCAACGTTTCCATCGTTCTTCCAAACACAAATATGACCGAAAACACGACAAACGCTCTCCCAAGAGTTATCCTAAACAAACATCCTTCAAACAAAGTGACGACCGCTTCAAAGATACCATCTGTCACAAATGTGGCAAAAAGGGCCATATTCAACGCTATTGCTGTTTCAACAAAAAACTTCATGCCTTGAATCTTGCCCCTGACCTTATTACTCAGATATCTGCCTTAAAGATCAATGACTCTGACTCCGATTCAGATTCTATCACTGAAGAATCCGAACAACTTGACGAACTCATCCATTCCTCCTCTGAAACTGATTCAGAAAAATCGATCAATGTCTTGACTAAAGATCAAGAATTCTTACTTACCATGGCCAATGATATTGACGACCCCGCGAAACGAAAAACCTATCTTTCCAAACTCCTCAACTCCATTGACGACTCACCTTCCTCCTCTATGGCTACTCCCTACAATCTTACCAAAATCCTTCACACAAAGCAGAGTCAAAAGACTTCTCTCCCAACTATACCTATTTTACAAGCTGAAATCAAGTTTATCAAAACTGAGCTTAAAGACTTACGCCGCCAGCAACAAGAAACACACACCATCATCCAGAATCTCTTATTAACCAAATCTACTACCGGTGATTCCAGTGATTCTGACAATGATCCTCCCATTGAGCCAAATGAATTTTTGCATGTTCTTAAACATGTCACTTCACGCAAATACCTTATTACCATTACTATAAAATTTTCTGACGATTTTCAACTTGAGACCATTGCTTTATTTGATACTGGTTCTGACCTCAATTGCATTAAGGATGGTCTTGTACCTAAACGATTTTTAGACCCTACTAAAGAAAAACTTTCTGCTGCTAACAATTCCAGAATGCTTATCACCCAAAAAACTGATGCTTTTATTAGTAATAACAACACACTTATCAAAACCACATTTTTGCTCGTCTCCAATATGAATCATACTGTCATTATTGGAACACCATTTATCAACCTTATTACTCCTTACAAAGTTAATCACAATGGCATCTCTTTCAAAATTAACACTCCGATTTCAAAAAAATTGATTTTTCCCTTTTTACAAAAACCCACCACACGCAAACTAAACCTACTCCATTCTTTAATCTCTTCCAAAGAATATGATTTACATGATACCAAAAATATCGTTTATTTTCAACGTATTTCTCAACAATTGCTTGATCCTACTATTCAGCGACAAATCGACAATTTCAAAACCAAGCTCCATACTGAGCTTTGTTCTGATCTTCCTAATGCTTTTTGGACTAGAAAAAAAACATGTTATCACTCTTCCTTATGACTCGCACTTCTCTGAACGACAAATCCCTACTAAAGCCCGTCCTATTCAGATGAACTCTGAAATGATTGACTTATGTAAAAATGCAATCCACGATTTAGAGAAAAAGGGTTTGATCTCTAAATCCAAATCCCCCTGGAGTTGTGCTGCCTTTTATGTCAACAAAAACTCTGAAATTGAACGAGGCGTCCCACGTCTTGTTATCAATTATAAACCCCTTAACAACGTTTTGAAATGGATCCGTTATCCGATCCCCAACAAAAAAGATTTGTTAAATCGTCTGCACGACTCTTTCATATTCTCCAAATTCGACATGAAATCTGGCTTCTGGCAGATCCAGATCCACCCCAAAGACCGCTATAAAACTGCTTTTACTGTTCCTTTTGGCCAGTATGAGTGGAACATCATGCCTTTTGGTTTAAAAAATGCCCCAAGCGAATTTCAACAAATCATGAATGATATCTTCAATCCTTTTACATCATTTTGCATTGTTTACATTGATGATGTCCTTATTTTTTCAAAATCCATTGACCAACATTTTAAACATCTTAACACATTCTTTGATGCTGTTAAGAAAAATGGTTTGGTCTTATCTCAATCTAAAATTGTTTTATTTCAAACAAAAATCCGCTTTCTTGGCATTATATCAGCCAGGGCACTATCACCCCCATTGAACGTTCTATTACTTTTGCTTCCAAATTTCCTGATGAACTCTTTGAAAAAACGCAACTTCAACGCTTTTTGGGTTCTCTAAACTATGTTTTTGAATTTTTCCCCAATATTCATCGCGTTATAAAACCACTTTATGACAGATTAAAGAAAAATCCAAGTCCCTGGACTACTGAGCATACTCGCATTGTTCAAAGCATCAAAAAACAGATTGCACACATTCCCTGCTTACATCTTGCTGATCCATCTGCATTCAAAATTGTTGAAACGGATGCATCAGATATAGGTTATGGTGGCATTCTTAAACAACGCAAAGACATTCATGAGCATATCATCTCATTCACTTCTGCCCATTGGAATGACACCCAAAGCAAATATCCCATAATCAAAAAAGAGATTTTGAGTATTATTTTATGTATTACTAAATTTCAAAGTGATCTTTTGAACCAAAAATTTTTATTACGTATTGATGCTCAAGCAGCGAAAGAAATCTTGCAAAAAGATGTTCAAAATATAGCTTCCAAACATATTTTTGCCCGTTGGCAAGCTGTTTTGAGTATTTTTGAGTTTGATATTGAATACATTAAAGGAGAAAATAATTCCCTCCCAGACTTTCTCACCTGTGAGTTTTTGACCAATAGGTGAGCCATGCCCCCAAAAGCCTCCTCCAGAGGAGCCAAAGCAAAATCTACCGTACCTGCCCGCACTTGGGCATCTGTTGCCGAAGAAGAAGATTTCAACGCCCACAAAAACGTCCAAGACTGGTTGAAAGCAAATCAACACAATCCCATCTATCCGACCGAAGTTATTGAAGCTTTCCAACGACTATCCCCAAACTCCCAAGCCTTAACGACACCTCTGCCTGTTTCTCAACACTCCACCAGTCATGTTATTGCCCCTCCATCCCAACCCCTTCCCCGTAACCTTACCAAAGCCTCTTATAGCCACAAAACCCAAACACAATCCCTTCTCTTCGTTGAAAGAGAATATCACCAACATGACCCTACCATTGCTGCAGCCCGTATTTTCCCACCTGGTCAGCATACTATCCCCGCTGACTCCCACAAAATGCTTACCTACTATGCCTCTATCCTCGAACATACTAACTCCACCAAACTCAGACATTTTTACAACGCCACCGATAAAGCCACCCCAGCGTTCTCCACCTGCCAAATTATACGAATTATTCATCCGTCCCAGTGGGGTCAACCATTGCGCCAAACAAAGCACCTCCCCATCACCACTACCACCACCCATAGCACCCTTTATAGTTATTGGGACTACCATCAGGCCTGGTTCAACGCTTTCCTCAACCAAAATCCAAAATTCACCCACACTTGGCTGTTTTATTTCCGACAGCCTTTTGATTGTACCCAAATCCCCTATTGGTTCCTCACTTGGTGGAACTATTATGGATGCTCCCTTAACATCCTGACGGAAGATGTCCTTGGTTGCTATAACCTCTTTAAAGCCAAATATTCTCCTTCTCCTATTGAAAAACATATTGGCCCCTTATTGCTCTTCTGTACAAAATTTTATCTGCCGTGGGTCTGTGCCTGGCACTATGTATTCCAAGCTTATGATAAAAAGAATAATGTCAACCTGCTCGTCCGCCGCTTCAAAGTCAAATGGTGGAATGCCTTCAGAGCAGACGAAAAACTAACGGCTACTATTGTTTTGAATTGGCTAAAATCTGCCAAACCTTCACAAGCTATTGCCTCCCCATCGACCTCCCAGCCACTCTTCCTTGCTCAAAAAGCCAAAATTCAATCCATGTTGGCTTCAGCAAGTACTGAGCAAGAATATTTTGCCATAATGAACCAGATGGTCAAAGCTAAGTCCAACGCCTCTTCTTCCTCACCTTATGCAACAGAAGAAGAAGACGAAGAGGAACCATTCATCTCTCTTGACGATGATGGTACTGATTTTCTTGGCCTTCTTCATTGAACGTACAAGATTCCTTAACGGCAGTATCAACCACAACGACATCAACGACAATCTAAAAGTGTTCGGCTTCGGCCTTCACCGAGCTGGCAAAGGCAAAATAGTCAACAGTCCAGTTAAAACCGTCCAGGGTGAGGGTTTGCCCCCAATAGTCTCTCAGCAGCTTGCTGCCATAACGTCCGTCAAGACGGTAAAAACTAATGACCAGCCCAAGCTTAGTCTTGCGGTTGCCACAACGCTCTTTGACGCGGTAAAAGTCAAAAGATTAATGGTGGACCCCTGCCACCGAAAGCACATGCCAGCAACGCCTAGACAGAATTATGATGGTGGACCCCAGCCATCCAAAACATATGCCAGCAACGCCCAGACAAAATTATGATGTTGGACCCCAGCCACCGAAAGCACATGCCACTAACGCCCAAACAGAATTATGATGGTGGACCCCAGCCACCGAAAGCATATGCCAGCAATGCCCAGAGTGCGTCCCTTTGCCTATATAAGCAGAGGACCTTCTCGTTATAGATCAGAGTGTGATTTAGTCAGAAAAACCCATAGAGAATAGAAGCCCTTGATCATCATACTTAATCATACCTGCTCTTGCCCTCAGCGATTGTAATCCCTCTATCCTTCTCTTTAAAGTCTATCTCCTTATTTAGTTTTAAAGTTTATTATTATTATTGTACTAATGTTTATCAAGTTTATATTAATAAAGTTAAAGTTTATATTTATATAATCCTGGTTCGCCGCACCCTCTGGTATCAGAGCCAGGTTCAACGCTTTCCTCAACCAAAATCCAAAATTCACCCACACTTGATATATATATATATATATATATATATATATATATATATATATATATATATATATATATATATATATATATAATGAGATTGAACGAGATAATCAAACAAAGTTAGAAGAGAACTCGATAGGAAGAAGAAGAGCATAAAGGTTTTCGAAGTCTTCAAGCCTTGTTTCAACTGAGAGCATTGATTCCCCTGGCACCTCTCTTCCATAAAGAAAGAAAGAAACTAATTGTTGTTGGCAAGGAGGCACTAGAGGCTATCAGCCAGGAAGCCAGTTTTGATAAAAAAAAGTCTATGATTGATGATAGTAGGGGTGAAGTAAGAACCTGATCTTGCTCTCTTCTATGACGGCATTAGAGGAGTGAGCCTGCCCTTCATTCAGTAGGTCTCAAAGTAGATCTTTATGATAGGTGGAAAAGCTACAAGCCATTACCCAAGTTCTGTGCCGTCTTTTCTTTCTTGATCCGCAAGAAGATTGAAGAGTTCTAACTTGATCTCAAGTCTTCTTTTTTTCCAACAAAAATGTATTATTATAGTAGGTATTCTCTTTCGTTACAAAAAGTGTCAAATATCAAAGAAAAAAGGAAAAAGCCAGACAACAAGAGGGGAAAGCAGTGATAGCAGCTCGACCGATGGAAGAAGTCAAAGGGGAAGCCTGATCGGACCCAAAGTCCGGTACATGAGAAGCACCTTAAAACTGTCATCGCACTGTCTAAAATAAGAAGATCAGCAGGGTCAAAGTTTACGTTTCGTGACTTTGCTTAGCTTCCAGTCTTGAATGGAAAAAAGCTGCTTGACCTTCAGACAAAGGCAAGCTATCCAGCTTGATTCACATTTTCTTCTTGATTAGAGGGGTGTAGCGAGATTGTTATAGAAGTATCCAGGCCAAAATGGAAAGCAATCGAGGGAAAGGGTAGAACATGAAAGATTTTCTGATCTTTTTTTGTCCGGAGGTCTAACAGTCGATTAGGTCAGTAGCGGAATGCCATTTGACCTTACTGAGAGGTTCAATAGTGCGTTCAGGCCCACGGGAGAGGAGGAATCCCTATTAACGAGGAGTCCAACTATCATATTGAATCAAAGAGGTCTGGAGCAAGGAGTGCTCGCCAGTCCCGCCCCATAGAAAGGGCAAAGGTAGAACTGTCCTCGTTAGCCTATGAATAATAGAAGATGAGGTATGTGAAAGCGCTCTTTTGGGCGAGTGAGTCACATGAGTTCAAGTCAAAACAATATAAAGTAACTCGACCTTAGGCAGAGCCGCTCAAAAAAAGATAGCTTCTTGATCCACGTATCTCATTGATGATGCGATAGGGGCGGAATGCCAAGCCACTCTAACACCAATCCACTGGGGGAGTCCCATTCAGACGGATAAGACAGAGGCCAGTGACGGGGCTGACGTCAGAGAAGAAAGGCAAGTCACAAGTAGTATGCCTGGTTCACGAGGTTCTACCACTGAAGGGTCCAATCATAGTCAAAAGAAGAGTTTGATCCTGGCTCAGAAGGAAGGCTAGCTATATGCTTAACACATGCAAGTAAAAAAAAGAATAAAAGAAAGAAGGTTCACAGTTTAAGTATGCCCTCAAGATGCATCCACTGAGACTACCAAGCATTACCAATCAACCACTCTTCTTGATTGTGTTCAATCAGCCACTCTCCTTTATTTGACGGTCGGTGGGGTTGAAAGCAAGTTCGGGCACTACCAAGCATTAGCCCCAAAGAAGCGAGATCGTAAACTTAGCACATTTCAGGTCAATAAACAAACCCAGTTGCACTTTCAAAGTCAAACATTGGGCTTTCAGCACTGAGTTTCCAGACTAAGTGAGTCAAATACTCTGGGACTCAGAATCTCACTTTATCTTCATCACGGGGCACATTCGTCTATCGATCTTAGTCTTACATAAATGGGTGGTAGCCACTACGTCAAGAGCAAATCTAAGAGAGAGAGAGAGAGAGAGTTTCTTGCCTTTTCCTCAATGAGTTGAAGGTTTGTTACTCCTTCGCTGCGATCGTACCTTCTTTTTTAGCGAGTAGAACTTGAAAGATAGGGGTCAATGCCACAGGTAGACGCCAAAATAATAGAACTTGATAGATATTGACTTTTTTTAGCATTTCTTATCACCATGACCAGCCCTGATCGGTGAACGAGAGAAAGCCTCAGCGCTAACTCAAACGATGGACAATCGACCAACGGGAGAGAAAGAACCCGAATAGAGAAAAATCCCTATTGAGCCTAAGGCGTGCATCTCCTCTTTGAAAAAGTAAATTTCTGCTCAAAGCAGTGAAAGCAAAGAAAGCAGTTAATAAGTCTCATCCCAGGGGGACTTTAAACAGCATTGAACTCTCATCCTCGCTTACCTTTATTGATCTTATTTTTTAGAAGAAGTGAAAGAAGATTTTAGAACTCTGTCTCATTCTGAGTCCATTTTTTTAAAGCTTTTTCATATTTTTCATTAAAACATTTGAGAGATGGCTTTCAAACTTGTAGGGCTATCCTGTCGATCAACCCGGGTGAATTCGACTGATGCTATGCTTTTTATGTTATGCTTCAACAAAATTTCTTATACGAGAACGAGAATGGGGGGTCGTGGAAGGAATTGGATTCGATATCCCATAGCCCCAATGTGGCTAAAAAGATAGATTCAACGAGATATACCATGCGATTTAAAAATTCTCGTCTACTTTTAGGAAATGTTTGGAACAGAGAACTTACAATAATACAACGTCGCATTCTCAGAAGATTGAGGAAGAAGAAGGAATATATAAAAAGAAAGATTGATTCGAGAAAAAATCTTAACAGTTCCATCCAATTACAAACTACACGAAAGTTGCCCCTTTTTCATGGAGATTTAACCATCATAGAGATGCATAAAGGAAGAGAACGAACTTCATATGTCCCTTTTCTACTCAATCTAGAAACAAGATCGGACGTTATTCTGGTTTGTCTCCATTTTTGTGAAACTATTCCTCAAGCAAGGCAGCCGATAGAATGGTAAGCATTACTCATTTGAAAGTGTCCCACGGGGATATAATCTCTTTTCAAGAAAATGACGCAAGAATCCGCGGTGAAGAAATAAGGAGATCTTTCTATAAAGAAATATTAGTTGAAAAAAGAATAGGCAAATTTCTGAATTACCCAGTAAGAATGTGGAGAAAAACCAAAACAGAATGGCTCCAACTACTCAAAACTAAGAGGGGATGCCGCCTACTATTAAAATCCCAGTTTTTGAAACAGTTGCGTTCTTCTATGCAAAAATCAGACTTAAAAAAACAAAAACAAAGAAGTTTGGATCCAAAAAATTATGCTTAGGCAGTTCCTTCGCCGAGCACAACAGAATGAAGAGAAATTTGTATTATTTCAAATCCCTATTCTTATCGAAGAAAAGGAACGATAAAAATCAAAATCTTCCTACTCAAATAATCAGTCCTATATTTTACAACTCTTATATATATATATATATATATATATATATATATATATATATATATATATATATATAGTCGATCTATTGCTTCGCATCCTTCCAAAAGGTTAGTATGAAGAGAAGGAAGAGAAGAATCAAAAGGATCGAATTACCTACTCATTTTTCAGAGGTGAATCATAGAACACTAAAAGCTGTGGTATCTTATGGACCTAACATAGGTCATATCCCTCACGACATAAGATTTAAAGATTTGAACCTTCTTCTTCGGAGCGGAAATGGACGTGGCCAAAACATATAAAGATCGGGACATGGGAATAGCCGTAAAAAGAATAGTAACGAGACAAAAAGACTGGATTTTGAAGATTTGAATCTCTCTTACATTTTACATAAAACATTCTCAAAATGTCAATAAATTCATTCTTTCATTCTTCCCCAGCAAATAGCGCCCAGCCGCGGCCATTGGTGAGGCGAACGACGCTGCCTTTCGGGAAGTCCAAACTTCTTTTCGAAACCCCCTCGTCCATTAAGTCAGTAGCTTTTTCAGGCCTTCAAAGCTGGCCCTTCAGATGCGATCTACTAAAAGGTGAAGAGAACCGTCTTAAGACGGTTGGGTGAAGAGGACAGAGAGCTCTTATACTTGAATTGATCAAGGTAGATAGTGGCAACCCAGTTACCATCTATGCCCTTATTGGTTTCAAAAAGTGGAGGTTTCCTAGGTTCCCTAATCCGGTCGGTCTGCCCCTGGACTCCTCTGGGTTGTAAATGACATAGCGTTCCTGACTTACTGGAGTTATAACATTTGCATTTCTCTTACGTTCCGCGTTCTCTAAGAAAAATGGATCTTATCAAATATTTCACATTTTCTATGATTATCTTTATTTTAGGTATTCGGGGAATCTTCCTTAATAGACGAAATATTCCTATTATGTCAATGCCAATTGAATCAATGTTATTAGCTGTGAATTTGAACTTTTTGGTATTTTCCATTTCTTTGGATGATATGATGGGTCAATCATTTGCTTCATTGGTTTCAACGGTGGCAGCTGCGGAATTTGCTATTGGGTTAGCCATTTTTGTTATTACTTTTCGAGTCCGAGGGACTATTGCTGTAAAATTTATTAATAGCATTCAAGGTTAAAGATGACTCCACGATAATTACAAAAATACGAAGTTCTCTTCTCCTTTCGTTCTCTTCTTTCTTTTTTATTTTTCAATGGTTGGCCGGGTCAGGGCCTTTCTCGCTAGGCAAGGGCAGGAGAATCTAAAGTCAGTCCTTTCATAAACCACTTCCCATTCAGTTGTTGGAAGATAGAGATAAGCTTTCTAAATGAGATCTTGTTCCACGAATATGCAGGCGTCAAAGATGTCCCTCACAACCTGGACGATTCCGGAGTGACTCAAATTTCTCTCGGATTTTGTAATAATACAATGGCTGCAGCGCTGTGAACCACCAGACAGAAAGGCCAAGAATCAAGCAAAATCTCAAAAGACATGTCACTTTAGTATAAATCTATATTAGAGCCTCATCTAAGCCAAATGATTTGACTCATGAGAAAAATCTTCATATTTTATGTGTTATTGAGGGGAGATATCATTTACCTTTCAAATTATGATTACTCTTAACTAAAGAAGCGCTGGGCTTTTCGTGATATAAAAACTATCATCCCTTTTTGGAGCACAAACAAGATCTATAAGCAAATGGATGAACAGAAAAGTGACCTCTATCTTTAGGTGATCCCAGGAGTGGTGTGGATTCTTCTTCGCTGTATAGCTTCCATCCTACAGTGGTCTCTTCCCTTTCATTTTCCCTTTCAATTGGTTGTACCATTTATACCTCCTTAAGAGTGACTGGCATCTGGATGAAGACTCAGAGGTTTCTGTACTACTAATTGGCTCCTTTACTCTTTCTATCGACGGGTAGGGTTGCCCATGCTTACCCCTTTTTCTCATTGTAGGCTTAAGGCTGACCTCAACTGGCGCTTCAAAAGGTGAAATTCTCATCTTTGGCGACCCATCGCTTCAGATCCTGCTCTAGCCTTTGGGTAGTGAGTCCCGATCTTAAAAGATGAAGCGCCTTTCAATTCCGAAGTTATGGAAGCAAAAGGCAGATCTCCAAGACCAGTTATGGGAGAAAAAGGCAGAAAATGAATAGACCTTTCATCTAATAGAAGGTCTGGGCCTACCTATAAGAAGATAAAAGCATAGGTGTCATCAAATCAGCACTTCTCTCAGTAAGGAAAAGAGGTCGTCGATCAAAAGAGTACCGACCAAGTCCAATACAGAAGAGAGGGGAGAAGAATGCCACTTGAACTTAGCGGTCTGAAAGAATGCACTATTCACTGACCTAGGCTTCGCACCACTGACCGTTGCTTCTATCCGCGATGAGAGCCTTGCATCTTTCTGATTGCCCTCCACAGTCTTGGGGACACTTTTCAAAAATGAGAAAGCTAAGGAGAGAAAGAAAAAAGGATAAACCTTTACAAAGCCTTAAAGGCCTTAGGCTCGGGCTTACCTTTTGGTAGTCCCTTCGCTATACTTAAACTAATATTGAAAGTCTAATGCATAGAAGAGTGAAGAGGAAGAAATGAAGAAACTGCCTCAAGAGATTCAATAAAAAAAAAACCGTCTCTCTACAAGCAAGTCAAAATAGAAAAAGTCAGATTGATTGGGCTACAGGATAATCAGGCTCGAACTGATGACTTCCACCACGTCAAGGTGACACTCTACCGCTGAGTTATATCCCTTCCCCCATCGAGAAATAGAATGGGCTAATCCTAATGCAAAGGGTCGAGAAAGTCAAGGCCACTATTCTTGAACAACTTGGAGTCGGGCCTTCTTTTCGTACTATTATGGATACAAAAAGAATGGGAAAAATTGGATACCATTTTCAACCACTCATATCGGAAATAGGATTGACTACGAATTCAAGCCATAGCACACGGTTTCATAAAAGCGTATGATTTTCTCGATCGTCATAAAGCAGGTTTTACTTTTTTACATGAAGAAGATTTGGCTCAGCATGTTCTATTCAATACGGGTAGGAGAAGACCCCGACTCGGTATTCTTAATAAAATAGAGAAAGAAGAAGCAAGTATAGATGATACGGATCAAATTGATTTGGACCTGGAATCTTCCTTATCACTAACGAGGGGGAGTCGGAGAGCTTTGAAGAAGTCTTGGAGCACGAGGACAACGCATGGTGGATGGAGACTTTGCATGAGGAAGTGAGTTCTTTGAAAAAGAATGGTACTTATGAGCTTCTGGAATTGCCCAAAGGCAGGAAAGGTTTCAGCTAGGTGAAGGGTTTCAGCTAGAAGAACAAATGGGTATACAAGTTGAAACGAGATGGTGATAATCTCGTGAAGCACAAGGCTCAGCTAGTGCTAAAAGGTTTCAGCCAGAAAAAAGGCATTGACTTTGATAAAATATTTTCACCAGCGTAAAGATGATCTCAGTTTGAGTAGTATTCAGACTAACTGTTAGTCTGAGTCTGGAGTTAGAGCAAATGGATGTAAAGACTACTTATCTCAATTGAGAATTGGAGGAGGAAATCTACATGCAACAACCTAAAAGTTTTTAAGAGAAATAGAAGGAAGATTTAGTGTGGAGGTTACGGAAGAGCTTGTATAGCCTAAAGCAAGCCCCTAGATAGTGGTACAAGAAGTTCAGCTAATTTATGACTAGTCATAGCTACACCAGGACAAACGCAGATCATTGCGTTTACATTCCTAGATTTCATGATGGTAAATTCATAATTCTCCTATTAATATGGATGATATGCTGATCATTGAGATGATCAAGAAGTTAAAAGAGGATTTATCAAAATCTTTTGACATAAATGATCTTGGTGTAGCAAGGAAAATTATGGGTATGCAGATTATTCGTGATCGACAAGCTAGGAAGTTGTGGTTATCCCAGGAGAGATACATTGAGAAAGTACTAGAGAGATTCAATTCAAAGAATACGAATCCAGTCAGTATACCTCTTGTTGGCCAATTTAAACTCAGCAAGAAAGTATGTCCTACAACAAAGGAGGAGAAGGAAGACATAGCAAAGGTTCCATACTCCTCAGTAGTCGGGGATTTGATATACGCCATGGTATGCATACGTCTGGATATTGCTCACGCAATTGGTGTGGTGAACATGTTTCTCTTTAACCTGGGAAGATAATATTGTGAGGCTGTGAAATAGATTCTAAAATACTTACGAGGCAGTTCGAAAATATCTTTATGTTTTGGAGGCTCGGAACCAATCTTGAAGGATTTTTCAGATGCAAATATGGCAGGAGACATTGACTCCAAAAAATTAACTTCTGGATATCTGTTTGCTTTTACAAGGGGAGCTGTGTCATGGCAGTCAAGCTGAAAAAATATGTCGCCTTATCTAGACTTGAGGCAGAATACATTGCAATGACCGATGCAGGAAAAGAGTTGCTTTTGTTGAAGATGTTCTTTCAAGAGCTGGGTTTGGAGCAAGATGAGTATGTGGTTTACACTAATAGTCGAAGTACTCTAGACCTAAGCAAGAATGTCACATATCATGGTCGCGCTAAGCACATCGTTATTCGGTACGATTAGCTCTGAATGACCATTGAAGAGTACGTGATAAAGTTAAAGAAGATTCATACCAACAAGAACCATGATGATATGTTAACTAAGGCAGTTTCTTTTGAGAACCTTCAGTTTTGTGCCAGATCTTCTGGCACGGGTTTCCATGATTAAGTTCAGCTATGAAATCTCTCCTTCTAATGGGCGTGAGGGAAAGAATTGATGGGTCCCGTTCAATTTCGCTTATTCAAGCCAATTTTCTGTCGAGAAGGAAAAATTGAATGCTTGGGACACAAACATGGTCATTTTTTATGCAATCCATATTTTCAAACGTTTATCCTTAACAAAGAACTAGTCCATATGTTAAGGGTCCAACCCAATTTGGCTTATTCAAGCTGATTTTTTTTGCGGGAAAAGAAAATTTGAATGCAGGGGACAAACATTTAATTTTGGATAAATTATCTTGAGGTCTGTGGTCTATAGAGTAATTACGGGTAGGATCTCTTGCTTTTCGAAATAGTGTCTATCGTTCCTGCTCTTTAGAGAAATGTTGGTCTCGCGTCCCTGGCTGAGGTCAGCAAGTATTTTTTCTTTTTTTAATCTTAGAAATGACCTTTTTACCCTTTAATTTTTGGATTGACAAAAAATAAGCTATAGTAGAGGTTGAAGATTTGGACTGCAACTCCAAGATTTGATCATTTTCCTCTATTTCAGGAAAACCAACCTTTTTTTTAGGAGGAGAAAAACCAACTTCTTTCCATAAAGAGAAACTCACAAAAGAAACCATTTATTTCTCTACTAATTAAATAAAATCACACTAGATCCCGAACTGTAATTAAAACCCATAAACAACCAAAGCTGACAACTTCACTAAGAAATTGCATGGCCTCTTCCTCTTCCTTCCTCTGCACTCTCGTCTCTCTCTCTCTCTCTCTCTCTCTCTATCCTCTTTCGAAAACCAAAACCTCGAAGACTCACCAATGGCCTCCTCAACTACCTCTCCCTCCACTTCAGCCTCTTCAGAAAAAACCCCCTCCTCTCAATCCCATGCATCTCCCTCCACTTGAGCTACGATTTGCTTGCTTGTCGTATGCACGTGGTGTTTGAAGGGTTGTTGTATATGTAGATCGGGATCCATTTCTGATTTTTCTGAAAGAATATCTAGTGTCTTCTTATGTTCCTTGCAACACGAGATCGATTGATTTGTTATCTTTTGAATTATGTTGAAGATCTACTTTAAGACGTTGTTGAATAATTTATCCTAGTTACGTTTAGAAACATGTAGGAATGAATGAGTGGACATTCTGGTTGTTAGAAGGAACACAGTGGACAGTAAAATGAAGCATATGTTCTGTGTGATTCTTCCTTGAGCTGCTTCTGTCTGAGTGACTAATAATAAGTAGAGCCTTGATTTTGTTGTTTCGTTTTATTTCGTTTGCAACGACTGTGTATTGGATATCCCCAGTGGTTGAACTGCCTGGAAGCTCTTGGGATGCTTCTCGGAATTCCTCCGTCTCTTCTGGGGCTCACAGTCCTTGCTAGGGGAAACTCTGTGGGCGATCTTGTTGCTGACGTTGCAGTACCCAAAGCTGGCCAACCAGCTATGGCAATTGCAGGGTCCTACGCGGGGCCCATGTTTAAGATGCTCGTTGGACTTGGAACAGCTCTGGTGTTTCAAACTGCTGATGTATATCCAAAGCCCGACGAGCTCCAGTTCCATATTGGTCTTATTGTTGCATTTGACTAATAAGTAAATTTTGTTAGTCACGGAAAGTAAGGCTTAGGATTTGTATCTTGTAATGACTTTGACGGTATTTTGCTATATGGACATGGGTGACAACTTCGGTGGTACTTGCAACGTTTCTGTTTGTTGATGCCTATCTTCGCATTGAAGTGTGCCTCTTATTCTTTAACGAGTTACTTGCGTAAGGTCAGTATTGCAAAAATTCTTTGCCTCCAAGCCGAAAGCTAAATTTGCAGAAGCAAAACGTGTACAGCCTGAGATCTGGTTTCGTGATGCTGTTTCAGGTATCAGTTTAGTCGTTCAAGAGGAAGGTAGAGCAGGAATTTATTCTCTAATGACAATTAACTAATTTGCTGGAGTTCGGTCATATCTGGAGATAATTGCAGTTGCTGGTAATACTGCAGGGGTCCTGTACCGAATGCAAAACAATACATGCCAATTAGTCTAGATTGGTTGACATTAATAGATATATATGCAGCGAAAGTATTTTTCTTCCTCCACCAATGACAAGTATCTAAGCATGTTTTAACTTCAGAAATGAAGATTTTTAGGTATAAACTTTCATTTCTGAAGTTAAAACATGTGGCTCTCCGCAGTGAATTCTTATGGTTTGAGGGTTGGTAAAATGATGGTCATCCTTGAAAAAGCAAGTATTTTTCCTAACATAAGTGCAATAGAAGACATTGTGTAACAGAGGGGCGTAAAATGTAGGGAATGCAACATCCCTCCATCTGCAACAAGTACAACAGAATTTTGCTCGGATTTTGGTTGAATAATTATTTCAATTGATTCAAAGACTATCATTAACAGGTTTAGTTATCCTCTTTGGTTGGGTTCTTGTTGCAGGTGATCAAGGACATACTGGTTAAACAGAACACAGAGGTCCGAGGAATCCGCGACTTGATGTTGCGCATACTACCCAGGTAGTATATCCTTTGTTCAAGCCGCTCACATCGACAATACTTGTCAAGTAGCTGTTAAAATTTCTATATCTAATTCAAAGTTTTAAGGATAGGTGAATTTTTCGCACGTATAAGCAAAGTTCAATACATTTTCTTTGGAAAACAAATTTTTATTAATAATATTTAGGAAAAACTTCATTTTAATGCCCTGTAGTTTGACCATTTGACACTTATAATCGCGTGGTTTAAAGCACATCAAAATGGTTTCTGAGGTTTCAAAGGAACCCAACGGGCAGCTGCCCGACTGCGCGAACTTAAAACGTTGTCGTTTTGTGCCTACATGCCATGGCAACTCAGGAAAAAATTTATCCCGATGTCGCTGAGTGAAAGAGTCCCCTTAGAAGTGGGAAAGTCCACGAAACCACAGGATATTAAAGTGAACTTTTAAGAAAAAAAGACAGATAAGTACCAAGTAGTTTCACATTTTTACAACGGGAATACCCTGTGGTTTTAAATTAATAATTTAGTCCCAGTAGTTTTCGAAAAATTTTCCGGTCAGGTCCAGGGGAGCTAACCGTCCATATGGTCTTCGAACGACGTCGTTTTTGGTCCTACGTGGCTACCGAGTTGGATTAATTACTACTGACATGTAATGTGGCTAATTACATAAATAGTTCCCATTGTTTATATTTTTGCAAAAATCCCATTATTTAAATACTATAAAAAAACTTAATTTTCTCTCTCATCTGTACCTCTCCCCTTCCATCTCCCTCCTTTTCGATACCAACCGACAAATTGAGGAAATTGAAAAACCCCTACACCACAATCATAAACAAACATTACACAAATCCATAAATAAAGGAACTACAAGAAAGAGGAATATTACCTGAGAGCCGAACTTGTGAGCGGTTTGGGAGTCTGGTGCGGGGGGTACGAGGACGGCATGGCCGGGCCACCGGCCATTGATCTCGTAGAGAGTGGCGTAGTCCTTTGTGACAACGAGGATCTTGTCCTGGTGCAGACGATAACTGTGTCGTTTCAAGCGACGAACGATGCCGCTTGGGCGACGGTGTAGGCGCGCCCACGGGAGGAAGACCCCGAGGACGAGGAAGAGGGAGAAAAGGGCCAGGATACCTGTGACGCCCTGTGATTTGACCGACTGGCTCCACAGACCAACACGGGTCTTTTCCAGCGTGCTTTGTCCTCACTCGCACGCACCCTGGGAAACTTCACAGGAGGTCACCCATCCTGATCCTACTCCCGGCCAAACGCGTTTAACCTTGGAGTTCTCTCAGGATGTGTACCGGAAAAGAAGGTGCACCTTGTTGATATGGATAGTACCAATCAAATCACTTAAGGCATTTCAGACAGTACATATCATTTACGGGGTATCACAATACCGCTGCGGCCCACCAGAGAGAAGTGGCGGGTGGGATTCCCCGGGGAGCGCGGGGAGGCCGTGTCGGTATTCCGTCAGCGGGTTATGGAGTGGCCGCTGGTGCCCACCAGAGAGGAGTTTTGATTTAATGGAGGGAAGTAGGGAGATGGTGTCGAAGGAGATAGAGAGGATATATATTTAAATAAAGCGTTATTTGAAAAATATAAACAAATTAGGGACTAAATATGTAATTAACCACATTACTCACGTAGGAAAAAACGACGTCGTTATAAGACCATATGGATGGGTAGCTACCCTCGACCTGCCCGAAATTTTTTTCGAAAATCACTGAGACTAAATTACCAATTTGAAATCACATGGTACTCATCTATCCTTTTCCCAACTTTTAACAAATTATTTTTCGGGTTCATATCAAAACCAGAATATATATTAAAATATTCCGTATTAAAGAAACCTGCTTAACTAGGACTAAAAGGCAATTTATTGTAAAAAAAATAGAAAGTCATTTTCTGGTGGAAAATACATACCGGGTAGGAAAACATAGAACTAAGATCAAAGAGCGAGATAAGACAAAGACCCTCTCGTTGACTTGATATTTTTTAGGGAAAAGTCCACTTTCGTACCCTGTGGTATCGACCAAAATCACTTTAGTACCCTGTGGTAAAAAATTGATCAATCGAGTCATACTTATTCCAATTAACATCAAAAAGGGCCTCGGGCAGCTGCCCGGAGCTGCCCGAACCTACCCGCCCGCTGCCCGGGCCACGTGGCCAGCCACGTCACCAATTTTGGTGACGTGGCGCCACGTCACCAAGAGGAGGAGGAGGAGGAGAGGAGGAGGAGAGGAGGAGGAGGAGGAGGAGGGAGGAGGAGGAGGAGGAGGAACGCGGAGGGGGAGGAGGCAGAGGAGGAGGAGGAGGAGGAGGGGGATGCGGGGAGGAGGAGGAGGAGGAGGAGGAGGGGAGGAGGAGGAGGAGGAGGAGGAACCCGGAGTAGGAGGAGGCGGAGGAGGAGGAGGAGGGGAGGAGGAGGAGGAAAATCGGAGGAGGAGCAATTGGTGACATGGCTGGCCACGTGGCCCGGGCAGCGGGCGGGTAGGTTCGGGCAGCTCCGGGCAGCTGCCCGAGGCCTTTTTGATGTTAATTGGAATAAGTATGACTCGATTGATCGGTTTTTTACCACAGGGAGGAAGACCCCGAGGACGAGGAAGAGGGAGAAAAGGGCCAGGATACCTGTGACGCCCTGTGATTTGACCGACTGGCTCCACAGACCAACACGGGTCTTTTCCAGCGTGCTTTGTCCTCACTCGCACGCACCCTGGGAAACTTCACAGGAGGTCACCCATCCTGATCCTACTCCCGGCCAAACGCGTTTAACCTTGGAGTTCTCTCAGGATGTGTACCAGAAAAGAAGGTGCACCTTGTTGATATGGATAGTACCAATCAAATCACTTAAGGCATTTCAGACAGTACATATCATTTACGGGGTATCACAATACCGCTGCGGCCCACCAGAGAGAAGTGGCGGGTGGGATTCCCCGTGGAGCGCGGGGAGGCCGTGTCGGTATTCCGTCAGCGGGTTATGGAGTGGCCGCTGGTGCCCACCAGAGAGGAGTTTTGATTTAATGGAGGGAAGTAGGGAGATGGTGTCGAAGGAGATAGAGAGGATATATATTTAAATAAAGCGTTATTTGAAAAATATAAACAAATTAGGGACTAAATATGTAATTAACCACATTACTCACGTAGGAAAAACGACGTCGTTATAAGACCATATCGACCTGCCCGAAATTTTTTTCAAAAATCACTGAGACTAAATTACCAATTTGAAATCACATGGTACTCATCTATCCTTTTCCCAACTTTTAACAAATTATTTTTCGGGTTCATATCAAAACCAGAATATATATTAAAATATTCCGTATTAAAGAAACCTGCTTAACTAGGACTAAAAGGCAATTTATTGTAAAAAAAATAGGAAGTCATTTTCTGGTGGAAAATACATACCGGGGAGGAAAACATAGAACTAAGATCAAAGAGCGAGATAAGACAAAGACCCTCTCGTTGACTTGATATTTTTTAGGGAAAAGTCCACTTTCGTACCCTGTGGTATCGACCAAAATCACTTTAGTACCCTGTGGTAAAAAATCGATCAATCGAGTCATACTTATTCCAATTAACATCAAAAAGGGCCTCGGGCAGCTGCCCGGAGCTGCCCGAACCTACCCGCCCGCTGCCCGGGCCACGTGGCCAGCCACGTCACCAAGAGGAGGAGGAGGAGGGGGAGGAGGCGGGGAGGAGGAGGAGGAGGAGGAGGAGGAGAGGAGGAGGGGGAGGAGGACGCGGGGAGGAGGAGGAGAGGAGGAGGGGGACGCGGGGAGGAGGAGGAGAGGAGGAGGGGGAGGAGGACGCGGGGAGGAGGAGGAGGAGGAGGGGGACGCGGGGAGGAGGAGGAGGAGGGGGACGCGGGGAGGAGGAGGAGAGGAGGAGGGGGAGGAGGAGGAGGAGGAGGAGGAGAGGAGGAGGGGGAGGAGGACGCGGGGAGGAGGAGGAGAGGAGGAGGGGGACGCGGGGAGGAGGAGGAGAGGAGGAGGGGGAGGAGGACGCGGGGAGGAGGAGGAGGAGGAGGGGGACGCGGGGAGGAGGAGGAGGAGGAGGAGGACGCGGGGAGGAGGAGGAGAGGAGGAGGGGGAGGAGGACGCGGGGAGGAGGAGTAGAGGAGGAGGGGGACGCGGGGAGGAGGAGGAGAGGAGGAGGGGGAGGAGGACGCGGGGAGGAGGAGGAGAGGAGGAGGGGGACGCGGGGAGGAGGAGGAGAGGAGGAGGGGGCGTGGGGGAGGAGGGGGACGCGGAGGAGGAGGGCAACGTGGGGAGGAGGAGAGGAGGAGGAGGAGGGAGACGCGGAGGAGGAGGACGCGGAGGAGGAGGAGGAGGACGCGGAGGAGGAGGGGGACGCGGGGAGGAGGAGGACGCGGGGAGGAGGAGGACGCGGAGGAGGAGGGGGATGCGGGGAGGAGGAGGAGAGGAGGAGAGGAGGAGAGGAGGAGGAGGGGAGGAGGAGGAGGAGGAGGAACGCGGAGGAGGAGGCGGCGGAGGAGGAGGAGGAGGAGGAGGAGGAGGGGGATGCGGGGAGGAGGAGGAGAGGAGGAGGAGGAGGAGGAGGAGGAGGAGGGGAGGAGGAGGAGGAGGAGGAGGAACCCGGAGGAGGAGGAGGCGGAGGAGGAGGAGGAGGGGAGGAGGAGGAGGAAAATCGGAGGAGGAGGAATTGGTGACATGGCTGGCCACGTGGCCCGGGCAGCAGGCGGGTAGGTTCGGGCAGCTCCGGACAGCTGTCCGAGGCCTTTTTGATGTTAATTGGAATAAGTATGACGCGATTGATCGGTTTTTTACCACAGGGTACTAAAGTGATTTCGGTCGATACCACTGGGTATGAAAGTGGACTTTTCCAAATTTTTTATAATAAAAAGTCTTCTTTGCAGCTTTTCGACCCCTTTTATAACTTTTTTTGAATCGAAGACCTCCGTATAGTTTTTTCTTCAAGTGAAAATGGCATCTCGATCTCAAGTAAAACGAAGCACGCACCATCCACACGGTAAATTATCTCTCCTCTTGACTGCTTCTGGATTATCTAGCCAATGAAGCTTTATGTCTCAATAGAGTATTTCTGTTTCTATTGAGTGGAAAGTCAGAGAGATGAATTGCATGTTTATGACATATATAAAGGTTCTCTTTCTAGCCAGAGTATTAGAAAGAATGAAACGATCAGGGTGCTTTTGTCTTCGTGGCTTAGGTTTGTTAAAGTTCTCGTAGCGATGACATGTGCATGTTTTGGCATCAAATTGAAGACGAGATTGACTCCGGTGCTGCTATTTAAACTTGCTTCATCACTCGCAGGAAAGATGCTCACATGTTCATGTTTCGGAAACAAGGAAGAAAGTTGGGCTATGAGAAACGGAAGGAAGCTACTGGAGGAGTCCATCTCTCTTTTTGATGGGAAGGTTAATCCTATTCGTTGCTTCTCGGCTCGAGAGATCGAAACTGCGACTAACAACTTCGACGAAAGGCAACTCTTTCATCACTCCAGCCATCATTGTTTATACAGGGCTTACCTCCAAGGACAGGCGGTCATCGTGAAAAGGTATGGAAGGAAGAAGCTAAAGTTGACGATCAGGGACATAGTTGTTGCATCTCGGCTGAGTGTCCACAAAAATGTCCTGAAACTGATAGGATGTTGCTTGGAGACCGAAATTCCCTTTGCTGTTTATGAACCTTTTGATTGCGAGGGAGTCTTGCATCAAGAGCTACGTCGAGATTCCACTAAACATGATCCGCGACCCGTGTTACCATGGAAACATAGACTCAAGATTGCAGTTGATCTAAGTAACCTGGTAGCTTACCTTCACACCGCATTGCCTAGGCCACTCATTCACAGAGATGTTCAGCCGCAAAGCATGCTCCTAGACAAGGAGAACGGCATCGTCAAGCTGTTCAACTTTGACCACTGCATGTCTCTACCCGAAGGAAAATCTTTCATAAAGACTGGCATATTTGAACAGTTTGATCTGACGTTTGGATACATCGATCCAGAGTACATGCTTGAAGATCGGTTCAATGAGAAGGCTGATATTTATGGATTCGGCGTCACGCTACTTAATCTCTTAAGCGGGCTACCAAATGGGGGACTACATGCATTTGGTATTGATCTCCCGAGGTCCAGGGACTTATCCTCAGTAAACAGTTCCTCACTGGTGGACGAATCCCTATATGCTGCACCCTTATTGATTCATGCGAGACACTATATGGAGAATGAGAGATTCCAAGAGTTCCTAGATCCCTGGCTATCTGCAGGCGAACAATGGGAACGGAAGGACATACAGTTCAAAGATTTTTTTATGCTTGCGCTTGAATGCACCAGATATCGTGGTGTTGACAGACCAAATATGACCCAAGTTGGTACGAAGCTTGCGAGAATGTATCGGTCAGCCTTCGCGGATACCTGATTCTATAAACATGTGTGCTCTATCCTGCCAACCGGTTGTACTGCAATGGCTAATAGCTTCAGTGTGGAATGCCATTAGCTGCGTTGATGATCGTTACCAGACAACACTATGTATGACGTTTACATATGCATCTGTTGTTGGGTGAAAAGCATTTAATTTATGCCAGAAGGTGGAGAAATTTGTAATAGTGGTAATGTGTTTGAATTTTCTTGAAAAAGTCTTTCGATTCGAATATGACGAATGAAAAGGTAAGAAAATCAAGAATATAATCCATTGTATATTTACTTGCTACCCCATGTATGTTCTGATCCCAAATGTCAAGATTTTAGGAAAAAATGGTTTAAACAAGAACAGAGGAAGAAATTGTTAATCCAAAGACAATTGTCAAAGTATGCTTATAAAGAATATCGGTCACACGGTTGTCCTATCTTAAGATACGCTAAATGTGGATGTCCAACTCGCGGTCGAACATCTCTCTTGCTCGGCGGATAATTCCAAACTACTTATATGGATGACATGTCGCCTGATACAAGCTCGGAGCAGTCTTAGTGATGACATGTCGCCTTATACTAGCTCGGAATATTAATAGCAGAGAACAATAAAAAGGTCGCCAGTGGCTGTTTAATTGCTGAAGTTAACGTCTCATATCTCCCTTGCCTTTTAATTTTTCAATTGTAAATGGCAATAAGAAAGGAAAACCGTTGTAGTGAAGCGAGTCTTCATGTTTTTTTTTATCGTTGTTTATTTGTTGAAATCCCATCTATATTTTTTTAAAATAAATTTTTACACATGTTACCAGAATTTAATAACATAGATCAAATCATTAAAATAAATTATAATATAGCTCAACTTCTCAGTCTATATCTCATACACCGAAACACCCATGTTTTGTTTACTTTTATCCTTAACAACCAATTAGTCCTTTTTTTTTAACTCATTTTTTTTTTACTTCAAATTATTTTAAATTCACTGTCAGTGTTACTGTATATGTTTTCATTGTACAAAAATATATCTTAGGGATATGTGTCACAATCTTCTCCCTCCATAATCCTCTCTATATAATCTCTTTCTACCTCTGTTTTTTTTTCCAGTCCTATGAATCTGCAAAGAAAGTCTATGCTCTAAAGTCTAAAATATGAACACACTAGTGTTTCTCCTTTGCTTGCCATTATACAGACACCGGTTCAACTTCATGTGACTGGAATGTGCACAAGCAAAGTACAATTGTACAAGGTCCAACCCAGAAAGAAGGTAAATTTAATCTGGCCATTCTATCTCTTGCACATCTTTGATCACTAAGTTCATGTAAAAGTTGATAGGGTTGCACATGACATCTTTTTTTTTTGTGATTTCCTTTGTTATGAATCAGTTTGATCATAAAGTAGCTACATGATCAACCTTAAAATTTGGTGGCCATTTCATTTCCAAGATGAGGGTGAAAATCTACAATTGTTATCAAGAATGTTCTATTACCTCTCTCCCTTCTTGCATGTTCTCTTATATCACATGCATGAAGATGTTGGTGTATCCTCTTACCTCTTTAGAGTGTCTCCCAAGGAACAATAGACTTCATGAACTCTTTCAAGTTGTTTGATCCATTGATGAATTTGAATCTACTAGGATGAATCTCCAAAATCATGGACAACCAGATCAAATTGGTATTGGTGAGCACACAATCCCATATCAGCTAAACCAAGTGATGGTCCCTGGATCAGCTCCAGTCCTAGTTAGCTATGAAGAAATCCTCCAACAGCAGCAGCTACAGCTCCAACAAAAGCTTCAAAACTTTTGGGCCAACCAAAACAAGGACATGCAGAAAACTACAGACTTCAAGAAAAGGCTTCCCTTGTCCAGGCTCAAGAAGGCCATGAAGGCCGACAGGGACGTGAAGATGATATCGTCCGAGACGCCTACCGTAATCGCCAAGGCATGCGAGATGTTCATCCAGGAACTCACCTTGCGGTCTTGGTGTCACACGGAGGCGAACAGGAGGAGGAGGCTTCAAAAGAGTGACATCCTCTCGGCCATTAATGGGACGGAGACTTTCGATTTCCTGGCTGACATTGTGAATAGGGACGGTCTAAAGGACGATACAATGTCGATTCCTGTAATTGACTTTGACCCTTCTGAGGAGTCTAGTAGTGGGATGATCATCAACAACTCGGCGAGCGAACCAATGCATGTGATGAAGCTTTCTTCTTCTGGTCTTCTTTACAATGTTCCACCTCCTCGACATCCAATGCCTCTAACCGAATTCGGACCTTCTAATCTTCCACAGCAGTATGCACCTCTGGTTTCTGACACTGGAATGGTACTTGGCAAGTCAGCAATGGACCAACCAATCCATGTCCAGCCGTCACCGGCCGGAACGATGGATGTGATGGGGGGGCCTTCTAGTCTTGATCCTTGCAACATGCAACATCAGTTTCCACCTCAAGTTGGTGAAATGGTAACTGGGAAATCAGCAGAGGACCAACCAACCTACGCAGTGGATATAGAAGAACAAATGTGGCGGATGGAGGAGCTGGAGGAACTTGAGTCCACCTATATTGAAAGAGTAACACTATGGAAATGAATCCTGGTGTTGCTTGCTCTTGTATCCTTCTAGCTTGGACTCTAAATGTGAAAATGGCTTGTGTATGGTCTTGTATATAAATAATGTGTCCAAGTTATCTGTGTATGGTTCGAGCAACATCATCCGATATCTCGCTATAATATCATGTTAGAAACAACAGAAAATCAGCAGAATCAACACCATCTGTCACTACTTTATCCTGACTTTCACGACCAGATGGCATATAACTGCAACTTCCAATGCCAATTCTATTCTCCGACCAACAAGAATTTATATAAATCTCCAAACTGCTGTTCCATACACCTGGAACTGGTTGCATCATGAACCAAGTACGCGTACTTCATGCAAGGATCTCAAGGGGAGGCGTGTCTGCTCATTTTCACACTGCATTAATTTGTTATGCTTGCATTTATGAATGTGGCTGTGGTTCTACGATTTTGCATGGCCAACCAGTTGTCGTGAATGAGCCGGCCAACCAGTTGTCGTGAATGAGCCGAACATGTGCTCAAGAGATAGCTGTCCATACACTGATAAGAGATGTAAGAATTTTTGAGAAGAGAGTAGCGTGGTGGTCTTTCGGACCGTCCGGATTCCACGAGTGAATAAAAAGTTGGATCTACATTTACATTAGATCTCATATGAATTTCCCCATCTTTTTTTTGGATTCGATATATCATTCTTCATTATGCACATAAGGGTATGAGATGAAAATCTCACTTACGATTCTGATACGGGAATTCTCTAAATAAAATGACGACCGCAACTGATGTCTGCTCAATCCAAAGAAAATTATGCGAAAACTTTACAGAATTATTATGAAGCTATGCGACTAGAAATTGTTTAGTAGTGGCATGCCAACTATATTTTTAGACTCGAATTCGAAAACTCAAGTTAAACTAGAACACCTCCATTGCTCCACACTATTATCTGTATCCTTCATTCTGATAACTAAAAAATAGTCTCTGAATCAAACTTAAATAAATTTTTTACTTCCTTTCCTGACCAATGGATGTTTTCTCTAATCATATATATCAATAATGTATAAGCAACAAGTCTCAAGTCATCTTTCTTTAGCTCAGACAATAATTTTTTCGTGGTATTATCCTGGGAAGTGATTTTGGTTTTGATAGTTTCAAGCCAAGATCAACTATTTCCACCTAATCACTCATCTCCGTGTTTATCTTGCAGTCCTTTAAAAATCCTACGGAACAAAAGACCTGACACTGTTATAGGCTCCAGCTATCCTCTGCCAAATTTCACTTCCTACAATAAGAATTAGCCAAAGGTAATAGGAAATCACATGCAACGCTCCACAAGCTGTGATCATCGACAAAAAGGAAGGTCAATCTTCTTCAGCATGCAGCTAAGACTACTAGTTATCGGTCCCGGATTATATTGCTGATCTGATCATAGGAATTAGTCTCTAACAGAAGACAGATGTGTTAATTACTCTTCCAAGTTCCAGGCCATGATTGGAGAACAACAAGAAGAGAATGTGTCACTGTTCACTTCCGGAGTCTTTCTTCAACACAATGCCCTCTAGTATACCATCAGTCCCATAATTTGCTGAGAACTGTTGGGGGTTAACTGGACCAGGCAACTGGAATTCAATCGAAAACTGGCCTGGACGGCTAAGGTTGCTCGATTGCATCGCAAACAATTGGGAGAACCTATATACATATCGCTCGCCAGTTGTCTTGACTCCCCTGATGATCACCTTGCCATCAGTTTCAACTTTGCAGCTAAGTTCATCTGCAATAGACAACAGGGAAGAAGAAGAAGAAGAAGAACATGTTATGAGCAAAAAAGATTGAAACTTTAGCGATTTTCTGGTATTGACAATTAAACTGAAAACGAAGCTTACTTTCATCTCTCTTAACCCCAGGAAGAGATACACGGAACAAGTATGCATCATCGCTTTCTCCGATGTCCACGAGTCCGAGAACAGATCCATTCTGTTTTACTGCTGCACTTCCACCATCAGCCATAACATATCAAAGAGTTCTTCTTTGATTTCAGGCTTGGACCTAATCGTTCGGAAGCATTAATCGCGTACCTTTAATGGCGTGTAGATGATCAACAAACAAAAGATGCACAACAGATGATCAGGAAAATCTATAGCATTTGAAGACAGGATGGCAATTCCTTGATCATGCAAGCAATGATCATCAAACAAACATAATTTCGCATAACTCGAATCGTGAAGGGCTATCTTGTAATTAAATCATTTTCCCTCTATCCCCAATATGAAACTAATAAAGCTACAAACAAACTCACTCTAAATTCCAAAAGCTAGCTAATCAAAATGACATAAAAAGAAGTAGCTAAAAGAACTTGTACAAATCAAGTAAACGAAAGCACAGATACCCAATTCCCAAAAAGGTAAAGCAAACACCTTTGAAGCAAATTAAGGACCCAAATGAGAAGAATGACTAATGAACAAGTAAAAACGATGGTCAAAGCTTGCAACTTTAATTAACATCTCGCGGCTTCAATTCAAAGCTATAGAATAGAGAGGAGCTAACCTCAAGAATCCCAGACGGGTCCTCTGTTTTCCCCTTCCTCCTTAGATTGTTGAGCCCACCACCGCCCAGGTGGAGAGAGAGACTGAGGTAATAAGTTGGTGCTAAGGCGAAGGTGATTCCTTTCTAGCCATAAGGGCAATTTCGGGATGGGGAAAGTAACGTGTTAAGTAGCCCCCGCTTATGTATAAACTAAACTAACAAGTATTTTTATTTTGGGAAAAAACCCATAGATACGTGAGATTAGATATATTGTATTTTAGTTATTTAGTTTTGACAAATTGAAGTCGTTGATCCAATGGGTGTGCAAACGGTATTTGGTATTTTTGATATTTTTTCAGTATTTCAGATTTTGGGATCGGTATTTCGGTATTTAGGATTTAATTCGGTATGCCTTTTTTAAGTAATTCAGTGAATTTTGGTATTTGGTATAATACCGAAATTATGCATAAATACCAAAAATACCAAAGTACAAAACTGTAATTTACCTAAGTAAGTATATAAAGCCAAAAAACAAAAAAACTTACCTACATTTCCCTCCTCTTCCATCTCTCTTCCTTCCAGAGAACCAAGAGATATGCTACCTCCCCCCCTCTCTCGCGAGAGCCAAAATCCAGGAAAGAAAATCTACCAAACCCATACAGATAAGTAATCCTCAATGAACAACAAAACAAACGCCCAAGTCAGGAGCACCTTGCTTGAACTTGCCCAAAAAGCGATGCCACCAAGAGAATCCCATAATTATATATGTTTCAAATTCAGTATTTTCGGTATATCCGGAACAATACTAAATTTAATTCGGTATCATACAAAATACCGAATTGAATCTTGGGATCAGGATTGATATTTTTTTTACCATTTCGGTATTCGGGATCGGTATATACCGTTTGCACACTCCTAGTTAATCCTATAATAAAAAAATATGGCAAATTTTTCTCAGGTCCCTGGGGTTTGACAAAATCACCAGTATGGTCTTTATTGTTTCGAAACCCTTCTTTTCGTTCTCCAAGTTTCTTAAAATAGAACTCTCAGGTTTCTGGCTCCAGTACCGAAAAATAACTCAGTCAACAAAAAAAAATTACTTTCTTCAACCTTTAGAACATCAAGAACACCAAAAACATATTTAAAAACACGCCAACTAAAAATTAAGAACACCCAATTAACTAAACACCAACAACAATCCAAGTAAACACCAAACTCGTTTAATAAACAAAAACAAGCAGACTTGCAACTTAACTTCCACGTCCAGTCCTCACCTTCTTCGCTCTTGAATGAACTATATGATTCAAATGAAAATAAACAAAACCCAAGTTCATCACTGACAAGGGAGTTTTTACGCCCCGAAGCAATAAAGGGAGTACGGGTGAAAATGTCGAACCACGAGGAGCGGATTCAAGACATCTCGAAGAAATACAAGTAGATTAGGTTGATTATTATTTTTGTTTTTCTTGGAAAAATGGTGAAGCAAGACAAGACAACTAGAGAGTTTAACAATAAGAGAAAATGGGCCAGGCACCCATCAAGCAACCCCTCACAGTTTGGTCTCTACTGGGCATGTTGAGTCTATGGTGGGCCTAAGTGAGTCTACGGCATGGTGCTTCTCAATCAAGTCCTTCACACCACAAAGTTGGGATCTAGGTATCAAGTGGAACCCATGAACACTCCTCTCTCACCGCGGGTTGTCAGCCACACGAGAGTGCATGCGCCACCTACAATCCTCCTAGTTTCTAACTCATTAATGTTCTACCTAATAGCCGGCAAGATTCGACCCTCCGGTCTCACTATGTTAGATCTCCTCTAGCCCACTCTGGTAGATATCTCCATGTTTCCTTTCTCAATCAAGTCTTTCGGGTTACGCTATGGACAATTGGTAAGAACCTATAGGATGGAAAGGTGATGTCCACACTCAGTCCTACCATAAGATCATTGTTGAACCAACGCATTATGCATCCCTACCCGTTATATGCCTAATCATTTTAGCCCATTCGAAACCAAACCATTCGGGGTGCCCTTAGGGCACCTAACTCAAAAGCAAACTACTCACACATAATCATTTAATAACAAGCGTTCATAAGTATGGAAACAATGTTACAAGAACAAATGTAAAGAGAAAGGAAGAGAATGCTCAAGATCGTGAAGCCGCTCGACCCGCTCCTTTCATTTGTTCCTTGTCTCCGATAAGCTTTCTCTCTCTAAAAACCCTAGCTTTAGTCTTTGGTGTTCAAGCTTAAAAAATGAGAGGTTTGGGGGGCTATATATAAAGATTCCACCCCCAAACCCTATCTACCTAAGAAATGACCAAAAATGCCCTTAAAATATCTAGTTTTTTGGGGCAAAACTGGGCGAGAATATCGTTCGGTAGATGATGGCGCTGATCGGTGGTCTTGAAGATTTTGCCACTCGGTAAGTGGGTGCAGTGCTCGACGGCAATTCAACCATTCGCCAATCGATTTTGCCGAGCGGCGGATGTCTCAGGAATGGGATTCCTCGCTGGTCGGCAGATATCGTGTCGAGCCAAAAGTCATCGAGATTTTCTCTCTCGAAGGAGTCCGAAGGTCTTTAATAAACATAGCATCTGCCGAGGTGCGGGCTCTTCCACCGATCGGTAGTCTTTGCAGGATTTCCACCGTTCGCTGATGTGTTTTGCCGTTCGGTGGCTGCAGCTTTTTCACGGCTTGCCTCTCCTTAACTTGACTCCCTCCAAGCTCCGCACCATCGGATGCTCCTCACTCTTTAACCTACCGCCACAAACAAAAGACACAAGTAAAACCATTCGAGGTAACGGACCAAGAAATAGCATAAAAAGACTCAAGACTCGATATAAAAAGACTCAAAATTGGGTCTAAATGACCCTAAAATGGGACTACAAAATGAGCATTTTTCACGCTCATCAATCACTCCTAGTAATGGAAACGTAAAGCTGTAAACTTTAGAGGTAAAAGTGGCAACTTTTTTACTGGAGAGAGATAAAAGTGGAACCTTTCTGGCGGTGGCGACAATACTGGGGCGATCACGTAACGCGATACAGCACTTGGCGGTGGCCTTGTGGCCCTTTAACCGTCTTAGCGCGGCCGTGGTCGATTTCCTTGAAGGCCAGTCTGGGCGAAGAGGTTCTTGGTCTCCTCCACCGCCGGTCTGGGCAGCAGTACGCTCGACATATAAAATAATGGCGAGGAGCACCCCCACCGCCGGTAGATCGGTATCGCCGACAACCTCTCTGAGGATAGCAGCTGGCGTCCCCTCCCAGCCCTAGGTCGTCGTCGTCCTTGTAATTGAAGGGGAGGAATAAGGGGTGGGTTGGTTGGTGGATGAACAATCTGGGTTTAGGTATTTGGGATCCAGGACATAAATGAATTAGGGGTTTGGATAAAGAAGAACAAGGTGAATTAATTTTGGGTTTATAATTTAGTATTTTTTATTGTTTAATTTGGTGTTATTGGTGGTATGTTTTTGGTATTTAGAGGTTGAAAAAGATGATTTTTTTATTTTTTTTACTAAAGAGCAATTTGGTCATTTCATGTGCCTCCTTGCCGGAACTATTTTCCGGTACTGGAACCAGGGACCTAAGAGTTCTATTTTACGAAACTTGGAAGACCAAAAGAAGAGTTTTGAAATACTAAAGACCTTATTGATGATTTCGTCAAACCCCAGAGACCTGAGGACAATTTGCCCTAAAAATTCCTTAGTTACCCTTTGTAAAAGTAAATTAACAGATTAAATAAAAATTGTAAACAAAGCATTTTATTTCCCTCTCCCTCCTCTCAATCTCAATCTCAATCTCTCTCATTCTCTTTCAGGCTCGGATTGATGTTTTCAGGAAGAAGATTAGTCCGTTTCGAACCAGAAGAAATTGCAGAGGTGACAAAGATTAGTCCTAAAAGTTCTTTTGGCAAGGACAAGATCATCCGACTCCCTGCCAAATCGGGCAAATATACTATTAAAGTTGGATATCATAATAAGCAAAAATTATGAAAACAATGACTTGTCTTTTAATGATCTATGGCGCAGATTGTGGAAATTGAAGATCTTTCCCAAGATCAAAAAAACCCTATGGAGGGTTGCAACAAACTCAAAAACTTGGTTAGGAGGAACATAATAAATGACCAAAGTTGCAGAATTTGTCAAGCTGACATTGAAGATGTTGAACATATTCTCATAAACTGTCCACATGCCAAAGCAAGGTGGTTGCTATTCTCCAGTACATATGAACAAGACCATTCATTTCCCTGTGATGGCAGAGCTACAGAGTGCTGGAGACCACCAGATGAAAGTGCAATCAAAGTAAATGTTGACGCTGCTGCTTAGGTTTCTGCAGAAATCCTTGTTGGTATTGGCAATTGTAGCTGGTGATCGATCATTTAGGAAATGTGATTCAGGTGATGACAAAGGCTACGAAGACGTCATCAGTACTTGAAGCTGAAATACTTGCCATCAGTGAGGCTGCTTCATACATCAAGCAGCACTCACTTCCACCTTCGTAAATCCTCGATTGAATCGCGGATTAAAAGGTGGGGGTTGACTTTCTCACAAGAGAAAGCGTCTCATGCACAATAGATTGCAACTTAGAAAATCTTGTACCAAAATTTTCTTTTTAGTTAACCTATGTGTAAACTAACGTACGTATCTAGACAAGCCAATAGGTTGGCCGATTGGTTAGCTAAATCGGTTAGCCTACTGTTGAATTTTGAGGATATAGATACTAATCCTCCTCATGAGCCGATTTAGCCTACTATCGAATTTTGAGGATATAGATACTAATCCTCCTCATGAGCTGCTTTTGTATGATCTTATATAATAATTAATGACGAAGTTTAACCTTTCAAAAAAATAGAGGAAGTTTGGTATTCATATTTGGCCCTATTTTATTTGTCGCGGAAGTCAAGGGAGAGCAGTAGGGTAATTTTTGAATTGTCTTGATAATGAACTTTCCAAACAAAATTTCTCTATGTATCTTTGGATTCACAGAACCCAATGCCTATTTTTCACATTATAGAATTGTTGAAGGCATTTGATACAAGCGGAAGAAACTTCATTTGGGTTGTTAGGCCTCCGCTAGAATGGTTGTTTAGAGCATATGTATTGAAGGAGTTGGTAGATGTCTATCATGATGCAGAGGTACATGGTTATGAACCACGACAATGAAGAGGAAGAAATGATTGATGGGCTGCTTGGTATTCAAAGGCCCACCAAGAATGAACTAATGAGCTTATGGGCCCGGACCTCTTTCTAGTGTTTGTAAATAGACACCTGTGTAAATACTTCGTATAAATACTATTAGATATGTACAGGAGAAAATAAATGGAAAACGGATACTCTTTCCCACCAAAACACGTGTCTCTTGCTTTCCTTTTCTCTGAGCTCATCTAAGCTCATTTTCACCTTCACCTTCACCTTCACCTTCAAATCAACTCTTTTCTAAATTAAGATCAAATAACCATTTCTCAACTTATCGATATGGTATCAGAGCCTAGACGAATCTAGTCTAGAGTAGATCAGGTACACGTTTTTCACCAGATCTTCATCTAGAACCAGCTTCTTCTTCAGCTCGTTCTTAGCTACAAAAGGAGGTCAAAATGGCAGAAATGACCGTAGGAGACAAAAATTGCAAAGCGGTCTCTTCTGGAGTTATGGCGAACAATCAAATGGAGCAATCGATGTTCTATCTTCATCCGAGCGAAATTCCAGCTCTAATTCTGGTAATACCTCCTCTCAATGCTTCTAACTATCTTAGTTGGATTAGATCTATGAAGCAAGCTTTAAGATCAAAGAAAAAATGGCCGATGGTGGACGGATCAGTAATTCCACCTGATTTGAGCGATCCTAAGTATGATGATTGGGAGAGTTGCAACAATATGGTTTTGAGTTGGCTCGTAGGTTCAATGGAGCCTGGAATAGCTAGAAGTGTGAGTTGTTTAGAGACTGCCATGGAGGTTTGGGCAGATTTGCTGAAGATTGCGAGGTTGCAAATGGCGTTGTGTTCTCTTAAGCAGGGAGCACTCTCTGTCACATATTATTTTACTTCTTTTCGAACATTATGGGATGATTTCTGTGAATTTAGGCTGATATTGTTGTGAAAACGTGTGGATCATGAAAAAGGAAGTGGAAATTGTGAATTGGTTAGATCTTCTTGTCTATATCAGGAGAATGATCAAGTAATCAGGTTCTTGATCGGTTTGAATGAGAATTACAACACTATAACTTCTCAGATCATGTTGATGGAGCCTCTTCCTGATATAAACAGAGCACTATTTTTTACGCTGCAGCATGAACAACAGTTGTTGAATGCTGCTTCTGTGCATATAATTTCTGGTTCAGTTCATCCTAGTGGTTCAAAAGTGGTTAATGCTGTTAATGTGCCTGGAGGTATGAAAATGAATTGGAATAATAACAAGAGAGGAGCAACTTGTACTTATTGTGGAAAGGATGGCCATACAATTGAAAATTGCTATAGAAAACATGGATTCCCTCATAATTTGAAGTTCACCAATAGTCCTACTCAGACTGGGCCACGATTTTCATCCAGTTCTCCTCGTTTTGGTGAGAGTAATGGAGGTTACAGAGGGAATATGCATTCCAGTAATCAGGTTTCTGCAACAACTTTTCAAGAGATGGATGAGGGTCTTGCTAAGCTAGCACTCACATCATAGCAGTATACCAATCTGGTTGCTTTGGTTCAACATACCTCAAATGACACTCATAGTTTCCAGGATGTTCCAGTTAGTTCTTCTTCAGCCTCTCCACAAATCCACTATGTTGATGCCAATTTCATTTCTGGTTTCAGTTTCTTATCCTCAGCTATAGTTTGTCATACTAATGTTTTCACAAGCAACTGGATCTTAGATTCAAGAGCTTTTAATCACATAGCTTGTTCACTTCAGTTTTTTGTTAGCTATTCACCTATTACTAATGTTTCAGTCACTCTTCATAATAGTCACACGACATTTGCAACACATCAAGGCACTTTCAAGATTTTACAGAACATATACTTATTAAATATCCTTCTTGTGCCCTCCTTTTCCTTCAATCTATTGTCAGTTAGTCAATTAACTTAATGTTGTCATTTTAAACTCATTTTTCAGTCTAATTTTTGTTCTATCCAGGACCAAATCAGTTCGAGAGTGTTTGGTAACACCGTGGAATCACGAGAACTCTACATTCTTGACCTATCAACCAAACCAGAACCACATGTTTTACCTATTGCAGCTTCTACCTATATAAGTCTTCTGACTTCGACCTTTGGAATTATCGCCTTAGTCACATATCTTTACCTGCTTTACAAATATTCCAAGCCTTATATTCTGATGTCATTGCTAAGATAATATCACATTGTGACATTTGACATTTAGCTAAGCATAAGAGACTTAGCTTTCCTACTAGTACTTCTCTGGCAAGTGCACCATCTGACTTGATTCATATTGACATTTGGGAGAAATATAGTGTTCCTACCTATGATGGATGTTCCTATTTCCTGACTATTATCGATGATCACACTCGATTCACTTGGATCTATTTGATGACTGATAAGTCTAAAACCAGGAAGTTAGTTGCAGATTTTTGTGCTATGGTGACTGCACAATTTAACAAGAAAGTTAGAACAATAAGAACAGATCAAGGCCAAGAGTTTCAGATGGGAGATTTCTTTAGTACTTCTGGAATTTTACATGAGATGAGCTGTGTTTATACACCACAGTAAAATGGCTGGGTAGGAAGGAGACATCAAACCTTGTTAAACAAAGCACAAGCTTTGATTTTACAGTCTAGCATGCCCTTAAGTTTTTGGGCCGAAGCAGTTTCTTATTCTGCTTATTTGTTGAACAGAACACCCTCTGCAATTTTGCAACAGAAAACACTTTTTGAGCTGCTATACAATCAAATTCTACAGTTCAACCACCTTAGGATATTCAGGTGCTTGTGTTATGCAGCAACTATAGCTTCCCATAGACTCAAATTGACAATATGTATTTTTGGGGATTCCTGCTGGAATCAAAGGGTACAAACTCTATGATTTAGAGTCTCATATAACCACAATCTCCAGGGATGTAGTTTTTTATGAGTTCATCTTCCCTTTCCAATCTGGTTCTGTGTATCAGGACAATTATTTTTAACTATTTCACCCTTCAGACCTTGTGATTCAGGTGTCTTATGCTACACCATTACCTACTCCCCTTATTGATTCATCTCCAGACTTTGTTCCACCATTTCTTGACTCGCCTTCGGACTTTGTACCAGCTCTCCTGTACATTCTTCTTCCCCTGTTATACCAGACTTGACACCACCTGCTACTTCTATAGTTCCTTTACGTAGGTCCACACGCCATAAAACCATTCCTCAATACCTCAATGACTATGACCTTTCTGTGATTCTATCGCATTCAAATGATCACTCCCCAACTCAGGTACATTCTCCTCATGCCTGTGTTGTTTCCACTCCCTATCTAATTCATTCTTTCTTTTCTTATAAGCATTTGTCTCCTCAATTTAGGATTTTTAGTTGTTCAATTGCTAGTGGTCTAGAGCCTTGATCCTATGCAGATGCCATTAAGGAGAGGTGCTAGAATGAAGCAATGCAGCAAGAACAACTCGCATTACACCAGAACAATTCTTGGCAGCTTACTTGGTTACCTCTTGGCAAGAAGCTTATAGGTAACAAATGAGTTTACAAGATCAAACAAAAGTCTGATGGGAGTATAGAGCGTTACAAGGCCAGGCTTGTTGCTCAAGGATATACTTAGTCTTTAGGCATTGACTATTTTGACACATTTAGCCCTGTTGCCAAGATGACCACGATACGACTTCTGATTGCTTTGGCAGTGAGTAAAGGCTGGATTCTTCATTAGCTTGACGTCAATAATATTTTCTTATATGGCGATCTACCTGAAGAAGTTTATATGCAAGTTCCACCAGTGTTAGAACTTGACGTGGGGGATAAAGGTAAAGTTTGCAAGTTGACTAAATCCTTATATGTGCAAGTGGTGATTTCTTATTGTATTGATGTCTACAGCAGAGTACATTATATAGCATAGTGTCCATGACCAACAAGGTCTCTATAACTAATAGAAGTCTATCTCTATCAACGACAGGATATACATGAGTTGAGTACGTATCATCTTATCATGCCCCCGCAAGTTGACGGGGGGACAACAGTCAACTTGGAACGCAACTCTTGAAACCGTGCAAGAGGAAGGGGCTTGGTAAGAATGTCGGCGACTTGATCCTTGACAGAGATATAACAGACACGCATGCGGCCATTGGCAACTCGCTCACGCACAAAATGAAAATCCATTTCCATGTGTTTAGACTGCTGATGAAACACGGGATTGGCGGCAAGATACGTGGCACCCAAATTATCACACCAGAGAGTGGGAGGTCGAGCACACGGGAGACCTATTTTGCCAAGTAAGGATTGAAGCCATATGATTTCAAAGGCCACCGTGGCAAGAGCCATGTATTCAGCTTCAGTGGAGGACCGGGAGGCTGAACGCTGCTTGCGAGAGGTCCAATAGATAAGATTGGAACCGAGAAAGATAGCATATCCAGTCGTAGAACGACGATCAAGAGGGCAACTTGCCCAGTCTGCATCAGAGTACCCGGATATGGAATGATCAGTAGACGGCCGTAAAAGCAAGCCGTAGTGCGGAGTACCTTGCAAGTAGCGAAGTATCCGCTTGACTGCTGCCCATTGCTCCGGACTGGGATTATGCATAAACGGGGATGCACGATTAACGGCTAAGGCAATTTCTGGGCGACTGACACCCAAGTACTGCAAAGACCCGACAACCTACTAGTACAATGCAGAGTCACAGTCATCTTGATTGACCTGTTCAGATGTGGATACTGCCGCAGGAGTGGCCAAAGTGTTGCAAGTTGTCATCTTAGCTCGAGTAAGTATGTCCTGCACATACTTGCCTTGACTGAGAATGAGACCATGAGAGGTGCGATGGGCCTCGAGACCAAGGAAGTAACGAAGACAACCGAGATCCTTTAAAGAGAAGCGGGTCTGCAAAAATTGGAGTAGGCGAGCCAATAAGGCAGAATGATTCCCAGTAACAAGTATATCATTAACGTATACAAGAACGAAAAATGCATATACGACCATGGCGATAAAAGAATAGAGAACTATATGTTTGAGACCCACGGAAGCCAAACTGGCAAAGCGCATCACGAAGACAATGGAACCATGCTCTTGGGGCCTGTTTCAAGCCATAAAGAGACTTTAATAACTTACAGACATGGCGAGGGCGGTCGGGATCCACAAACCCAGGAGGCTGTTGCATATAGACATTCTCCGAAAGAGTACCATGCAGGAAAGCGTTAAAGACATTGAGTTGCCTGATTGGCCAATTACCAGCAACCGCGAGGGAAAGAATGAGCCGGACAGTAGCTAGCTTGATAACAGGACTATAGGTTTCATTGAAATCCAATCCAGGACGTTGTTGAAATCCTTTAGTATTGAGCCTCGCTTTGTAGCGGGTGATTGAACCATCAGCGTTTTGCTTGACTCGAAAAACCCATTTGTTCCCGAGCACATTAAATCTGGCATTTGGAGGGACTAGGATCCATGTGCCATTATGCAATAGAGCAGTTATTTCTTCAGCCATAGCCTGTCGCCACTTTGGGTCTTTGATAACTTTAGAATGACAAGTCGGCGGGTCCGGAACAACGACCAGATTAGACTTCGGTTTGGGCAGCTTGCCTATTTTGGACCGAGTCTTCATTGGATGTGTGGTAGGTGGGAGAGCTGGCTCAGTCGACGATTCAGAGATGATGCCAAGCTCTACGGGCGATACATTGCTTGGACGATTAGTGCCCTTCCTCCGTTGGTACACTTTTAACGGTGCAGCATTGTTTGAAGGAGTAGGCCCAGTTGAATCCGTGGGCCCAAGAGGATCTAAGGGCGACCCGTTGGCTGTGGGCTCAGTGGATGGAGCAGTGAGCTCCTCAATGGTGAGGCCCGATGGTGAAGGCCCACCAGAGGGCAGGCCACGTGGGGATATTAGCTCAGGCAGGCCATTGGAAGATAAGGGCCGAGATGGGCCGATCTGGCCCAAGAAAAAGTCAATGGGTTCCTCAGGCGAGGAGTCCACAGGGATACTGGATACTGGCACACGAGATATCACGGACTTCGGATCCTGAAAGGGAAAGACAGATTCATCAAAAATGACATGACGGGAAATATAGACATGAGAGGAAACTAGATCATAGCATCGGTAACCCTTGTGCTGCTTGCTGTACCCCATAAAGACACATGGGGATGATCTCGGCTGCAATTTATGTTTTGTTAGTGGACGGAGCCAAGGGTAACATAAACAACCAATGACCCGTAGGTGTGATATATCAAGATGAGCACCAAATAATGTAGCATAAGGCGAAGAATTATGGAGGAGAGGTGTGGGCAAACGATTAATAAGATTCAAAAATCAGTGTCCAAAATTTGAGAGGTATTGCGGCTTGGTGTAAGATGGCGAGCCCGGTTTCGACCACATGCCTATGCTTTCGCTCAGCGCACCCATTTTGCTCAGGTGTGTAGGGACAGGACACTCGATGTTCAATGCCTTGGTCGGATAAATGCTTGGTGAGAGCTTGGTATTCCCCACCCCAGTCTGATTGGAAACATTTAATGGGCCGATTGAAAAATTTCTCAACGCGGGTACGAACTTGGTGAAACACAGCAAGCAGCTCAGATTTGTGATGCAGAAAGTAAAGCCAGACAAAATTACTATAGTGATCATAGAAAATGACATAATAACGAAAACCATCAAAGGATTCAATCGGTGACGGACCCCACACATCACTACAAATTAAGTCTAATGGTCCAGACGCATGAAAGGAAGAGACAGAAAAAGGCAACTTGTGAATCTTGCCAACACTGCAACCATGACAAATACTAGATAAATGCTTATTAGAAAAGGAAATAGACTGCGAGCGGAGTGCAGCCTTGATGACCGACAGACCAGCATGGCCAAGACGCTGATGCCATACATCGAGGGAGGGAACAGATGACGTAAAGTGCACTTGAGGTTGACGCGGACGTATGGGAATGGAATAAAGCCCATTGTTACTCCGGCCTTGATGGAGCACTGCCTTCGAGACCTGGTCCTTAACAACAAAAGTATCACCAACAAACTTAACGATTACGGGGTTATCACGAGTTAGAGCACTTAGTGAGACCATATTATGTTTAGCACGGGGAACGTGTAATACGTTAGATAATGACAACTGGGAATGAGACAAAGGAAAGAAGACACGACCAGTAGAAGAAATGGGTAAGGTTTGTCCATTACCAAAGGTGACCTCGTCCGGACAGAGTACTCAGAGTGGATTGCTAAATTTCCAAGATTCGAAGTAAGGTGATGGGTGGTGCCAGAATCCAGTATCCAGTGAGAGTCTCTCGGAGAGGAAGCATGATGAGCCTGTGGGTGGGGACGGCCAGAACGTCGAGTCGAAGGAAAGTCACGAGAAATATGTCCAAAGCCACGACAATTGTGACATTGGATCTCAGAGTCAGTTATTGGGCCATAAGAAGGCCCACGGTCTGAATCAGTTTTAGGGCGGCTCCCCAAAATTCTGGGCCCATGTGAATTGCCGCTGCTAGGGTAGAAATCATGGCTTCCAAAGGAGCCATTGTAGCCGCCACCGGAGCTACCACGCCCCCCAGAAAAGTGACCACCGCGACCGCCATTGCCACGACCACCACGTCGCCCACCCCCGCGACCGCTGGAGCCCCCAGTGCGAGTACCATAATTAACCGATGGGACCAGCTCACTGGCTGCAGTTTCGAAATGCTGGAGATTCATCTCCTCACTAAGAAGCTGCGTGTGGAGATCATCAAGTTGCACAGGGTCAAGGCGAGACTCTATGTTCCGCACAAAGGGTCGATACTCCTCAGGCAACCCATTGAGGACGTGCTCAACAATCTCATCATCAGACATCATATGGCCAAGAGCCGACAACTGGCCGACATAGGTCTTGGCTTTCAGGAGGTAAGCATCAATTGAGTCGGTCCCTTTCTTGAGAGCACCGATCAGATTTCTCAAACGCTTAATATTGGCACGGGAAGTCGAAGCATAGACTCGCGCGAGGCATTGCCATGCCTCACGCGCTGAGCGACAGCCAATAACTTGTGGCAGGAGAGCAGTCGAGACCGAAAAAGTGATCTTTGAGAGGATCTTTTGGTCATCCTGGAACCATGGTTCATACTCCGAATTGGGAGGAAGAGCAACATCAGCATCAACAGATCCATCATCAACAGTGGAGGACAGAGTAGCAGCAAGAGTGGGAGAGGGTTCTCGAGAAGGACCTTCAACATGGTGAAACAATCCATGACCACGGAGCATAGGCTCCAACTGAAGACGCCATAACAGGTAGTTATCGGCTGTAAGTTTTTGTGAGAAGTGGGGGACGGGAGTGAGGAGTGGCTGAGTGGCCTGGGATTGAGAAGAAGACATGTTTATGACTCGACAAGAAGAGAAAACTCAAGGAAGGATCAGAGAAAAATAGCCAGTATGAGCAAGGGAGGCTCTGATACCATGTAAGTGGTGATTTCTTATTGTATTGATGTCTACAGTAGAGTAAATTATATAGCACAGTGTCCATGACCAACAAGGTCTCTATAACTAATAGAAGTCTATCTCTATCAACGACAGGATATACATGAGATGAGATAACTATTGTTATCAGGCTATTAACAGGGATTAAGCCTAATCTCATAGTTAGTACGTATCATCTTATCAATATGGTCTTAAACAAGCAAGTAGGCAATGGTTTTCCAAACTTGCTTCAATCTTGCTTGTTTTTGGATATAGCCAATCTAAATCAAATCATTCTTTATTCACCAAGTCAGATAGATACAGCTTTATAGCATTGCTCGTATACGTAGATGATATTATTCTGGCAGGGACATCAGAATCTGTTATTCACCAAGTCAGATAGAGACAGCTTTATAGCCTTACTCGTATACGTGGATGATATTATTTTGGCAGGGACATCAGAATCTATTATTGCAGCAACTAAGATTCATTTAGAAAGAACACTGAAATTGAAGAATCTTGGTAAGTTACAATATTTCTTGGGACTGGAGATGGCAAGAAATCCAGATGGTATTCAGTTGTCACAAAAGAGTGGAGATATTACAGGATGTTGGTCTTCTTGGAAAACAGATTGTTGAAGATTCTAATTTATATCGTCGACTCATTGGAAAGTTAATGTATTTAACTATAACACGTCATGATATCAGCTAGATTGTACAACAATTGAGTCAGTATTTAACAAAACCTACAGATATTCACTTGCGAGCAGCCTATACAATGCTAAAATACATCAAAGGAGTACCAGGTACTGGTCTCTATTACCCAGCAGCTTCACATGGCAAGCTCAAGGTCTATTCTGACAGCGATTGGGCTGTTTCTATTGATATTCGGCATTTCATAACGGGGTATTGTGTTTATCTTGGAAATGCATTCGTCTCTTGGAAGGCAAAAAAGTAGTGAACAATCTCTAATTCTTTTGCAGAAGCAGAATATCGAGCACTCTCTGCAACAACACGAGAGCTTCAGTTTCTTTCCTACCTTCTCGAAGACTTACGTAATTTATTACTAGGACCAGTTTTGCTCTATTGTGATAGCCAATCTGTTATTCACATTGCTGAGAAGCCAGTGTTCTACGAGAGGACTAAACACATTGAGATTGACCGTCACATTGTGCGTGAAAAGGTACAACTCGGGAAGGTTAAGCTTTTTCATGTTAATACCGAGTACCAATTGGCTGACATCTTTACCAAAGGATTGTCCTCTCAGCGATTTCTTTATTTAAGTCGTAAGTTGGGAATTCTGGATATACACAGCCCAACTTATGGAGGGATAGTGAAGGAGTTGGTAGATGTCCATCATGATGCAGAGGTACATGGTTATGAAGTGGCTTTGAAGAACCACGACAATGAAGAGGAAGAAATGATTGATGGGCTGCTTGGTATTCAAAGGCCCACGGAGAATGAACTAATGAGCTTATGGGCCCGGACCTCTTTCTAGTGTTTGTACATAGACACGTGTGTAAATACTTCGTATAAATACTATTAGATGTGTACAGGAGAAAATAAATGGAAAATGGGTACTCTTTCCCACCAAAACACACGTGTTTTGCTTTCCCTTTCTTTGAGCTCATCTGAGCTCACCTTCACCTTCAAATCAACTCTTTTCCAAATTAAGATCAGATAACTGTTTCTCAACTTATCGACAATAGGAATGGTTGTTATCGTGATTTGAAGAAAGAGTTGGAGCATTTTTGGTCCATAAATGGGCACTTAAGCTGGAGAGAGTCTCTCATATTTCCATGAATTCGTTTCTTAGCCACGGCAAATATATTTCTATGTTGGAATCTCTCAGTCAAGGAGTGTCGATGCTCGGCTGGCCACTGGCTATAGAGTAGTAGTTCTACAAAGCCAAGATTTTGGAATGGGAGAGAGAAAAGGAGAAGAGAATTGAGAGAAGTAAATAAAAATTTGATACTTTATTTCCTCGTCATTTTTCATTTCCGCGCAGATAGCAACACGAATGGGAGAAGACATGTTAGGCGTTATCATCAGATTAAGAAGAAGAAGCTCTATCCAAAAGTCTCGCTATTGCCGTGGTGGGTGACACGAAGATCAGGATCGATGATGTTGGCATGAAGAAGAAGAAGAAGAAGAAGAAGAAGAAGAAGGTTGTTGATGAATTCTCAATCTGTGTGCATCTTGTTTCTTGGGAGAAGGAGAATGTCTCAAGTGAAACTCTTGAAACAGCTCGCGTTGCTTGCAACAAGTACATGACCAAGTTTGCTGTAAATGATGCTTTCTATTTGAGGGTTAGTGTTCATCCGTTCCATGGCTTGCATATCAACAAGATGCTTATGTGCTGTAGCTGACTCCAGGCTTACCATTTTTCCATCGCATCATCGTTGGTGAATTTTGCTTAGTTTAGTTTATTTATGTTAAATTTTGGAAAAAATAGATACTTTTTTTACAATTTTATTTGATTTACTAGTTTACTTTTGAAAAGGGTAGTTTGGGAATATTGAAATTTTGTTACCTTGTTTTTTAATTGAGGGACAAATGATTTCAATTTTTCAAAACTTAGAGATTAAAAAACTATTCGGTGGACCTCTAAGTACATTATATCAAACTTTATGAAGTCGTAAGCTTTTTTTCCTTTAATTTTTATTTGAGAAAAGTACACTTCGGTACCTTCTGAGTTTGATTTACCCATGAATCGCTAGGGGTGAGTACAAAATCGAATCAAACTGGAAAACCACAAAATCGAGAGCAAAAAACCGAAGATTGTCCAAGCCGAAAGTAAGCTCGGTGTGCTGGTGCAGTTTTGACACCAACACCGACAAAGTCGGTGTCATATTCGGTGTTGGTTTCTAACAAAACCGCAACACCGATACCTCGAAGGGTAAAACTTATACCAAGTATTTTTTTGGTAAAAACTTATATCAGGTATGTGTTTGTGTCAAGGTTACTTATTTTTAATTATTTAATATCCCACCACGTCACCACCCCTCTTCTTCCCATCACACCACGTCAACAACTCTCTTCTCCACCAAGATAAAACAAAACATATGTTTCTGCAACCCAAAATATATACCACACACCACCCAGAAAAAAAAATTGGAAGGAAGAGAGAAAATGGCTTGGGTGTTAATTTGACCATGTCCGTTGTATGAATTACATCGATTCCATTGTCCCCCTCGCTGCTACCATCTCCATTCCTGGTAATTTCTTCTCTCTTTGTTGTACGATTTGGGTGTTAATTTGATTTTGAAATGGGCCGATAGAAAGACTAGATCTCTGTTTTCTTGAACGGGATTCGAAACTGCCGACACTGTAAAACCACAAAATCGCACCTATTACCGCGAGACCGCAAAACACGCGATTTATGTCGAAACTACCACACCGTCGGTGATGGATTCTGGTTTGAGAAACTTTCAGTTTCTGTGTCAAATGTGGGTGCAACACCGCAAAACCGAACTATGCTCACCCCTATCAATCGCTCTAAGATCCTCTGATTTTAGAGCTTTAAGTACATTATATCAAACTTTATGAAGTCGTAAGCTTTTTTTTCTTTAATTTTTATTTGAGAAAAGTACACTTCGGTACCTTCTGAGTTTGATTTACCCATCAATCGCTCTAAGATCCTCTCATTTGCCCATCAATTGAGTCAACTTTTTTTCAATTAAAATTATTTAGAGACTCAGACATTTAATCAGATCTTACGTATCAAAAAAATTATTTTTTTACCACGTGGCCAGCCACGTCAGCTTTTCTAATGACATGGAAACTCTCTCTCTCTCTCCTCTCTCTCTCTCTCTCACAAGCCTTTACTATTGATGACTAAACATGATAATTAATTGTTGTTATCTTGTTGTAGTTACTTAACGTTAGTCTTGGATAAGAATGTTAGAAGTTACTTAACGTTAGTGCTGGATAAGAATGTTAAAAGTTACTTAATGTTGTTTTAGGATAAGAACATTTGGTTAGGATAACACATGTGTAATAGAAGTGGTTACTTTCCTCTAATATAAATATGTTGTCGTGAAAGATTAATTTATGACATGAATAAAATAATATATTCCCTACATCCTCTGCTTCTATTCTAACTCTCCCCCTCTCTTATTCTCTTCTTACTCTTTTCTAATTCTCTAACTCTCTACTCTCTTCTATACTTCATACTAGGGTTTTTACCAAATATGGTATTACTATTCATGTATAATAACCGATATGGTGTTACTATTTAAAAATTTCCAAAAATGGTGTTCGTTTCGGAGGTCGAAAATTTTTTTCGACCTGGGGACCGTAGGTCGAAAAAATATTTCGACCTGAGACCAAATCAAAAAATGGTTTCGACTTCCCTACTCGAAAGGGTATTTTCGATTTGGTACCCAGGTCGAAAAAAAATTTCGACCTAGGGACCAAATCGGAAAAAAAAATTTCAATCTGGGGATCCAGATCGAAATTTTCCTTCGACTTAGGTGGATGGCCTTATCCAAAAAAAATCTCGGAAAGTGGATTTCGTTGGATTTTTGTTTCCTGATAGGGACCAAGTCGAAAATAATTTTCGATCTGGGGTTACCCAGATCGAAAAAAATTTTCTATAAATTTCGACCCCGCCCGCAATCCGCCATTATACCCCAAAAAATTTCGACCACCGCAGCTCGTCGCCGTCCGTCCTCGTCTCCGTCGTCCGGCCGTCCTCGTCGCCGTCCGTCCTCGTCGCCGTCCGTCTTCGTCGCCGTCGTCCGGCCGTCCTAGTCTCCGTCGTCCGGCCATCCTCATTTAGAAACGGTGAAGTTGTTCTTCTGTGAGGAGGAAGAAATGCTCGGAGGGGTTATATAGACCCCAAGTCGAAATTTTATTTCGATTTCCGACCAATTACTCGACTTTTTCCCCATTTTTTTCGGATCTTGTTCAGAGTAATACCAGGTCGAAAATTATTTTCGACCTAGGTACCCCAGGTCACCAACGAATCCCGGATTTTTTGGATAAGGCCATCCACCTAAGTCGAAGGAAAATTTTGATCTGGATCCCTAGATCGAAATTATTTTTTCGATTTGGTCCCTAGGTCGAAAATTTTTTTCGACCTGGGTACCAAATCGAAAATACGCTTTCGACCAGGGAAGTCGAAACCATTTTTCGATTTGGTCTCAGGTCGAAATATTTTTTCGACCTACGGTCCCCAGGTCGAAAAAAATTTTCGACCTCCGAAACGAAAACCATTTTCGGAAATTTTCAAACAGTAACACCATATCGGTTATTATACATGAATAGTAACACCATATTAGGTAAAAACCCTTCATACTACTGCAACTTATTTTCAAGCGCTGCAACATTACATTCATAAAGTAACAATTTATATCAAGGTTCATAACACCCTCTCTCCTCCTCTCCTCTCCTCTCTCCCTCTCTCATCCTTAATCTCAATCCCCTGTCTCTCTCATCCGTAATCTCAATCCCCTCTCTCTCTCATCCACTTGCGACCATCCATGTAGAATCTTTCATATATGGATCACAAGCATTTAAGACCCAACCCTACATACCTAGAAATCTTCTCATATATAATGATATCATCACTTCACACATTTCTATCACAAATTAATGTTATTTCTTATAAATTAAGGAGCAAATCAATATTATTTCCTTTGCAATCCAGGGAGAAAGTCCTCTTTTTCATATTCTTCGGGAAAGAGGAGGTCTAGAGGTAACAACCCTAATGGTAGTGCTGGAATTTAACATCGGACACAACCACCATAGGCTAGTGATGGTGCTGGAGGCCTAGCACCCAACTACCCACTTTGACTCCCTTACCTAGGAACCCTCCTCCTTCGCCTTCTACTTCCCCCACCACCACTAAGATAGTCTAATCCCTGATGGTGGTGCTGGTGGCTTCCAATTACTCTGCTCTCATACCTGCACCACCACTTCCTACTACTAGATTGGTGCCTTGTGATTTGATCTGCCTTAGTTGTGCGGGTAGTAGGAGTAGAGTAATTGAAAGTCACCAGCACCATCAGGGATTGGACTGCCTTAGTAGATGTGGTGGTGGTGGAAGTAGTAGGTGAAAGAGGAGAGTTCTTAGGTGAGGGATAATAGCACATGGTTGGATACTAGGCCTCTGAGCACCATCATTAGCATGTGGTAGTTTTGGTTGATGTTGGGTTCTAACACTACCATTATGGTTGTTACCTCTCGATCTCCTCTTTTTCAAAGAAAATGGAAAAAAGGACTTACTCCCTAAATGACCATGTATGGAATTAAATTAATTTTCTCCCTGACGTATAAGGAATAGTATTGATTTGTGATAAAAATGTAGGAAGGGAGGGTAACGTTATGTAGAATAATAGGGTTAGGCAGGCGGGGCTGGATCTTAAATGTTGTTGATCCTACATGGAAAGGAAGGGAGGAGAGAGGGAGTGGATTGAGGTTACACATAATACTAGCCACAACCATCATCGTTTATATCAAGGTTCATAACACTAGCCACAACTACCATCGTTTATATCTAGGTTCATAACACTCTCCTTCCCTCTTCATCCCTCCCCTTCTCCTCCATCTCTCTCTCATCCTTAATCTCAATCCACTCCCTCTCTCATCTGTAATCTCAATCCTCTCTCTCATCCACAGGCGGCCATCTAGGGAGAATCTTTCATATATGGATCACCAGCATTTAAAATCCAGCCCTACCTACCTAGCCTTATTCTTCTAGACATCGATTCCATCACTTTACACATTTTCATCATAAATTAATATTATTTCTTCTACATTAAGGAGCATATCAATATTATTCCTTCCATCAATCCTATGAGAAAATCCTCTTCTTCATCTTCTTCAAGAAAGAAGAGGTCTAAAGGTAACAACCCTAGTAGTGCTGGAATCTAACATCAGCCACAACTACCACAAGCTGATGAAGGTGACCGGGGGCCTAGTATCTAACCACCCGCTTTGACCCCCTTACTTAGGAGCCCTCCTCCTTCGCCTACTACTTCCCCCACCATTACCATTAAGACAGTCAAATTCCTGGTGGTGGTGGTGGTGGTGCTAGTGACTTCCAGTTACTTTGCTCTGCTACCCGCACCATCGCTTCCTTCTACTGGATTGGTGTCGTGTGATTTGTGCGGGTAGTAGGAGCAGAGTAATTGGAAGTCACCAGTACTACCAGTGTTTGGACTGCCTTAATTGAGGTGATGATAGTAGAAGTAGAGAGTGAAGGAGAGAGTTTTTAAGTAAGGGATAATGGCAGATGGTTTGGTACAAGGCCTCAAGCCACCATCACTAGGTTGTGGTGGTTGTGCTGATCTTGGATTCTAACACTACCATTAGGGTTTTTACCTCTTGATCTCCTCTTTTTCGAAGAAGAGGGAGAAAAGGACTTGCTCCTTGGATGGCCATATATGGAATAATAATTATTTGCTCCCTGATGTAGATTGAATAATATTGATTTGTGATAGAAATGTGTAAAGTGAGTGTATCGTTATATAGAAGGTTAGGTGGGTAGGGCTGAGTCTTAAATATTGTTGATCCATACATGGAAGCTTCTCTCTGGATAGCTGTCTGTGGATGAGAGAGGGTTGGAAGAGAGAGGGAGTGGATTGAGGTTACATATGAGAGAGGTTAATAACACCAGCCACAACCACTAAGGTTCATAACACTCTCCCTCCCTCTCTCTCCTCCCTCCCTCTCTCATTTTTAATCTCAATCCACTCCCTCTCTCGTCTGTAATCTCAATTCTCTCTCTCATCCATAGGGGGGCATCCAGGGAGAATCTTTCATATATGTATCACCAATATTTAAAATCCATCCGTACCTATCTAGTCTTATTCTCCGATATAACTTTTCCATCACTTTGCACATTTCCATCACAAATCAATATTATTCCTTCTACATTAAGGGTCAAATCAATATTATTCTTTCCATATATGGTAGTTCTATGAGAAAGTCTTCTTCTTCATATTCTTTGGGAAAGAGGAGATCTAGAGGTAATAAACCTAGTAGTGCTGGAATCTAACATCAGTGACAACCATCACAGGCTGGGGATGGCTGGGGGCCTAGTACCCAACCACCCTAGGAACCCTCCTCCTTCACCTTCTACTTCTCCCACCATCACCAATAAGACAGTCAAATCCCTGGTGGTGGTGCTTGTGACTTTCAATTACTCCGCTCTACTACCAGCACCAATACTTTCTACTACTTGATTGGTGTCATGTGATTTGTTCTGTCTTAGTTGTGCGGGTAGCAGGAGCAGAGTAATTGGAAGTCATCAGGCACCACGAGATATTTGATTACCTTAGTTGAGGTAGTGGTGGTAGAATTAACGAGTGAAGGAAGAGAGTTCTTAAGTGACGGGTAATAGCAGGTGGTTGGGTACTAGTCCCTTAGCCACCATCACTAGCCTGCAGCGGCTGTGGTTAATATTGAGTTCTAACACTACTATTAGGATTTTTACCTTTTAATCGCCTCTTTTTCGAACAAGATGGAGAAAAGGACTTGCTCCCTAGATGGTTATATATATAGAATAATATTGATTTGTTCACTGATGTAGAAGGAATAATATTAATTTGTGATGGAAATATGAAAATAGAGGGTATCGTTATATAGAATAATATGGTTAGGTTGGCAGGTCTGGGTCTTAAATGATGTTGATCCATACATGGAAGCTTCTCCCCATATGGCTTCCTGTGGATGAGAGATGGAGGGAGGAGAGATGGAGTGAATTGAGATTACAGATGAAAGAGGTTCATAACACTAGCCACAACCACCATTGTCTATATCAAGGTTTATAACACTATCCTTCCCTCCTTCTCTCATCCTTATTCTCAATCCACTCTCTCTCATCCGTAATCTCAATCTTCTCTCTCATCCACAGGCAACTATCTAGGGAGAATCATTCATATATAGATCACCAGCATTTAAAACCCAACCCTAACTACCTAATCTTATTCTCCTATATAACAATTCCATCACTGCACACATTTTCATCACAAACCAATATTACTCCTTCTACATTAAGGAGCAAATCAATATTATTCCTTCCATATATGGCAATCCTGGAGAAAGTCCTCTTCTTGATCTTCTTCGGGAAAGAGAGGGTTTAGAGATAACAGCCTTAGTAGTAGTGCTAGAATCCAACATCAGCCACAGCCACCGCAAGCTGGTGATGGTGGTCTGGGTCCTAGTACCCAACTACCCGCTTTGACCCTCTCACCTAGGAACCTCCTCGTTTGCCTGCTACTTTCCCACCACCACCAGTAAGACAATCCAATTTCAGGTGGTGGTGTTGGTGACTTCCAATTACTCTGCTCTGCTATCCGCACAAGTAAGGTAGATCAAATCACATGGCATAGTGCCATGTGATTTGATCTGTCTTAATTATACGGGTAGCAGGAGCACAATAATTAGATGTCACTAACACCACCAAGGATTGGACTTCCTTATTTGAGGTGGTGGTGGTGGAAGTGGCAGGTGAAGGATGAGAGTTCTTAGGTGAGGGGTAATAGCTGGTGGTTTGGTACTAGGCCCCTGACCACCATCACCAGCGTGTGGCGGTTGTGGTCTATGTTGGGTTCCAACACTACCACTAGGATTGTTACCTCTAGATTTCTTCTTTCCCCAAGATGGAGAAGAGGACTTGTTCCCTGGATAGCCATATAAAAAATAATATTGATTTGCTCCCTGATGTAGGAATAATATTGATTTGTGATAAAAATGTGTGGAGTGCGAGTATCGTTATATAGAAAAATAGGGCTAGGAGGTGGGGCTCAGTCTTGAATGTTGGTGATCTATATGGTGATATATATGGAAGTTTCTCCCTGGATGACCGCCTCTGGGTGAGAGAGGGAGAGAGAAGAGAGAAAGTAGATTGAAGTTAGAGATGAGAGATGAAAGATAGATCGAGAATAGAGAGGGAAAGAGTTTTCATGCCATTTGAAAAATTAACGTATTTTGCCACGTCCTAAAAAATGACATTATTTTGACATTGAGTAACTATTCGAAGTTCTAACTGATTTTAAGAAAGAAATTTTTTTAAATTAATTATGGATTTTAAGCAACACTAGCTTAGTGCAAATTTCACAATATCATATAATACTAAAGTATTTTTCTTCTCGAGTTGAGTCTCAGTTATAAATGCAACAACGATAAAGTCTTACATCTCTATCTGGGCAGCAACAAGCCACGACTCGGTCGGTTAACCCACCCGCTTCCTCCCTCCCTCCACCACCGAGACTAGAGCGCCGTCGTACTCCGCCGACCTTTGTCTTCCGCGTCCGTTTTAGGTAACACCCATCTCCTTCTCTTCTCTGGGCTGGCACTATTTCAATGTTTAATGTCATGACGATGTTAGGAGGGGAAATATGATACTGGAAAAAGCAGGACGAGTTGGGTTTTCTTTTATTGCTTAGAAAAGTTGAATAAGAATGAGACATTGGATTAACTATGGCTCGAGAAACCGGACGCGGATAGGTAGAGGTTGTTTGCTATTGTATTGGGTTTGTTGGTTATGGAATATGGAGACCCATCTCTCTATTTCCTTCCCCTAACAAGTTTCTGTGACTTGCTTGGGCTGTGGTTCCCACTAGAAACCGTCGATTCGCTTGGCGGGGAGCTTTTGATCTTATGTTATCGCTATTAGTTTCTCACTGTTGTCGAGTATGCTTAATACTGACTCTGATTTGTCTTCTGATGGAAGTTAGTAGGCGGAACTTCGGGCTGTTGGTATGTCGGCTAACGATACCAGACCAGCAAACTTGTATTCTCAGCGACCTGTTCTCGATGCAGTTCCTCTGAACAGTGTGCCGTACATTCCCCCATCTGCAAACGGTAATGATGTTCAATCACTTGCTGAAGATACATCCCGGTCAGAGGGAAAAGTTGGACCAGTGGTGGTATATTTTCCATCTCAGACTACTCAGGAAGAGTGGAAGAATGTCCTTACATCAGCGGGAGGTGGAGTTGTGCTGTGTGGGAGTGCTGCTTTGGGCAAGGTTGGACCTACAATAGGCCTATTGGACATTGGTGAGAGTGCAGATTCCTACATGTTTCGGGTCGCCCTTCCTGGGGTTGCCAGGGATGAAAGTGAGCTCTTAGAGACTTTGGTCCGGTATAACATGTCAATGGGAATGCTGCTTGTTTTGACGGACCTTTTTTCCAATTTCATGAGGAAATTCTTTTTGGCCTAGTTTCTATTGCTTAGTTATTATATGTTGATCATATTCATGAAATTCCCTGCCAACTTTGTGGATACTGCAATGTCTTAACTTATTTATCCATTCGGCTGCCCATAACCCGTGGTGTTTTGCTTTGGACCAGGTACCTTTAGTTGGCTGGTTGAACCTGATGGTAAGATATTGCTCAGTGGGGTGACAACCACAGGAGAGACCACTGTCTGCAAGAACTCAATGATTTTTAAGATGCATTCCCAGAATCTCTGCCCACCTGGGCACTTCTCCCTTACATTCCAGCTTCCAGGTCCAGTTAAACATGAATGCTTCAAAGGCCACTTTGGCATGGACGGAATTTTTGAGGGACTCGTGGAGAAAACGAGAGTCGAGAGTTATTTCAACGAAGGATGAAGTTCTCTTAAGAAGGTCAGTTTAATGCCGTGCCAGGCCTTTTGACTCGAAGGTGTTCTAGGAAACAGGAACCAGCCCGAAGCAATATTTTGAAGCTAAATATTCCACGAATGTGAATCATCTAGATGACTTTGCATGTATGTCACTGAAATGAGCTCGATGAGGAGATGGAATGGATTAAGTGCTGCCTTCGAATTGATATGCCTTATTTATGGCGAGACTTGTAGTAGTTCTCTTTTTTGATAAGCGAGACTTGTAATTGTTAGCTTTGTTATTGCATTGCCGGGATGCAGATCCACAATGAAATGCACAATGTACTACCAAACATGGGCATCTACATGGTGAGAATGTACACCAAAGCCGAGTTTTAGTCCGTGACACAAGAAAGCACCAAAATGCAGGGCTCCGATACTATAGGACACTAACCAGCATCAGCCAAGCAAAGTGGTTGCTGTTCCTATCCTGTATCAGCCAGGGCTAGTACTAGTAGCTGCTCCTAACATGCATCAGACGAACTAGTAGAATCAGATACTCCCAATCCTGGGTTGGGGGTTCCTTCTGCAAGTCAATGTGCAGCAGGAACTTGAGATCCTTTTTCTTTTCATCATCCTCGCATCCAGAAGCCGTGGCCAATCGAACAACAGCTTCGGGAATTTCGGACGACTCAGTCGAAAGAGGTTGAGGAAGCGGAATTCAGGAATCATGGTCTTCCCTTATCAAGAAGATCATGAAGGCGGATGAGGATGTCAGGATTGATTGTTCCTGGTCAGCTTCAAAATCGGTAACAAGGTTCGCTCGTAATCAATCTCACGGCGGTGGGAATTGTCATTTGATTCAAACAGAGGACATGTCTATGAAGTTTAAAACCAGATACATGTATCAGTGATCAAACAGCAATTCTAACACAAGACAACCAAAAGAAGAAGTAAAAACTCAGAATCAAAAAAATGTGATGATCTTTGTCTCTTGTTGCTCCTCTATGCTACCATTTCCTTGTCTTCCTCCCCTTGACAAGCTCCAAAACTGGTGCACACCCTCTAATCCTCCCAACCCACTTTTGCATATCACTTCTCCTAAACCCTAAACCCAAGAGAGCCCCAAAAAGCACAACCCCCAGGATCAAGTCTTTAACCACTCTTCTAGTCCCACTCCCCAACACACCAGCAACCAATGCACCAAACCCCAATACCCCCAAAACCACCCCATTGCTCAGCTCTCTTCCAAAGTATATCAAGCAGCAACCACACATTCCAAACCCTAACCAAACCCAAAAAGACCCCAACTTTGGCTTCCCTCCCTTGAAGCTCCTCCATCCTTTAACACATTTCCACAGCCCTCCACCCCAAGATTCTCCACCTTCCATTACAGCATCCAATGGCTCCGGCAGCATGTTCGAGTTCGAGGCCACGAAGGAGAGCAATCGGGGCAAGTTGTTCCACAGCCGGCGGTGGGACCCAGATCCCCGTTTGCGTTTTCTTGCACATACAATGAACCTCTGGGGGTGGGTTCTGGGTGGAACTGATGGCGGGAAACGGGTTAGCCTTGGGTTTGACCTAAATTGAGGGGGATGGTTTTCCTTGAACGGGTTTAGAGAAAGAGAGAAAGCAGGTGAATGAAGGGTTTCCACCATTGTTTTCACTCAGTTGGGAGGAGAGATTGGAATTTGAGAGAGCGCATTTTGGTTGGCTGATTGATTAAGTTTAAATGGTGGTCCTGTACATGGGCCGTTGGGCTTCCTGGATCCCATCGTATCCGTAGAGTGATCTATATTCGAGTCTGGCGTGATCTTTGATAAGCGACAAATAAATATTTAATACTATTATATACTTTATAGTTCGAATGATTAAACTATAACAACTTCTTCATCAGTGGATATAACTGGTTTGTTGATATCAGTGATTTTTTATTTAATTGATGGTTTGCTACTTTGCATTTAAATACAGAATTGAAGACGTTTTTTTTCTTCTTTTGTTCTGCTTTTGATTTCGTGGAGTGGAATGAATTCATCGAAATTTATAAATTGCCTCCATATATTACACCTTATATTCAATATATTTTTATTGTAAAATTTTGACCATGCTACCGAAAATGCTAGATACTAAAAGACCATTACTTGTTGTATATATATATATCAACCATATAATCTGAATAATTATTATCTTTGTGCTGGGTATATTGCCGCCGCCTATATGAATATGTGTTCAAATCCGAATATGGCCATGTCATGTTCAATCTTTTTTCGTGTGGCATATGTTCTGTCCAATTGTACATGAACTTAAACGTTAATAAAGAGAATCAAGTTCTTTATTTTGTCCAAATCTTGTTGTTCTTTTCGTACAAGCAATGACGAGGTTTGCAAAATCCACAAGCATAAGAAAATAACGATGCTCCTCGAGCAATTACTTCTTGGCACGTTTTTCTTTGTCAGGTACATGGATCTTCGAGGGTATCTTCCAAGACTAGCGGCTACGCGAATCAATTATTGGGGAAATATACAATACAATCTCTTACATTAAATATAGAGCCAAGTTTTTTACCATAAGTAAAGTGTTATTATCCAAGTTATGTGAAATGTGTACGAATGTTGTATCTAATAGTGTTGTAAGCACTTAAATATTGCCTAAATATTTATAAAAATTAATAACTATCTAATAACATAATTATTAGATAGTTGATATTTCTGTCAATTAACTTTTTTCATTTTTTATCTTTGTTTCATTCCGCTCTTTTTCACCTCCCTATCTTTTCAAGATATAAGTTTACCCGCTTTTTGAATTGACTTTCTTTTTGCTGTGTTATCTGATTCATAGTCTTCGGTTCTTTTATCTTCAGACTTGGTCCTTTTTTTTCTGAAAGATAAATTTTTACACCATAATATTGCTAAGGTTTGAATTTTGGACTTCATAGATATTTACAACACCTTGTACCGTTGGGCTACAAGCCCTTTGATAGACTTGGCCCTTCTATGAACTTGAATGTAAGTTTTTGGAGCCGGAACTTCTCCTTAAAAGAGTAGAGCTAAGCCCAAAAGGTAGATATTCTCCTCTTCCAAAATATAGTGCCAAGTATCGAGAAGCACTTGGATATAAAGAAAGTTATATTACAGATTCGAGAATCGCATAATTTCAACCAAATAATTTGGATTCTTAAGGATAGAAAAGAAGATCAATTTGATCTGTCGGTACCTACATTATGCAGTCACTACTAGTCTACTACTATATTTTAAGGTTGAAATTATTTGATGTTCGAAAATTTACTGAGTGTGAACTAATTCCAGTTTTAGTTTTGTAAAACCTCTACTACATACAAAAACCAAATCTAAGAGATTGCAAACTCTGTGACGGTGTGGGAATCCAGTAGATCCGGATGCACAAACCCATAATTCCTGAGCACCTGATTGTCGGCAAAATTAAGGGCCCTGATCATCCCGTTCCAGCAAGCGTCCCCCTCCCTCATCCTGTCGTCCCCCCCACGACAAGGCTGGCACCCCGCGAAATGAGTGACAAACGGTCTGGGGCTCCCCACGCCTTCCTCCAAATGTGCCTCCCTCAAGGTCCAGTACTGGCCATGGACTTTCTCCGCGTGGGGCCTCCTCAACCTGGGGTCCGCCCTCTCCATGTCCTCGTACGACGCCGTTACGTTCTCGTACGTAGGGACAACTCCTGGCCAGTAGCCTTGGAACAGGAACTGGTTCTCCAGGTTGACCCTGTCGCCCATCAATCCTTTGTTCTTGTACAGCAAGTAGATTAGGGCTGCCTGGTCGTCCGATTGCGGGAAGAGTTTGTTCTTGAAGAGGGATTTCTGGATTGGGCCCCACTTGTCGTAGTCTTTGCCCATCGGCCCCATATCGGCCCAAGCCTTTATCCAAGGAAACAAATGGGATTGTTAAACTCTTAATATAATTTTTCTATTGGTCAATGGTTTTAAAATGTTGGACTGTTGAAGTTTCGCTAGATGAACTAAACTATTTGAATTTTTTTTGGATAAAGATATCTCTAAATATAATAAGAAAAAAATTTTGATTGAGATTTTCAAAAACCAAATCAGAAAAAAATATGGAAAAATTCTTCCCATCACTCGTAATATTTTTTATATTTCAATTTGAACCTAATGATATTTAAAGGTTATTTTTGTCCATATTTTTCCAAAAAATAGAGTGTAAACTAGAGAAAAAAAATTATCACTCGGTCGAAAATTTTAAAGTGATGTGCTGCCAGATTGCAATGCATTAAAATAGACTTTTATGTTTGTTTTTGACGTTTCAACATTCAAACCAAATATTTTTAGAAATGCAGTTTGACTGATTGATTTGTTTTTAGAAATGATCGTTTTAGACCAAAGCCAGAGTGGTTTTTTTATATTCTGAAATTCGGAGAACGAACTATTGATATAATGGTAAGTAATGACATATTGACATTTCAAAGATCTCAAAGAAATAGAAAATAAAAAGGAATATTGGTTGTAATAATCCAATTCCCTATGGATTTAATTTCAATATAAAAAAATGATACTGACCTTAATAAAATCCAACGACCACTGGCAGTTCCTGATCAAGAAAACGCCGGCGTTTAAGCCGGTCCAGCTCTTATACTTGTAAATGGCGTCGGGCCAACCGTGAGCCACAAGGCTATAGTTCTCGTACTTCCGTAGCGGAACCCTAAACTCCATATCGGTGACCACCGCGTCGGAGTCGACCCACCAGACCCACTCGGCCTCGGGATGGGCAAGCATGGCGGCCTTAATAACCGGATACTTGGCCCAGAAGCTATCCATCTTAGGGTGCAAGAACACGTCGTTGTACACTATGTCGTGCCCGTGGATTCTGCAGTAGTCAACCTTGTTCTTGAACAACCTCAAGAGGAGATGGTCGCCCACCGGATTCTCACAAGGCTTCGGCTGCGACCCCGTGATCATGAGGATCCGGTCACGCGACCCGAAAGAAGGGTTGAGTTCGAGCCATTCTTTCCTCTTCTCGTCCCAGTCTTTCGTCGGTGTCTCGATAGTGTAACTTAATTTCGGATCGTCGTAGAAGGTGTTGTTGTCGGGATCGGGATCGGGATCCAACGTAACGAAATGGTCCGGTTTGATGATCTTAGTCGTAGGGAGAAACATAGGTGGGGTGAAAATGGAGCAGATGGATAGTAATAGTAATAAAGAAAAAAGAGAGACCAGACAAAACGAATAATAAGATGAACAGGTGAACATGGTCAGTGTTTTCCTCGTCATTCTCGTAAAGGGTTTTTTTTCAAGAGATGGTATAATAATTGGGGTTCATCGTATGTTATATGTGTGAGAATTGAATGGTAAGAATGGAAGGAGGAAGAAATTTCTTGTCATTATAAACTGATCTCATGCCTCTCGCGAATAATTAAGCTAATTTTGGCCGGGAGGATAGGTTTTCTAATTTGTCGTTCCTTGTACAAGAAAGTATTAAGTGATGATGTGCAACTTATATTCGTAATAGGCTCCGTAGTTTTTTTGTCCTGGAAATTTTTTTGTTCAGATACTTATATCGATTAATCCATCTTAGAATCAGGTAAAATTTTTAAATGCTTATAACAAATTTTAATTCAAAATTTTTAATTAAGTTAGAATATTCGTGATATATACCTTTATTGTTTATTGGCGTATTGGTGTTAGATTCAGTAGCTCTTTTTTTGGGAGCGAAAATTAGATTCAGTAGCTTGGTAGCGCACGTAAGCAACATCATAAGTCAATGGATTCCTTTCCAAACTCGGAGATGATTTTTCTATTTCTTAGCAACTCTCTCTCTCTCTCTCTCTCTCTCAAAAATTTGGTAATTTATTGACTTTTGGAGTTTTCTTTGATGCCGTCTTTTTTTGTCTGGCTACCTGTAAGCATCTGCCTAGTGACTATACTAATTAAGTTTAGATTACGAAACCTGTGTCCCCACCCTAGATGTGATATATTGATCATTTCCTTTGATATAACAAATTATTATTTAACAAATACTTAGAATCAACAGTTTTATTATAATTTAATCAAGAGATTTCGAGTTTGATTCATTAAAAATATATAATGTTAAATATTTGTTGGAAGAACTTTTAACGCTCAAACTTAGATTGCCAAGTGAGTGTACAACGAGTGGAATAAAAATACAAATTATTGAGCAAGATAAAAATGAAAGTCAGCATACCTGTTACTAATTAAATGACAAACAACTCTCTGTTCCTTGTGGGAGTAAGAGAATTCCATTAATTTGGGCCCCTTTTTATTAGTGTTGAAAATGCGTTAGAGCAATTTGATTGGTAAGTTGGTACCCAGAAAAAAAAAGAGAAAAAAGAAGAAATTTGATTGGTAAGGTGGCTTAACGTTGTTTAAATTAGGGGAATCTAGCAACGGGTTGATGAAGGAAAAGGCGACACACGGTAATCTATTCTACCACAAATGAATTGAATATTGATTTTCCGTTATATTTAAAATGGTATTCTATTAATAGTCTAAGATTAGGATATGATCAGATGAATTGAATAAGTTTTTGGACCACAAATCAAATCAGCGTCATCTGGAGAAGATTTGCAATTTTATTGATCTTTGGTCAACGTTAATTAAAATTGTGTACAGAACATAAAATCAAGGGAAAAGAAAGTTTCAAAAACTTATGATTGTATCATTTGTCAAAAACATATGATTGTATCATTTGTCACGCATTTTTTTGAAAGGTCAATATATTTATACCATAAAATTTGACAAAACTTAAATCATAAACTTTTTAAATTCTATAATGTATTGTGCCATTAGACTACGCCTTCTCACGCATTTAGTCTCTAAAGGTACTAAATCTCTTGCTCTCTTTTTCTTGTAAGTTCTTTTAATATAAAAAGTTCAAATTTTTGTATAGCAAATCAACAGTATTTTTTAAAATTTGAGCTAAAACTCCAACATGACGATTCACACTAATATCTTTTGGTAAAAGTCTATTTTATTATCCTGTTTTTTGGTCGTTTGCACACCATTATTATGTGCCTATGTGGTTTCAAAATGTTGTCCAAATGACAAAGTTTTTTTTCAATTAACATTCTACTATTTGAATAATTTTTTTCTCTCAATTGACATTCTACTATTTGAATAAAATTTAGAAAAAATAGTAGTTAAATTATTTTTGAGAAATAAATATGTAAAACCACTATTCCAATTTTGTAATATTTTCATATATCTTTTTCATTATTTTAGGTGCATGTCAAAAAAAATTATTTAGGAGTTTTTTTTGTCCACGAAATAGTTGTCACTTGGTCGAACATTTTGAAACCACAATGTACTAAAGTAAATTTTTATTTTTTTACACAACCTACAAATAAGAACTCAGATCAAATGATGAGAACGTTGTTTTACTTTGACCAAAGATTTCGAATTCGAACTCTTAGAAATACAACAGTGTTAAATAATTATTGGGATAATTTTGTCATATTTTTAATATATTGTTCATTTCGAATTTAAAATTTTTGGTGCAGTAATATTCGAATACCATGAAATAGTTGGCGGGTTGGGGTAAATATCGTCCTCCAATGGCTTTGCTTGATGATCAAAACCGGGCTTCATTTAACTTCTTATAGTTGGCAGCTGCCCCATTTAATTTAATTTTTTTACACCAGAAGTTTGAATTTTTTTTAATTATTAGCTAAATTAATGGTGCTTCATCTAAACCAGATGATCAAAACCGGGCTTCATTTAACTCCCTAAAAATATGTTGACCTCATCATTAAAAAATATAGACTATAAAAACAAATACTATTATTAAAATAAATTTAATCCACTAGCTAAAATTTCTCGTTCCACGGGCACTAAATCACCTTCTGATCCCCCTAGGGACTAGCTCTATAAACAAGTTTGATTCATCTAATTTCCTCACTCTTTTCTAGACGTAATGTATTGAATCTAAAAATAGAAAAAAAGCATACAGTAGCAACTAGAAATAGTATCATACACTCGATAGTCACACAAGACCTCTTGAAGGTAAGAATTTTTTTTTTAGAGTTTCGAACTTACTTTTTCCCTGTAAAATATAACTAGTACACAAGGCATAGAGAAATTGATGAAAACCGAAAATTCAATCCTTGGCGGGTTTAACTATTCATGCTACCGATGCAAATTACATGTAACAAGCACGGAAAGGGAAAGCTCATAATGTGGTTTTTGCTTAGTGGGTATGGATGAAATGCATATTCCTATCACAAAGTTGGCCTAAAAGGGACAGCAAAGATGGCCAAGCACAACAAACTTCCTTAATGGCACAACTACTTACTTCCCATGAGGAAAACAACCTATTATATCTCCTTGAACTAGAAAAGGGTAACGAGGTTCCTAAGATTGTGCCAAAAATTGAAAGGAAATAATGCAAAAGTGTAGTCCTATTGGCTCTGCACTTGTCAGAAATTCAAATGGAAGATGTTCTCCTGCTGCTGATATGAGCATTGTCGCCGAAACTTTAGAAAGAAGAGGCCAAATTTGGTAACTCCTCTTTGCTCTCTCAATCAGGTTTATGTGATGTAGATGGTGTTAGTGATATCATCTTCACCTGTGGTTAATGACTGATCGATTCCTGACGAGCAGGACCGTTCGGACCGAAGCTGTTAGTGACTTGATCATACAAGTTGGAGACTGCATCTTTCATTTGCACAAGGTACATATCAGATGTATTTTGTCTGAAGAGATTTTCTATCATTTGAAATGTTGTCAAACTGAATCTTGGTATACTTTTTTTTTTTGGCTATAAAATGGACATTCAGCTTCCTATTGTTTCTAGAAGCGTATATTTGAATAGATTAGTATTCGGAAGAAGAATGAAAGGAGGAAAGGAGACTATCCTCAGCTTGAGGTTGGATGATTTTCCGGGTGGGGCGGAGACTTTTGCATCGGTAGTGAAATTCTGCTATGGATGGAAAGTTGATCTAACAGCAGCAAACATCGTTTCGCTGTACTGTGCTGCGCGTTTCTTGGAAATGAGTGATGATCTTTCAGAAGAGAATCTCATGTCCAAGACGGAAACGTTCCTATCTTTCGTGCTGTTTTCATCTTGGAAGGATATATTCATAGTATTTAGAAGCTGTGAGGAAATTCCTTCGTTGGCTAAGGACTTGAATGTATCGAAGAGATGCTCTGAAGCTGCAGCCTGGAAGGCCAGCATTGCCCCGAAAACATTTGCATCAAATTGGTGGTTTGAAGATGTTGCATCTCTTCGGATAGATCACTTCGCCGAAGTCATTGAATCGATCCAGGCGAGAGGCATGAGACCGGAACTGGTGGGATTGTGCATAGTTCACTGGACTTCGAAATGGCTTTCCCAATTTGCTTCTAGACCAGACAATCAGCTATTTAAAGTCACAGCAGAGAGTTTAATCAGGGTGCTTCCTAAAGAGGACGGTTCGATGCCTTGCAATTTCTTGCTTCACCTTCTCAGGCTATGCCTGATCACGAAAGTCAACTCTGATCTGTTGAACACCATTGAAGCTCGAATAGCTCGAATGTTGGAGAAATGCTCCTTGTCAGATATTACGGTAAGGAACTCTAGCATCAGGGACAGCCATTATGATGTTCAAATTGTTGCTAAAGTGGTGGCAGCTTACGCGTCCGCCCTCAATAATCCGACGCAAAAGATCGTTGCTGTCGGAAGATTGGCGGACGAATATCTCGGGCTAGTAGCTAGGGACGAGAAGCTACCGGTTAGTCATTTCCAGGCGCTAGCAGACGCATTGCCGAGAAGTGCTCGGTATTCTAATGACAACCTGTATAGAGCAATAGACATGTATCTCAAGGTACATATGTAGTTCACTTCCTTATTCTGTCCAAGCATCGAAAAACCGATATCGACATGAATATTCTTGATTCATTGTGCAGACACATCCCAACTTGACAGAAGAAGAGAGAACGAGCATAAGTCGGGCCATAAACCACAACAAATTATCACAAGAAGCTCGGCAACATGCCATGATCAATGATAGATTGCCGTTGGCCTTCACGACGCGTCTTCTCCTCCTCGAGCAAGTAAACATGACAAGATCAGTAATAGCTGGTGGATCTAATTACCGAAGAACAATGACTCAAACGATCACAAGAGTGAGTAGAGGCTCGAATCAGGCATCGACGACTAACCGAAGTGAGATAATCTCGATGAGGAAAGAAGTCGAGGACATTAAGCTGCAACTGAAGGACCTGGAGATCTGCAAACTCCAACTCCAAAAGCAAGCTATGAGATGCACTGTGTAAATTACTATATGTTGCTCTTAGTCCTATGCATGTCTTTTATGTTGAACAAGTAAGTGACCAGCATGGAAATGAAATAAATTTTAACTAAGATGATCTTGTTTCTTCTTTAACAAATTTTAACACCATTCCCTTCCCTTCCCTCTGCAAAACTGGCAAAGAAATAGTGAAGAAGAGAATATATTATGGGGTAAATTTCGGAATTCTTATTGACTGCCTCAAAATTACAAAAACAACTTATTATAGGGTCTAAACAGAAATATATACAAAATCTAAAAAGGAGATAACATAAAAGTCCAAAATGGAAACTCAACTCGTGACAAAATCTCTGACGGCCCAAATGCTGTCTTAAAGGAATTTAGGCCCAGAAGTTGGGGTGATAAAGAAAATTGACAGAGAGTTGAATTGTCTTCTATTTGATATATTAAAGCTATGACTTGTCAAAATCGAAATATTAAAAAAAATATTCTGTATGCTAGAGTTTAAGCCATCTGGTCTCAAAACATTATATTTTTCTAAAAATCCCAAATACATTGAATGTGAAACAAATTATTATCTATAATTTACCGGAAGATGAAATATAAATGTCCCCAAATTGATAAAAGTAGAGATACGTTAATAAGTTAAGTCTAGGGATGGCAATGGGCAGGATCCGGGTAAGATCTATAGGACCCAGATCCGTATCCTCTTTTTAAATGTTGGATCCAAATCTTTACCCTTATCTTCTTTAAAAATAAGGATTCGAGCAGGATCTGGGTTTTAAAAAACCGGGCAGGATCAGGGCGACCCGCGGGTCTTTTTTATATTTTAATTTTAAAAAATTAAATTATCTTTTGATAGTTTTCAACTAGCAATAGGACATTTTCATTCATTAAACAAATCAATACAAATAAACCAAACAAGCAAATCCAATAAAGTTGAAGTTTGGTAAGTTAAAATTGAGAATTTGGTTCGTAATTTTCGTTGCTATTACTTGGGGCCTGTGAATGCTTCGTACAATATTATCTTCAATGAGGTGAGGTGCGATAATGAGATTCTCCTGCATTCTATGCTCTTTCATGCCCAGGAGTGGATCCTTTGGACGGATGCCTTGATTGCCTACAAGGATTTATAGGTCCCTCTTCTTCACCTCTTGAGATTGAGGAAACATTTTGGTCGGGGATGAGATTGTAACTGATGTAAATATCGGGTCCCTTTTGCTTGTCTTTCTTTTTGCGCTTGCTCTATTTTGAACTATCGTTTTAATAAAGAATATTTGCCTACCAAAAAATTGAGAATTTGGTATTATGTCTAATAATTAATACACATATATATTATTTTAATATTAATTTATAAAATTCGGGCAGGATCAGGGCAGGATCAGGTAGATCCATATCCATGCCCTTATCCTTTTAAAATATCATGATCCGGACAGGATCGGGGTTTAGACCCGGTCAAAGTCAACAGGTCTTAGACCCTTCGAGTCTGGATCAGAATAAACCCTTAGGATAAGGGTCTAATTGCCATCCCTAGTTAAGTCACGCATGTTTGCGGTCGACATCTTAACTGTCGTCTAAGTTCACTAATCAACTTATGTAATTTGCATTTAAAATTCCTTTCGTACATAAAAATTAAAATGATTTATATCTTAATTTAGTCATCCCATCTTCTGTAAAACAATTCCTTGTGTTAGTTGGATTTTATTTTTGACGTGGCTAAGATGCCCTCGTAGTTATCTATTGAGGTTGCCCATTGTCACTATTTGTAATGACAACCAAGAATTTGTTATATATGATCAAATAATCCCGATCAAAAGAAACCAAAAAATAATCGTTATTTTTTGTTCAGAAAAATTAACGTTTAGTGTCAATAATCGGGGTTTTCACTAATGGCCAACCAATTTTGAACCGCATCATTCTACGTAACATAAAAAAACTTTGAAGTGCATCACTTTGTTTCAGAGGCTCTGATAGCGTCACAATATGCTTCTAGCATCGAGAAGTCAGAATACAACACAACGTCCAGCTCGAGAGGTGGATGCTAATCCAATTCAGAGGTAAAGAATCTAGTTTATAGTGTTTGTATACCCAATTAACAATATTATTCTGCGAACGACTAATAAGACTAAGATTATATAGCGGAAGCAAGCACAAATCTTCTCGAAGATCCAAGATCAATGTCTAGAGTTGTCAAGAGACGTGAGAGTGAGGATCTGACAAAAAGATATATGGCAGTCGGCAGTCAGTTTCAATCTCAGTTGCCCCTCGCGAATTTGTCTTGTTGAATGGTCAAAATTTGGTTTCAATTTCTGGTTTCTGTTTGGTGTGTCGAATCCGAGTTACAACCTACCGATTCAACCTGAATCATGTGCCTAATAAAATTAAATATTTGTCATTTAAAAAAAATGATATTTACTCAAATTTTTATTAACCAATCCAATAATTAATTATCTGAATAAAAAAATAAAACATTGGAAAATTCATGCATCTGTTTTTAAAATCCATATGTACCGTACGATACAAGCATTATTTTATTTCCCTTTTGTTGCTCGTTGCCAATTTTATTACTCCCCTCTTTTGGGAGAAAAAAGGAAGCCACCCACCCCTCTCTCCGACCCTTTCCCTCGTTCCAATTTTAGGGTTTTTCGAGGGTTTTGCGTTTAACCCAATTGAGATGGCGAAGGCAGCGGGGACCGCAACGCCGGGAGGTAAGAGCGGCGTGAGGATAGTGGTGGCCGGTGACCGCGGGACCGGCAAGTCCAGCCTAATAGTAACCGCCACCGCCGAAACTTTTCCGGCCAACGTCCCGCCGGTCCTCCCTCCCACCAGATTGCCGGTTGACTACTTCCCCGACAAGGTTCCCATCACCATAATCGACACCTCCTCAAGGTCTGCCTTTTCCTGCTTCGCATATTTCCTTGTGAAGTTCCTTTTTCTGAAAAAAAAATAGAATCTTTCAGGAAAACTTGCTTATTGTGATTAGGGTTTTAGTTCTTGGAGTGTTTTTGTGGGTGGTTTACTTGAGATAGAACACTACTTTTTGTTCAATTTCGTTCTGAACAAAAACCGAAGAGTTCTTGTCGTAGCTAGCTGTTGCGGTTCAGGGAAAGTTGAGAAAATGTTTTCCATTGTGGAGCAGAATTTAGAATGGATATTAGCCTGGGAGACGTGAGCTTCGTGACCGGATTATCCCTGAAAGTTGTTGTCTCTCTTCGTAGTTAATTATGTTTATGACGTGGGTTTTCGGTTTTTTTTCATTTTTAAACGACATGCTGATTAATACGAGTTTTCTGTATGATTCAGAGTGGAGGATGCTGGTAAAGTAGCTGAAGAACTTAAGCATGCTGATGCAGTGGTTCTTACGTACCAATGTGATAGGCCGTCAACTCTTGATCGCTTGAGTACCTTCTGGCTCCCGGAGCTGCGTCGCTTAGAGGTCTTTTGATGCTTTATCCTATCAACTCATACATCGATTTTATTGATTTAGAGAGTAGAGAGAAGCATTGGATGGTCTCAGTAACACATGATTCTGATACTTGTAATTGAACATGTTTTATGTAGACTTGTCAGTAGCTGACGATCTTAATGTGTACTTAAAATCAGATTCCATCTTAGAAATGGTCATAAGAAATTTAATATTCAATAGGGTAATTATCATATTCAAAGAGGGAGAAGTATAGACTTTTTATCTAATGCTTGATGAACATGAAAACAGGTAAAGGTTCCTGTGATAGTCGTCGGCTGTAAACTAGATTTAAGAGACGAGACCCAGCAGGTGAGCTTGGAGCAAGTGATGTCACCTATTATGCAACAGTTTCGGGAGATTGAAACTTGTATAGAGTGTTCAGCTTCTAAACACATTCAGGTACATCAAAGTTTCCCTACTCCATGTTACTTTGGAGCAATAAAAAATGTCGTTACTACTCTGCGAGGTGCTATAAGAAGTAGTAGCGATGCAGCTTATTCTCATGGAAGTTCTGCTGGTGTTCATATTCGATGCTGCCGTGTAACTGATCACCTGTTTCTCTTCAATCAGATTCCCGAAGTGTTCTACTACGCACAGAAAGCGGTGCTTCACCCAACTGCACCTCTTTTTGATCAGGAATCACAAACTTTAAAGCCCAGATGTGTGAGAGCCTTGAAAAGAATCTTTATTCTCTGTGACCATGACCGAGATGGCGCCCTCAGTGATGCCGAGTTAAATGATTTCCAGGTCTGTGCTACCTTTCTATCTTTTTTGTTAGTGTAAGTGAGAAGGCAGGGACTGTGGTGTTTCAGTTGAAACGCTGTCAAAATTTCCTTTTACTTCTGTTGCTATCTACAACCAGTATTCAAAAAGTAGCTTAGAAAATTGTATTAAACTCCCTGTTGTATTCTCCTCCTGCTATCTATTAGAGGGCACAAAGTGTTAAGGAGTGCGACTATCGATCTTTAATATGTTGATGTTGTAGTTGCAAAATTCTTATGAAGGAAAGATTTATGGCAGTTTCTATTAAGAAGCGAAATGATGTTTTTTCTTTAACCAGGTAAAATGTTTCAATGCTCCATTGCAACCTTCTGAAATAAGGGGCGTCAAAAGAGTTGTTGAAGAAAAGTTGCCAGGTGGAGGAGCCACAGATAGAGGTGTCAACGAGCATGGTCTTACTTTGACTGGATTTCTCTTTCTGCATGCTTTATTCATTGAAAAAGGACGTCTAGAGACAACATGGACTGTGCTCAGGAAATTTGGATACAATAATGACATCAAACTTGCTGATGAATTGATTCCATCCTTCAAAAGAGTTCCTGATCAGGTGACATCTTGTTTAAACAAATGATTGAGATTGAGATTGGGGTTGTGGTTTTGATTATTTCGTTTAGTATTTAATGGAAATGGTTTCTTGGTTCTTAACTTTAAAAGAGGATGTTCTTTCTTTTGTATTCGACTAGAAATTGGATGATGTGTGTGGGTCTTGGTAGTAGAAAACGGATCCCTGTCCAGTTTGAGACGGTTGTTGGGGATTATAATCCTGATCCACGACATAATATTCGTGTTTCAGAAAATCTGGGGGTTTCTAAACTTCGAATGGTAACTTGACCTGTTTAGGGTTGTAATGTTGCTGTTTAGTGCTTTCTGTCAGATTTGCTGATGGGGTTTTAACATTCCTGGATGTAAATGAGGTTGGATGTTATCTTGATTTACCAATTATTATCTGTCCAGTTGACACTTGGTTGTGAGATTTGAAGTTATCTTCCTGTATCTTGTGCTCCTTGGTGATATCATCTTTTTGTGAGAACGTTTTTAATATATATGGTTTATTTGGTCTGATTTCTTTAACATTTTGTCTCGGCAGAGTGTGGAGCTTACAAACGAAGCAATTGAGTACCTGAGGAATATTTATGAGTTATTTGATAGCGATCGTGTAAGTTTTCACTTGATTATTATCTTCCCTTTAATTCACATATTATTCTGCTCATACAAAAAATCACGTTTTATTCTGCCCGCCTTGACTTTCTTCCGTGTATTCATTGAACTTATAATTTCACATCTGTTCATATATGACAGGACAATAACCTGCGTCCTACAGAGCTTGATGATATTTTCTCAACTTCCCCAGAAAGGTTATTTATTTTCAGCATTCTGCAAGTGTTTGAAGTACATTCCTAATTGCCTCTGTTTTAAATGCTATATCACCCTCATCGAAGTTAGGCAAGTACGTAAATACAACCACTATAGTGTAATAAAGTTTTGACAAATTGTACAGACTACAGATGAAGCTCTTAAAGATGCAATTCATTTATTCGCTGGTGGCGATCCACTGTAGTAGTGTTAATTTTTGACAAATTGTGAAGGTGAAGCACTGTAAAATGCAAATTGTTTCAACTCTGGTAGGCATATATAAAGCCTTCTATCCAACTTTTCAATGTTTTTCCTAATTAAGTTGTGTTGGTCAAATGGCTCATAGTGGCCTTAACTATATGGAAGCCTTGATTATAGTTCTTTTACTTGTTTCGGTTCAAATTATCTGTCTTTTGCTTGAGCGCAAGTGTTATTGACATGTATTTCTCCAACGTTTTAACTTGTTTATTTGTTTTTAATTTCAAATTCAGCCCTTGGGATGAAGTTCCGTATAAGGATGCTGCAGAGAGAACTGCATTGAGTGGGCTATCACCTAATGCATTTTTATCACAGGTAATGACTTCTCTCTCTCTCTCTCTCTTCCTTCGTGTCACTCGCACACGCCAAGAGAAAACATATGTTCCTGACTCAATGTGCTTGTGGTGGATAATCTCTAACTTCTAGTGGACCCTTATGACACTTCTGGATCCATCCCGTGCTGTGGAGAATTTGATCTATATTGGGTACACTGGTGATCCGGCTTCAGCAGTTCATATAACTAGGAGAAGGCGCATAAATCGCAAGAAGCAACTATCTGACAGAAACGTCTTCCACTGCTTTGTTTTTGGACCGAAGAAAGCTGGAAAATCTGCTTTGCTGAGCTCTTTTATTGGAAGGTGAGTGACATTGATGGATCTTCAAGTATTCAGGAAAGCTGGGTCTTATTCTTTTCCTTTGAGCTGACTCCCTGCTTCTCGTGCCTAGCTGAATTCTGTAGAGCTCATGATCAAAATTGTTAATTCAGGGCGCAGTCTGACAGTTATTCGTCGACAACCGAGGAGCTTTTTGCCGTGAATGCTGTAGATCTACCTGGGGTAAGTAGTGTGATGTCATGTGTCGCAGAAGTCGGATTATCTTTATAGAAGTTTGCAAAAGTCCCTTGAGTTAATTCGATAGACTTTTTTCTTTGCGTGGTGTTGTTCTTGATGTTGCAGTTTCTGAGATGTCACTTTTTTCCTTTTTAAAAATAGGGGAGTAAAAAGACTCTTGTTTTAAGAGAGATTCCTGAACATAGAGTAAAGGGGCTGCTCTCTGATAGAGAGTCATTGGCACCATGCGATGTAGCAGTGTTTGTATATGACAGGTACGTTGTCCGCTTCTGCTGATAATATTTTTTTTTTAGTGGAATGAGCTCCAGGGTCTCCTGTAAGATCTAATCTGTTTAAATTCATTATTGACTGACTGATCCAGGCTAAATTAATAGCGGAAAAAACTTGCCCTTGCAAGTGCATTGAAGTTGCTCTAGTAATTTGCAACGGCAATGTGTACCCTTATATGTGTACTCGGTTTGAAATGTTGCAGTTCTGATCAGTCCTCATGGAAGAAAGCTACTGAATTGCTTGTGGAGGTTGCAAGTCATGGGGAGGATACTGGGTATGAGGTGCCTTGCCTTGTTGTTGCAGCAAAAGATGACTTGAACTCATTCCCGATGGCCATTCAAGAATCAACTCGGGTATTGGCTATGTATCTATAGTTTGGATTAGCATCTGCTTAACAAATAATTCCAGAACTTTCTTCTTTAAGCCATGGTGTAAAAAATATTTGTCAACTAATCTTTAGCTTGGGACCAAAAATTGTATCTAGACATTTCCAGAACTGAAATGATGTTTAGCTTGGCAAAGAAATGTCTAAAATAAATGATGATGTTTATAATTGGAAGTTGTAGGCTTTTAATGAAGCTTATTTTTTGCATAGGTCACATTATTTGCTGCTGATAGAAGTTTTTTTTTCCGTCCTGAACAGCTAATTTGCAGCCGTTTACAGATCTATGGTCTTCATGAATGTATGTGTACCATTTTTTCCCTTGGAGATTCCTTCTCATACCATCATGATTTTCTAGGTTACGCAAGACATGGGAATCGAGGCTCCAATTCCCCTCAGCTCCAAGATGGGCGACACCAATAATGTCTTCCGCAGGATTGTTAATGCTGCTGAGCACCCACATTTGAGCATCCCCGAGACTGAAGCAGGAAGAAGTCGCAAGCAATATCATCGCCTCATCAATCGATCTCTCATGGTTGTTTCAGGTAATTCTGGCTTGGATCACCTGTTCTTGTAAATAATTAGATCGGGAACTGAAGTGAGTTTGTCAGGCTGACTGGGGGGTAAAGGAAATATACATTCTAAGAAAGCTAGGTAGTCAATACTAGCACGTGGGCTTATGGATGGTTGAACTCAAAAGAAGCTTGATTTCCTTTGCATAGTTGATATTTCCATTCCATTCCATTCCATTGAAAGTCTGAAATCTTTTCTGTTCTTGCTTATCAGTATGCTTTTGAACTTGCTTCGCTTTTTGAGTTTCTTTGTAACTGTTTTCCCTGTTATTTTTCCGTCTTAATCTTTCAGTTGGAGCAGCTGTGACTATAGTAGGGCTTGCAGCTTATCGAGTTTATGCTGCAAGGAAAAGTTCATCAAGCTAAATGATGGATTCCTACTCCTATGGACCTTGATGTTTGTACGATGTTCGTGCCTCACATGTAAAGAATTTGATTATAGCTCCATCTTCGTTTCATTGTTTTACCTTTAAGATGTGTCATTGTATACTGATATGATGCACCATGAAGTTAGTTATTGTGCAATAATAGAATCTATTATTGCAACTCTCTCCTTTAACCTGCGCTTCCTCGGATAAACAACCGATGCTCGAAACGCCCACTGTCTAATCGAGTTAATATTCACTGCCTGGTTTTCGTGGAATCGGCTTCAATAACTTGTCCTTGTTTGTGAGTACATGATTGCAAGAACAAAGGCAGGAGTTGACCCACAGACTTTGATATCCATCTTTGGTAGTTGGGTACAACTGTATGCTGGAGATTTGAAGCGATTACAGTTCGGTGGAAATGAACACCAAACGAAGAGGGAAACCCGGCCTCATTTCGACATGTTTTCCGTATTCGAATTGGTACCCAGATGAGCAGATGGGAGGTCAATTCAGAAGGATCTTACAGATTGTTTTCAAACAGTAGTTCCTGAAATCTTGATTTGTCACATGTAGTTTGAAGTCTAGGTCAACGTCAAACAAGAGTTTCATTTCCATTCTATTCATCTCTGCGGTGCTTACTCCTCCTATACTTGCAAGCAATGTATTGTTATAACACCTGCAAGTTCCACCAAGCAATTTCTGTTAACTCCGACTCAGGACTAGGAAGGAATACGAATCCGTAAGAGATGTACGCTACTTGTCTTGATGCACATTTAGCTGGGTAAGACGGGCATCCTTTCGCTGAAGAAAGAAACCTGTCTATGTAGATGAAAGCAAGAACGAAGCAGGAACAGCTGCACTTCGACTACTTGGATATACGCTCAAGGTACTTTGTAATGCTCAAATCGGGGGGAGCTCTTGAACCATGGAATATCGTGACCGAATCCTTCCGCGCTGCTCAACGAAGATGTTCTCCAAGATCGAACCCTGGAGCGATAAGACTCGTGGAGTTCCTTTGTCAGATTCATCCAATCCAAGAGCTGCGTAGGTCTCCTGGAACCCCCTCTCGAGTGGTTTGGAGTCCATGTAATGTAACACGCTTGGTGGACAAAGGGAAACTAAAGAATGGCTTCTTAGCGTACTAGGAGGAGGTCCGGTCCTCGCCCACACAGTACAGAGATCAGACATCTTAGAAGGTTTTGTATCAGCCAATGTTGCTGCAATTGTCGATGGATCCAACCTCCTCTAACCAGATTCTTGATGGACCCAACCACATTCGGTGAGTGACACTCTACGACTGGTTAAATTAAAATAAAAAGCGGGGAAGATAAAGGAGCGCCGGGCTCATGCCGTGGCCGCCACCGGCCATTGGGTCGACGGCCTAGGTGGTTCCCCTGGCTTCCCTCGGCTAGGGCTTCGAGTTCCACCACCGTCGCTGCTGTTCCGATGTCTCCTACGGCCCCGTTGAGGCCCTCAGATGGAGGTTTTCAGCCGCCGCCGCCTAATCCCTGCCCTTCGCTAGGGCTGGATCCGAAAGTTCTCATGGCGCTTCAATCCGGCATCCTTCCTCTCCTTGACCAGTTCTACACCTCCCTTGCCCCAATAGTCGGTAACCCTTCACAGGCGCTGGCTCTTGGGCTGACAGAGGGTGTGGGGCAGGCTGCGAAGGGTGCGAGGTCAACACCTGAAGATATACAGGCGAGCAATGATGGGGTTGCGGAGACTACTGTGACACCGACTCCTATGGCTCCAGCGGAGAACGCCATGAAGAAGATGTCCTACGTGGCCTCGCTCTGCCTGCGATCTGACCGGTTCCAAGAAGGTACGTATATTAAGCCAGTCCTCGATGGCGAGCGTATGGTCGTTGAATTGGATGCAGAGAGATCATCAGTTTGTGCAAACTTTGGGAAGCGCGCTTTGATTGGAAGGTTAGTGATGCCGAGAGGCTCAAAACCTTGCTCGACATTTGATTTGAAAGTTGCTATCTCCAAAATTTGGTCTGTGCAATCGTGAAAGTTGCTTCCTCTTGGCCTGGGGTACTTTGGTTTTCAGTTTGTGAATGAGCACGATAAGGACGTAGTTTGGAGCTCTTCAGAATGGAGACTTCCTCAGGGATGTCTCTACTTGCAGCCATGTGTACCCCATTTTAAGCCCAAGAAGGTTTCCTTTTCTTTTACGAAGGTATGGATTACATTAGAGGAGTTGAGCATGGAACATGTCGCCAATGATATCATATTTGGACTAGCTGCGGCCATTGGTTACCCCATTCGATCAGACTTGACTGCATTAAATAGGTTTAATGGTGCCTTGGTACGGGTTTTGGTGGAACTTGTATTGAAGCTTGAGGAGGGCACGGTCTTAGTTGATGTAGTGTACGAGAATTTGCCTCCTTTTTGCGAGCGTTGCAAAATCATTGGTCATGATTTAGACTCTTGCCGTAAACTGCACCCACGGGTTGAAGCTGAAAGTAATAGACACGAAATTGCTAGGGAGAAGCAGGTGATGCAGGATCAGGGTCCCAAGAGGTCTGTAGGGAAGCAGGTGTGGCAACAAAAGAATGAGTGCTCCCCTAGTTCTCCAACCAGCATTGAAGTTGAAAAGTGCTCATCTCTTGTCCTTATTACTGTATTGCAAAGCTTTGTGAAACAGGTAGTACGCGAAGAGGAGGATCAAAAAGATGGTGATTCGGTGGCACTTCATGTCCCTAATGTCTTTTTTGTGCATGGTACATATGTTGCAGAAAAGGACTTGATTATTGACTCGCAAGTTAGGAATGTCGAGATTTTGGTATGCAATCATGCTATTGCAATTTTGGAGAAGGGCTTGGAGGTGGCTGTATCGCATGACGCTCAGCTTGAGGGAGCTATGATTTTCCCCCTATCCAAGGGAGCTATTGCTACCACGGCTAACGCTGTCAATATTCCTTGTGAAGAAGCGAGGGAAGAGGGTGAAATTCTGCCCGGTGACAAATGTTCTCCATTAAGTACAGGTCAGATTGTGGATTCGATTGATTTGGTCCAGTTGCTGGTGCTTGATGAAGTTCCTGAGCAGTCTCCAGTGCCAAGTTCAAATAACATTGAGGGGGATTGTGGTGTAATGATTGAGGAGATTTTGCCCTCTCAAGATACAAGTCAGGTATTTTTAAGCCCGATTATAATAGAGCCATTGACGCCGACTTCACAGGTGACTGACTCATCGGGTTCTAAGTCTAGGTCAGCTTCGGGCAAGAAAAAGGGGCGCAAGAATGGCCCTTCCTCGGCTGAGTTATTGGCATCACTGTCTCCTGAGGATTTGGCAAAGGCTGAGGCTAGGAAGGCGGCATATGTTACCGCGTGTGGGGGTTTACCTACTCGCTCATTTAGTTCTAAGGGCTCCAAGCATAAAGGTTTGAAGCCGGGTTTCCTTGGCAAGGAAACCCCAATAATACAGGGACAGTCCCCATCTATTTTGGGCAGCGCCTCTGCTTTACCTGCTATAGATCCCATGCCTATCCCAGGTCAAGAGGGTAATGAGGTAGTTATTTTTTCTGACAACGATAATCTTCCGGACTCGTTGAAGTTCATGGGTTCGATTACGAAGAAGATGAAGAACAATTGGGCGGACGAGGCGGATTCACAGTCGGACTTTCATCTACTACCTGCCAAGAACACTCGCTTTCAAGCGAGGAAGAAGACTGGGACTACCTATGCCAGTAAGGATCTACGTTGATTGGAGTATGAGGTGAACTTTTGATATACCGCGGCTGATTTATCACCCTGGACTACCCGTGTTGTGGGTACCCCTACCCGTCTTCCTCCAACTTGTCCCCGCGGGCTAGGAAGAGGAACGCGAAGAAATAGAAGAAATGATCGCTTTAGATCATTGGTTCCTTCATCGGCCTTGCTATCCCTCAAGTTTATAGGGTCGAGTTCTTCTTTATGGCGATAGGCTTGCTGTTTTGCAGTTTTCTATTCGGCCTGTGTGTTTGGCTTTTCTTCCGTTTCCTTTTTCCCCTTCTTGTAACATTTTCGTTTCTTTGAGTAATGAAGTTTATTTTCGCCAAAAAAAAAATTTCGAGATGGACTCTCGACCACAAACATTGAACATGAACTAAAGTACAGAATTATTCATAGTTTAGTGGGAAGGTGGGCAGAGATCGTCAAGTAATAACAGAACTGAACATACTTAAAACATTTGAGTTTAAATTTTACGAAGTTAAAATATATTATAAGAAGAATATTTTTAAAATTTGACCTGAAAGTAGTTGATTTCGAATATAACTACTTTCGTAAGAAAATGGGTAGTGGCGGCAATCGGGAAGGTCAACGGGAGAAAGGGGTAGCCATCTACGACTTTCTCCATGGTAGAATCCGTCGTCGAATCGTCGGTAGTCAATAAAACGGAGCAAGGACACCACACCTCACCCGCCACCTACTCCTTTGTAGTCAAATCTGCTTTTAAATCCAACAACCATGCTTCATTTTTTATTTTTATTTTGTAAAAAAGTGTTACCAAATTATTTTGAAGTATAATTTGTAACAAATTCTATAACTTGTTCTTAAAAAGGATCACTACTTATTTTTTAAAGAAATTAACGTCTGTAAGAAAATATATAGTATTTAAACACATATTAAACTAAGTAATACATGTTGAAAGCCGTAAAAGACTTTCGAAAATGACACTAGACCAACACTTTTTCTTGACTCTTATATTCAGAGTCGAGAATTATCGGAACCTATTTTATGAATGACTCTTCTAATAATATTTTTGAGCCTAGATAGGGTTTGAAATAAGTTCAAAAATACCACACAGACAAAAAAAAATTGTAATGTGAGAGATTAATTTGTATTTATAGCATATTGTATACAAGTGTTGACCGTATGGTATACCATTATTCCCCGGATGTTATACCTTGTCTCTAAAACACAATAAATACATAATTGAAAATAAGATTCAAATTAATGATAGTAGTTATTTTTTGAAAATTGAATAAAGAATGTCTCTTTGATTACGAGGAAGACTTATATAGTTACATGAAACATTTCCTTGGATAAAGACACATTAGTGAAAATAATAAATACGTAGAGAGATGTATAGCAATCTCATAATTACATAAGGCAATTTTTTATTGGATAAAAATTATATCAATTAATAAAAATAATTAATGCCTAGAAAAAAAGTATATTTAATTATAGAGAAATCTCATAATTGCACGGTTGAAGACAATTTTTATTGTTTAAAGACACTACCGAAGAACATAATCAAATGCTTGCATGACATTTATGAAAGCAAGCAGTATTCGATCGGTTTGTAAGTACGTTTAGATCCACTAAATCAACGTCCCTCGTTTTACTCTACATGGTGATGTTCATTTTTATATGTATAAAGTTTGGATTTTGTTTGGGAATGTAAAGCTTGAACTTAATATCTAAATTCAAATTCCCGAAAAAACTCCCAAGACCAACTCTTTTGTATAGTGTACCTAGTCTTAAAAGAAGTCTGATTTATGTTAATTCTGAATTTATGGATCAGGTTTCCACGTCTCCCGAGGAAAACGCACACTCCCCATTACTCAGTTTCCTTTGTTTAGTAATTGCCTAATTCCACGTACCTTCCCGGTAAGACCTCTCTCTCTCTCTCTCTCCCCCGTATATTAAAAAAAACACATGCAACTCTAACGCCAAATATATCAAAATAAATAAATAAAAGGGACCCGTGATCCCTTACAAGAAGAAGATTGTTTAGGACCAGGGAGGAAGAAGTCCAAGAAGAAGATGGGGATCGATGTGGAGTCGTTGTCAGAGGCCACCTCAGGAGCCATAGGATCACTGTTGAGTACAACATTCTTGTACCCTCTCGACACTTGCAAGACCAAGTACCAAGCCGAGGCTCCTTCTGCTCACGGTCAACGGAAATACAGGTTTCCTTGCCTACCCACCTCGTGATTTCTTGTTTTGATTGTTGGTGTCTTCGTTTTATTGTGTAAAGGAATGATCTTGGTGTTGTTTCTCGGGAAAAGATCGTATCTTGTGATCTGGGTCGTTGCCCTGGCGATCATGGTCTATTGTATTGTATGGATTTTGTGCTGTTTGGTCTTTTTCGAATTTGATGCATGTGGGCTTTCTTTTGATGTTCTGGCTGAGATGTGGGGCTCTTGGAATTGCCACTAGTGGGATGATGTTATGTTGTTGTCGGCTACTGTTTTCTTATGGATGAGATATATTTATTGGATTGTTACTGGTAGTAGATGGATGTTATGGCCTTGTTTGGTTGTTGGTTATTGCTCGTCCCGGGAAGAACTCTGCCAATCATAGAATTTAGATGTCGGTGTTGAGAATCCCACATCGATTAGTGGAAGTGGGATGACCTAGTTTATAAGTGTTGAAAATCTACCAACCCATAGCCTTAAGGTTTTGAGTTGGATATGGAGATTCTAACAGTCGGGTTGTTTCATGTCCATCTATGTAATTTGGAATTTGATTGATACCTCCATACAAAAGCTCATTGTCTCTTTGTGGCACCGGTGGCATTTCATGTCCGGTTGTTTCTTGAAAGTATATATGTCTGCTTTGTGTATGAGTCCTCTCTGGTTTCCTTTTTCTGATTGTGTGCCCTCCCATATCGATTCTTGCAAATTGTATATCTACACCTTTGATTTCAGCCGAGTGTTTATCTTTTGCCATGCTTGTGTTCTATGTAAGATTGTGGAGACCGAAGCCACAAGGCAGTGAAATGGTTGATTTTGTGGACCGAGTAATCTTGCTTTAGTGCATGGTCCAGGGATACTGGACAATGTGTTTTCTTCCCTTTGTTTACTTGTATTCTTTTTGGCTTATGTAGGCATCTTACAGATGTCTTATGGGAAGCGATATCCACGCGACAGTTTCTTTCACTGTACCAGGGCCTGGGGACGAAGAATTTGCAGTCTTTTATATCACAATTTGTGTACTTCTATGGATACAGCTACTTCAAAAGGCTCTACCTGGAAAAGAGTGGCTCTAAGAAAATAGGAACACAGGCTAACTTATTAATTGCTGCTGCTGCTGGGGCTTGCACTGCCATTGTGACTCAGGTGAGTACAGTTGTACTATTATTTCTTGTCCGTCGGTAGTCAAATGGTGAAAATCTATGCTCAAGATATTGGGGTTGATACTTTTCACGAATCGGGAGATTCTTGCTTCGAAATTAAATAATATGACTGAGGTGGAGATGTAAGACTAAGTAGTTCGACTATCAATCGCTGGTGCTAGCAACTAAGTGAAATATCTTGGTATTGTGTAGCCCCTTGACACTGCCTCCTCAAGGATGCAGACAAGTGCATTTGGCAAATCAAAAGGACTTTCGGCAACATTGTCAGAGGGTTCTTTGAGCGATGCATTTGATGGCCTTGGCGTATCCCTTTTGCTGACATCAAATCCTGCGATTCAGGTACACGACGTTGAATTTAAACTATGTAAAGTTCTACCATGAAAATCCATTCCTTGAGATCGCCTCTGATACCAACGAGAAACTTACTTGCTGTTCAAATGTCTTTGATAATGCAGTATACAATATTTGATCAACTCAAACTAAGAATGTTGAAAAGAAAGCAGGACAAAGCAAACAACGGTTCTTCTGCGGTAGCTCTGTCCGCTCTCTCAGCTTTTGTGTTGGGCGCAGTTTCAAAGAGCATCGCTACCTGTCTGACATATCCTGCTATCAGGTGTGTAGCTTATTCCGAGTCCTGCTATGAATCCAGACTATGAACATACATACTGAAGTTGAGACAATTAATTCATGCAGGTGCAAGGTAATGATTCAAGCAGCCGATGACAATGACGACAAAAATAACAAATCTAAGCCAAAACAAAGGAAGACGGTTTCTGGAGTGATTTATGCGATCTGGAAAGGGGAAGGACTCCTCGGTTTTTTCAAGGGATTGCATGCACAGATCTTGAAGACTGTTTTAAGCTCTGCATTGCTGCTGATGATCAAGGAGAAAATATCAGCGACGACGTGGGTTCTTATACTTGCAATCAGAAGATACCTATCGCTTCCAAGGGGAAGCATAAAGAGTGCATGAGAGCACCCTACTCGACTGCGTGTACATACAGCGGATGCATCGCCTACAGAGGATTGGTGGAGTCGACGACTATCAGGTACAATTCTCAGCTGGAATGCCGGAGTCGAGGCAAATAAGTCTCATATGAAACTAGAAGCTATTCTTGCTGCCATCTCGTGTGAGTCTTGGAATATACACCCAGAGGGGCATAACTTAGAATGATCACCATTTATTCTTTGGAAAGACGAGAGAAAGATTTATCCTTTAATGGCGGCCTGCAAAGTTGGCTGCTACAGTTTATTCTTGTAACCTGAAATAGACAAATTCCTCACACCCGGGGTAGACTTTTTTTTCCTTCAGTTTGCGGGTTTTCCCAAGAAATTAAGACAACATTCGGTATCTATTTCATTCGTAAGATACATTTGCGCATTACCCAAAAAGCGTACATTTTGTTTGTCTGTAAGATACATTCGCGCATTACCCAAAAAGCGTGCAATAGGTCATGAATTACGGGTGCAATATGGTTCTCTTCCAAGCGGCTTTAGTAGTAAACGTCTTATCCGTGACCCTTTTCTACCACAAATAAACAGTTTTTCTGGATGGACATTTAAATCAATCGGTGATGGTGTTGTTCTAACTCGTGTTCAAATACTTGGAAACGCATCAGTGTTGAGTACTCGTTGGCAAAACTTTAACACCTTTCAAAGATTACACTCGACTCAAATCTGAATTAGTAGTTCTACATGTTGGATATCAGGTTGTATAATCCAAAAATATAAACAGCTTTTAGAATGCAATGCCAGCCTTCATTCTATTATGGAAGTAGAAATCCCTTTTCTATTACAAATAAAATTTCATTATATTAATATTTGATAAATTATTAATTTTTATGAAATAATATTTTTTCCAGTTTTAACTTTTAAGTTTTAACTTGGACTAATTTAAAAAATGACGTTTTTTATAAATCAAAAAGATAATCATTTCAGAAAGATCCGTCCCATGAAAATAATAATTAATAATTCGTGATATGATAAAAAATTAATTATTTTTATTTTTTAACATTTAAATCTAGTTGAATTTTATCTTTAATTATTCTCATTAAATATAAAAATTCTTTAAGAACTATTGTTATTATCATCAATTAATTAATAATTTTCTAAAATAATAAAATTTTATTGTCTCAAAGAGTTGACTTCCTCGATAGAGTATATATATATATATATGTACGTACGTATTTATTGACTTTTTTTAGGGGGAAAAAACGTCATTACATATATATGTATTGACGTGGAGACGACTAAAAGGTTAACAATGGTTATAATTCAACCAAATCGCTTCCACCAAAAAAAAAAAGTGAACTAAATCGTAGGCCCAGATCTAAACACCCGGCCCAGTATTAGGTTTGAAGCAAAGGTAGGTGGGCCCAGTTGAGAGTCGGTCCACGCGAGAATATCCGTCGGTTCATGCAATATCTCTACTCGTCTTCTTCTCCCCCGATTAGATTTGCTCGTCGTCATCCTAAGAACGCTGGCTGAACCTCACCCCGAAATAGGAGAGAGAGATAGAGAGAGAGAGAGAGAGAGAGAGAGAGAGAGAGAGAGAGAGAGAGAAGCTTGAGGTTAAAACTGTAACCTAGTTTAAACGGTAATCGGAGAGGATAAGACGAAGGAGCGAAGATGATGTCCGGAGGGAATTACACGAGCCTTGATAACCAGAAGGTTTCCGGATCCGTGCCTGTAAGTAATTTAATTGTTCCGCTTCTTGTTTGTTCGACGTCGTTTTGACGCGCGAGGCTCAGATCTGACCTCCTCCTTCTTTGATTGACTTCGTAGGCCGTACCCGATCCAGGCCACGTCACCGTCCAGTTCGCCGGTACTCTTTTTTTTTTATTATTATCTGGATTGAGATCGGGAGGATTGGATTCAGCTACTCAATGTCAATTCTTTGTTTGCTGTTTCAGATTCCAATCTGCAGACCTTTCCTCCGTCGAGCTTGCAAGGGAAGATCTCCGGTGGGGCCCGCCCCCCTCGCGATGCCGATGGTAATTTCTTGACTCTCTGCCCAGTGTGATCGGTGTGAGGTTCGGTTTCGTACTTCTTTGGGTTTTATTGTTGGTTTTGATTGTGCGGAATGTGGCGCAGATACCTTCTCCAAGCCGGTCGCTGCTTCTTCTGATGAGCCTCAACAGGGTGGGTGGTTCAAGTCCTTTGCGATTGCCACCTACAAGCCTTACTTTGATGTTGACACTTCCGATGTGCTTGAGAGGATCAGAGATTCGCTCTTCCCGTTCAATGGAGCTTTTAACGAGAAGACAGCAAACACCCCTGACTTGTGAGGCTTCTCTGTCCGTTAACTCATGCCACTCATTTCACTTCTAATGATTGGTTGGAGGAAGCTGCTTACCTTTTGCCTGAGAAAAGTTAATCAATGGTTCTTCTATAGTCTTAGAAAATTGTTGTTGGACTGGTAGCAAATTAGTGATAATCTACCAATAAGAAAATGTAGAATCCAATTAGCTAATGTAAGGGCTTATGAGTTGATGTTTCATTGGGAGTATCCAATGCTTCTAATGGTGAATTGGGGTAGAACCTTTTTATGAGTGGATGTTTCTTTGGGAGTATCTGAAGCACTTAGGTGATTCGAGAGAGTTGGCTAACACTATCGGCATCTAGATGTTGAATGTTTGCATGGTAGAAGTTTGGCATTTGAGGGGTTTTTCTTTGTCTATATCAGATTCGAGGGATTCATTTTAAGTTTTCTGGAATCTTGGTTGATTAGAAGCGGGGGAAGTGTCCTTACGCATTCACCAACTATTCTGATGCATTTCCACAAAAAGAAAACTGTTCTGATGCGTTGTATAGGACTAGACATTGTTTTCCTTTGTCCCTGAGTGCATCACTACGTTTATGACTTTACCGTGGTCAGTGAATCGGTATCATCTATTATGTTGTGATCCCTTTATTTTATAGGTACGGACCCTTTTGGATATGCACCACCTTAATTTTTGTAGCAGCATCCATCGGCACTTTTGTGACATACATAGCACACAAGCTGCAGAAGAAGGAATGGAATTATGACATCAATTTGGTCACCTGGTCGGCTGGCTTGTTCTATGGCTATGTCACTATTGTTCCCCTTCTCTTGTATGTGATCCTCAAGTACTTCTCAGCACCATCAGGCCTTGTCCAATTGTTTTGTTTGTATGGCTACTCTCTGTTTGTCTTCATCCCAGCATTGGTAAGTTCGCTAGCTTCTTTTTAAGAATGATGGTTGTGATTTTTTATGTTTACGCTTTAGAAATAAACATTAACTGTCTTCCCCTCCTAGTCATGCATCAAGAATGCTTCCCTATGGTTTGATATGACGTGCTAACTTTTGTGGGTTTACAGAGTTTGATTGATCAATTGAGCATGCTTTGACATGCCAAGTGCTACCGTGACGATCTAACACTTGATATCTTTTTCTTGCAGTGTCTCTCTATTGTCCCTTACGAGATCTTCAGATGGGTAATTGCAGCTGTAGCGGGGTTCATGTCTGCAACCTTTTTGGCAGTTAACCTCCGAGCTCACATCCTGTCAGCCGGTGAAAGGTGGTTTTTGATTGTTGCTGGTATCTTTCTGTTGCAGCTGGCTCTCTCTGTTGTCTTGAGGCTTTACCTATTCACAGTGAGTGTATGAGAGAAGTAAATCGAATATAATGAACAGTCTTTGGATCAGAAGAAAATTTTGCTGCTCAAGGTTACTGGATCTGCACAATAAACCATTCAACAGAATATGCATTCTTTTAATCGTGTCAATATAATGGAATGATCATTGCTTCTGTAACTTTGACCTGTATGATTTCTCCTATGGAATTCCTAGTCTACTTCTTTCTGCTGAACTCGTTTTGCAATTTTAAACTACATTTTTTTCGTTAGTGATGGGATTTTCACATCAGCTAGGTAGGGATAGGATGAGTGATTATTTTCATGTCTGATCCAAAGATTTTGCGATTACGAAATGGAAATTATCAATAGAAGAATGCAGGCAACCCGATGGAAAGTTCGGAAAATTGGACTTTTTTTTATTAGTAACTTAATTTATATTTTATTTCACCTGAAGACAACCAAATCGTTTGTCGTGTGGTAAAATTGTGTAGCGGGACGATAAAACGAAAGCTCATTTTGTGGTGACAAACTACTGTTCACAAGTTATAGCACTCAAATAATTCTAATGATAATTGATACAAATAATAAGGGATTTGATTTGGAAAACTTCGTCCTTGCCGGAAAAAAATGAATACAAGCTTTGTCAATGCTTGCGCAGTCCTTGGTTGACCATTCGCTCCATGTAATGATTTCGAGATATCGATGTCAATACGGTGATCACCAGTTTGATATTTAACCCCTCATTCTTTACATAATCATATAATATGTAAAATCTTGTACTAGTGTGAGGATTAAAAAACTAAAAACATTTCACTAATAAAGAGAACTTGAAAAAACAATTCTTATTTAATCAATAATCTTAAAATGTTATTTGCTTTCATTTAATGAACCATAATTCACCAAATCGTAGGACATATTCATATGAACTATTTACCATGGTTTTAAAAAATGACCCGGAGGCCGACCCGGGATTTTTCCTGTCCTCCGGGTCGGCCGGTCGGACCGGTCGAACCGCCAGTCGGATCAAATTTTTTTATTTTTAAATATTTTAAATAATATATATATGTAGGTTAAAATATACTTATTTTCCATAAAAAAAAGTAGACTTAATTTTTTATCTCTTCACTCTATAAATCTACTTTATTTATTTATTTATTACTTTATAAATTTGTCAAATCAATTTTTTTTTCTCGAAAACTACCAAAAAAAGCCAATTTCGCCCATTTTTGTACTAACCGAGTTCGACCGATCAGGATTGATCTCAAAATCGGCCGGTCCGACCAAATTTGGTTAGGTTAGTAAAGACCCCAGCCAAAAGCCTAAAAATGCCCGGTCTTGTGCCCATTTTGCGGTCCAACCGGTCGGACCATATTTTTTAAAACCATGCTATTTACCCATGAAATATTACTACGTGATACGAAAAGTTGTATCACTTTTCAGCCCATGAAAAGTCACCATTTCATATCATTCTTCTTTTTATTTTATACCTGTTCAAATAATTTGTTAACTATCTATGTCGCTAGGATTACAAATCATGAAATATCATTTGGTTTAAAAAATAAACAAACAACACTAGCCACCACCAAACAACATCAACAAACCTAAACTCAGACAAAGCAAAAGCCAAAGATGACTTCCCAGAAAAGTAAGAAACGTGAGCTCACTTTTCCAAGAAACCATAGATTATATAGAGCACGATTTCTTTCTCAAAAAAACTTTCTCAAAAAGATTATAGAGCAAGACAACCAATATACAAATGTGTTAGTCATAAAAATCAAAGGGAGTTCTTTTCTTTCCTCAAGAAAAATCTACTTCTTTTCGATTACACTTTTGGACTTGGGGAGATTAATGGAGAAAGTGGGAACAAACCAAAGCTAGAGTCAAAGCCAAGATCCTGAAATTGAGGTACTCTTTTTTAATGCTAATGAAATTGAGGTACATGGTAAACAATATATTAGTTGCGTTAGGTTAAGAAACGTTCGGAAGTCCAAAAATGCTCATTGGCTGCATTATTCAATGTTTTAAAAAATTTAAAGAGAGTTGCTCCCTGATTCTGATATAGTATTCTGATTTGAATGGTCTGGATCTAAGATTTTTTCCTAAATAACTATTAATAATTATATTTAGTATTACAATGCCAAATAACTTCTATTTTTATTAGAAAGTTTATCATTTACAAGTACCAAACTTTAATTTAATCACTTTAGTCAACTAGATCTGAACCATTGATCCAATCGAGTTGATCACCTGATAAAACCACACTATAAATTTAGGGATTAACTTGACCCGATTTAGGTGCCAGGTTGTAGTTCCAGTCTTTTTTTAAAATAATAACATTACCAAACAGCTCACAAGCATAAGTCCAATCGGTATTGAAGTTCCCAAAGACCCCAAACTGAAGTCCACAGTTCAATAGCTACATGTGATAAAGACGTACTAAACATGAATTTACTAGTTGCCTTCACTAGTACTTTCCCCTTTCATACACATGAACAACTCTTTTCGAATACTCACTCTTCATTTCTATTAAAACCACAAAGGCTTTGGTGAATAAGCCAAATAACACCTCATTTCCTTCGTTCACCATTTTTTTCTCACACACAGACTTTTGAAGCTCTTGTCTTCTTCATCGTTACGATGTCGAAGGGTCGAGTAGGTTGTTGCCTTTTGTTGGTATTGGTAGGTATCTTAGCCTTGCAAGACGGTGTCGTGAGGGCTAGATATCTACTAGATGACGAACACAAAGTACTTAAGGAGGAGCCACAAACTTGGAACCACACAGAAGATGGAGGTTTCGTGGCAACTATTAATAGAGAAGTTCCTTCGTCTCCTGACCCGTTACACAACCGGTAGGCCGCAAAATATATAGCGAACATATTCATTATATCTTATGGTCAAGAAATGTAATTATATAGTTCATTTATATCTCTGTTATTTGATCGTGTGTGTACGTGTTCTAGTCATTTGCAGAACTTTGCAAGAGATGGAGCTAGTTTTTGATACTTCAGAATTTCTTATATATTGCTGTGGTTATCGAATAACTAATTGCTTAGTATTTCACGTTGGATGTTCGGTTCAAATATAGCTATATAAGTTGGTGAACTATTGTTGTTACCCGTGAGATATGGTCCAAATAGTAAGAAATTATATATTGAAATCGAAATTAGTCGATTAAGTATAGCTAATTACAGAACAGCTGTTACATCCTGTCATGGACATTTGAGTGACGCATACTTTCGTGTCAGTCATGTCGGATACCGACCTCTACGGGTCTTTGCTGGCTTTAATGTTCAGCAAACGAGAAGTTACACTTAATGTCTCATAAATGATATCAGGACTTTGGTAACGTATGCAATTATATGAGATTATGTTGGGAAATGTTAGAGATGTCGAGAAATTGAACAGGAAAGATTTGTGGACTTGTTTCCAGTTTAGTTCGGACTCTTGTTTTGGACTCTTAATTCGACCTAAATAGATTACTTGATGTACAAAGGTTTGCCTCTATATAAAGGCATGTTACCCTAAGGTTTTGTATGGCTTTGTGGCTCGGAAACTCATCAATAAAAGTTCTCCTTTCTCTCCGTGGACGTAGGCATTAGGCCGAACCACGTTATCTCTTGCATCCATGTTCTTTGCGCGGTTTGTTCCCTAGTTGCTGAATTACTAACAATTGGTATCAAGAGCTTGGGTTGGAGGATGACGGACGGCGCGAAGTTTACTCTTGTGAAGTTCGATTGTTCTTCGAATTTTGGGTTATGGCAAAGGCGTGTCAAGGATCTCCACGTGCAACAAGGGATGGTTATCGCGCTCTCGGAGAAGAAGTCCGAGAAGATGGAGGAGCTAGAGTGGGAAGAGTTGGAGGCCAAGGCGGTAGCGAAGATTCGCTTGTGCTTGGCGGATGATGAGGAGCCACCAGCTGGGTTGTGGAAGAGGATCCAGGTCGGAGTCAAAAAAGTTCAATGGAAGTGGTTTCAAGTGCGGAGAAGGGCACATGAAGGGGACTATCCAGGACGAACTAGGGATCAAGATAACGAGGAGGGATCGGCATCCACAACCATGGCCACATATTCAGACGGGTCGGATGGTGACTGGCTTTCTGTCTTATCAAGTCCAATGCATCCTGGTAATCTCTTTTCATTAGGGACCTTGGATTATAACAGTGATAGTTATAAAGGTATGCTAATGAAGTGGAGAAGGATGTGATGGTAGGGATGAAGGGTGAAAGGAAATACCTACAGGTTAGTGGGGAAAATTATTGTAGGTGGAGTTACATCAATGGGTCTGATGAAGTGGGAAAAAGCTCAGGTCATATGAGGTTGGTTCGTATGAGGGAGCAAAGGCTTGACATGGATGGTTTGAGTGTAGTTGGGATTCGCAGAGACATGGATAGCAAGCTATGGTTGTTTCGTGGAGGCATGGTTGGCAAGGAGCCATGGTTGTCTCAGAGAAGCTTTGTTAGCTGGGCCCCGCTATGGTTGTCTAAAGGAACGTCGACGTCAAAGGTGTTGGGTAGGTTTGGCATTGGGCATGCGAAGCCATTGGTGACACCACGGGCGAATCGGGTATCTCACTCAAGGCCGAACGGTGAAGTTCGAGGCATGTCGAGGGTTCTACTTGGTGGAACAAAAGGTTGCCTTTTGTATGCTATGGCACATAGCATTGGTATGAGGCAAGAAAGTCCAGCGGAGAAGCAGTTCGAGGTTGTAGAGCATGGGGTTGACCGAAAAATAGAGGACGCGTCTATTGGTCGCAAAGTTGCTTCAGCAGGTGGACTTGCTAGTTGGAATTCGATACAGATTGGAGGGAATAGGCCAAGCAGGCTCGGAAGCTCGAGCTTGGGGGCTGGCTCCAAGTGATTTGAACTAAAAAGGAAGAGAGAAAGTTGAGATGGTCTTATTGATGGTAGGTGTATCTATGGTCAAGGTGGAGCTGGTAGAGTCGGTTTGGTTTCTCAAGTTCTCATGGTTCTTCATGGGGCGGTCTTTCATCAAGGTGGAGTTTGTTGAAGTTCGGATAGAGCTTCATGGTTCGTCTATGGGATGATTTCTCGCCAAGGTGGAGATTGTTAGAGATGTCGAGAAATTGAACAGGAAAGATTTGTGGACTTGTTTCCAGTTTAGTTCGGACTCTTGTTGTGGACTCTTAATTCGACCTAAATAGATTACTTAATGTACAAGGGTTTGCCTCTATATAAAGGCATGTTACCCAAGGGTTTTGTATGGCTTTGTGGCTCGAAAACTCATCAATAAAAGTTCTCCTTTCTCTCCGTGGATGTAGGCATTAGGCCGAACCACGTTATCTCTTGTGTCCGTGTTCTTTGCGCGTTTTGTTCCCTATTTGCTGAATTCCTAACAGGAAATAATCCACTTTCCCGTGAATCCACACAACGCAACGGACAATATAAACACGAGCAAGTACAATGCACAACTAAGCACGAACACAAATACAAAGGAAAGCACAAAAGGAGGGACACACAAATTTGTTCACCCGGTTCGATCCTCAACGATCTACCTCCGGGGGCGTCCAAGCCAGGAGAGATTCCACTATAACACGTGACGTACGCAAAATTGACAAGCAATTTAACGCACAAACAAATAGTATAGTGTATAAGTAAGGTTCTTGAACTGAGAGAGATAGAACATGAAAATTGAAACAATCAATCGTATGTAGCCAAATTGAAACAAGTTCGTAAAGTAAAGAATGATATGAGGTTACAAGACAATAAGTAAATTAAGAAATATAGAAAGACGGTTTGTACTTAATGAAATAAAGAGAGCACGATGCTTTTATGGACTACATATCTATGTCAAGATCATGGTTATTTATGAAGTTCTAACTAGTACCCGGAGTGTTCTAGTGCATCCTCCTAATGCTTTCGCTCATTAGGCCGATAAAACTAAGCTAGAATAGTTCACGAATACCAACTAACGCTTTCGCTCATTAATTAGATCGTGAACTAAGCTAAACTCAATTATAAAATTAACTCCTCATGGGTTATCCCTTAGTATCAAGATGTCTCATTAATACCTAAGAATATGTCAATTGATCCTTCCGTTGAATTTAATGCCTTTCGGTCCACTATCATCAACTAACATCATAATCTAAGTGATCAAGTTAGATTAAGCATTACGATCATCAATTGACAACTACTACGAAAGATGATCAAACCATAACCCAACATAGATAAGTAATCATATAATTAAAGCATCGTACTCACAAGAAAAACTACTCACAAGTCATGTTCATACAAGAAGAAAACTTATACAAGACAATGATAGAAAATAACATTAAAGAGAGAGATAGAGAAAACTCAAGATGTGGTCAAGAGCTTCCTCAAGCATCCTTCTTCAAGCTTCCTTCTAGCATTCCTCCAATGGTACTCCTTCTTGGTATTCCTCACAACTCTCAATCTCCAACTATATTCTTCAAAAACTAGATATCTCTAAAGAGAGCAATTCCCTCCTCTATTTATAGTGAATGAGATGAGAGCTTTTTCTCCACTCATCCATCAAAAGAGAAGGTGGATGGATGAATATTCTATCTTTTGAGTTGGAAAGCCTTTCTTTTGATGGTGGAAAGCACTTTGGAGGTGGAAAGCTCCACTTTGGAGGTGGAAAGCTCTTCTTTCCAACAAGGAACACCAAGGAGAATTATTTATACAAGGCACTCAAGCCATGTGAAAGAAAGAAAGGCAATCATGGTCCATAATGGTCCTTGAATTTTCGGCCAAATTCGTACAGATTGCTGGCAGAATTAAAGCTCGAATTTGGATGTGATTTTTATCCCTTTTGGGCTTCGAATTTGAAGAAGCCCATTAGAGACAAATATGTAGCCCAGGATGTCTTATTTCCGGAGCCACTGAGTTTGCCTTCATCGGTCTTCGGATGAGAAAGTTATCTGCATTTAAGTCACAAGAGGTCAAACTCGCCCACATCTTCGAGTGCCCGATCAAGCGTCAATCTTTTAGGCTACTCCGATAGACTTCAACATGAACCAATGGTGCACCAACATCCTCCCTCTCATCTCACAAGGACTTCTAGCAATAAACATGAAAGAAACACAATAAAAATTAAGAGGTTACACGAAAACTAACATAATACGAAATAAGAGATATTATCATCGAATAACACATAAACCTACTAGAAATGATAGGAATTCAATGCTAAAACATACGCAAACAATGAATGTTTTCACACTCATCACACCCCCATACTTGAATCATTGCTTGTCCTCAAGCAAACTCAACCATGGAATACTAAATAACATCACAAGAGAAATCAAAACGCAATAAGGGATGAGTATAGCATGATTTTTTCAAAATTTAACTCCCCTCAAAATCTCAAACTCACATCAACAGATCACCCTATAACCTAGCTAGTTCATTAACCAAAACACAAAAAGTAAGAACCGGTAGACACCTCACCTCTTGATTATTTAACCAAGTATTAACACTATGTAAAATACACTAGAAGGTTGACCACTCAGCGGTTCAGAAATTTTTCGCTCGCAATTTGTAAGTGGTTAACTTCCTATCTCTCACATACATGGCCAATTTTTTTCAAAGTATCCGACGTCCTACTCAACAATGTCTCAAAGTCGTGAGATTGCTTGTGATCAGGGGGACTTTCATTCGGGTTGTAATGGGGCTGAGGTACAGGTGAGATAAAATATCTGGATAGTAGTTAAACCACCCAATCCGAGGACATTGTACAAATGCAAACTAGTCACTCGTCTATTCTAAACATCCTCACCATAAACAATTCAAGCACACTCCCCAATTCACCCATTTCCTAAGACCGTGTAGATCGAGTCATGCCATCTTATTCATGCCTTATTCCATTTTTTACTTCTCTTTTTCACCACTTTTCATTTCTTTTCTTCTTCTTTTTTTTTTTTCACAAACTTGACATTTACTAGGCAACAACTCGATCTTTTTTTTTTCTAATAGCCTCTCAATTATCCAAATCACAAACAGATTAAACCCATATCAACACCAAGTTTTCAACTAATCCCAATACATATTATCCCCAACCTATGCGTCCACGGATCAAATGACCAAAGGTCGGGAGGATAGTAGGTATAAGGCTTAAAGTTGGCTTACATATAATATGATCAAAGAATGGCTAGGCTCAATGGGTTAAAGCAATGGATTCAAGAGATTTTTATCTCTATAGCTCTGGGCTTAATGTCAAAGAAATTTGCCCCCGTCATCCCACTAACGCATACACAACCAAGACTATGTCGAGTACTAGTCGGATACCTCAATCAACCGGACTCAAGTAGGAACCTCATTAATGTATAGAGACTGTTGTCTCCACCTTCGGCTCAAAGTTCCTCACAAGGTTTATTCGTCAACCCTCTAGGCAAGTATACATAGTGAGACCACTAGTTTAAGCAACCGAGGGTGAGGTTTCTACAAGTTTCTAATCTTAGTGCTCGAGTTCAATCCCTAACTAGGTATGTGGCAATCTTCTAACATAAGTTTAATAATTTTGAGGGGGGTCACAATTTTGAAAAAAAAAAATGCTATACTCATCAAATCATTCCTATGCGGAACCTCTCACCCCCACACTTAAATGACACATTGTCCTCAATGTGGGGGAAAGACACCAACAACATCATAAAATGCAATCATAAACATCACAAGGCATAGAGCAGACACATAATAGAAGTGAGCAGAGGAGAGGAGTTGTAATGCCCTGTCAATCGCGAGAAGGAGGAGGTGGGGAAGGTCGGTGGTGTTATAGACTGGCGAGCTCCGTTGAAACTTAGTTTTTCTCTTCTCTAAACCTCCTGCTAAGACCATTAAGACACTAAATTAACATAATGATACTGAAGCAAACACAAAAATAAAGAAAAATTAAATACTAAACGTGCTAATTTAGAGTCGGTAGCTTGACTTTATTACTCCCTTTGGCATTACGGTGGACGGAGGTGCCTATCAGTTACTTGAAACTCTATTTCATCTGGGCCTATGCGGAGAAGTAGCTTGCCATTGTGAACATCCACTATTGCATGACAAGTGTTGAGGAATGGACGTCCCAGAATCAGTGGGTAACTTTCATTAGTAGCATAGTCCAGCACCACAAAATCTACGGGTATGGGAGACTTGTTGACTATGATTATCACATCTTCTATAATTCCGAGAGGTTTCTTCATAGTTTGATCAGCCAGCTGAAGCCTGAAAGGTATTGGTTTGACATCCCCTAATTTGAGTTTCCTGAAAGTAGCCAAAGGCATAAGATTAATATTGGCACCCAAATCACATAAGCAATGCAGAAACTGAACACTGTCAATAGTGCAAGGAATCGTGAAACTCCCTGGATCTTTTAGTTTTGGTGGTATGTCATTTTCTACCAAAGGGGTCGTCTTGCCATCATTCCGCCTCTTCTTCCTTGTGATGATTTCCTTCAGAAATTCAGCATATTGTGGCTTTTTTTCTAACATCTCCAAGAAAGAGACATGGCTTTGAATGTCTTCCATTGTCTTTATGAATTCAAGGGCCTCCTCATCGATCACTGCTTCATTCTTGACTTGTTGAGGTGATGGTGGAGGAACATAAGCATTCTTTTTTTCACTGATATAGGTTAGTTGCTCCTTCTTTTCAATAACTACCTCCTCCTCTATGGCTGGCTTGATCGGTTCGGAATGCTCTTTTGGAGAGGACTTATTCTCAAGTGATGGCTTTCTCCAGAGTCTTTGAGGGAATGGAGGTGGAGGGACATAAGGTGGTGGAGGAATATATGGTTCATCATCCTCGTCCACACTCCTTAATGTGATGGCCATCACTTGTCCTCGCGGGTTGGACTCTGTGTTGCTGGGTAGAGAACCTATTTGCCTTTGAGTGTTTGCTGCAGCCAAATTTCCAAGTTCTTGAGTTGCGTGGCCTGCCCCTTCAGATATGTCTCAAATTCTTTTTGACGCTCCTCACAACGATCCATCCGTTGTACAGTTACAGATTGTTGTTGAATAGACTGCTGGATTACTCCGACTAATTGGTCAATCTTTGAAAAGATGTTGACTTGGTTCCCTACCAATTGGTCGATCTTTTCTCCCATTGTTTTGACTTGATCTCCCAAATATGGCTTTTTGGGTTCTTGTTGGGTGTCGGTGTTATATGGCTACTTTCCAAATCGAGAAAAATTTGGTTGACTTTGGTTGGAGTAACCTAACCCTCCTGGTTGTCTATCAGCGACAGCTTTAATTTCTTCCAGTACTGGACAGTCGTTGGTGGGATGCTTTTCTTTGCAAAGTTCACAAACATCTTGCACTGCAGCTATCTTTTCCTTGCTTTTAGCCAGGTCTTCAAATCTTCTGGTAAGGGCCTCAAGCCTGGCTTCGATCTTGGTGTTGCTATCCACTTCCAGTATCCCTCGGGTTGCTCCTCTGTGTGATATTCTGGTACGCTCCTTTGACCACATGCCATTGACTTCTGCCATCTCCTCCATCAAACGCGTGGCTTCGTCAGCAGGATTTCTTAAGAACACCCCTTGAGATGAGGCATCAATATGATCACGAGATGGGCCATCTAACCCATTGTAGAAGATCTTCATGAGGTTCTCCTGTGATATGCCATGTTGAGGGAAAGCTCCTTGGAGATCTGTGAATCTCTCCCAAGTTTCATAGATGCTCTCCCCATCTCTTTGGACAAAGGTGTTGATTTCTTGCAAGAGTTTGGCCGACTTGGCCATGGAGAAGAACTTTCGCAGGAAAGCATGGGCTAAGTCTGTCCAACTCCTTATTGTCTCTCCTTTCAACTTGTTGTACCATACACGAGCTCGATCCTTCAGAGAGAAGTGAAAGAGACGTAGCTTCAAGACGTCATCATCTATTCCTTGAAACTTCATGATATTGCATATATCCTCGAATCGAGAAAGATGGTCTTGAGGATCTTCACTCGGTAATCCGTAAAACTGGACAGAATTTTGTAGTAATCCCACAATCGCTGTTGGGATCTGGAATGAGTGGGCTCCTATCGGTGGTTGTTGCAACCCATTAGGATTTCCATTCCATGTAGGAACGGATGATTCCAGCAGGGTCCTTCTTCGTGGCGCACCTGCAAGGGCTTGGGTTGCTTCCAAAGTAGCGTCATAAAGAGCTTGGGTCGCCTCGTCATTATCATCCTGATTTTGTGCCATGGATCTGGATTGGTCTCTCCTTTCACGCCTAATTCTCCTTTCGAGTATTTTGATGTCAATCTCAGGTAAGGCGTTTGTGTCAGGGCCAAGTCCTGCACTCCGGGTTCTTGGCATGCACTAAAGAGACTCGCAAAAGCGAGTGCACAAAATCAGCAAATATGCTGTACACAAAACCAATTGCTTTTGGTTTTATGTCCTAAAATCTCAGTTCCCCGTCACCGGCGCCAATTTGACGTACGCAAAATTGACAAGCAATTTAACGCACAAATAAATAGTATAGTGTATAAGTAAGGTTCTTGAACTGAGAGAGATAGAACATGAAAATTGAAACAATCAATCGTATGTAGCCAAATTGAAACAAGTTCGTAAAGTAAAGAATGATATGAGGTTACAAGACAATAAGTAAATTAAGAAATATAGAAAGACGGTTTGTACTTAATGAAATAAAGAGAGCACGATGCTTTTATGGACTACCTATCTATGTCAAGATCATGGTTATTTATGAAGTTCTAACTAGTACCCGGAGTGTTCTAGTGCATCCTCCTAATGCTTTCGCTCATTAGGCCGATAAAACTAAGCTAGAATAGTTCACGAATACCAACTAACACTTTCGCTCATTAATTAGATCGTGAACTAAGCTAAACTCAATTATAAAATTAACTCCTCATGGGTTATCCCTTAGTATCAAGATGTCTCATTAATACCTAAGAATATGTCAATTGATCCTTCCGTTGAATTTAATGCCTTTCGGTCCACTATCATCAACTAACATCATAATCTAAGTGATCAAGTTAGATTAAGCATTACGATCATCAATTGACAACTACTACGAAAGATTATCAAACCATAACCCAACATAGATAAGTAATCACATAATTAAAGCATCGTACTCACAAGAAAAACTACTCACAAGTCATGTTCATACAAGAAGAAAACTTATACAAGACAATGATAGAAAATAACATTAAAGAGAGAAATAGAGAAAACTCAAGATGTGGTCAAGAGCTTCCTCAAGCATCCTTCTTCAAGCTTCCTTCTAGCATTCCTCCAATGGTACTCCTTCTTGGTATTCCTCACAACTCTCAATCTCCAACTATATTCTTCAAAAACTAGATATCTCTAAAGAGAGCAATTCCCTCCTCTATTTATAGTGAATGAGATGAGAGCTTTTTCTCCACTCATCCATCAAAAGAGAAGGTGGATGGATGAATATTCTCTCTTTTGAGTTGGAAAGCCTTTCTTTTGATGGTGGAAAGCACTTTGGAGGTGGAAAGCTCCACTTTGGAGGTGGAAAGCTCTTCTTTCCAACAAGGAACACCAAGGAGAATTATTTATACAAGGCACTCAAGTTTCCAGCCATGTGAAAGAAAGAAAGGCAATCATGGTCCATAATGGTCCTTGAATTTTCGGCCAAATTCGTACAGATTGCTGGCAGAATTAAAGCTCGACTTTGGATGTGATTTTTATCCCTTTTGGGCTTCGAATTTGAAGAAGCCCATTAGAGACAAATATGTAGCCCAGGATGTCTTATTTTCGGAGCCACTGAGTTTGCCTTCATCGGTCTTCGGATGAGAAAGTTATCTCCATTTAAGTCACAAGAGGTCAAACTCGCCCACATCTTCGAGTGCCCGATCAAGCGTCAATCTTTTAGGCTACTCCGATAGACTTCAACATGAACCAATAGTGCACCAACATCCTCCCTCTCATCTCACAAGGGCTTCTAGCAATAAACATGAAAGAAACACAATAAAAATTAAGAGGTTACACGAAAACTAACATAATACGAAATAAGAGATATTATCATCGAATAACACATAAACCTACTAGAAACGATAGGAATTCAATGCTAAAACATACGCAAACAATGAATATTTTCACACTCATCAACACGCACACACACGTGGAGCTTCACTCGCTCACTACAATGGATGCCACACTTGGCTCACTCTTTCTCTCCTCTTCTCTCTTTTTCTCTTTGGAGAACTTTGGCAATGATAACACACACCATTCAAATGAGGCAAGGGGGTATTTTTAGAGGTACCTTCTATTTTAGGTCATTTGGGGCGAGCAGGGGCAAACTTGTCCAATTGTAGCAACTTTTCCCGGCTGAACTGGCGATCGCCAATCAACTCTCGCAGAACTTCCTAGAGCGGGGTACTAGCGGTCGCTAGTTGACTTGCGCCTGCAAGTCCCAACTAGCGGCCGCTAGGGCGCCAGCCCTTCAGCAGCTCCACTTCTCCGCTTCGCTTCTCGTGTACCGTTTTGGGCGATCCCATAACGAGTGCACTAGTATTTCACCTCAACTTCATCTTCACTCGACTCCGCCACTCAAACCTGATCGCCACCTCGATCAAGCTCAAAGCTCTTCACTCGAGCCACCCGAATACTTCACCGTACTCAGGCTCCATACCCAACAATCTCCCACCTGGAGACTGACCTCCACACGAGCCGCCCGTCACTAGATGACTGTCTTCTTCACTTGGGCAATCCTTACTTGTCAATCTCCCACCCGGAGACTAGGCAATCCTTACTTGTCAATCTCCCACCCGGAGACTAACCACATCATCTTGGCAAGGCCCTTCACTTGGGCTCTACCCACATGTCGGAAAACTCTCCTTCACTTGGAGAGCATCACCTCCTTCACTCGGGGTGACTAACCCTTCTTTTTGGGTTTGTCCTTCACTTGGAGTTCTTCTCCTCCTCCTCCTTCACTTGGAGGCAACCCTTCTTCTTGGGTCTTCTTCTCCTCCACCTCCTTCACTTGGAGGTCTTCTTCCTCTTCTCCATCTCCTTTACTCGGAGGCAACCCTTCACTCGGGTTGGGCAACCTTGGAGGACATGAGCCACTCTCCTTTACTTGGAGAGCTTCTCCTCTTATCCTCCTCTCTCTTTGCCATGGACAACCCTCCTTCACTTGAAGGGTATTCTTCTTCTTCTCCTCCTTCACTTGGAGGAGTGGACACTTGGCCTCTCCTTCACTTGGAGAGCCTTTTTCTCTCTTTCTCTCCTCTTCTCTCACCATAAGCTACCCACACTCTTGGGAGCTCTCACTTTTCGGGAAACTACTACCTCTTGAAAAGCTCACTCTCTGCTCTCCAAGACCACAATGCTCACGAAGACCCACCTCCATGGTCTTCAAGCTTGGTAGCTTCCCTCTTGAACAAAGCACCTCCATCCCCTTCTCACTCACGTGGCCACTTTGCCACTCACGGGTGTTCCTCATCGCATACAACGTCCCCTCCTTCACTCCTCGAGCCACCACCATGGCTCCTTTGGTGATCTTCCATGACCCGCGGTCAAAGGCCACACCATAGCCTTCCTCATCCAATTGTCCCACGGATAGCAAGTTCCTCCTCAACCCGGGAACATGCCTTACACCATTCAACCGCAACACACATCCATTAGGAGTTTTGATTCGAACATCTCCCTTGCCCACAACTTGCAAAAGCTCATCATTCGCTAGACAAACTTTGCCAAAGTCACCTAGGACATACCGCTCCATCATCCCCGCATCACTACAAGAATGAAACGATGCTCCCGAATCCACAACCCACCCCTCTAATGGACCACACTCACTCAAGACCAAAGCATCTTCGATCTCTTCCACGGTTGCGTTTACCGATTTGTCCTCCCTTCTTGGTACCGTACACCAATCTTGGAAATGCCCATACTCTTTACACTTCCAACACTACACCGAGCTCAAATCCCTTTTCAATCCACCCCTCGGTTTAGATCTTGACCTACCCCGGTCCTTCTCACTCTTCGACTCGTACCTCCCCCTATTTCCCACACTCAAAGCCGATGTCGAGGCTACTCCGGATTCTCTTCTTCTAATCTCCTCACTCATGATCAAATCTCTCACCTCATCTAGCTTCAACTTCACCTTTCCCACCGAGATACTCACCGCCGTGACCGTGCCATTCTAACTATCGGGTAAGGAACTTAGCTAAATTAGGGCTTGTACCTCATCGTCGAAGTCAATCTTCACCGAGCTCAATTGAGCAATTGTTGTATTGAACTCATGTAGGTGCTTGGCCACCATATCACTCTCTGCCACCTTGAGGTTGAACAACCTCCTCATCAAATGTACTTTGTTGGCGGCCGAGGGCTTCTCATACATCTCGGACAAAGTTTTCAACATCCCATTGGTGCTCTTCGACTTCACCGTGTGCAAAGCCACGTTCCTAGACAATGACAAGCGCACCACGCTCATCACCTTTCGGTCTAGCAACTTCCACTCCTCTTCCTTCATTGCATCGGCTTCTTCTCATCAAGAGGTAGGTGCAAATCCTTGCCATACAAATAGTCCTCTATTTGCATCTTCCAAAAGCCATAATCTACACCATCAAATCTCTTCACGAGCGACTTGCCATCACCCATCGTGCTTGCTCTCACCACGCCCTAACCCGGGGGCTTTGATACCAGTTGTTGGGAAATTATCCACTTTTTCGTAGACCCACACAACACAATGGACAATACAAACACGAGTAAGCACAACACATAACTAAGCACGAACACAAACACAAAGGAAAGCACAAAAGGAGGGACACACAAATTTATTCACCTGGTTCGATCCTCAACGATCTACCTCCGGAGGCGTCCAAGCCAGGAGAGATTCTACTATAACACGCACACACACGTGGAGCTTCACTCGCTCACTACAATGGATGCCACACTTGGCTCACTCTTTCTCTCCTCTTCTCTCTTTTTCTCTTTGGAGAACTTTGGCAATGGCAACACACACCATTCAATGAGGCAATGAGGGGTATTTATAGAGGCACCCTCTATTTTAGGTCATTTGGGGGGAGCAGGGGCAAACTTGTCCAATTGCAGCAACTTTTCCTGGCTGAACTAGCGATCGCTAATCAACTGGCGATAGGAAGCGGCCGCTAGTTGGCTGGTGCCCGCCCGCCCTTTAGTAGCTCCACTTCTCTGCTTCGCTTCTCGTGTACCATTTCAGGCGATCCCATAACGAGTGCACTAGTGTTTCGCCTCAACTTTGTCTTCACTCGACTCCGCCACTCGAACCCGATCGCCACCTCGATCAACCTCAAAGCTCTTCACTCGAGCCACCCGAATACTTCACCGTACTCAGGCTCCATACCCAACAGATTAAAGTCTCAATGTCAAGGCTAACTTGCATCGTTCAAATTTTGCCAATTATGAGAACTACAGAAACTGGTCAAAACTTCGACAGAAACCGAATTCAGAAGCAGAGCATTTCATGAATTAAAACGGAAAAATTGCAGGCCAACATGCCGTGGCCGCCATTTCTTAGGCCGTTTGGCCACCAAGTCATCAATCAGAAACGGGACAAAGAAATTGTCAAAAAATCAAATGGTTAAATGGCACAAATTGAAACTTTTTTGCACTAAATTTTTCTGCACTTCTGTAAAAGAAGGAAGTAAATAGTTCAAAGACTCGTATTGAATAATGTAAGATTCATACTCCAACATTCTAAGGAGATTGTTGTGGTTCAAAACATTAAAAAAATATCTGAGCAAGACCCTTTTCCACATTTATAATCAATCTCCAAGGCCATTGTAGCTGCTCAAATTGAATAAGAAAATAGATTTAAAAAAAATGAAGTTTGAAAACTAAACTTGCTTTTCCTTTTTTCTTCCACTTCATCTTTTTCCTCGATATAGTTCCTTACATCAAATGATGTGACCGGAATCCTATTTTCTCGAGGGCATTACATCAAATAATTGCTCTCTAATTGACAACTAACAGCTAACAATTAACTTAAATCGTGGTACATAATTACAGATGTATTCAATAACTCTGATCTTGAATCCTTGTCCACTTGTCAAATATAATCACCAGACGAGAGTAGTTTATGCACAGTCTGGGACAAAAAGGGCAGATCGATTTTAATATTCCATAAGAATCTCAGCCACAAACGAAACAGGAATGTTAACAACTCAATTTGATTTAATAAAAAGCTTTAAAGACAATCTTCAAGCTCTTCTAGATCTGTCTGTAGAATCATTTGCGTCAACAATGGCAAGGTTGCTGTTCTCTGGTTCTAGATTCAAACCCGGCCCCACTTCATTCTTTCCATTGAATTAATTAAGCATAGGAGCTCGAACCAACCCATTTTGAACCCGCACATTCCCGGGCCCGCAAGCTAGCAATCAAATCAGCCTTTACCTCCAGATGAAGCCATTTCTGTCACGACACTTGATATTAGACGACAGATATATGGGATATTAGACGACAGATGATGGAATACCAGTATAAAACCAAGGCTTCCGGTTTGTAAAGGGATACTATTGTCATTTTAGAAAATCTATTGAATTCTTCTATTCCTTCCCCAATTCTCTCTCGTTCTTCGCCTCTCTCTTCTCTATCTCTCTTCTTATCTCTAATTCCCAATTCTCTCCTCAATTTCTATCTTTCAAACCCTAATTCCATAATCAGGGTTGTGACAATTTCCCGAGCCACTCTCTTCTAATCCAAATAGCGAATCTCCCACCGGGACGAGTCAAGATTGCTCGACGACGCGGGATTCAAGGAGGAGCCAATCCACCGGCGGAGTTTGTCCGCTGTCGTCGTCGACGTTTTTATTTTTTATTTTTTCGATATCTGGATTCTGTCGGTATTTACGGTTTAATTATTTGAGAAAAGTCTACTTAAGTACCATGTGATATCCCTAATTTTTACTTGGGTATTCTGTAGTTTAAAAATGATAAAACCGATCTAACTTATTTCAGTTTTTCTCACTTAAGTCTACCTAGCCCGTTTCGCTTTTTTTGGGGCTCAAAACGGCATCGTGCAGGCGCTTACATGGCCTGCCACATGTCTCTTGTCCGAATTAATCGTTGCTGACATGGAAATGGGTAAATTATTATATTAGTACCTAATTTGTTTATAATTTTTCAAAAACCCTTTTATAATTATTTTATATTTTCAAACTAACTAATCCACGACACAGGTATAATCCAAATCCCAAACCCAGATACATGCCAAAAACATTGCTAAGAACATGTCCAGAAACCCACAATACAAAAACTCCAAGGTCACAATTCCCAGGGATACCAAATAAACCAGGAACGGCAAGCAGGTGATCAACTTCTAGAGAGAAGAGGCTCCCCGGCCATCGATGATAAGCTCATCGATGAGAACCACAACATCGTCTCATTCTAGGCTCCGGCCACTTCGAGGTCCAGTTGCCCTCCATCTAGGTCATCCCGCTCCCTGGGTGTTCATCTACATTGGGAGAGAGGAGAGGCGACGAGAAGATGAATTTTTGGAGAAACTGGAAGCATTTTTTGGCGAGCTGGTCAAGGAACAACATAGGAGGGGGAGAGAGAGAGAGAGAGAGAGAGAGAGAGAGAGAGAGAGAGAATGAGAGGAGGAAGAGGAAGGGAAGGAGAAAATGAGGGGACGATGGTTTCTTAAAAATTAAAAACAAATTAGGGACTAATTTGATAATTTACCATCATCACGTCAGCAACGACTAATCCGAGTCAGAGACATGTGGCAGTCCACGTAAGTGCCTAGACAACGCCGTTTTGACAAAAAAAGGTGAACCGGGCTGGATAGAATTAAGTAAGAAAAATTGGAATAAGTTGGACTGATTCTACCGTTTTAAACCATAGGGTACCCAAATAAAAATCAGGGATATCACAAGATACTTAAGTAGACTTTTTCTCAACTATTTCGCCTGCTTTCGATATTTTATTCTCTTTCCGAAGCTGGATATAAGCCCTTGGGCGTTTGGTCTCTTTATAATCCGCCATAAAGGAATAGCCAGTGACAAAATTATCAAGTATTTTATTAGACGGGTTTAGGGCTTCTTGCGGCGAAGACGTCGATCCTATCGTTCTCAAGGTCAATGGTGCCAAAGTCGAACACAAGCGGATGTTTGTTTCCAAAGCTAAGTTCTTTTGGGGGGGGACAAATCTTTTGTAGATGCACTTCAGAGTATTTCGTCTCAGCATAAACTTTTTTCGGTTCAGACAGAGGAGGTGGTCGAGTTCCTTCCGCATGAGGAATTGGAGGACGGCTGGGTTTAGACAAAATCTAGTGGTGACCCTGATCGACGCATGCCAAACCTGGTTTGTGCACCAAAACCTTTACAATTACGACGTTCATGATTTTCAGACTAGGGCCCTAGGTGGAGATGAGATTCTCATTTCCTTCTCTAGGCCCGAAGACTAGGGTACATGGTGCAAGAAGCTGGGCCCCTACTTCAAAAAGATTAAACCATAATCTCCAAGTTTCAGAGCTAGAACAAGGTGACTCTAGCTTTAGATCAGGGGATACCCCTGTAGATATGGTCTGACTCATTTCTTGAATGGTTGATTGAGCCTTTAGGTGATTTCAAAGCAGTGCACAAGCACACCACCAGTAGGAAACAAATTGGTATTACTTTCGTGCTAATCTCCTCACTTGTAATTGAGCGCATTTGTAAGAGAATTAATATCAAAATCGGGGTAAATATTTATGATGTAAGAATTGAGGAGTTTGTATTTGACGAGGTGGGTGATCAATCTGATTCTGATTGGGCTAACAGATGCCTGAAAACGAGACAATTTGGTTTAGCTGAGGAGTTGGAGGATGAAGCTTTGAGTGTTGTAGAGAATGCTCAGTTGGAATCTGAGCTGCAAATATGGATGTGCATTCACTATATACCAAACCAAATAACGGATAACGAATACCGACATTAAAAAAAATCATATTGATCCTGAATCAAAATTATTGTGGTATCATACCGAATACCGAATTCAAATTTTGGTATTATACCAAAAATACCGAATTCTCGTTTACGATACCGGCATGCGCCATTATGTGATACCGGTCTTTATTCCGGCCTGTGTTTGCGATACCGGCATGCCCCGTTTATGATACCAAATTTTTTTTATTTTGGTCCCCAGATTTTAGCATTTTTGCAAAAAAGTTCTCGCGTGTCTTCAATTCAAACGGTTCGGAATGGGGGCATTCCGTACCCAATCCAAACCCTATGATCTCCCCTGATTTGATTTTTTTGACTTCATTTTTGTTGGAGTGATCTGTTTTGTTAGTCCTCTTAGAGAGTGTTAATTTTTGGTTACTTCCTTTCATGATTATTTGTACCAAGTAGCTTGGTAAAATCTAGGAGTGTGCAAATGATATTCGGTATTTTTTCTATTTTCGGGATTGGTATTTCGGTATTCAGAATTTTACTCAGTATCAATTTTGGAAAATTTCAGTGAATTGAAATATTCTGTTTATTTTTGGTATATATCGGTATTATTCCGAAATACCTAGGAGTAAACAAATGTTAATTGAAATTCGGTAAATTCGGTAAAATTTTGGTAATCGGTAATTTGAAATTGGTAAATCGGTGTTCGGTAATCAATTCGGTATAAGGTTTTTGAAAAATTCGGTAAATATCAGTATTTGATAAATTTCGGTAAATACCGATATTTTATCGAATTTACCGAAATGGTAATTTACTAAATATATAAGTCAAATTATTAATAATTTATCGAACAATTTCTTGGCCTCGTCAAAAATTAATGCTCTAAATAGACTTTATACTGATTAGATTTGATGGACTTGTACTTATTAGATTAAATTTATGTTTATTAAAATTAAGTTTGCATTTTTTGGATTAAATATAATGATAAATTATAATTTTTTCAAAAAATTTGGTAAATACGGAATTTACCAAAATTTAGTTTGGTAAATACCGAATTTACCGAATACTATTCGGGATCGGTAGAATTTTTTTTTGCATTTTGGTATTCGGTAAACTCGGTATTTGGTAATCGGGATCGATAAATACCGAATGTACACCCCTAGAAATACTGACCGAAGTACTAAACTGTAATTTTACCAATTATATAAGCATACCTGGTTCTGGATTCTCCGGCTTCGTCTCTCTTCCTTTCTCTCAGTTCTCTGTCCCAAAAATCACAGGTGACTCGGCCTCTCTCCCACTGATCACCACCACCGTCGCAGCGGCCACCAACATCGGCCTCTCAATTCATCCATGTATTCTAAATAGAGTAGGGTTTTAAATTTGGAAAAATAATTTAGGATTTTACATTTGGAAATTTTTGTCTCTTAAACCTTCCATGCATACTGCTGCCATTGATGCTCACTTCTTCTTGTGATGCCTCTTGTATGAGAAGAAGAAGCGTACTTGCTTGTGATTATCTTCTTCTTCTTGTGTACTGTTAATCTTTGATGTTTCTTCTTGTGCTTCTTGCGATGAAATTAAGAACCCTTATTATTTCTTGGTATTTCTTGGAAGGTTTATTAAAATAAACTTGTTTTAAAACTAATCCTTGATACGTTTTGCTCCTAACAACATGTAGATCTTCCGCTCCTCTTTAGAGTTGACAGTTGATCTTCAGTTGGATTATATATATATATATTTTTTGTAGATTTCAGTTTTTTTCCCCCACAACCGGAGGTCTTCCCTGTGCTCATCGTTTTCAGCTTTATTGTATTTGAACTCAGGGGGGTGAAAATGGCAGAAGATTCAGGTACCGCTTTGATCGGAGAAAATAGCGGGATTCGAGAAGTTTCGGGTTGCAAGAGTAGCAACTGCTCGTCTGCAGGAAGCAAGCTGTTAAAACAGGATACTACGGTGGCCCCCTCCACAAGATACAAAGGTGTAGTCCCTCAGCAGAATGGTCGGTGGGGTTGTCAAATATATGCAAACCGGCAACGGATTTGGCTCGGCATCTTTAAATCCAAGGAGGATGCAGCTATGGCTTATCAGAGCGCGGCTTTAAAGCTTCAAGTCGCAGAAACCCGGAGAGATTCCCCTTCAAATGATGTCATCGCCGATGAGCTGAAATTTCAGAGTTTCCATAGTGTTGAGACAGTTTTGAATATGATCAAAGACGGTAGCTACCAATCCAGGTTTGCGGATTACTTAAAGACGCGCTCACAATTGCTAAGTGTTGAAACTGAGCTTCGACTTGGACCCAAGTATGTGCAAAGCAATGAACGGATGACCTCTAAGCAGATGTTTCAGAAGGAGCTAACACCAAGTGATGTGGGTAAATTGAACAGGCTCGTCATCCCGAAGAAATTTGCCACCAAGTTCTTTCCAACGGACAAGGAGGATAATGTGGCTTCTAAGGAGGTGCAGCTATCTTTCTACGACAAGTCCATGAGGTTGTGGAAGTTCCGGTATTGTTATTGGAGGAGCAGCCAAAGTTATGTGTTTACTAGAGGATGGAGTTGTTTCGTCAAGGAAAAGATGTTGAAGGCCAACGACACGATTGCCTTCTCTTTATGTGAGAGCAACGGAGATCTCGAAGCGTTCTACATGATCGATGTTAACCCCGGTAGCAGCTCCAGCAGCGGATCCTCGGCTTTGACCAACGCTGTAGTAGAGCAGCCATTGCAACTTCTTCCTGGTCCGACGATTGTTAGAAATGCGGAACCTGAACGCGAGGGCATCAAGCTTTTCGGCGTTCATATCAGATCGACGGGTATGTGACATTTATTTTGAGCCAGCCAGTTTTTGAACCCCGAATTGGAGCAACACAATGAAACCCGACTCCGGATTTTTAACCAGATCGAATTTGAGCTTCTTCTAGTTATCTTGTTGAGCAATTTGTTAAGTCAAACTCAACATTCTTGGTTCTTGAAAGAAGTTCAAAAGGCCATTCATTATTGTTAATTTCTAATGAATAATAATTTGATCTCTCTCCACAAAAAAACAAATTTTAATTTCTGTTCAAGATCGGTATAATTTTTTATTTATTTCAGTATTCGATATATTCACATATACCAATTACACGGTCGGCCATATGATTCAAAATAAAGATTTGAAATTCATAACGGAAGAACTTCGAGTCGGCTTGGTATCGGGGACCTTTTCTATCTAGTCCCTTTGTATAATTATCCGGTTATAACATTAGAATTGTTGAAAAAGAATACAATTTTATTTATAAAAAGAATAAATGGATGGGTCGGTCGGTCATGCAAGCTCGAACTCGTGACCATTCGCGACCACTCCAGATTCTCCGATATCCACTAGATTCAATTCCAATAAAATTACCGTGGATCACCAAGTCTGTACCATTTTTATCAGAAACGAAAACAGAAAATAAAGATGGACACGATAAATTCACAAAACTATCCAAATACAATTTACTTCAGACATTGACCAGATGATAAACAACCATCCCTAACAAAAGACTTACCAAGCAACGACCCAAACCTACCTTAGCAAACAAGCTATCAGCACCAGCGAAAGTCCCTCCCGGCGTGTCGGTGGTGAGCACAAGCACCATCCAGTCATCCTCGGAGCTGAGCCCGGCCCCACTGAACTTGGAGTCGTTGAGGTACTTGGCGTTCTGGGTGTGGGTGTAGTTGGTCAGGACAAGAGTGGTGACCAGTTTCCTGACGCACACGGGCAAGATGACCCCGTCACCGGTGTGGTTGACGTCGACCCCGCACTTGTCGAGGACTCCCGGGTAGTCCTCGGGCCGGATCGGAGTGGCCACCGCGGTGTTGGTGGGGCAGGAGTTGTCCTCTATCTTGTCCGCAATCTGGTCGGCCACGCAGGTGGCTTTCTTGTTCTTTGTCAGCTGTCTAAGGTTGTTGGATGACCTGTAGCTGTTGATGCCTTGGAACACGTCATCTTCCTCGTCTACACAATTAATGTAGAGAGATAATTAATAACTTAATATAAGTACACTCGTAAATTGTCCCAACCTGTTCATCCCCAAGCCGAGAGAGACCGAAACTAACCGGTAACAGACTAATGTAACTTCAAGTATACATTGTAATATGCCAGAACTTAGCAATTTTTCCGGGCCACAATAAAGTGGCGAGTAATTTAATAGTAATCTTTCCTGGCCGCTGGGTCCTTCATCGCCTGGGCTGTTTGTTATACTTCTAGATAGCCGATGTTGGCTTCGGGATGTCTATTTTGTCTCTAGGTAGTTCACTGGGTTTGGTTTACGTGTTTGATTCTAACACTGGAGATCCTAAGCTGTGTACACTTGTGGTTGTTCTCTCTGCAACTACTGCAAGTTTGGACTGTTGCACTATTTTATGGTTTTTAATATTACATCTACCTTTCAAAAAAAAAATCATGGTAATCTTTACATTTTTCTCACTTCTGTAATTGATTTCCCAATAAAACCCGAGAAAAAAGTAAAAGTAAACTACGTAGGACCCACCATTATTTGAACAAAAAAAGAAAACAAAATCTCAACTATTGGTGACCATTGTCCATAAGGTTACGGTACCTTTAGGGAGGCGGGATCCTAATAATCTTGCACCAAATTAATATGCTTAATCATAAGTTTATGGTGAGACACGGCCATATAATTAATACAGTTATATTGGTCATGCTTAATCATAGTAGATCTTTCTGATTATATAGTAGAATTGCAGGGCCAACTGTTTCAGTATGACTTTTTCCCCAAATATATACATACACATAGAAATGAATTAAATTTGAAGCTCGAATCGAAACACGAAACGAGATTGCCAAAGGGCCCGCAGCCTTTGGAGGTCTAAGATTCAAGATCTAACGATGATGTAAAAAATTATCTTTCAAAAAAACGAAAAGAAATTACAGTCAATTAATGGATCAACATGGGAGGAAGATGCGAAAGAAGATGCATACCACAGAGGACAGGGGAGGAGTACAGCAAGAGAAAGGCGAGAACAAAGAGGCTATTAACTTTGATCAGACTCATGGTGGTGATCTTCTATTTTACTATTTTTCTGGATTTGATCGTCCTAATTTGGGATGAGTAGGATAATTTAACGTGATTCCTCCTCTTTTAAACATAAACTGCTTCAAAGTTGGGCGGTGGCCAATTTATGGAAAGGCCGTAGAGAGGTAGAGTGGGTAAGGGGATGCCAGGTAGGGTCCAATTGGTATGCCACGTGTCCTTCATGCATGCTTTGTGCCCTTCTATGTTCCCAAGCGTTACCCAATGCATGCATCTTGGATTTATTTTCGTTTTCCAAAGTGGTTAGCCACAAAATGAATTTTTAAATTCAAATTTTATTAATAGAAAAATATTATTAAGAAAAATATTTTTTAAATAGAATTCCACAATAGTGCTCGATATAAAAATTCGGGAAAAATTTACTATCACCTCCCTCATCATAATGCATAGAAGAACCGAGATTAAGGATAAAAAGCTATTAAATTAATTCCACGGCCAATGATACATACAACAGGCCACAATTCCGGAAAAGGAGGAAAAAAAACCAGTCTCGCTTATAAATTAAAGGATGAGAGTGTTGTGAAAATGGAGAATAATTAATTGTTTCGATGAACTTATCCCTGAGTTATGATTTATCATTGTCTTTAGCTATCAAATACCGTCAATCTCCACTGGGTTCCATAAGTGGGCCTCTCTGCCGAAATCAACAAAAACGCTACGTTTGGGCCTCGGCTGCTGAATCGTATAGGAGCCCTTTACGTTTGAATTTGTCACAAATCTGAATAAATATATCACCGTTAATTCATCGAATTATTTGGTAGATCAAATTACCAATTCGATTTGTTGAATTTTAATTTACCAAATAATTTGATAAATTATTTAGTTTGTCATTGTACTTCCAAGTAATTCGAAAAGTACTGATAAAATTTAGTCCAAGTAGCAAAAAAAATTACACACTCTTAAGCAAAACCCCAGTCGCTATATAATGTATTTTAAACTAAAAGAATCAAGGTCAAATTAACAAAATCACATAGTACTAACATTTTCTGAGGTTATATATAGCAGAATACACAAATACGTGTCATTTTCCTCTTCGAATTCAAATATAGCATTAGAAAACCCCGGCCTTTCGTTACACGGAAAAATAAGGATATATAGGAGAAAGGAGAAGAGCCGGCGATCGATATCGATCTCGCGACGCCGTACTCCGGCTAGGGGAACAGGAAGACGCCGTTCACAGACTCCGAGTGCCTCATCGCCAAGAACAAGGTCGCCATTAACACCGACTTCAGTTAGTCCTCTCTCGTTTCTTTTCCTTTTTTAACTAGTCTTTTTGTTAGATGTCTACGTGTTTGAGCTTGTTTAGAGAGAAATGTTGATTTTTTTTAGTTATGAATCTTATTAATAAGAAAAAAAAATATTACAGAATGGGAATAAAAAAGGCGAGAAAAAAGATAAAAAAGATTAAAAGTAAAGCTAATGCCTAAGAAGGTAACCATAGTGGCAAACTCGCTGCTATATCTCGTAATTCTTTCAAGTAAATCTACAAGTCAGGGAGTCAAATGTGATACCAATTATCTGCTGCCATATGTTTTGAGTTATTTATGCTTATGTTTGATTTTGAGGTAATAAATAGGATTTATTGTCTGCTCTACGTTATTTACGAACTTGCACGATTTAGTAAAGCTTAGTTCTTAGGATTTTCGTTAGTTTAACTTTATCAGGTTGGTTGAACTAGAAAGTCACGAGTTTTTTCTTTTCTTTGTCTAATATGGAGACAGAAGAAGTTTGTCTAGCTCTCTTTTTTAGCATTTAGTTATTTTTTGGGACTTGATGTGTGTTCTCTGAATCTCTTATATCAGAAAGCAAGAGCTCATGTGAAAATTCTGTTTTCTGGCTTCAGAGCAAGTGGAAGAAACAACCCACACCGATTTGGGTGACGACTGTGTATCGAGCAGAAGCCGAGAGACTCTTGATCAAGGGCCTACCCTGCCCATTGTGCAGAAGATTATCAGCGTGAGCAATAAAGTTGAGGTCAAGTTCTTAGATAGGACGTTTGCTGATCCAATGAGCAAAAATTCAGAGTATGACTTATGCTGATCCTTCATTTGATTGATTTTTGCTGATTGTAAGATTTGAAGAAGGAATTTTTATCAGTTAACATAGAAATGGAAAGAACTTGATATTTATTCATTACCAACGAAGAGGTATATATACAACCAGTGAGAAGGTAAGCAATAAATCTAGTTTTGGAACTATCACAGCTAACACCTACCTAACAGCTAGCATAACGGCTAAATTAGGTGGCTCTGATCACAGCTAATTAAACACCTAAATACATCTATTTACATTAATGGATCAACGTGATATGAGCATGATATCATGCTGAGATGAACCTGCAGATGGTTGCTGCAGCACATACAAACAAGTTTCGAAAATTCCAACACTCCCCCTCAAGCTAGGAATGAATGTTGATCATTCCTAACTTGCCCACACGATTGCAGAACTGATTGGGTTGCAGCGATTTGGTTAAAACATCCGCTAGCTGCTGCTCACTGCAGATATAAGAAGTAATCACTTGACTATCTTGAACCTTCTCACGAACATAGTACAATCCACTTGGATGTGTTTCGTATGCTCGTGAAAAATCGTATTTGCTGCAATGTGAATTGCAGCTTGATTATCACAATATAAATTTATGGGTTTGTTGACAGGAAACCCAAGTTCACCCATTAGATGTCCAATCCACATAATTTCGCTTGTAGCATCAGACATGGCTCTGTAATCTGTTTCGGCACTGGATCGCGATACTACATTTTACTTCTTATTTTTCCAGTTACAAGATTTCTTCCCACGAAAGTACAATAGCTCGAATTTGGTCTCTTGTCATCATTATCCCCAGCATAACCTGCATCACAATAACCAGAGATGCAAAGGTTTCCAGATTTCTTAAATCATAAACCTTTACCTGGGCAAGACTTAAGATACTTGAGGATTATATTAGCCATTTTTATATGAATTTCTCTTGAACAATGCATGGCTTGACTTAGTAAGCTGACTGAGTATGCAATGTCAGGTTGAGTCATGGTAAGATAAATTAATTTTCCAACTAATTTTTGAAAAGAAGTTATATTAGGTTCGAGTTCCCCTGCTTCTTCCTCTAGTGAAAACTTTACTGTAGGATCAGATGGTGTCAAGGCTGGCTTGCAGTCCAGCTTCTTGGTATCCTTTATCAAGTCCAACACATACTTTCTTTGGCAAAGAAATAACCCTTTGGAAGATTGAGCAATTTCAATTCTAAGGAAGTACTTGATCTTTCCCAAGTCCTTGATGTCAAACTTTTCATTCAAAGCTTTCTTTAGACCGTTGATCTCTTCATGATCGTTTCCTGTAATCAAAATATCATCCACGTAAATCAACACTATTGTCTGTTTGCTTTTTCTTTAACAAACATTGAATAATCAGTTATGCATTGCTTGTACCCTATGCTAATAAATTCTTTACTCAACTTTTGATACCAAACACGAGGGGATTGTTTCAAGCCATAAATGGCTTTCCTCAATCTACAAACTTTACCAGAATTTTCAAGAGGGTGACCTGGCGGTAAATCCATAAAGATTTCCTCGTCTAACTCACCTTGGAGAAAGGCATGTTTAACATCCATCTGAAAGACTGTCCAATTCTGATTCACTGCAATGGATAGCAGTATTCTAATTGAATTTATTTTGGCTACGGGCGCAAATGTTTCATTGTAATTCAAACCATGAACTTGTGTAAAGCCTTTGGCAACAAGCCTGGCCTTGTGTCTTTCAAGAGTATGATTGCTATTATATTTATTCTTGTAAACTCATTTGCACCCTACTGTATTTTTCCCTTCTGGTAAGCTTACAATTTCCCATGTTTTATTTCTGATTAATGCGTTATGCTCATCATTCATGGCAATTCTCCACTCTTCTTCCTAGAATCCTCATAGCTAGTAGGCTCTTCATTAGAGTCCAGTGTACTTAAAAAAAATTGTACTTTAAAGAGACAGAGTTGTATGATACGTACCTCTCAATCGGATATAAGGAAATTCTAAAAGATTTGTAATCAATAAACCTGATAGGTGGTTTTGGAGTCCTTTTGACCTTCTCAGCTCTCCCTCTTTGTTTCTCTGGTCAGATTCGGCTTATCATGAGCTTCTTGAGGAGCTGATTGACCATTGCAATTCCCTGTACCAATAGATTCTACAGGAAGTGAGTTAGAATCATTTGATTCTTCAGGATTTTGATTTACCTGATGATTGGTGATTGGTAGACTGGTCTGCTGAGAATCTTGATGACTTTGCAGACTTCTTGACCTTATCTGCTGCTGAACTGAACCATCTTGTTCTTCCAAGTTGATGTATTTTTGTTGCAGAATCTGATCTCCATGCTGAATAAGGTTATCGTGGTCTTTGTTCTTTTCATTCTTCCCCTGAAATCCTTCATCATTGTTCTCAACAAGCTTGTTAGAGAAGTATGGAACAGATTCAAGAAATTGTACATCCCTTGAAATAACCTTCTTTTTGGAGATAGGATCAAAACATTTGTATCCTTTACTTACCATAGAGTATCCCAAGAAGATACATTTAGCAGATCTATGCTCATGCTTGTTCCTTTTTTGTGCTGGTATATGCACGTAGTATGTGCAGCCAAAGGTTCTAAGTGAGGTTAGATCATGATTAAAACATCCGCTAGCTGCTGCTCACTGCAGATATAAGAAGTAATCACTTGACTATCTTGAACCTTCTCACGAACATAGTACAATCCACTTGGATGTGTTTCGTATGCTCGTGAAAAATCGTATTTGCTGCAATGTGAATTGCAGCTTGATTATCACAATATAAATTTATGGGTTTGTTGACAGGAAACCCAAGTTCACCCATTAGATGTCCAATCCACATAATTTCGCTTGTAGCATCAGACATGGCTCTGTAATCTGTTTCGGCACTGGATCGCGATACTACATTTTACTTCTTATTTTTCCAGTTACAAGATTTCTTCCCACGAAAGTACAATAGCTCGAATTTGGTCTCTTGTCATCATTATCCCCAGCATAACCTGCATCACAATAACCAGAGATGCAAAGGTTTCCAGATTTCTTAAATCATAAACCTTTACCTGGGCAAGACTTAAGATACTTGAGGATTATATTAGCCATTTTTATATGAATTTCTCTTGAACAATGCATGGCTTGACTTAGTAAGCTGACTGAGTATGCAATGTCAGGTTGAGTCATGGTAAGATAAATTAATTTTCCAACTAATTTTTGAAAAGAAGTTATATTAGGTTCGAGTTCCCCTGCTTCTTCCTCTAGTGAAAACTTTACTGTAGGATCAGATGGTGTCAAGGCTGGCTTGCAGTCCAGCTTCTTGGTATCCTTTATCAAGTCCAACACATACTTTCTTTGGCAAAGAAATAACCCTTTGGAAGATTGAGCAATTTCAATTCTAAGGAAGTACTTGATCTTTCCCAAGTCCTTGATGTCAAACTTTTCATTCAAAGCTTTCTTTAGACCGTTGATCTCTTCATGATCGTTTCCTGTAATCAAAATATCATCCACGTAAATCAACACTATTGTCTGTTTGCTTTTTCTTTAACAAACATTGAATAATCAGTTATGCATTGCTTGTACCCTATGCTAATAAATTCTTTACTCAACTTTTGATACCAAACACGAGGGGATTGTTTCAAGCCATAAATGGCTTTCCTCAATCTACAAACTTTACCAGAATTTTCAAGAGGGTGACCTGGCGGTAAATCCATAAAGATTTCCTCGTCTAACTCACCTTGGAGAAAGGCATGTTTAACATCCATCTGAAAGACTGTCCAATTCTGATTCACTGCAATGGATAGCAGTATTCTAATTGAATTTATTTTGGCTACGGGCGCAAATGTTTCATTGTAATTCAAACCATGAACTTGTGTAAAGCCTTTGGCAACAAGCCTGGCCTTGTGTCTTTCAAGAGTATGATTGCTATTATATTTATTCTTGTAAACTCATTTGCACCCTACTGTATTTTTCCCTTCTGGTAAGCTTACAATTTCCCATGTTTTATTTCTGATTAATGCGTTATGCTCATCATTCATGGCAATTCTCCACTCTTCTTCCTAGAATCCTCATAGCTAGTAGGCTCTTCATTAGAGTCCAGTGTACTTAAAAAAAATTGTACTTTAAAGAGACAGAGTTGTATGATACGTACCTCTCAATCGGATATAAGGAAATTCTAAAAGATTTGTAATCAATAAACCTGATAGGTGGTTTTGGAGTCCTTTTGACCTTCTCAGCTCTCCCTCTTTGTTTCTCTGGTCAGATTCGGCTTATCATGAGCTTCTTGAGGAGCTGATTGACCATTGCAATTCCCTGTACCAATAGATTCTACAGGAAGTGAGTTAGAATCATTTGATTCTTCAGGATTTTGATTTACCTGATGATTGGTGATTGGTAGACTGGTCTGCTGAGAATCTTGATGACTTTGCAGACTTCTTGACCTTATCTGCTGCTGAACTGAACCATCTTGTTCTTCCAAGTTGATGTATTTTTGTTGCAGAATCTGATCTCCATGCTGAATAAGGTTATCGTGGTCTTTGTTCTTTTCATTCTTCCCCTGAAATCCTTCATCATTGTTCTCAACAAGCTTGTTAGAGAAGTATGGAACAGATTCAAGAAATTGTACATCCCTTGAAATAACCTTCTTTTTGGAGATAGGATCAAAACATTTGTATCCTTTACTTACCATAGAGTATCCCAAGAAGATACATTTAGCAGATCTATGCTCATGCTTGTTCCTTTTTTGTGCTGGTATATGCACGTAGTATGTGCAGCCAAAGGTTCTAAGTGAGGTTAGATCATGTGGGTATTTCCTTAAAACTTCCGGGGGAGATTTGAAGTTCAACACCTTAGAAGGTGTTCTATTGATGAGGAAGCAAGCTGTAAGAATTGCATTCGACCAAAAATGTTTTGGCACATTCATTTGAAACCTTATTGATCTAGAAACTTTAAGAATATGTCTGTTTTTCCTCTCAGCAGTTCTGTTTTGCTATGGCTTATACGTACAAGAGGTTTGATGGATGATTCCTTGATCTTTTAGATGCTGAGTGAAATCTTTAAAATATTCGGATCCATTGTCAGTCCCCAAAATTCTAATTTTAGAATTAAACTGAGTGTTAACAATGTTTTCAATTTCTTTAAATGCATCAAACACTTCAGATTTATGTTTCAAGAGATAGATCCATGTGGTTCTAGAAAAATGATCGATAAAACTCACAAAGTATTTGTAACCATCATACGAAACACATGGTGAGGTCCAAACATCAGAATGAATTAGATTAAAGCACTATTCAGTTTTGGAATCATGAAAAGGTAGTCTACTGTGTTTTGCAAAGATACAACTTTCACACGTGTTCGAATAGCTATAACAACCAGGTTTAATAATGGCCAATACATGATTTGACGGGTGACCAAGTCTGCAGTGCCACAAGGCTGTGTCAGTGAGATTATTCAACTTGCAAGACATGGCTGTGAGGGAACGATCAAGCATGTATAGGTCATTTTTCAACCTTCCTCTACCAATCATTTTCATTGTGTTCATATCCTGGAAGATTACATTATTAGATTCTTAAATAACTCTGCAATTAAGTTGTTTAGTAATTTTGCTAACTGACAATAAGTTTGCCGGGACAAAAAAAATATTGATTTCCCTATTGAACAAATAAGTTTTTCCAATTCCATTGATTGGAATGAAATCACCGTTTGCAATGGACACAGAACTCATGTGCTTTTCCTTTTTAAAACTTTTCATTAATAGATGGTTGTTAACCATGTGATCATTAGCTCCAGAGTTAATTATCCAACAAGAGTTAGACCTAAAGTGATTAGGGAGGGAAACCATACCAGAGAATGCTTGAGCAATATTAGCAGAAGTGTTGTTCACGACTTCTGAGGGAGGACCAATTTCACCAGTAGGATGATTCATCCCTTTGTTGATATATTGTAGTAGCTGTTGAGATAGCATTGACCTAAACGGTAAATTCCGCTCGCTTGCTCTTTCTTATTAGATCCAAGGTACTTCAGAGATAGTTCTACAAGTTTCTACTGCAGATGGATAACAAGAAAATGTTCTTACTCTACATCCAGTATTAGCGTTCTTTTGAATCCTATGTGTATGCTTTAATGAAGGTTGGAGATGAAGGAAACTGCAGATGGATCCCAAGAAGTTCCTGGACTTGTTGAAGCGATTGTCTCGGGGAAAGAGGAAGTGTGGGAGCTGCTAAAGTCTGGAAGCAGAGCGAGATCAATTGGATCCTCGGGCGGTAATGATCTCAGCAGCCGTTCGCACTAGTATGCTGCAAATTTTTATGGATAGTTTTTTGATTTTCTTATAAGCTAACGAAGATATTGTCCTACCAATTCAGACATTATTTTATTTTTTTTCCATATTGAAGTTCTGTTTGTCCTTTCTTCAAAATAAAGGCACTAACAGGAAAGGTTAAATGCAGGGGGGGATTGCAAGACCTTGATGCTTGTCCATATTAGTCATAGTGCAGGCAACGTTGAGGAGACGATATCTTCATTGAATTTCGCTACTCGCGCTCGTTGAGTTGAAAGTGGCCCCACACGCAAGCAGACCGATCTAGCAGAACTTGAATATCTGCTAGCGGAGGAAGGAACACCAGAGATCATGTTTGCAGAAAGATGGTGATCATCCTCGAGGGATTTGTTTCTGTTTTCCATCTATCAAATCTAGTATTTCTATCTAATTTGCATCACATAAGATTCCTTCTCAATGTTTCTTATTAAGATTTCGTTGATAAGATGGTATAAATAATTTTGGTGCAGATGAGGGGTCTTGAGGAAATCATTGGTGTGGATTCCACTCAAGCTAAGAGTTTACAAGAGGACCTGATTGTTGCCTCTGGCTCTACCCATTTCAGATTTGTAGTGATGGCTACTCTTCTCATGTACTCTGCCAGGAAGATGACCAATTCTTCTCTTTAGTTTTTACTGGTTTTAAAGCTTGATCTTGCATATATACACAAATCGGTCAAGAAAATTCGAATCTGATGGTGCAGTTTACTATGAGGATTAGTGGACTAAAATTCAAGGTATTTAGTCAAATACGAGAGACCTGAGAGTAATTTTGAATATTTTTGTCTTGCCACATCAGCAACTCCACGGTAAGAAATTATCCTAGGTGGCGTGCCACATAGGCCAAAAAGCGGTAACATTTTGACGTGGCAAGTTCTTAGAACGTTGACTAGGCTCAGACAGCAAAGGACCTTCTTGTAAAATTTTAAACTATAGGTGTTGAATCGTCAAACAACAGAGTACTAAAATAAATTTTTTTCAAATATTATTTTATTAACCTGATATGATATTACCTAGTTACACAAAAAATGCATGAAGATCAAATTGAACGGATAAGATTTGGGAGGTACGGGACTGATTATCCCGTTCCGTCCGAAAAGTGGAACACAGGGACAAAAACGTAATTCTGCAAGGGAGTCTAAGTGGAAAAGCGCGCGCAGACATGACCAAATTGGAAGTGCTATACGCGCCGCTGTCTACTTCAATTTTTTGAGTGTTATTAATTTTTTAGTTTTTTTTATCTTGAACATTAATATTTTATTAGAAATTAATTCCATATTGGCTTGAATTGATATGATAAAATGGAGTGACATAATATGAAAAATTGGCGTGATTTATTATGAAAATTGGCATGACTATTATTTATTTAATTTTTATTATATATTTTATTTAATATTATTTATTTTGACATAACCGAGTATGCCATTAGACATAACCGGTATGCTATTTAATTAATTAAAATTTTATTAAATATTAACAGAACATGTAATTAAACATAACCGGATCTGCCATTTTATCATAATCGTGCATGTCATTTTACGTAACCAAGCATGCTATTTTATCGTAACCAGTCATGCCATTTTAATGTAATCGGGCATGCCATTTGATTAATTATTTAATTAATTATAAATTTTATTAAATATTAATTGGACATGCCATTTAGGCATTACCGGGCGTGCCATTTTAATATAACCGAGCCTGCCATTTTAACATAACCGGGTACGCCAATTTATCGAACCTTGGCATGCCATTTTTTTATAACCGGGCATGCCAATTTATCGAACATGGGCATGCCATTTGACATAACCAGGCATGCCATTTGACAAACACCTTCTAGCCGTATGGTACTCTATCAAGTCTTGATTTCAAATAAAATTTTGACATCTTTACACTCCGAACTAGGAAAAGTCATAAACTACAAAGTTGTAGATATATGTCTCAGCATCGTACAACAATTTGAATCCCCTCCATCGGACTCCAGAGTAACAAGTTGAGAGCCCCCAACCGAAACCTGTCAACCATAACTTGGTCAACTCTTGACTTCAAATGTATTTTGGACATTCTTACACTCCAATTTTGGAGAAGTAATAAACTACAAAGTTGTAGTTATATTTATCATCTTCATACAACAACTTGAATTACCTTAATCAGACTTTGGAGTAAGAAGTCGTAGCTCTCCAACTGAAACCTATCAATTACTTTTCACCGTTGCCCCTTCTTCACAATCGGGCTCCGACCTGCTCCTCGTCGGCGTCGGAGTGGTGGTCGACATCGGACTCATGGCAATATTTTTAGCATCAGATCTGGAACCATGGATTTTTAATTAGGGTTGAACTTGGGAGAGAGAGAAATGAGGGAGTAAGAAAGAGAGATGAGAAAGGGAGAAACGAAAATGGCAACGAGGAGAGAGAAGAGAAAAAATAAAGAGGATGGGTAAAAGATGAAAATACCCCTTTAAATTATAACCGTCAGATTTCTGACGCGCGTCTAGTCATCAAGATCAAAAGACCATAATATTTCCAGTATAACACGGAATGCACATATTAGTGCCAGTAACAAATCCAGGCGCATAAAATTTTGTCAAAGTTTACAAAAAACTTAGACAAAAATCCAAGTTAATGTAGCTTGGGCAGAATATAACTTCCCAACCCTGCGAAAAACTTATTGAATTTTCAAAGAATTAACAATATCATCGGGAAATCTTTATTTTTTATATATATCCTATATACCTTGAGGGGGCGAAGGGTGGGTGTTCGGTGGGGGGCCTGAGGTTTGTTTGGGTGGTGGGTCTATATTTTAGGGAAAATTATGCTCAGATCCATGTAGTTTGGCGTCCCTCCCTTTGGAGTCCTTGTATTTCTGAAATCGTTCCTGACGTCCCTGAAGTTTGGTTTTAGAGACTCTCGGGTCCCTGACGGCTCTTTTTTTCATTTTTGGTCATAGAAATGACCAAAATACCCTTAAACAAAAAATAAAAAATTACCTTCTTCAACTTTTGAACAAAAACACCAACCACCAAAAACCAAGATCAAACTAACTAAAATTAAGAACACGACCAAGAACATCAAGAACAAGCAAAACTAGCTCCAATACCAAACCCTAACCGTAATCGACACCTTCCTCTCCGACCTCCTCGTCCTCTCCGACTTCCTCGTCCTCTCCGACCATCGACTGCACCGAGGTTTCTGGGTTCGTGAAACCACAGTACATAATCAATCCAGGCGGCAGTGTGTAGGAAGCAATGGGACTCCGATGACCTCCTATGTCTGCATTTCTTTTCTTGTAATCGGGGTTGGACCCCAAACATCGGATAGCGGTCGAGGCGGCTCCTCTCCGCGAGGAAATCTTCCTTCAAGCAATGGGACTCCGACAACGAGCTGGAGGACAGCGAACGGGCGAAAAAGGTGATGCTTTGATGGGTAGGTTGGAGGGTTACCAACAGGTGTGGGTGGGTCACATGGCTTGCGACATGTGTGGTTGGAGGGTTGCCGATGGGTAGGTTGGAGGGTTGCCGACAGGTGCGGCAAGTTTCTCTTCCCTGACTATGGCTTTGACGCGGCGAGTCCTTCCCGACTATGGCTTTGATGTTCCTTTTATTAGAGCTTGACCCTTTGGTATGGGTGGAGGACCGGGGAGAGCAGAGATCCCGACAAGAGAATGGAGAAGGAGGCGAATTTGAGGAGAGGGAGAAGGAAATGGGGAGGAGGAGGAAGACGGTGAGATGTTTGTTTCTGTTCTGAAATTCAATGGATTTGTGTTCTAGGTTGGGCTTGTTCCAATTTTGTTTTATTTTGATTGATTGGGGATGCCCTCGGTTAATTTTTGTTAAGAGGTTAAAGATGATAAGTTTTGGTTGACGATGAACACCAGAAGTTTTTTTTCTTAATGTTCTTGGTTGTGTTCTTGATTTTGGTTAGTTTGATCTTGTTTTTAGATTAGTTTTTAATTTTTGATGTTTTTGTTCAAATGTTAGAGAAGGTGAATTTTTTATTTTTTGTTTAAGGGTATTTTGGTCGTTTCCATGACCAAAAATGAAAAAAAGAGCCGTCAGGGACACGAGAGTCTCTAAAACCAAACTTCAGGGACGTCAGCAACGATTTCGGAAATGCAGGGTCCCCAGAGAGAGGGACGTCAAACTACAGGGACCTGAGCGTAATTTTTCCTATATTTTATGTGTTTTGATTCACCTATTTTCCAAAAAAATATGGGTTAAATAGCACTTTTCCTGCATTCAAGCTAAAAATTTCTAATTTCATCGTAGTACATTTTTCATTTAACCTCGATGTGTCATTTAATCATGTAACGAAGTCGTCCCACTCAAAGCTGAAATGTTAATTGTTTTTACCTATTTTTGATGGTTAAACTTCAAAACTTAACAACTGTTCCCACGGAAGTTTTTGTACCACATCGGAAGTAGCAACACGACACACATTAGGAACAAGGTATATATATAAGGCACAAACACTTTTACGAAGTCGACGAATGTCTACATGACTTTTTCCTTTTTCCTTGGCTAGCACATTTTCAAATTTTTGTAATTGTAGTACAATTATTTAAATATTGTTTACGGAAACTTGAAAATGTGTTGGTGGAGGTAAAAAAAATATCATGCTTGCTAGGAATGGAAATGAGCAAAATTTTGGTAGAATCTATAAGATTCAGATTTTTATTTTCTTTTTAAAAGATGAATAAAAAATTCTTATCTTTATCCTCTTTAAAAATAAGAATTTGGTCAAGATTTGAGATTTAAAAAACCGAATAACCAAACAAGTAAATTCAAAATAATTGAAGTTGAGTAGGTTGAGATTGAAAATTCGATATTATGTATAATAATTAATATACATATATATTATTTTAAAAAATTAGGTAGGAGGAGGGCACAATCCTATAGATCTATATCCATACTCTTATCCTTTTAAAATATCAGGATTCGGGAAAGATCTGAATCTATATCTGATTAAAGTCAACAGATCTTAAATCTTTTATCTCTAGATCCAGATAGATCCTCAGAATAAATATCTAATTGCCATCTTAATGTTTGCAAAGAGAAGGCGAAAAAATAGTGTTTCCTATCAACCAAAACTTGCTTACTTGTCTCGTGTTCAAGTGACAATATTTTTGGGTTGGATATGAAAATCATAAATTGGCGAAGTAAAATCCTATTTCATCGTAAATTGGTGAAGTAAAATTTTGTGCAAATTTTGATATTTGAACTTTTGTTTGAAAGAGTTTGTTAAAAAATCATCTACTAATTACTTTAACTTTGAGTTGGACATAAAAATTTTAAATTAATTCGAATATAAATATCACCAGATTAATTCTATACCCCGTTCTACTGAATTATATTTATAGAAGAAATCAGCAGTGATTATACATCATGTTTTTTTAAACATGTATTATACATCATGTTGAACGTGCTAAAATGCATCTTTACTAAAATTATATGATTTGCTTTTCTTTTTGGGAAAAATCTATTTTAATACCTTGTAGTATCGTGCATAATCACTTTAGTACCATGTGGTAAAAAATCTATCAATTGAGTCATACTACAACCAATTAACACCACTTAGGTCCAGATACAAGGGTACTAAAGTGATGTTATCGCAACTGCCTATCGATCTAAGTGATGTTAATTGGCTGCGATTTGACTTGATTGATAGATTTTTTACCACAAAGTACTAAAGTGATTTTAGACTATACTACTGAGTAATAAAGTAGACTTTTCCTTTTTTTTAGTCAATGCTTACGTTGTCGTTAATTTGGAAAGGAAAAAGGTTAGTGCTTGACGGGGTAACACATGTTATGTTGTGATTTGAAATTCGTAAAATCATGTTCTTTGTCATTTTTCAAGGGGAGGAAGTACAAAGATTTTTGAAGTCACAAAAATTTAATTAATAAATTTTAAATCACAAATATAGTAGATTGTAATTTAAAATTTATCAAATCATGTCCGGTGTCATTCTTCAATAGAAAGTACAAAGATTTTTGAAACCAGAAAGACCTAATTGATAAATTCTAAACAAAAAAGAAAAAAAAAATATATATATATATATTAAAACCACAATTAAGTGCACTTTTCCTTTTGAAAAAAAAAGAGAAAGAACAGCCACCGAAGTCATAAATGCATTATTATAATAGTGGGCAAGTAGCCGTTACAAGGCGTTTCACTCATTAGACGGAGAGGACCGTTGGGTTGGGACCAAAAAAGTATCCGTTGCCGAAAGCAGAGTATGTGTCCCATGTTTCTTCAACTTTCAAGCCTTCCCTTCAAAAAAATAAAAACTTTCAAGCCTTTTCTGTTTGACTTTTTGTCACTTCCAAAGACAAAACTGAGAGAGAATGCCCAAACTAGAACTGGGTCTCCCTCAAAACTGAGCCAATAACTTAGCTACTTCATTTGAAGTCTTGTGGGTATCTAAAACCCACTTAAGGGGATCTGTTCTCTTTTTGCTCTTCATTGGGTGGCTTTTGTTTCTGTAATCATGGTTGCAAGAACCCCACCAAAGCAGAGGAGAGCCTTGGCTCCTCTAGATCCTGCCCAGCTTAGAGAAACTCTCAGAAAGGTAGAGTAATTTCTCTTATCCCTTAAATTGGAATCATCTCCATGTCTAAAGATTCAATCTTTTGAATTTGTGAAGGTGGATAAATGTATGGCTAGATTGCAAGAGCTCCAATACACAGTGGCAGGTGGAAATAAGGTGATTTCTGGGGTTACCTTGAGTCCTAGAAGTACCAGAGGTTACCTGAGGACTAGCCTTAGATGCAAGCAGGAATCTTTAAGGTAAAAGATCAAATCTTTGTCATTTTGACGCTTCGAATCGTTCGTTTGGCTTTCGAAATCGTAACTTTCGTTGCCTGGTGAATTTGGTCCTCTGTTTGAAGACTGAAGAGCTCTGCATCAAAGAAGTCTCCTGTGGGCAAGTTGCCAGCTACTGCAATAGGTCTTTGCCTCTTTGATTCATCTTATATATTTAAGTTGATTCTCTTATTAGTCAAAGGGTGAATGTACTGAGAAATTCCTTCTTCGTTGCGATACGCAGGCGAATGGCGGCGAATGTCATTGCCTGCAATGCTGGTAGGTGAAACAGTAGGGGAGATCCTACAAGCCAGCCAATTTGCCAAAGAAATTATGGATGTGGTTGCCAATAAATCGAAAAGAACGGCTCTTGAAGACCCTAAGACTCCGATAACACAACGGAGGAGGAAAGACTGTCCGAATGAGGAGGACTCCGAACTCAAGTCCAGGAGGAAGATGGAAAAACAAACTAAACTTCAATCCATGCGATCGGAGGCCAATAACTCCCCCGCTCATCGGAGGGCTAGATCACACATTACCTTCAAAGTTTCACCTCCAAGGAAGAGAAAGGAAGAGGAAGAAGAAAAGGAAAGGGAAGGTGCTAGGTACTTGGCCAATAGAGTGTCTCCCAGGAATAGGCCATGGGCTAAGAAGGCAGTTCTTTTTCCAAACCCCTTGTTCCTCACCACGGACTCCACAATGCAGCAGAAGTTTTGCAAGACAAGGTCTCCTGTGATTGGCAGAAGTAATAACAAGCACACTACACCTCACAAGTTCCTGATCAAGCCGCCACATTCGGCTTCGAAGTCTCCTCCCGGAGTTTCCAAGTCACCTACAAGAGCAGCATACTTGACTAGAAGGTTACAGTCACCTAAGTTCTTGATCAGGTATCCACCTCCGGTTTCGAAGTTCCAGGTGAAGCTCGGGAGTCCACCAAGAGTTTCTTTGCCATCACATTTTAGTAGGAAGTCACAGTCACCTATCAAGTATCCACATTCGGCTTCAAAGTTCCAGGTGAAGCTCAGGAGCCCACCAAGAGTTTCTATGTCACCTACAAGAAGAGGAGTACATTTGAGTAATAATAACTCACAGTCACCAGTCAAGTATCCATCTTGGGCTTCGAAGTTCCAGGTGAAGCTCAGGAGCCCACCAAGACTTTCTGTGTCACCTACAAGAGGAGGAGTGCATTTGAGCAAGAAGCCACAGTCACCTATGGTGGTAGCAGCCTCGAAGTTTCGAAGATCATTTTCGCCTTCGCGGCTGGCTGCTAAGTTTGCGTCTCCATTGAAGAGCAGGAGAAAAGATGCACATAAAGGTGGGGATGATGTTTTTATCAGTGGTTTGAAACAGCGTCCAGTTGTGACCAACCCAAGAAGGTTCTCACTGGGCAAGATATGAGGCCTGGTGAGATATTTTTTCGATACGAAAAATAAGTGTACATTGCAGCAACTTGGGGGAATGAATTCTCAGGACTCTGTTTGTTTTTGCTGCTACAAAGTCATTTGATATCGTCAATGTCTATAGTTGATTGATTCTTTGTATTCCTTGATGGATCTCTGATGCGTTTTGACAGTGAACTGTCTTTATTAAGAGACATGGACATGTTCGTTCAAGCATCTCGACACGAATTACACGTGTAGATGTTCGAGAGGATGCTTATTTTTATTTACATGTAAATGCTCTTAACTCCATGGGAATGTTTAGATTGAAACGCTGTTGGGGATGCCCCTGCCAGTAAGCCCTCCTGTGCTGGTTGGAACCAACAAAGTATAGGGAACCAACACTGGACCAAGTCGGTTTTTCAGCTCCGCGTCCTTGTTCATCTCGAACATCCTCCCCTCGATCGCTGCTAGCTTCTTTCCGAACTTCTCAAACGCCTGCAATGGTTGAGCATCTGTTGTCCATTCAGGAGTGTCTGTTTGACCAAGATAGACCTCATCAGACGCGTGCCTCGACAGGATCTCTATCAGTGAAATCCCGAGAAGGCTCTGAACCCGTGCAGTAATGGTTCTCAGGTAAGCCTTTTCGGGATCTGATACAAGCTCCTCGAACTCGGGTGTGCCTTCCTCAGGCATGAACCTGCGGCTAGTGGTTGGACGATTAGGGTGGTACCCTGCGTACGGGAATTGCCCGAAATTTACAGCTGCGTGAAGGGCAGATGCTGTCCATATAATGATTGTGCAGCATTCTACCAGCTCCTTCAGGGTTTGCATCTTTGGCCACCAAGGCCCATCTTTCAGGTCACCATGCCCTTCCTCTCTTAGTTCCTTCCACCAGGATTGCAACTCGGTATCCGTCCGGACCAATTCGTCTGTCTTGTAATAGAAGCAGCAGTATTCTTCAACCCATTCTCTGATTGCAAACCAAATCTCAAGTCCATCAGCAGCATAAGGGTAGTCCTTTATGACGAGGCGGATTCCATGCCGCGATTCTGGATCCTCGACCGCCATTCCTCTAAAGAATATCACACTTGTAAATTGCGAATGAGACAATAATCGAAGCATCATAAATGAAGAAGGATTTGTCTCAGGATTTACCTCTTCTTCAGGTCTTCAGGGAGAGCTTGTTCAGGAAAAACCCAACTCTTGTATATTTGGGATGACATCTCCATAGAATACTTGGCAGGATAAACTGTCAATTCCAGGATCCCACCTGCATTAAGAAGGATTTGTCTTCCGATTGCGTTTATGTTCATCGTGTTACGGAAATGAGGGTGCAAGAGCTTGAAAATCGGGTGAAGCGCGCTGAGCTGCCTGTTCGTTGCGATCACAAATGGCTCTATTGATGAGTGTGTATTCATCCTGACACCAAAACAAGAAACAGATGGATATATCTCAGTCACGTTACTCGCGCGATTTGCTTGCAGAAGGACTTAATTTCTTGACAGGTTTATACCAGTGGCTGACAAGTTGATGATGGCCAGAGTCATTTACAGCTACATAGGCCTTGGCCAGCTGCCAAATCGATGCTTCTACGCCATCTTCAGCTGGTGTGTACACTTCGCTGATTGCTCCGAGTTCTTTTTCATTCGGATGAGGCAAGCTTAGCTCTATAGCAAGTGGCCTCAAAGTGTCATCGTCTTTCAGGAATAGTATCGTCCTTGACGCGTAGGCCTTCGAAGATGTGGAGGTATTTATCCGTGTCAGGTATGGCATCACCGTGTCGTGATGGTCCAAGATAAACAACCTCTTGTTTGCAATGGCCTGTTCATCCAAAGTCCATGTTTACTATGATCAGTTGTTCCACGGTTCGCAAATCGGAAGAAGAGAACTGGAAAGAGTTGGTTACTTACCTCTTCAACTGACATTCCATCCAAGTTGTTCTTTATGTGCTCTTCAGTTATAGAACTGTCCTGATTGCCATACTGCTCTCGACTAAGCCGGCTATTCGGAGGAAATTCCTGCATCAATGAGGGAAGATAACAATCTGAAGCTGAAACAGACACAAATCATACTAAAGCACCAACAAGATTTCAGCTTCTGCAGGAGCTTAACATACCTCAAGCCGGCGAATGAGGACCGGATTAACTCCGGCCAGCATTTCTCTTGCGAATTCTTCATCAGTCCTCCAAGCAGACTTATCCTCTGCTCTCCACAATCACATAATAGAAAAAACACAAAAAAGTAAGAATCATACACCAAATCGCCCATCTTATTTTCACATTCACAATGCTGGTCAAAACTAACTGAACCTTTGATCACCAAAGGCATTGGATACTTGAGAAGCCCTTCGCCTTCAGTAGGAAGAACCTGTTTAAGCAATTCGAGAGGGATGTTCCGCTGGATGTCCTTGAACACGGGCTTGTCGAACAGTTTGATTCCGCCCTCGTATATCTTCAGCTCTTCGCGGAAAGAGTCGAACTCGTTCGGAGTACTGTCGAGTAGACCTTCCAGTGCAGGTAGGATCACCTGGCCTATGGATTTGATCCCAGAGGCGAGGAAATCGGACATCTTCAAGTGGCCGAATCGTTCATCTCTTGGGACGTATATGTTCAAACTTGACAGGAGTGGCACCCTGCTCTCTGTATTGGGATCTGCTAGCACAAAAGTTGCAATAATTATGAGCAAATATATATTCAGTACGTATTGTATCCACTAACATATATAAACACTTTCACATCAAGATTAACATGAAGAGGTCAGCCTAGAGTGGTTAATAAAAATTATTGGGAACCTTAGCCCCTCGACTTCTAACCAAAAAAAACTCTACACAATTCAAGTGTTCACAGTTTGGTCCAAACTAATTCTCATCAGACACGATCCCGAAATCGTGCTCCTACACATTGATGTGATCCATGTTCGGCCTTGCTTAGATTATATTCAGTTACACTATAGTATATGAGAGTGATACAGATTAATATGAACGTGTTTAGAAAGGTTTGATAACATTTGGGAATTTGACCATGCAATGGACGTGGATTTTGTTGGAGGGAATTCCACATTAGAAGATGCAAGTAGTTGGGTTAGTTTATAAGTGTGGATAATCTACCTACTCACTACTTTAAGATTTTGAGTAGGATGTGGAAATTTTTATAGATTTATCTGATAGTGATAATTACCGTTGTAAAAAATAGAAGATAAAAATAAACCAGCAAGATAGTTAACGTGGAAAACTCTTTGTTACAATATGAAAAATCACATGAACAACTCCTACATGTTAGAAATTCAGCAACCAAGAGAACAAAACGCCCAAAGAATACAGACACAAGAGTTTGCGTGGTTCAGCCTAATGCCTACATCCGCGGGGAGAAAGGAGAACTTTTATTAATGGATCTGAGTCACAAATCCATACAAGAACCTAAGTAAAGTCCTTATATAATGGGCGACATCCTTGTACATCAAGTAATCAATCTAGGTCGAATCTAGGAGTCCAAACCAGAGTCCGAGCAAAACAGGAAATTCTCGCAATGCACCCTAGCGAGCGCTGCCCTCCCAGCGGCCACTGGGCCTTCAGAAATCCTACATTCTGTAACATCCCCCAGCAAGGGCTAGGGACTAGCGGCCGCTGGCCATGCCCAAATTTCCACCATTTGCTTTTCTCGACATATCCCAACAATCTCCACCTTGGCGAAAAAATATCTCTTGCAAAGGACCATGAAGCTCAACCCAAATTTCATAAAACTCCACTTTGATGAAACACCACCCCATGAAGAACCATGAGAACTTGAGAAATCAAACCGACTCTACCAACTCCACCTCGAACTATAGATAACTGTCATCAATATGACCATCTTAACTTTCTCTCCTCCTTTTGTTCAATCACTTGGAGCCAGCCCCCAAGTTCGAGTCTCCTAGCTTGCTTGGCATATTTTCTCCAATCTCCATCGAACCCCAATTAGCAAGTCCACCTGCTGAAGCAACCTTGCCACCAATAGACACGTCCTTTATTTTTCGGTTAGCCCCATGCTCTGCAACCTCGAACTACTTTTTCGTTGGACTTTCTTACCTCAAACAAATGCTACGTGCCATAGCATACAAAGGGAAACCTTTTATTCCACCAAGTATAACCTTCGACATGCCTCGAACTCCACCGTTCGGCCTTGATTCAGATACCCGATTCGCCCGTGGTGCTACTAATAGCTTTGCATGCCCAGTGCCAAATCTATCCAACGCTTTTGACTTGCACATCCCTTTAGACAACTATAGCGGAGCCCAGCTAACAATGCTTCTCTGAGACAACCATAGCTCCTTGCCAACCATGCCTCCACGAAATAACTGCACTCAAACCATCCATGTCAAGCCTTTACTCCCTCATACGAACCAACCTCATATAACCTGAGCTTTTTCCCTCTCCATCAGATTCCAAAGATGTGACTCCACCTACAACTGTGCCCCCCACTAACCTGTAGATATTCTTTGCATCTTTTTCACCCTTCATCACCACCATAGCATCCTTCTCCACCTCAATTAGTCCACCTACAAACTTATAGCCAAACCCCTTACAGTCCAAGGCTCCTAATGAGATCAAATTCCTTTCTAACTTCGTAACATGCTTAACCCCACATAACTTCACCATGACACCGTCCCAAATCTTAATCCAGATATCACCTATGCCAGTGACTCTACAAGCAGAACCATCACCTATAGTCACCATACCTGAATTAAAAATTTTTTAGGTGTCGAACCACCCTCTCTTGGGCATTATGTGAAAAGAATATGCGCTATCCAAAATCCAGGAATCAGAGTGCTTTGGACCTGACAAAACAGAAAGATAGTCACCATCTGATCCGTCTGAATAAAAGGTCACATTCACAGAACCCTATCCTTTTTTTCTTACGATTCTGAGTTCTTCTTGGACAATCCTTCTTTATGTGCCCTTTTTCTCTGCACTTGAAGCAATTTTCTTTGAATCACCTTAACCCTGACTTGGATCCCTGCCCGTCTCTTTCTCCTCCTCGACCATGGTTACCCCTCACAACCAGCCCTACTGCTTGATCATCTCCGGTTTTTCTCCTTTGATGAAACCCTAGGAAAGTATTTGTGTTATCCTCTAACACTAGGGACTCCTTCCCCCAAGTTAGAGTTGTAACCAAATTTTCGTAGGAGCCCGATAAGGAATTCAGGAGTAACAATGCTTTGTCTTCTTCCTCGAACTTCACATCAACCTTTCTCAAGTTGCTCACAAGTTGACTGAAACCCCATTAATGTGTTGGCTTAAATCCGAGCCCTCCTTCATCTTGAACCCGTACAATCTTTGCTTAAGATAAAACTTATTTGACAAAGACTTAGACATATACATTGCCTCCAATTTCTTCCATACCTCAGCTGGTGACTCCTCATCCATGACGTGATACATCACATCGTCCGCCAAGCACAAGCAAATTATCTCCACTGTCTTGGACCTCATCTCCTTCCACTCTTGGGTCTCCATCTTCTCGGGCTTCTTCTCCGAGAGCGCGATGACCATCCGTTGTTGCACGAGGAGATCCTTGACACATCTTTCCCATAATCCAAAATCCTCACAAGAGCAAACTTTGCGCCGTCCGACATCCTCCAACCTTAGCTCTGATACTAACTGTTAGGAATTCAGCAACCAATAGAACAAAACGCACAAAGAATACAGACACAATAGTTTACGTGGTTCGGCCTAATGCCTACGTCCACGGAGAGAAAGTAGAATTTTTATTGATGGAACGTAACTCTATAAATCTCTGTCTTGTCTCTATTTATGTCAGTATAATTTTGCATTAGAAATTATGCACCATTTGAAATCACTTGGATAAGTGGATTAATCGATAATAGAATTGCTATTGTTTAACTGTAAGTCTTAAGTTCGAGTTCTTATAATGCAACATTGCTAAAATTCTGTTAGGAAGAATTTTTGAACCGTTTAAAATCTTACCTAACTCGAACCTAAATTAATTGGCCTAGTTAATGTTTGGATACCAGTGAAATGATTTTTGTTGTGAAATGCTAGAGAAATGTTGAGGTGAATTATCAACCTGATTTAGAAGGTCGCCGTCCAGTCCTTCCCCTGCGAGGATAAGGATACTCGCTGGAGCCTCCAAGAACAGGGCGAGCATAGTCAGGACCCTTATCAGGATTGGCCAAGTCGTTGTAGACAGCGTAGTCATAGACACGGTCCCACTTCTGAAGCTCTCCTTCTCCATCCCCTCTTAAATTCACCAGCTCCTCCTCCCTGTACTTCCTTAGCGGCCCCGGTGTCTCGTGAGGCAGATAGGCCTGTGTACCACCCAACAATTTAATGGAAAATATGGATTATTCACCTACCTATATGCATGATGAGGCTAGGAGAAATAATGGTATGTACAGGATCACTCAAAATTATATGAAATTATTCAACTAGTCTTTGAACTTTGTCCACAATATTTGTCTTTTCTAGAAAGTAATCTACTAGTAATTTTAAAACGATCTTTTATTACCAAGTTGCAACATTTAGGCCATTAGTCTTTTAATAAAATTTAAGAAAAATAAATTACCACTTCGCAAGATTATAGTTATTGAGTATAATAAGTCATTTTTTTTTGTGAGATTTAAATTGTTTCTACAATTTCGGATCTTAGACGGTCATGGGATTCGATTCTCCCACCTCATGCTTAAGGACTGACACCGTATCCATCAGACCATACATGAGTTGGTATAATAATAAGTCATAATTGATACACGTATATTGTGAAATGTCTGATGATGACAATAATAAAGGTCGAATCAAAATGTGTCATCATAATTAAATAATATTAAATTATCCGGGACCATTTTTTCCATAAGGTTTTTTATAATTAGGATTTTATTGTTTATATAATTTTTTGAATATAATTTATTTATTTAAAAAAAATTAAAAAATAGTAAGTGATTAAATTTACTATAATAATTTATTATATCTATTAGTGCCGGTGCGCATGTCGCTTAAACGATAATTGTTAATAATTTTTTCGTAAGTTTTGAAAAAAGGGAGGGATTTTTATCGAAAGGTTACAAAAGAGGAACTTGGTTGGCAAGAGACATGTTAGAATTTCTTATGGGCACAATGTATCGTACTTATACACATGGTTTTAAAAAACGCGGTCCGACCGGTGGTCCGACCGGTTGGACCACGAAACGGGCACTAGGCCGGGTCGTTTTTAGGTTTTTGACCGGGGTCTGTACTAACCGGACCAAATCTGGTCGGACCGGCCGATTTTGAGGTCCGTCCTGACCGGTCGAACCCGGTTAGTACAAAAATGGGCGAAATTGACTTTTTTTTGGTAGTTTTCGAGGAAAAAAATTGATTTGACAAATTTATAAATAAATAAATAAAATAGATTTATAGAGTGGAGAGATAAAAAATTAAGTTTATTTTTTTTTGGGTATAAAAATAAGTATATTTTAACCTACATATATATATTATTTAAAATATTTAAAAATAAAAAAATTTTGGTCCGACCGGTGGTTCGCCCGGTCCGACCAGCCGACCCGGAGGACGGGAGAAATCCCGGGTCAGCCTCCGGGTCGTTTTTTAAAACCATGCTTATACATAAGTTCGCACTCTCTCGATTATCGCTCTGGTGAGTGTTAAATGTATATAATTAAAAAAAACAATTTGATAACAGAAGTTGAGGATTTTATAAAAAAATTTAACACAATATAATATTTATTTTAGCCAAAAGGTTTTTAGCCCAACGACACAAAACGTCCTAAATATTTAGGAGATTTATGGTTCAAACTCTGATATAGTATAAAAATTTACCTTAAAAAAATATTTATTTTAGAAACGGGGTGGCATGAAGTACAGTAATTCTATTATAGTCCAACATATCTCAAAAAAAATGAAACCCTAAGAGATTGTACCAAATTGTGAACATAACAAAATATTAACGCTGAAATGAAATGGTACTTATAACTTACCTTGTTGGCGAAGAAAACGCGGTCTTTGTGGTAACGCTTGGCAGGATAAACCCAGGAATTGCAGACGAAATGGACGCGGCCATTGCCGCTGGGGACATTCTCGAGGGTGAGAGTCCTGAGGTAGAACTCGCTGTGATGTTCGTTCCGTATGATGAAGGCCCCCGGAACTCCAACGTCGTCATGGTCCCACTCAAATCTTACGTTGAACGCTAACTCGCCGGCGGTGAACAGTGTGTTTGTTGCAATCCATTCTTCCAAGTACGCCGGTTTTCCTAGTTTTGCTTCCAATTCATTCTCTGTCCAAGTAAAAAAAAGTTATGCTTTTTATCTACGAGAAATTGAATGGCAACACAATGGATCCTATTGTCAATTGATTCTGTTGCATTACTGAAAGAATTCGTATCAAGATTTTCTTCTATCAGAAAATAAAAACTATAAACGGCAACCAATGAATTAATCTTTTTTTGTTGTTGAAGGTTTAATCGAATTACAATGCTATAAATCAATCGAGTTAATCATCGATTGCGAGAATATTTCAAATCTGGACGACTTAATTATTACGTACCGACGACATTATTTTTCCTCTTCTTATAATACACCTGGCTAGATATAGTGTGACTAAAGTAACAAAAAAATTAATGTCCATTAATTTGCATCAAAAAGTTTTTTGTCCAAAAAAATCTTGTCACATTTTGTGGTCCAACCTTTGACTAAATTTTTTTTATAAGTAAAATTTATTAATAATATTATTTACGACTTACTTGGTGCGAAATTCATTCTTGCGAGTTTGGGATCGCCAGATTCATTAAAACTTCGCCGCCATAAAATATGTGAGAAAAATTATCGCAGGAAAAAATATCTCCAGCCAGACTAAGTTAGTGTACATTTTTAAATCGGAATTGCGTCATTATCTGTTTTTTTCTAAGTGAATACGAATATCGGTCATATGTCATCCACTACCTAATCCATTTCGTCTGACAGCTAGTCTAATTAATTAAATGTCCTTGCATGGCACTTTCTTTACTAAAGAAAAAACGAGGTAAAATCTTACATGACAAATCGCGGAACTACCGGGTTGGTATAAATGAAAGATTTAAGTTTTAAAAAAGTCTTAAATTCAAAAATTACAAATTGAAAAAATATTGTTTAGAGAATTACCAAAAAATCTGGTTCTGGTCAAATATGCAACTCTATGTCCCTTTTTCTATTTGAACTTTTTGTTTATAATCTATGAACCAATAGCCTCCCTAGATTGGGCAAAATGCACATGTTCTGAATAAATAAGAGTACATATTGGTGCCCAACGTTGTGAAAATTGGTTTTTTTTATAACGTTAATATTGTTTGACCCGTAGTTGAAAACTTTTAGGTAAGACCATAGGATAGCTTCATTTATTAGTGTTTATTTTTGTGGTAGGTAAGGCTTGCTATTTCACGTGTTTTGGACCTAGCTACGAAATAATTACCAAATTAGAAAAGGACCCGAGCAAGAAATTATTTGGAAATTTTCTGTTAGGATTAATATTTTCTAAGGAGCTCGTGAAGGGAAAAATAATAGGGTTGATCTACTAGTTCTTAGCTTTCTGATATAGTACGTAGCACATAATACATGCAGATTTAAGTATATTTTGTTAAACTTTCGGCGTATATATCGCACTGGTTTATTTTCTCGTACGTGCCATGGTCAACGAAAAGACGTGTATTCCAACTTGAAACAGTCGTCTTTATGAACAAGGAGAAGAAATCTTAATTAAACATGTACATTTCTAACTAATTTCAACCGGGATTTTCCCACACAACGAGATAACTAGATCATCATGACATGACATATGTATCTAGTTGTAAGTGTGGTGGTGGGTTTGTCATGAATGTTAAAAATTTACCAACATATTGACCTAAAGTTTTCGGGTTAGATATAGACATTTTAACATAATATCAGAGTAGATTTAATCTCATGGTCTATTGTTATTGTACGATCCCTCGTCTCATGATTTATTGATAAAGTCAAATTTTTATTGTACGATCCCTCGTCTCATGATTTATTGATAAAGTCAAAATTTGTACAAAATTTGGCCTAATTGATTTCTGAGCTTGTCGATATTATGACATCTATATTCAAGATGTGGTCAATTTTAAAAATTCATCTATATATTTACTTTAAGATTTTATGTTGATAGGATAATATTAACATATGATATATGTTGGAAAAATTACCCACTTCCCATGGACCCAAGCAACGCAACGGATAATACATACGAGCAAACGATGATAACCACAAGAAGCACAACGCACAAAGCACAAAGAAAGCACAAGGAGGGACACAAAAATTTGGTTACCCGTTTCGTTCCACAACGATCTACATCCGAGGGCTTCCAAGATAGGAGAGATTCCACTACTTACAGCTCGAGCTTCACTCGCCTTGACAATATTGGATGCCTACGCTGGGTTCACTCTCCTCCTCTTCTCGCCATGGCTACCCGCATTCTTGGGAGCTCACTCTCTTGGCAAAGCCCTTGGACTTGGGCTCTACCCACACTTCGGGCCAACTCTCCTTCACTCGGAGACACCACCTCGTTCACTCGGATGGCACCATTTCGTTCACTAGAATGGCTAACCCTTCTCTAGGCAAGGCCCTTAGACTTAGGCTTTACCAACACTTCAGACAACTTTTCTTCACTCGGAGAGCACCACCTCCTTCATTCGAAGTGGCTAACCTTTCTTCTTGGGTTTTCCCTTCACTTGGAGACAACCTTTCTTCTTGGGTCTTCTTCTCCTCCACCTCCACTTGGAGGCAACCCATCTTTTTGGGTCTTCTTCTTCTTCTTCTCCTCCTCCTCCTCCTTCACTTAGAGGGCAACCCATCACTTGGATTGGGTAACTTGGGGCACATGGCCACTCTCCTCCTCTTAGAGAGCACCTCCTCTTTGCCTCCTCTCTCTTTGCTCTTTGGAGAAGTCGGCAACATTTTTTCCAACCTTTCTTAGAGGCTAACAATGGGTATTTATAGTGCCCACAACCTAGGTAACTATTTGGAGTCGGGACGGGCAAACTTATCCAAGAGAATAAACTTTCTCAGGCACCCCCAGCGAGCGCTCGCCTCCCAACAGCCGCTGGGCCATCAGCTTCCCAAGCTACTGCTAAGGACCACCAGCGAGGGCCACCTTGCTAGCGTCCACTGGGCCCTAGCGCCCGCTAGGCCCTTCACGACCTTGGCGTTTTACTTTATCTTGACTCGATGCTTGACCCGATCGATTCCCGATCACTCTCAAGGCTCTTCACTCGAGCCACAAGTCTCCTCGGATGTCCACAATGTCTTCACTCGACTCTTGACTCGATTGATTCTCCGAGCGTTCTCTCCGAACCCAATCGATCAGCTCTCGAACCATCCTCACGACTCTTCACTCGAGTCACCCGAATGCTTCACTCGCGCCACCCAAATGCTTCACTCGCACTCAAGCTCTATACCCAACAATATATTAATCTTTCAACCATAAAAAAAGGAAAAATTACTCTCAAGTCCCTCTGGTTTGCTTAAATAGACAAAAAAGTCCCTCATGTTCACAAAATACATTCCCACATCCCTCTAGTTTGCTTTTATTATACTTTCGGGTCCCTAAATAAATTTTTTTCTTTTTTTCATTGAAATGATAAAAGTACCCTTCGAACAAAAAAAATTGATGTCAGCTTTTTTTTTTGGTTTTAGGGATATTTTGGTCATTTCATTGACAAAAATGAAAAAAAGCTGCTAACGTACGCCAGGGACTCGAAAGTATAATAAAAGCAAACTAGAGGGACTTCAGAATGTATTTTCTGAACATGAGAAACTTTTTAGTATATTTAAGCAAATCCGAAGGATTTGAGAATAATTTTCCCAAAAAACAATCATCATAATTTATAAAAATATTGGAACTCGAGATTAGGTGACCAGAGAGCAATTATTAGATATGGTAAAACACCATTCAACAACCTATAATAAATAATCAGCCCCACATGACTTATGTCACATGGAAGAACGAACAGCGCAATGATCTTCACTATACTCATGAAAAGGCTTATACAGAAGTGCAGGTAATCAATTAATTAATCAGAAAACGGACACCAGAAGCGATAGACCGAGTCGAGACCGGTAGAACTCACCTGGGTCACCATTAACGGAGCTAACGAGTTGGAAGGAGACTCTTTTCCCTAACAGCTCGTGGACGTCGTCGAGAACGGAAGCGACGAAGTCGTTGAAGTCCAAGACATTCTTCTTCATCAACACCACGGTGCCTTTGATGATCTTCTTCCCGGCTTCATGGCCCTCGCCATTTTTGTGGTCGCCGGTGATTGCGTCCACTATTTTGTGAAACATAACTTTGGTATTTATGTTAATATCTATATGATCGTACGTGCTGGTCCCAGAAATATATATGATACCAATCAGCTATATGTGAACTGGTATATATAGGTCCTGTCTGATATGGCTGGCTAGCTTACCTATCTTTTTTAATCTCGATATTCTAAGTCGAGCATTGTCAGACACTACTTAAAAGACGACTCTTCAAATATCCAACTTTCTTATAACAACTCCTACTGGTTGGCTAACTTAACTAACGTGTCGGCAGAAATTAATTCATAGAGAAAGAGTTTTGTACAGGGATGACCAAAAACTATTTTCCATTAGTACCTGCTGTGTAGTTATCAGAAAAAATTGATCCCGTTATGATAAATTTCTTTCCGTGAAGGAATTAATGAAATTGTACAGTTGGGATGATTTGACCTAAGAAAGGTCAAAGGACAGGGCACAGGGCCTCTCATTTAATAGTACATGTGTGATGCGAAGTAATCAAGAAAATATTATTGCGTTATGCTTAATAGTACATGCAAATTTTAACTCAATATATTCTTTTACAAGTGCGAGATTGATAAGTCCTGGGCCGGATTCAGTGTTGTTGGTGGCCTAACAACACAAATCTGATAACTAACATTAATAATAAAGCCCGCACACTCTTTTATCAAATAAATGTGTTTCGGTGATGAGAATCTCGCCTTTATTTGGGTTCACGCAAGTTTGATTCTCACTGCCAACATTTCATTTTTTTAAACAAAAATAAGCCCAAACCTCAATGGCGAATCATCCCAACGGCACATAGATTTTTAAAAACAAAGTCGTAAATTTGTGTAGATCCTTAAATTCTTTTTCCAAAAATATATTATAATAGCAAAAAGCTCAAACCCAAATGGTAAAAATCACAACGACACATCAATTTTCAACGGCGAATCGGGTTTTTCTACGGCAAATCAAGTTTTTCAACGACAAAATCACAACGGCGCATCAATTTTTAACAGCAAATCATCGTAACGGCAAAAAAAAACTCAACGGCAAAATCATCCCAACGGCACATCGATTTTCAAAAAAACAAAAGTCGTAAATTTGTGTAGATCGTTAAATTCTTTTTTTAAAAATATATTATAATAGCAAAAATTCTAAAAGAGACAAAAGTTATAGTCCGTCGGAATTTTGATTTTTTTTCAAAAATAATAATAATAAGGCCACGTGGCAGATCAGTGGACCTCACAGCATGTGTTTCAGGTGCGTCCTTATCAGCATCCAATCGAGTGCCGATGAGTCCTATCTATAATGAAATAGTTTTTATCTAATTTTTATCATGAGGTTCTCGATTCGATATAGATAATTTAATAATTTTTCTTTAATTTTGCTCTCAAGACTGGATCTCGCCATATACTTCAATCATAAATATTCAATGCATAACTTCTATACGTGACCCGAACATTTAAGAAAATATATATGTCCAAAATTTTTAAATAATTTTAGCCGTTACTCTGACAGGGACATGAAATTAATACAACGTGTATAAATCGCGTAATATTGATATATTTATGTCGACGATCTCGCGCGCCTGAAAGTTCAATCCATCAGGTCCAGAGAAGTTTTTCTTGCTATGGTCTCGGAAGAAAATTTATGATGGCAGGGGAGAGTAGTTAGTGTTGGGTTTGGAGTCTGAGAAGTGGTTCAAGACTTGATTGAATTGATTTAGTGTTCGGGGACGCTCGAGGATCATTCGGATCAAGGGACTAGTAGTGGTGTTCGATCGGCCTCGAGAGGCATAACACTAGTGCATTCGTTATGGGATCGCCCGAAACGGTAGGCGTCGTGCGCTGATGAAGATGAGGCCAAGCAAAAAAAGAAGGAACCGGCTGGACCTAGCGGCCGCCAGCCCGCTAGTGGGCGCGAGGGGGCGGCCACTAGCCCCCTAGCGATCGCTAGGGGGGAGGAACATGGGGCTTCTATTTTTGGCACCTAGCGGCAGCTAGGTGGATAGCGACTGCTAGGGGTGCCCGGGAAAAATTGTTGAACTTCGGACAAGTTTGCCCCTGCATGTTGCTTTTGCTTCCTAGGTTTGTTGGCTCTATAAATACCCTTGTTACTCATTTGTAACCCTCTAAGAACAAGAATAGAAGAGAGAGAGAGTGGCTTGGTAGAGAAGAGAAAATCATAGGTGAGTGTGGGTGCCAAAGTGTGGGTACCAAAGTGTGGCCTTTTCTTGTAAAGAGCAAGTGAAGCTCAAAACCTTAGTAAACTCTCTCCTGGCTTGGTACGCCCCCGGACGTAGATCATTGTGGATCGAACCGGGTAACCAAACATCTTGTCTCTTGTGCTTTTCCTTTGGTTTCTTGCTAGTTCGTGGTTCTCGTTGTGATTGTGGTTCGTTTGTGTGTCGTGGGTATTGCTTGGGTCCACTCCGGTTCCCAACAATTGGTATCAGAGCTCGGGTTTAGAGCGTGGTGGGAGTGGCCATGATGGGTGAAGTGAAATCACCGGTAGAGAAGTTCGACGGCATGGATTTCACTTTTTGGAAGATGCAAATCGAAGACTACTTGTACGGGAAGGATTTGCACTTGCCATTGGGTGAGAAGAAGCCGGAAGCTATGAAAGAAGAGGAGTGGAAGCTCCTAGACCGCAAGGCCATGAGTTTAGTGCACCTTTCGTTGTCTAGGAATGTGGTCTACACCGTGAAGGAGAAGACCACGAAGGACATGCTAAAGACGTTATCTAATATGTGTGAGAAACCCTCGGCGGCCAACAATGTTCATTTGATGAGGAAACTCTTTAACCTTAGGATGGCGGAGGGGGCGATGGTGCCAAGCATCTCAATGATTTCAACATGACACTCTCTCATTTGATTGCGGTAAAGATTGACTTTGATGATGAGGTAAAAGCTCTAATCCTACTTAGTTCCTTATCCGATAGTTGGAGTGGCACGGTCACGGCGGTGAGTGCCTCGGCGGGGAAGGTAACGCTCAAGCTTGATGAGGTGAGGGACTTGATAATGAGTGAAGAGATTAGAAGGAAGGAGTCCGGTGTAGCCTCGGGAGCGGCGTTGAGCATGGGTAGTAGGGGGAGATCTGATTCCAAGTCAAAAGGGAAGAAGGAGCGGAGGAGATCCAAGTTCAAGACGAAGGGTGAGTCGAAGAAGGATAGGAGTTCCGTTCAATGTTAGAATTGTGAGAAGTATGGTCATTTTAAAGACCAATGCACGGCGCCAAAGAAGAAGGATGATAAGTCGGCTAATGCGACGAGGAAAGATCATGGAGAAGCCTTGGTTTTTAGCGTGGGAAGCCTGTTGGAAGCATGGTTATTAGATTCGGGTGCCTCGTTCCACTCTTGTAGTGATAAGAGTATGATGGAGAGGTACATCCTTTGCAACTTGTGAAAAGTCTATCTAACGGATGCTGAGACTTTGGATATTTTAGGTAAAGGGGATGTTAGAATCCACACTCCTAATGGTTCGGTGTTGGTGTTGAAGAGTGTGAGGCACATTCTGGAGTTGAAGAGGAACTTGCTAAGTGTTGGGCAACTTGATGACGAAGGTTACGCAGTAACTTTTGGATGCAAGACTTGGAAGATAACCAAGCGAGCATTGATGGTTGCTCGAGGTGAGAAGGAAGGGACATTGTACACGACACGGAACACCAATAGCATCAATCTAGTGGGAGCTACGAATGATGCGGGCTTTTGGAATAGTCGCCTAGGCCATATGAGTGAGAAGGGGATGTGGGTGATACACTCGAAGGGGAAGCTACCGGGCCTCAAGACTGTGGATGTGGGTCATTGTGAGGATTGTGTTCTTAGAAAACAAAAGAGAGTGAGTTTCTCGAGAGGTGGCAAGCCCCAGAAGTAGGAAAAGCTCGAGTTGGTCCATAGTGATTTGTGGGGACCGGCACCGGTGGCATCTTTAGGTGGTTCTTTGTACTACATGACCTTCATTGATGATTTTATGAGGAAGTTGTGGGTCTACTTCTTGAAACATAAGTCCAAAGCCTTCGATGCCTTCAAAAAGTGAAAAGCCCTTGTGGAGAATGAGACAGGTCTTAAGTTGAAATGCTTGAGATCCAACAATGGCGGAGAGTACGAGCTTCAAGAGTTCAAGGAGTACTGTGCTGCGAATGGGATTCACATGGAGAAGACAGTAGCTAGAACTCCTCAACAAAATGCCATCGCGAAGAGGATGAACATGACAATCAATGAGAGAGCTAGGGCCATGAGGTTGAAGTGTGGCCTACTAAAGATGTTTTGGGCGGATGCTGTGAACACCGCGGCTTTCTTGATCAATAGAGGACCATTAAGCCCTTTGGAGAACAGGATACCGAAGGAGGTTTGGAGTGGCAAGGAGATTGATCTAACCTACCTTCGGGTGTTTGGTTGTGTTGTCTATGTTCATATAAATGCAGGTGAAAAGAAGCAAGCTAGATGCCAAGTCCAATAAGTGCACATTCATTGGATATGGAGGAGATGATTTCGGTTTTAGACTATGGGATGAGAAAAACTGCAAGGTTGTGAGAAGTCGGGATGTCATATTCAATGAGAAGGTTTTGTACAAGGACATGGGGAGTGTACCCGATGAGGTGGGTTCTAGCAGTGAGGTGATCGAATTAGACATCTCAAACTCAGGTGGGAGCAAAAAGGTATGAGGTGGCCAAGAGGCCGAGGAGGAAGTGGGACCAAGTTCTCCATCGCCAGTGGTTCCGTGAGGAGGTCCACTAGACAACGTGGGTCTCCAGATAGATATTCGCCAGCTAATTTCTACATCCTCCTCACAGATGGAGGAGAGCCTGAGGAGTTCGCAGAAGTCCGAGAGAGCGGATAAGAGGACAAGTGGAGACTTGTAATGGACGATGAGATGGAATTGTTGCAGAGTAGCGAGACATGGGAACTTGTCCGACTCCCAGAAGGCAAGAAGGCGCTGCAGAACCAATGGGTGCACATGATTAAGCATGAGGCGGATGGCTCTGAACTTCATAAGGCAAGGCTCGTGGTGAAAGGATTTCAGCAGAAGTATGGTATAGACTATACCGATATCTTCACTCCCGTGGTGAAGCTTACCACCATTTGCATGGTGCTGAGCTTGGTTGCTTCGGAGAGCTTGATGCTAGAGCAAATGGACGTGAAGGTTGCATTCCTCCATGGAGATCTTGATGAAGAGATTTAAATGGTTCAACCCAAGGGGTACTTGTCGGGACGTGATAGGGAGCTTGTGTGCAGACTAAAGAAGAGTTTGTACGGGCTGAAACAGGCCCCGAGATAGTGGTACAAAAAGTTTAATGGGTTCATGCACGAGATTGAGTTCGTTGCTATTACAAGAGCTTTGAAAGAAGCTACATCATCCTCCGGCTGTATGTCGATGACATGTTGATAGCGGGATCAAGTGTTCGAGAGGTGAGCAGGGTGAAGAAGCAGTTATCCGAGAGATTTGCCATGAAGAACTTGGGAGAGGCTAAGCAAATCCTTGGGATGAGGATTGAGATGAATAAGGCGGAGGGGAAGTTGTTTCTCTCACAGGCCGAGTACATTGAGAAGGTGTTGAAGAGGTTCAACATGCAAAAGTCCAACCCCAAGTTGACTCCTTTAGGTGGGCATTTTAAGTTGTCCAAGAAGGATTCACCTAAGAGTGAGGCGAAGAAGGCTCAAATGGAGAAGACTCCCTATGCATCAGCGGTGGGTAGCTTGATGTATGCTATAGTTTGCACGAAGCCAGACATAGCACATGCAATGGGAGTAGTGAGCAAGTTCATGAGCAATCTGGGTGAGCAACATTGGATCGTAGTGAAATGATCTCAGCAGGTCTAGTGAACTAGAGAAGAGACCCGGTGTACCAAGGAGAGAAGGAGTGAAGAGGGGGTCATCAAATGAACGGTGACAAGAGTTAAGCTCAGTCTCCAGGTGGGAGATTGTTGGGTTTGGAGTCTGAGAAGTGGTTCGGGACTTGATTGAATTGATTTAGTACTCGGGGACGCTCGAGGATCATTCAGATCAAGGGACAAGTGGTGGTGTTCGATCGGCCTCGAGAGGCGTAACACTAGTACACTCGTTATGGGGGGCCTAGCCCCCTAGCGATCGCTGGGGGGGGGGAGGAACAGGGGGCTTCTATTTTTGGCACCTATGCCCGAGAAAATTGCTAAACTTCGGACAAGTTTGCCCCTATGTATTGCTTTTTCTTCCTAGGTTTGTTGGCTCTATAAATACCCCTGTAATTCATTTGTAACCCTCTAAGAACAAGAATAGAAGAGAGAGAGAGTGGCTTGGTGGAGAAGAGAAAACGCTAGGTGAGTGGTGAGGCGTAAGATGAATTGGCTGGCCCACTTTAAAATCAATTTATATGGCCCTAAACCTCCGATCAGATTTTACTAAGATTTGGTATGTTCAAATTTATGAATTTACCATCCGATATTTTATGATTGGTGTTATAAATTTTATTATGTAGATATTGTATCTTATTGAAATTTCACTTATTTTAACTAATGATAAAAAAAAAATGTGTATCACATGATATTCACTGACTAATTGAAATTTAAGAAGAGAAAGTATTTAACAAATTTTTGAGAAATTCTATATCTGTTGATATATGTTAAAGCCGTTTAAAATTACTTCTCCCATCCTCTCGTTTCCGTCAACTTGTTAATTGTTTCGTGGAATCTTTAACCAATATCCCGCCCCATGTTACCTTTTGACAGTGAACTGTCTTTATTAAGAGACGTGGACATGTCCGTTCAAGCATCTCGACACGAATGACACGTGTAGATGTTCGAGAGGATGCTTATTTTTATTTTACATGTAAATACTCTTAACTCCATGGGGGAATGTCTAGATTGAAACGCTGTTGGGGATGCCCCTGCCAGTAAGCCCTCCTGTGCTGGTTGGAACCAACAAAGTATAGGGAACCAACACTGGACCGAGTCGGTTTTTCAGCTCCGCGTCCTTGTTCATCTCGAACATCCTCCCCTCGATCGCTTCTAGCTTCTTTCCGAACTTCTCAAACGCCTGCAATGGTTGAGCATCTGTTATCCATTCTGGAGTGTCCGTTTGACCAAGATAGACCTCATCAGACGCGTGGCGCGACAGGATCTCTATCAGTGAAATGCCGAGGAGGCTCTGAACCCGTGCAGTGATGGTTCTCAGGTAAGCCTTGTCGGGATCTGATACAAGCTCCTCGAACTCGGGCGTGCCTTCCTCAGGCATGAACCTGCGGCTAGTGGTTGGACGATTAGGGTGGTACCCTGCGTACGGGAATTGTCCGAAATTTACAGCTGCGTGAAGGGCAGATGCTGTCCATATAATGATTGTGCAGCATTCTACCAGCTCCTTCAGAGTTTGCATCTTTGGCCACCAAGGCTCATCTTTCAGGTCACCATGCCCTTCCTCTCTTATCTCCTTCCACCAGGATTGCAACTCGGTATCCGTCCGGACCAATTCGTCTGTCTTGTAATAGAAGCAGCAGTAATCTTCAACCCATTCTCTGATTGCAAACCAAATCTCAAGTCCATCAACTGCATAAGGGTAGTCCTTTATGAGAAGTCGGATTCCATGCCGCGACTCTGGATCCTCTACTGCCATTCCTCTAAAGTATATCACACACGTAAATTGGGAATGAGACGATAATAGATAGAAGCATCATAATTAAGTACATACTGTTTCTCTCAGGATTTACCTCTTCTTCAGGTCTTCAGGGAGAGCTTGTTCAGGGAAAACCCAACTCTTGTATATTATGGATGACATCTCCATAGAATACTTGGCAGGATAAACTGTTAATTCCAGGATCCCACCTGCATTAAGAAGGATTTGTCTTCCGATTGCATTTATGTTCATCGTGTTTCGGAAATGAGGGTGCAAGAGCTTGTATATCGGGTGAAGCACGCTGAGCTGCCTGTTCGTTGCGATCACAAATGGCTCGATCGATGAGTGAGTATTCATCCTGAAACCAAAACATGAAACAGATAGATCTCTTTAGGTCACGTTACTCGCGTGATTTGCTCGCAAAAGGACTTGATTTCCTGACAGGTTCATACCAGTGGCTGACAAGTTGATGATGGCCAGAGTCATTTACAGCTACATAGGCCTTGGCCAGCTGCCAAATGGATGCCTCTACGTTATCTTCGGCTGGCATGTATACTTTGCTGATTGCTCCGAGTTCTTGTCCATTCGGATGAGGCAAGCTTAGTTCTATTGCAAGTGGCCTCAAAGTGTCGTCGTCTTTCAGGAAAAGTATCGTCCTTGAAGCGTAGGCCTTCGAAGCTGTGGAGGTATTTATCCGTGTCAGGTATGGCATCACCGTGTCGTGATGGTCCAAGATAAACAACCTGTTGTTTGCAATGGCCTGTTCATCCAAAGTCCAAGTTTACTATGATCAGTTAGATGTTTCGCGGTTAGCAACTTGGAAGGAAAGAACTGGAAAGAGTTGGTTACTTACCTCTTCAACTGACATTCCATCCAAGTTGTTCTTTATGTGCTCTTCAGTTATAAAACTGTCCTGATTTCCGTACTGCTCTCGACTAAGCCCGCTTTTCGGAGGAAATTCCTGCATCAATGCGGGAAGATAACAATCTGAAGCTGAAACAGACACAAATCATACTAAAGCACCAACAAGATATCACAATCTGCAGGAGCTTAACATACCTCAAGCCGACGAATGAGGACCGGATTAACTCCGGCCAGCATTTCTCTCGCGAATTCTTCGTCAGTCCTCCAAGCAGACTTATCCTCTGCTCAAAAAGTAAGAATCATACACCAAATCGCCTATTCTTATTTTCACGTTCACAATGCTGGTCAAAACTAACTGAACCTTTAATCACCAAAGGCATTGGATACTTGAGAAGCCCTTCGCCTTCGGTAGGAAGAACCTGTTTAAGCAACTCGAGAGGGATGTTCTTCTGGATGTCCTTGAGCACAGGCTCGTCGAACAGTTTGATTCCGCCCTCGTATATCTTCAGCTCGTCGCCGAAAGAGTCGAACTCGTTCGGAGTACTGTCGAGTAGACCTTCCAATGCAGGTAGGATCACCTGGCCTATGGATTTGATCCCAGAGGCGAGGAAATCCGACATCTTCAAGTGACCGAATCGTTCATCTCTTGGGACGTATATGTTCAGACTTGAAAGGAGTGGCACCCTGCTCTCCGTATTGGGATCTGCTAGCACCAAAGTTGCAATCATTATGAGCAAATTTACCGTCACAACAAGATTAACTCTGCACAATTCAAGTGTTCTCAGTTTGGTCCAAACTAATTATCAACAGACGAGCTCCAATACACTCGGTAATCAATGTCCGGTCTTGCTTAGACTACTATATTGGGAATTTGAAAAGTGATAAATAAAATTAATTTTAGTAATTTTTAACTAGCATTGTTAAAGTAAATAGTAAAAATAAACTATTGAATAGGAACATCATAGTTTACATGAAAAACTCTCTAATTAGGAAAAAATCACACCACTCGCTTTTGAAAATATTAACCAGTAAATAGAGAAAATATCGCCATAAAGGTATTATCGCTGTCAATTACCCGAGTTATTTCATTTTCTTGTTTTTTCTCATAATCTACGATAGAAATGTAATGCTCACTCTATTTATACCTGAAGTTTTCACCTTGGTAAATGAAACTTCATCAAATTCTCTACGTGGAACTTGAAAAATATTTCAATACAAAGTATCTCTATTCATCTATATTTAAATCAATATAATTTTGCATTAGAAATTATGTCTCAAATTCAAGATTTGAGAATACAATAGTATTATATAATTATTAGAAAAAACTTTGTAACAATTTAAAGTCATATTAGGTTCGAATTTGAACTAATGAATCCAATGAGTGCTTGGATACTAACTATTTCTGGAAAAAGTATGCACCGCTCATGAACTTGTAATACTTTTATCATTTTTTTAAAATCAAACATTGGTGTATATATATATGTGCATTTTCTTTTGGATTTATGATGTCGATAAATTCTGGACATATTTTGAAACTTAAGAAATAAAGTACCTTACAAAAATATTTATTCTGTAGCGGATGACATGCTTTATTTCAGGGGTGTGACAAATATATATATATATATATATATATATATATATATATATATATATATATATATATATATATAATTTTGTAATGTGATAGTAGAGAATTGTTGAGGCCAATTAGCAACCTGATTTAGAAGGTGGCCGTCCGGTCCTTCCCCTGCGAGGATAAGGATACTCGCTGGAACCTCCAAGAACAGGGCGGGCATAGTCAGGACCCTTATCAGGATTGGCCAAGTCGTTGTAGACAGCGTAGTCATAGACACGGTCCCACTCCTGAAGCTCTCCTTCTCCATCCCCTCTTAAATTCACCAGCTCCTCCTCCCTGTACTTTCTTAGCGGCCCCGGTGTCTCGTGAGGTAGATACGCCTGTTTACAACCCAACATTTAATGGAAAATATAGATTATTCACCTACCTATATGCATGATGAGGCTAGGAGAAATAATGGTATGTACCGGATTACTCAAAATTATATGAAATTATTCAACTAGCCTTTGAACTTTATCTTTGCTATTTTTTTTTTTGCGAAGCTAATTCACGAGTAATATTATGATGGTTTCTGTCTCAAGTGGTAATATTGAGACTATAATAAAATCTAGAAAAAATAAAGTAAACTGTATAGAACACACCATAAAAGTACCACATCTTAAAATCATCATATTTGTGAGTTAATTCTGTGACCCGTATATTGTGAAATATATTTATCTAATGAAGAAAATAACTTGGTCGAATTAGGCTGTGTCACCATTAAAAACAAATTAAGTTGCCGGGAACATTTTTTCATAAGTTTTGAACAGAAGGGGGAACTTTTTTTTTGAAAGGTTACAAAAGGGGAACTTGGTTGGCGAAAGACGGTAATTTTTATGCGACACTTCATCGTTATGTTTAGTTCGTCCAGTTATGATACAATGGTTTATTTAGTTATGATAAGATAGTTCGTCCGAAATGGAGTTCAGGACAGTTCTGGAAACAGTGTTCCAGGACCGAATCCGATCCTATTTGATTCAAACTCTAAATTCTAGATTGATTGTGCTATAGTGAATGTCCAAATATAAATAAATAAATAAATAATGTTTTTAAGATAACTAAAATTTGATAACGGCAGTTGAGGATTTTTAAAAAAGTGTACCGGTATATAACTTTTATTTTAGAACGAGTTGGCATAAAGTTCAGTAATTTTATTATAGCCCAACATACCAGTCAAATTGAAATAAAAACCTAAAAGATTGTACCAAGTTGTGAAGATAATACACTATTCATGCTGAAATAAAACGTCACATTATCGGTTACCTTATTGGCGAAGAAAACGCGGTCTTTGTGGTAACGCTTGGCAGGATAAACCCAGGAATTGCAGACGAAATGGACGCGGCCATTGCCGCCGGGGACATCCTCGAGGGTGAGTCTCCTGAGGTAGAACTCGCTGTGATGTTCGTTCCGTACGATGAAAGCCCCCGGAACTCCGACGTCGTCATGGTCCCACTCAAACGTCACGTTGAACGCCGACTCGCCGGCGGTCAACAGAGTGTTTGTTGTAATCCATTCTTCCAAGTACGCCGGTTTTCCTAGTTTTGCTTCCAATCCATTCTCTGTCCAAGTAGAAAAAAATAAGTTATGCTTTTTGTCGAATAGAAATAAATCGCAACGCAATGGATCACATTGTAAATTGGGTTTTGTCGCATTATTGAAAGAATTCGTATCAAAATTTTCTTATATCAGGAAAAAAATAAGAACGGCAACCAATGAATTAATCGAATTACAATGCCATAAATCATTCAAGTTAATTATCGATTGCGAGAATATTTCATATCTGGACGACTTAATTACGTACCAACGGCAATACGTGTCCTCTTTTTATAATACACCCGGCTAGATATGGTATGACTAAAGTAACAAAAATTAATGTGCATTAATTTGCATAAAAAAGTTTTATGACCAGAAAAATCTTGTCTGTGGTCCAATCTTGACTAAGTTTTTTATAGGTAAAATTTATTAATAATAATATTTACGATTTACTTGTGCAAAATTTCTTTTTGCGAATTTACGACCGTCATACTTATTAAAATTTTACAGCGATAAAAAAAGTGAAAAAAAATTATGGTGATAAAAGATTACCTCAAACTACATTTTTAAATCAGAATTGCGTCATTATCTGATTTTTTTAAGTGAATATAATACCGGTTATATGTCATCCACTACCTAATCCATTTCGTCTGACAGCTAGTCTAATTAATTAAATCTCCTTGCATGACACTTTCTTTACTTAATAATATTGTTTATTCGGATAACTGTTGATGGATTAAAATATTTAAAATGATACGATTGGTAATTGTTGAGCCTAAAAATTAATAATCAAATTTATATTAATTAATATCTCAGAAATTAATAATTTTAGAATTATTTAAATCTATATTTTCATACTACCAATTTTTTGCCACTTATTTCTTTTACATCAATTTTGATATTTTTTTATTGCTATTCAAACAATATTATGTAACATGTAGTGGATTACCATTAAAAAAATATTGAACTTAGGTTTTTTTTGTAAATTTATGAAGAAAAACTGGTTATTAGTGAAAATATTTATGTAAAGGTTATTAATCTTAGTTATTTCTATAATTTTGTCTATTTGGTGGATTTTAAGATTCGTGCTACGATCCTACGATCCACGCTTTCTCTATGCCCAAACGATCTTTAGTGGGATCCCGATTTTGACAACCTTAATCTACATTAAAACTGTGGTCAATTTTAAAATTTCATCAATATATAATTTTAAGATTTTATGTTATATGAAAATTCTAACATATTATATATTAATCTTTCAACCATAAAAAAAGCACGCATCATAATTTCCAATTGACCAGAGAGCAATTATTAGATATGGTAAAACACCATTCAACAACCTATAATAAATAATCAGCCCCGCATGACTTATGTCACATGGAAGAACGAACAGCGCACTGATCTTCACTATACTCATGAAAAGGTTTATACAGAAGAGCAGGTAATCAATTAATTAATTAGAAAATGGACACCAGAAGCGGTAGACCGAGTCGAGACCGGTAGAACTCACCTGGGTCACCATTAACGGAGCTAACGAGTTGGAAGGAGACTCGTTTCCCTAACAGCTCGTGGACGTCGTCGAGAACGGAAGCGTCGAAGTCGTTGAAGTCCAAGACGTTCTTCTTCATCAACACCACGGTGCCTTTGATGATCATCTTCCCGGCTTCATGGCCCTCGCCATTTTTGGGGTCGCCGGTGATTGCCTCCACTAGTTTGTGAAACATAACTTTGATATTTATGTTGATATCTATATGATCGTACTTGCTTCTCACAGAAATATATATGATACCAATCAGCTATATGTGAACTGGTATATATAGGTCCTGTCTGATATGGCTGTCTAGCTGGCCTACCTTTTTCAATCTCGATATTCCGAGTCAAACATTGTCAGATGCTATTTAAAAGGCAACTTTTCCAATATCCAAGTTTCTTATAACAACTCCTATTGGTTGGCTAACTTAACTGACGTGTCGGTAGAAATTGATTCATAGAGAAAGGGTTTTGAACAGGGAAGACCTAAAACTATATTCCATTATTACCAAGTGGGCAAGAGACAATTTTTGGGCAAGAGACTATAGTTTCGAGTCTAGGTGGGTAGAGCTTTAAGCTTGCAGCGTGAATGGTTCTCTTTAGATTCATATGGTTTGTACTGAATTGTTCACTTTACCTAATGAAAAGAATGTTTACTCCTAAAAAAAAATTCTATACTTGCTATGTAGTTATCAGAAAAAATTGATCCCGTTATGATAATTTTCTTTCCGTGAAGTAATTAATGCAATTGTACAGTTGGGCTGATGTTGACCTACGAAAGGTTCGGTTTTGCCTCTTTTGGTATGTGTTCAAACGGTGGATTTCCACCTCATGTAGAAGTCTTCGTTCCATTTTTTTTCTTATTTTGTGTAACTCTCTGATTTACGAACTAAAAAACTTAATTTAGAGTGGACAATTTGAATCCAATGAAAAGTGGTTCTTTTGGTAAAATTATTAAATATATTTATATGTTAGGGTGCAAATGTGAAATATAGATAATAATAAATCATAATAGATGAGTGAAGCCTATTCGTCAAATAATTTTACAAAGCAATAATATATATTAATTCAATAACGTTAACATTGTCTTCATTCCACTAAAACATAACATATAAAGCAAATATTACTTTGTAACAACTTTCTGAATGTACAAACAAAAGTGCATTATTTGCTTATGTTACAATCTTTTGCATTATTTTTCATGATTAGTTTTCATGGTTTTTAGTTAGTTATAAAATTTTAACATGATTTAAAAAAAATTCTCAGTCATGCACAATGCCTCTCATTTAATAGTACTATGTGTGATGCAAGACAATTATTTAATAGTACATGTGTGGTGCGAGGTAATCAAGAAAATATTGTTGTCTTGTGTTTAATAAAACGTGCAAACTTCAACTCAATATATTCTTTTTTCAAGGGGTATATTAACGAATTACAAGTGCGAGATTGATGAGTCCTATCTATAATGAATTATATTATATTTAATTTTTATTATGAAGTTCTAGATTGGATATAGATAATCTAATAGTTTGTTTAATTTTACTCTCCGGACTGGATCTGACCATATACTTAAATCATAAGTATCCTATGTGTCACTGCTATGCGTGACCCGAACTTTTAAGAAAATATATATGTCCAGTTTTTTTAATTATTTTATCCATTACACTGACAGAGACATGAAATTAATACAATGTGCATAAAATGGCGTAATATTGATATATTTGTGTGGACAATCTCGCGCGGCTCAAAGTTCAATCCATCCGGCCCGGAAAAGTTTTTCTTGCCATGGTCCCGGAAGTAAATTTATGATGACAGGTCGCTAGCTAGTGTGTGGTACCCATCAATCCATGCACCAATAATTTTTTCCGGAAATTTTAAGCAGGTTAATTTAAATTATCGAATTCAAAAAAAAATTTTGATTTTTTTTCTAAACAATATTTTTTATTTATGAAGGTGTGGGAATTGACCACCAATTTTATAAGATCCGTTTTTATCCTAGTGTTTATGCACCAAGAGCTTGGCGAATACTCTATAGAGAAAATATCCTGCTATCATGAGCCACGTAAGGTGAATCATAACGACGCACATCGGATGAAGAAGAAATCGGGTATCGACGTACGTAAGATGAATTGGCAGGCCCACTCTAAAATTAATTTATATGGCCCAAAACCTCCAATCAGATTTTACTAAGATTTGGTATGTTCAATTTTATGATTTTATTATCCGTTATTTTATGATTGGTCTTATAAATTTTACTATGTAGATATCATATCTTATTGAAATTTCACATATTTTAACTAATGATAAAAAATTTATGTCAGGTGATATTCATATACACTTACTAACTAATTAAAATTCAAGACGAGAAAGTATCTCACATATTTTCGAGAAATTCTATATCTGTTGATATATTTTATAGCCGATTAAAATTACTTCTCCCATCCTCCCGTATCCGTCAACTTGTTAATTGTTTCATGAAATCTTCAATCTGTATCCCGCCACATATCTAATAAAAAATGTAAAAATAATTGACAGAAGTTAGAATTTAATTTCTCACAAATATAATTTAGAATAAAATTTACTTAAAAAATATCCCACCACATAATCGGTAAGAGATTGGATGTCGGTGTTCTGGACGGAGCCTGAAAAGGCGGTGGGAACCAAATCCACGTTTTATATTTTGGGTCAAGAAAGAGGGGCAACCAATACAAACCAAACCGTCGTTTTGCTTACGAGGAAATGGGGAAAATCGGGCTATATTTGTACTTTTACGGGTTTTGGTCCCGAAGTAGAAGATTTGCATTCACGTTGAATTAACCGGTAATATTCAATTACATTTGTCCACCTCAAGCAACCACGAAAATTTTATACCAATAATTATATCTGTCAACTTTTATCTATTTTTATTACAATCTATATTATTAGCCCAAATGACATTCAGCTATTCTCATCAACGGCCTTTATTTTTCGGGAAAATTTCATTTTAGTTATATGTGATTTAGCCGAATTGGACCCTAATATCTTAAAAACATCTGACCGAGCGTTATAAATTGACATCACACTATTTAACAGTGTTTTGGACAAAATACTATTAAATATCATTAAATTAAAAATATCAATAAAATAATGAAAAATACTATGATAGATGGAGAGAAGATTTTTGATATTTGTTCGGATTTATTTTTTAATAAATAAGATTTCCTAATTGTGCCTAAGGGTATTTTTGTCAAAATATTAATACTAAGGTGTCAACTAGATTCGGCCAAATCAACGTCCCTAGGTCCATACGGCACATGATAAAGATGGTTCTTTATCAAGGACTCATTATCGTATACGCGTAGGACTTTTATTTAGCTCCATCTAATAGGTTTCATATAATAGAGATTGAAATGGGTGTTGCCTACTTGTGTTTTTTATAGTACATGTTGTTGTACTAAAATTTGGACTATTAATTTATTGTGATTAGATATCGAATAGTCAGATTTAACATGGGCCTCTAACCCTTTTTTCACATCGTTTTCAATTTTGTCCTCTTCTTCTTCCTCTTATGGAACCCAAGTAACATAATATTCAGTAACAAAATTAGCATTTCAAATTTTCTCAGATGAATAAAACTCGACAAGATTTATCAGAAATCTTGAACTAAAATTTTTAGCCTCTTTGGTCTAAGCAGTACTTTCGTCTCCAAATGTAAACAATGACCGAATAATATTGTTGGAGCGAAAAATTAAATTGCGGATTCGTCTGACCCTATCTCGGTAAAACAGTTGTATCTTTCTACTAAAGTATGTGATTCCAAAAGCTAAAGGAAGATAAGACATTGATATACAACTTCATAATTTATGATTTTTCCAAATTCGGCAAGGAAAGGAGTCAAAATTGGATTACAAGTTTGAGCAGTTTGGGCACCAGCACGGGTGACGATTTTCGTGCCTTATTCGGAAAAAGAGGAGGCGATGAGCACGAAGTACGACTTAGGAAGTAGGCCAGAGTTGTATTAGGTTTTTCTATATTGGGTTTGCTTGTATTCGGTCTTACTCTATTGGATTTTCCTATGTTAGGTTTCATGTAGTAGCCAAATTTTTGTGTATTATGCCGCGGCTAGGTTAAGAGTCTTTCCCTATATAAGGAGAGCTTGGGCAGGCACAGAGGGACACCCACAAACCAAACATGAAACATTCAAACCCTTTTAGCTTCGTAGCTTTTATCTTTCCCTTCCCCCCCTCTCCTATAATTCTCAATAAAGTTCTTGCTCTCCACCAATTCTTTTCTCTTCTACCAAGTATAATCTACATCTTCTCTTCTTGCTCTCCTATATTCATCTTTTCTGCCTATTCGTTCGATCGTTCTTAGGACGACCACTCTGGACCTATTCCTAAGTTTGTTTCGACGTTCTACCATAATTTTACTCACAACATATTTTTGGCACATTCGATGGGACTAATCTCTGAGAAGAGTGATTTTTGTGACTAAAAATATGAGCTTACATATATGGGTTCGTGTCCATCCTCAAAGGGATGAAATCAGTCAAATGTTGTGTTGAAAGAGGGCATCCAGCTAGGTCAGTCAATTTCGGAGAGCATTTCAGCCCTTTCTGAAGCAGAATCTGAAGAAATATACCTCACATTAATTGAAGATCAGTCTTCCCACTTTCTGAGGACACCAAGAATGCCATAATCAGAGTTTGGACCAGAAAGATACGATCAAAATATTAAAGACTGATCAGTCTGCAAGATTGTAAAGGCTAGTCGGCTTAAGTGGGCATTTTGATCTTTTTTCTGGTCAAATGAGGAGACCGCCATTTCTGAAAAAATTGAAGATCCGTCTCACAGTTTTCTAGGAACATCAAGATCGCCTCAATCAGAGTTCGGACGAAGAAGTTACAACTACAACACTAAAGATTGGTCATTCTGTAAGTTAGTTACAAATTTTCAATTTATCTTGTCCAACCATGATCAACTTTAAGGAATTTATGAGGAGCAATGGTTATCATGAGTGATGGCGTGCTAAACTCTAACCATGCAGTGCACAATATAGAAAAATTGCAGAGGAACAACAAAAATTGCGAAGGAACGTAGAAAAATAATAGACGAGATCAGCAAAGTTTTGAATTCAAGGATGTAATCGGCAACCGAAAAAATCCTAAGTTCCGTATCAAATACAAAAAGCATCCTAGGGCCTCCACCGGCTAAAGGAATCTTTGGGCCATCTGATACAATGGGAATTTTAGGGCCTCCATCGAGTCAACCGTTGCAGATGTCCGAGTCAAAATTTATTCCGCACGCAGTAAGATTCATTCCCTTGCCCAATTTTGTCCCAACTCAACAGAAAGACATTAAGGGTAAGCCTACCCTCGAAATATCAGTGAAAATTTGACCTCATCCGAGGGGCATGAAGAGCGCTGTAATATTACAATCAATGCTTCTACATCGACCAAAATTATCCCAGCCTGGGGACAAGACATGCACACGACAAACAAGGTGAAGGATGATAAATCCAAGTCTTCAATTCCTTCTCATCCAAGAAAGAGTACGGGAAAGTAACAACTTAATGTGCCAGTTTAATCTCGATTGTTAAAAGTTTCATATTACAAGGAGTGTCCTCAAGTCACATGTCGCTTTGGTGGGTGCACACGCATAGAAAATGATGTAAAAAATATGGCCAAAATCAGAGATGGCCTGAATACGCATGGGTTAGGAGGGACATAGTCACTCGGTTGGTGATCGAGCAATGAGTTCTCTAAGAAAAGAATCCCTTCAAGGTTTGGGTGCCCAAGGAGGAACTTACACGGTCTAAGGAATGATGTGAGATACGATCCATAACGAATGATTGGCCGACAAAGTATCAAAGATATCATACTAAGAAGCCTATGTGGAAGGAGGTGCCAAGAAAGCCGAACCCACACTCGAGGAGAAAATATTTGAAGTCTCACCAACCGACTCTCACGAAGACTCAACAAAGAAGGTTGGAGAGAAAAATTTAGAAGCAAAGGGAAAAGCTTAGAGATCTTCAAAACCAATTGTATGGTCGTTTCGACAAAGGACATGAAGCTCCTACTCAGGCATGTAAGCCTAAATTAAGTCTTTCCGAGAAAGCCGGGAGCACATGGATATCTCAAGATGGGTGATCATTTACATGCTTACAATGGCTAGGTCTCGACCATTTTGATAGTACATTTCTACGTATTTACGGTCTTGACTTAGCCAGTTATATATGGAGTGTAGTTAATTTTCTGCATGTTAAAGGATGGATACACATCAACGCTTTTTCTAGCGTCAAAATATTGATGCGCGGGGGGCATTATTGGAATAGAAAATTAATTCGCAGATTCGTGTGATCCTATCTCGGTAAAACAGTTGTATCTTCCTACTGGAGTATTCGATTGATGCGATTCCAAAAGGTAAATAGATCTACAACTTTGTGGCTTATAACTTTTCCAAATTTGGCAAAGAAAATTGTCAAAATTGGACTACAAGTTTTGGCAGTTTGGGCACTAGCGCGGGTGACAGTTTTCGTGGCTTATTCGGGAAAAGAGAAGGCGATAAGAATGAAGTACAACTTAGAAAGTCGACTAGGGCTATATTAGGTTTTTCTACATTGGGTTTGGCTGTATTAGGTCTTTAGATTTTCCAGTATTGGATTTTCCTATTTTAGGTTTTCTTGTATTAGCCAAAATTTTCTGTATTAGGCCGGGGCTAGGTTAGGAGTACTTTCCTATATAAGGAGAGTTTGTGCAGGCATGGAGGGACACCCACAAACCAAACATCAAACATTCAAATATTTTTAGTTTCGTAGTTTTTATCTCTAATATTTTTCCCTTCCGTCTCTCTCAAGTAATTCTCAATAAAGTTCTTGCTCCTCCACAATTCTTTTCTCTCCTACCAAGTCTATTCTACATCTTCTCTTTTTGCTCTTCCATATTCATTTTTTCTCCCTTTTTGTTCGATTGCTTTTGGGACAACTACTCCGAACCCCTTTTTAAATTTATTTAGACTTTCTACCACAATTTTACCCACAACAAATGCATTCGGCCATTCGTTGGATCAATGAAAATAAATTTTGTTAATCAATTGGCATCATGTTACCTGTGACCAATGGTCATGCTAATTACGCGCATGGTATTGAACTTTTTTTATTTATTTTAAAGGCAAGTTATAATAATAACACATCAATACAAATTTAATGGCACATCAAATTATTGTTTTTGAAATTGATTTGTCTTTGTATTTTTGCCTTTGAAAATTGATGTGCTTTTTTATTTTTTTCTTTGTCTAGCGGAAATGAAAAATAAAAGGATAAAAGAGATATGACAGATCTGATATGGAAACTTGCTGGATAAAACTAGATCGAAAAGGGCAAAATGCAACACCTTGCTCTCTAAGTTTGTCTCGAAGAATGTTTTGAGCGTGTCACTGCTCGAATCAAGAAAGGAGATTGGAAACATACAACTCTACTGCAACAAAAGAGAAACATTCTTTCTAAAAAAACCTCGGGGTTCAATAATATTCAACTCTAAATTCTCTAAAGCTAAACAATACATATGCTAGACTATATAAAGAAACCCTAATATAACCTAAAAGACCTAAAATCAAATAAAAGTTTAGATATAACGATCCAACATAACAAGATACTAAATAATAAAATTCTGCTAATAATAATAAAATATTCATGTCTACGTCAGTTTCCTACGGTGATTATGATTTATAGTTAGATCTATTTAAGAATGATAGAAAATTTATTAGATATTAAGATTCTAACTAGTATCAAATTATCAATGTCGTTCTTTTGAGGGGAATCAATTCAAAGTTTTTACTAAAATTACTTTCTTCTACCTTTATAGTTGTTTGTTTGCTAGATAAAACTTTTCGTAAAGGTTTACTTTAGTATATTGTGGTTTGGAGAACTTACATACTACTACCATGTGGTTTAAAAATGTCCGCCTAAGAGAAGAAGTTTTTCTACTTCACATCTCATTGTTTAAATAATTTATTTCTTAAAAATGTTTGAAGTTCAATTTTTACTAATAAAAAATATATAATAAAGAGAATTGTTCGTTAATAAATACTTCGATCTCTATTATGAAAGTGGACATGCATCTAATTTTTAAAATTCATAGTCTGATTGGTAGTATGATTGGTCGAACTAGTGCCCCAAGACCAATCTCGGTCCATTTTTCACTAAATATCGAAGAGTTGTTTGACCGCTCAAATTTTGGTCAAACTATCAGGTAAGACATCTCCAGGTGAACAAGTTCGCTCAGAATAGAAAAAATAGATGAAAATAATAAAATGAAAAAAATAAATAAATAAGCTAATAAAAGTTACAATGACCAAAGTTAAAGTTTTTGAAATTGTTAGCTTGAAATTTGTGAATTTCATGTTCTTCTAGACTTAAATTAATGTTCGAAAATTTTATTTAGATAAATTGTACATCAATGGTGGATATTTGAACTTCTTTGGCATTTTGTTGTTTTTTTGCTAAATTAAACTTGTTTTATCTTATTTAATAATTATTAATATAAAAGAAAAAGAAAAAATTTCTTGTTTTACTGGTCTGAATTGAAAAAATTAAGATTTTGGAATCACCTTCTAGTTCGGTTTTAATGACATTGATTCTTTAGGTTCTTTATGTAAATAGTTGAGCCTTTGCATAACTGGGCCATAAAGTGGGTCATGTCCTTTCCTTTCCCTGTCTAAAATTAACGCTTGTGGATTACAGCGTGTGAAACTTGGGCTTCAAGCCTCCAACTTTGGTCTAGTTGGACAAGTAAAGCTTTGGTTGTCCTTTCCTTTCCTTTCTTGTCTAAAATTCATTTTACTTATAAAATAGAGATAATTGAGCACTTAGATTAATCGACAAGATTATTTCAAGTATAATTTTAGAATTCGAACTAAAAATCTAAAAATGCAATAATATTAAAACAATATAAAGAGAAGTTGTTACCATTTGAAATTACGTCAAACTCAAAATTGGACTAGTTAATAAGTATCCAGATACTAATAAAGCATTAAAAAGTTCATAACGGGATTAACGTCTTAATGGTTTCTCGGCAGTAGTTGAGCTAACTGTTTTTACCACCGTACCTTTTAACTCTCTGGGACCGAGACCGAAGTGGGGATTAAATGAATTTTAATAAAATTTGTCCCCAAGTGGGGACTAAATTTTAGGTCGTCAGATTATTATTATTTTTTTATAAGTAGATGATGTATTTAAAGAAAGTAATTACAGCAAAGAATCAACCATGTAAAGAAAAATTACACAAGAAGTAAAACTACAACCCTTAACATTTGTGATTCAATATAAAGCAAAAGGTCTTGGCCACAAATCGCCCTACAGTCATTTGACCAATATAGCCACTCTCTATCATTGAAGAGAATAGAGTTCACAACAAGGTCCCGATTGCAAGTAGCCCCATCAAAAATAATTGTGTCATGATGACTCCATAACCTCCATATTACAGCACCAAAGAGAGCAAACCACATCTTAGCCATCGTTCCGCCTCTCACCAATCCAACCCAATTCGAAAGAAGATAGGGAAGATTAGCCCCGCAACACCATTGGGAGCCAATTTTTTTTAACAAAGAAATTCCAAGTCTTCCGGGCAAAGGAGCAATGGAAGAACAGATGCGTGGTGGTTTCATCTTCTTCCCAGTAGAATGGACAAAGATAATCCCACGATTAGAGAGAACCCTTCCGTATCAAAACATCCTTGGTGTTCAATTTACCTTGCAATGCCAGCCACAGAAAATACTCAATTTTGAAAGGTATCGTACTTGTCCAAATCTTGCTTATTTTCATCTTAGAAGGAGTCACCAAGTGTTGAGCTCTGACAAATTTCATGTACAATGCCTTAGTACAAAACGAGCAATCATTCAGCCACATCCATGAGAGAGAATCGGCAACTCCCCTTTTAATCGCAGCACTGGACAACAGCTCAAACAGATTCAAAGAATCATGTTCTTCCCAAGCCCGCAGCTCCTTGTGCCAAGATAATTTCCATCTCCAGTTATCCGCATCCCAGAATCCACAAGCGTTGATCGTAGCATCCCGCTGATTAGAAAGCATATTCAGCCTTGGAAATTTCTGTTTTAGTGACATCTCCCCAAGCCAGACATCATTCCAGAAGAACAAGGAGGATCCATCCCCCACATTTATCTTTAAAGAACTAAAAAAATTAGTTGACATTATTGATTTTCCGTTGGCAAGAGAGCTAATAGCACCCCAAGTAGTAGAAGTTGCAGCAAAAGGGAGATCAAAAAAAGAAGATGGGGTAAAATGGTGAACTCTAGAGATAAATTTAGCCCAAAAAGACTCCTTGTTTGAGAAGAATTTCCATATCCACTTGAGAAGCAATGCTTGGTTTTTTTTCATTAATCTTTCGATCCCCAAGTCGCCAGTATCCATAGGAGTTGTAACAGATTCCCAGCTAATCAGGGAACTCTTTCTCTTCTCATTCGCTCCAGACCAAAGAAACTTTCTCATTTTCTTTTCCAACAAATGACAAACACCTACGAGAACTTCAAAGACCGAGAGAAAATAAATAGGCAAGCTGGACATGATAGCTTTGATAAGAGTAACTCTCCCACTAAGTGAAGAAGGTTGCCCTTCCACTTAGAGAGTCTAGAGTCCATTAAGTCGATCACGGGTTTCCAACTCGCAATTCTGCTCATATTCTCGCCCAATGGCATTCCAAGGTATTTAAATGGGAGATTTTCTAGTTTGCAATTCTAAATTCTCAACTAATTCTCCAGGAGTAGCCCATCCATGTTGACAGAGATCATAGTAGTTTTCTTGAGGTTGATCTTCAATCCGAAGGAGAGACCAAAGATCACAACAATGTGTTTGAGATTGATCAAATGCTCTTCATTGTTATCCGAGAATAGCAGAGTGTCGTCTGCATACTGTAGCAGATTTAGCTGCTGGTTGATCCCCGGAAGAGCAACACCCTTAATCAAGTTCAAATGGGCAGCCCGCTTAATTAGCACATTTAATCCTTCGGCCGCTAGAAGGAAGAGAAAAGGGGACAATGGATCGCCCTGTCTGAGACCCCGTTCCATCTTGAACATCTTGGATGGAGATCCATTAATGAGAACGGAGGAGGAGGCACAAGATAAACAACTTTTGATCCAATTGATCCAATTAGGGCCGAAATTTATCTCCTTCGTTACCTCTTCGAGATAGTCCCAGCAAACACAATCAAAGGCCTTCTCAAAATTCAGTTTAATAAGAACTGCCTCCTGTCTTGATTTTTTCGAGTCGTCAGATTTGATTGTCTTTAAACCTGATACTTGTCACATTTGATACACTTGACGTCACTTTACTTTTAACCTTTTGGACCTTTGATTTTCATTTATTTTCTTTATAATGTTTTGAATTCCGGTTTAAAAAACATCGTCGCAAAATCTTTTATTAAATAGAGTTTGACATACCACATGATGTGTACAAATCTCATGGATACAGGAGTAGTTCAAAATTAATTTGGAAGGTTTAAAAAATTCCCAAGCACACTGAATCATAAAAGGAGAATTCGACTTATAGATTGTGTTTCGTTTGAAAATTTCATCCTGGACTGGCATTTCTTGATTAGGTAAGCACTATTACCTGTTTATACACGTACGACCGAACGACCAGGCCCAACTCTTTCCATCCATTCCATCGCAGAAAACGACCTGAAATTTCAATTGAATTGACTTGCCAAGCAGGTTAACGTTTCCATACTGTAATCCAATTTTTTATGGTATGCAGTGTGAACACCGATTACTATACCGGAGAGAAGTTTTCGCGTCAATTAATTAAATTAGGTTTTGGATTGAGTGGGACAACATAAAAGTCATCCTACGGAGGGGACTTCGTTTAGAGATCTGACATTCATAAAAAACCGTGTCTATAACCAAAATTACTTGATCCATTTCGGTGGGGACAGGTCTTGTCCCCACTGAATCCAACCCCAATTAATTAGTTAGCTAGTATAAAATTAAACCACATCCACACTTCCATCAAATGTTTTAAAAAACCAAACCGAAGGTGACCCAAAAATCTCCATTTTTTTGGTTCATCCGGTCTGTCCAATCGAGTCGCCAGTCAGATCAGTATTTTTTTCTTTCTTTACTAATACTTATTACATAATGTAAATAGATTTAATTAATATAAAAATGTCAAATAAGTTAAAATATTCACCAACTAAAAGTAAAGTTTTTTGGTTGTTTTGTAACTTTGTTAGCTTTTCTATTAAATTATTTGGGTTTTTAATTATTTTTGTCATTGATTTTTCATGTTTTGATTGAACTAATTCACCTGAAGCTGACCGGATTATTTGACCAGAATTTGAGCTGTTGAACCGTATTTAAAAAATGGACCGAAATTAATTTCGAGTAGCGCTCTAACCGATTTTTTCAAACATTGCTTACATCTTGTTACATATACTAATTGCCAAAACAAAAGTTTGTTCAACTTATACTTTAAAGATAAACTAACAATAAATGAGAATAAAGGGAACTTCAACCAGGGAAAGGTTGCAATTTTTTAATTTGTTTACGTGTTTACATTTGATTTCACATTGGTAGTTCACATTTGGATCACGTGTTACTAGCTACCCGTCGTGGTTAAATAATTGGGAAAATGTAAATTAAGGAGGACCAGGACCGGTTGTTTTGGGTGGTCAATTCCAATGACTAAACTCGTGTTAGGAAAATCAGAATTTGAAATAAAATTATATATATTCTAACACAAGAAAATAAGAATGGAAACATGCAAAAGAGAATTGCGTATTTTGCCAAATTGTCTACATGTAACCGAAAAATTTGTATTGATGAAGTTTCAAGCCACTTCAAATTCTAGCTCAAGTTCACCTTAGGGTTAGAGGCATCAGCTATGTACTTATAGGCTAATCATAATATAACAATACAATAATCTTAAGTCAACTAGGAGTTTAAAACATAATCTTTGTAGAATATAAATTCTTAAATTTTGAGTTATTCTTTAACAATTTCTACCTGGACGAGAAATCGTCCCTTAGAAGAACCATGAAACTTCACCTGAAATCATATTGACTCCACCTTAAACTTTAGAAGCTCCAACCTCAAAAAAATCCTCCTCCTCTCTCTTCATCCTTATCCAATCACTTAGAGACATCTCCCAAACTCGATTATCCCCCGAACTTGTCCGATGAATTAGTATCTCCATGGTCCCCAACACATGCAAAAGTAAATTCATGGCAAATAGACACCTCTCTATTTTTCTGGACATCCCCATACTTCGCTATCTCAAACTATTTCCTTGTTGGATCTTCTTTTCTTTGTCCCAAACCAATGCTATAAGCCTTGGAATATATTGGACGACCTTTTTTCTAGCAAGTAGAAATATTGACATGTTGCGAACTTCATTGTTTGCTCTTGAGTGAGGTTGAATTCGATTCACTCATGGTGTAATCAATGGTTCTACATTCCCAATATCAAACATACCCAACATCATACTCCCTCATATGATTTAATCTTATGTACCTTGAGCTATTTTTATCTGCCAAATATAAGTGAATCGTCGCTACCGCTTTGGCCTCTTAGTCTTCCATTATTGATCCTCCATCTACAAATATTTATAATAAGCTACAATTTGTAAATAATACGGATCCACAAATTTTGTCTGTAAATTAGAAAAAATATTTAATTATAAAAGTATAATTTAAAAAATATATGGGTAGAGTCCACCCTAAAACAATTCTGAATCATGCCTACATATTATTAAAGTGCAAAAATAAGATTTTTCCTGATTCTCAAATTGGTGTCCCAAATGATGACTAGCTTGCCACTAGTAGTCATCACAATAATAAATGAGAAGAACTTTTTTGTCTACAATAATAAATTAGAAGAACTTTTTGTTAGGAGACTAATTACAAATAAAATTATGCTTATTCTTGTATTTATATATTCGGATTTCTCCTTCCATTCCGCAAGAAAAGTTCGATGCCCCTTCACCCGATATGACGCGGAAACAAAATCAACTCTTGTCCCGGTCATCCAGTGGGCTTAGTCGTCCAAGAGTTCCAAGTCCATCCTAATAAAACAGACAACGAAAAAGTAGTCTTCCTTGGTATTATTAGGATAGGAAACTTTCCTAGTAATTTCACAATTCTACAAAACATTACGAGTCTCCTAGTGAAAATTTTAAATTTACCCTTAGACTTGGATGTGGAATGTGGATAAATTAGGAGCATAAACTGAAGGCAATTATCCGAATAACACAAAACAGATGTGAATTGACAAAAATTTATTGTTCAATTTCTTAAATTATAATATTGGTTTAAATTTTTTTCCAAAAATATAAATAAATTACAGCATACATAGAATTAACAAAAGGATGTAAGGGTAAAAAAAATAGATCTTGATAATTTTAACTAAATAGATGAAGTTGGGATTATTGAATTTCAAATTACTAATGTAATCTTGAGACTACACGATATTGCTCTTGTTATAACAAATATAATATAGAAAAAGAATAAAAAAATTAACCAATAAATATGTGATCTCATTTAACTCAAAAGGGAAAAAAACTAATGAAAGTAATTATTCACATAATTAATGAACGTTTCCAAGTCAACAGTCTTTAATTCAATCCTATAAAATAAAATAAAACAAGTGGGACATTAATCCACTGTATACTACTACACCTTCTCTCCCTATATATAGACATCCCTCTACTTGGGGAGCATCCAGTGACTTCACATCTATATATTTCTACCCAAATACCGAGATTTTATCGGATTCACCTCTGGATTAGTTAACTAATCAACCTATTACCATATTTACAGATCTAATTCCTTAACACAAAAAATCATTCAAACAATCACCAAATTACAAAATGCTTCATGATATAGTGGAAGCGATCACCGGCCACCATGGCAACGGGAACACGAAGAAGATGAGGAGGTCAGAGGGGGAGGGGAGGAAGATGAGAGGGACGGTGGTGTTGATGAAGAAGAACGTCTTGGACTTGAACGACTTCAACGGCGCCGTTCTTGACCGTGTCCATGAACTTCTTGGAGGACGCGTCTCCTTTCGACTGGTCAGCTCCGTTCACTGCGATCCAGGTGAGTTCACTTTTCCGGTTTCCAATATCCCAATTTTCCAGTTGGCTTTTTTCCTTATCCATTTTTTGTCGTGTTGTTATTTTTTTTAAATCACTGATATTTAGAGTCAGTCTGCTCCTATATTTTGAGACAATTAGAGATTTTTTTAGTTAACAACGTCCGAATCTTTTAAAAAAATAAAATATATTTATAATTATCGTTAAATTAAAATTGAAAACAAATCTGGAAAAAGTTCACAAGAAAAACACTACGAGAGAGGAATGAGGATGACATTCATTGCATGTAATAAAAAATATAGGTTTTACGCACCAATTCCGAAGCAGGGCCCATGAGTTTGTGAAATCCAAGGTTTACTTTGTCAGTATATCTCAAATTGGAATATAAAATTTTATCCATGGCGGTGCCTACTAGGGACATTAAATTTTCTTAATTTTTTTTGGTCAATAAATTTTCCTAAATATTCAATTTTCAACCATCTATATATTAAATATCCGTACTTGTCAATTTGCATGCATTATCAATATCAATATCAAATAACGATAGCTGGAAAAGGTCCGACTTAATCAGCAATTTACCAACTGCAAATATTATATACACGTACTCATAAAATAATATACATGGTTTTAGTGGTGTTCTCACTATCCGTTAATCCATATACTTTGACAAGTCAACAGTCAAAGTAGCACAACGAGGAAACTGTTCCAAAAGCGAGATCTACTTGAATTCTTCCTTTCTGACCTGGCTAGTATTGACTACAATAATTATCAAAAAAAAATCTTTATCGCATTTTTATCATTCGAGGTTAAAACCTTTTATAGCTAAACATTTAGACATTTTAGCGGTGGTACACCCCATTTTTTAGTTGTGCAATTTCTATATTTGGATTTCATTTGTTTAGCCGGAAAATATTTTCTGGCGAAAATGATTTCACACATTTCCAAAGGGTTTTTTATTCTTCCCTAGTTAAGTAACTTATCCATCATGGAAAATTATTTTACGCAAAAATATTTGGTAATGTTTGTTCAAACTCAAAAAATATTTTTATAAAATTGGTCAATTTTTGATTTTTAGAGTCAAATACTATTCGACTCTATTAATGATATTTTTCTTGAATCTAAGATCTTATTAAATGAATCCAAATTCATTATCACTTAATCAACTTCAATCGGTAACTTTTTTGATAAAATTAACTAATCCTAATATAGTAAAACTTTTATAAAATGATATTATTAGTATAAGAGAAAATTATCACTTTAGAGAGGTGATCACATAAATAATTTTTACATTTTTAATACTAAAATAAATATTTTGCTTGTATATAAGTCACCAAAAAAGTATAAATAAAGAATAATTATTTTTTTAACCATATTCAGGTCTCTTAAAAAATATATATTAATAAAAATTACACTTGTTATCTCATAGAAAATTTAAATAGGTTTTTCTTTAAACTTCATTGCAGACTTCTTAGACTCTCAATAGAACCTGAGGGCATTGCTTAAGATTCTGAAATGAATGGTGTTGTGAAATAACTAAATGAATTAATTCGGAGCATGCACTATGAAAATTCGATGGATGCAAATCAATTACTTGATTTTTTAGGTGAGCAAGAGATTTGCTACACTCTAACCAAATACGATATTGTTGATGCAATTCTGAATCAATCAAATAAAGTGCAACAGAGGTGGATGATGATGATTGTCATGAGATATTTAAAATCTTGGCTTATAGCGTTATTCAAATGTACACTTATTTAAATATTTTTTTAAAAAAATACAAAAAAAGAATGATGATGTAAAAATTTTCAGACAAGCAAATTTAGCACAAATTAGCATCTTAACATATTTTTTAAATTCAAAAAATATGTAAAAAAATATGTATTTATTCAAAAATATTACTTTATGCAAAAATTAGGACCGAAATTTTGTACTAACATTTTTTAAAAACTATTAGTTATTACGGTAGTGGGTTAAATTTTAACACCGATCCCGACTCTAGACCAAAACTTTTTTATCAATTTAGAAAATTTTAGAGAGGTTTTAGATTAGTCCATGTAATAATTGGAAACCAATTATCATCCGTTTTTTGTCATTCTTAACAAAATTAAGGAAACTGACGCTTCCTTTTCCAGATACAGAGAAGGGTGGTTTACGAGGGAAGCTGGGAGAGGCAGCCCACTTGGAAGAATGGATAACCACAATTACCCCTTTAAACGCCGGCGAGTCAGCCTTCAACGTGACATTCGAGTGGGACCACGACGACGTCGGAGTTCCGGGGGCCTTCGTCGTACGGAACGAACATCACAGCGAGTTCTACCTCAGGACTGTCACCCTCGAGGACGTCCCCGGCAGCCACGGCCGCGTCCATTTCGTCTGCAACTCCTGGGTCTATCCTGCCAAGCATTACGTCAAAGACCGCGTTTTCTTCGCCAACAAGGTAACCAAGTTCGAGCCCGTGAAAACGCATGCATGAGACGTATCCATTTAGTATCTTATTGTGTGTGGTGCAATTGTACACAGACGTATCTGCCTCATGAGACGCCAATGCCACTAAGAAAGTACAGGGAGGAAGAGTTGGTGAACTTAAGAGGAGATGGCAAGGGAGAGCTCAAGGAATCGGACAGAGTCTACGATTATGCACTTTACAATGACTTGGGGGATCCTAAACGGGGTCCTAAGTATGCCCGCCCTGTTCTTGGAGGGTCCTCCGAGTACCCTTATCCTCGCCGTGGAAGAACAGGCCGGCCCCCGTCCAAGGCGGATGCCAGCAACGAGAGCAGGCTGCCTGTCCTGTCGAGTTTGAACATTTATGTTCCACGAGATGAACGATTCGGTCATTTGAAGATGTCGGATTTCTTAGCTTACGCAATGAAATCGGTTGGTCAGGTTCTTAAGTCCGAGTTGGAAGGTCTGATCGACACTACTCCAAACGAGTTCGACTCTTTTGGTGATGAGATGGCGCTCTACGAGGGAGGGGTTAAGCTACTCGACGAACCTGCGCTGCAAGCTATCGAGAAGAATATCCCTCTGGAGCTGCTCAAAGAGATCTTTCGCACTGATGGAGAGGGACTTCTCAAGTTTCCAGAGCCCGAAATAATCGCGAGTATGATCCATCCTTCCATCCTTTATAGGAGATTTTGTTCTGTTCTAGTTTGATCGTTTTACCACTTCTGCTATATGAACATGTTTCTGGTTTCGAGCAGAGGACAAGACAGCTTGGAGGACTGATGAAGAATTTGCAAGAGAAATGTTGGCTGGTGTGAATCCTGTAATGATAAGCTGTCTTCAGGAATTCCCTCCGAAGAGCAAGCTTAACCACGAGCAATATGGCAATCAGGACAGTAAGATTACTGAAGATCACATTAAGCATAACTTGGATGGAATTATTTCAATTAAAGAGGTAATTCGCCGTAATTATGGTATTCTTTTCTATGTTTTTAGACTTGAAATCGTTCAAAAGTGAGCCATTATGATGATGAATTTCGAATGTGCAGGCTATTGAGAACAAGAGACTTCTCATCTTGGACTACCATGATGGCTTGATCCCATACATTAGGCGGATAAACACTACATCAACAAAGACTTACGCTTCAAGGACACTGCTGTTTCTGAAAGATGATGGAACATTGAAGCCACTGGCTATCGAATTAAGCGTGCCTCATCCTGAATCAGTAAAGCTCGGAGCGATTAGCAAGGTGTTCACGCCAGCTGAAGATGGTGTTGAAGGTTCTATTTGGCAGCTTGCCAAAGCATATGTTGCTGTAAATGACTCCGGCTGGCACCAGCTCATCAGCCACTGGTATAAATCCATCAGAAAGATCGTTCATATGGGTCCGGAAAGTTGTGTTTCGCTGATACGATTTCTCATTTTTCCTGCATCAGGTTGCATACACATGCGGTGATGGAGCCTTTTGTGATCGCGACGAATAGGCAGCTCAGTGTGCTTCACCCAATCTACAAACTTCTGCATCCTCATTTCCGCGACACGATGAACATCAATGCATTCGCTAGACAAATACTCATCAATGCAGGCGGGATCCTGGAGTTGACAGTTTTCCCTTCCAAGTATGCGATGGAAATGTCATCAATTGCATACAAAAGTTGGGTATTTCCTGAGCAAGCACTCCCTGAAGATCTGAAGAAAAGGTATATCTACGGGACCTGATTCGCTTACGTTTATGTTTATTTCTTCGTCTCATTGACACTTAACATACGTGATATTGCTCAGAGGAATGGCAGTGGAAGATCCAAAATCGCGACATGGTGTTCGCCTGGTGGTAAAAGACTATCCTTTTGCAGTTGACGGTCTCGAGATATGGTCTGCAATCAGGGAATGGGTGGAAGACTACTGTTGTTTCTATTACAAGACAGATGATATGGTCCATAAGGACACTGAGCTTCAATCCTGGTGGAAGGAACTGCGAGAGGAGGGCCATGGCGACAAGAAAGACGAAACTTGGTGGCCTAAGATGCACACGCGCGAAGAGCTAATACAATCGTGCACAATCATTATATGGGTGGCATCTGCTCTCCATGCAGCTATCAACTTCGGGCAGTATCCTTACGGAGGGTACCATCCTAATCGTCCGAGCATAAGTCGCAGGTTCATGCCCGAGAAAGGCACTCCCGAATACAAACAGCTCGAGTCAAACCCCGAAAAGGGTTTCCTGAGGACCATCACAGCTCAGCTTCAGACCCTTCTTGGCATTTCACTCATAGAGATCCTGTCAAGGCATTCCTCTGATGAGGTCTATCTTGGCCAGAGAGACACTCCTGAATGGACGACCGATACAGAACCATTGGAGGCGTTTGAGAAGTTCGGAAAGAAGCTAGCGGAGATCGAGGACAAGATCGTCGAGATGAACAACGACGAGGGATTGAAGAACCGGACAGGTCCGGTTCTGATGCCATACACATTGTTGGTTCCTAGCAGCGGAGGTGGACTTACTGGCAGAGGAATTCCCAACAGTGTTTCAATCTAGATTTCTTGCTAGCAATTGCATGTCTTAAAAGTTTTATTTACAAGTATCTACTTTAAGCATCTATCTAGAATTTGTTGTAAGATAATATTCAAAAGGATCAATAAAACTTGTACCATAATGAAGTTCACGCATTCAAGTCTAATGATCCAATTGGTGCCTCAAGAATGCCACGTTTGATGGGATTGGACAGCTTACAATCTCAATTTGACAGCATAAACTTCAGCCTTTTCCCCATGGATCTCAAGTTTTTGGGTCAAAACTGCAGTCTGGGGCTAAATCGATCGATATAGTTAATCCACAGTTATATCGCAATCGAACCAAAGCCTCACATAATTATAATTCATTCAATTAAAATATTGAATAAATCACATCAATCAATCGTAGATTTAGCTATTTGATTCCTTTTCTGATTGTTATTGTAATCCTGTGTTCACGGGTTCAAGAACAGATAACCCTAAATTCAATGAAGGTTATATCGTAGGTTTTGTTTAAATTATGTATACACCCATAAAATCAGCATACCTCTGATACCACTGTTGAATTTTATAAACAAGAATCTTGTAGTACCTAGGATGAATCAATTGAGCAATGATTGGAAGTTAATATTCCATGATATAACATTTGTTGATGTGACAACTCTAACCATTCGAACTTTCTAACGTTGTATTGCTCATGTGACAAATTATATTATCTTAAAATTTAAAAATATTATTTATACATGCCATCAACAAATTTTTCGGCTAGGATCTCAACTTCACAAAACTATTAACTTCCTCTAAATTCTAGAGAAAGGTTTCTCTCTCAATGTGGGAGTTTTCTTCCCGTTAAGTTTTTTTCTCTTTTTTTCTGTTGGCTGCTATAACCTCCTCCTTCTTCCTCCAACCTTAACCAATATACATAGACCTTTCTGTTGGCTGCTATTAACTTCTCTGTCCATGTATTTACGTTAATATATGTAATGTCACTACTTAATGAAAGGTTTTTAAAGCCACAACATTAAAAAAACAAAATTTTCGGCCAAGATCAACAAATTTTTTTAATATAAAATGTTACAGCCTTACAGATTTAGAAAGAAAAAAGACAAGAAAAAAGTGCGAATATCGTTTATGGAGTGGCTCAGATAATGTTTTATTTCTATTCTATTGCAAATGCCAGCTCGTAGTTAAATGATATCCTAGCCGCCCACCGGCTCAATTTATTATCATTTCACGTTCAAGTCCTCGATAACATTTTTTTCTCTGGAGAAAGTGGGACGACACTGACTTTATTGTCTTTTTTTTTTGAAAAACCATAAAACCATATTAGATTAATCGATAGAGTCATACAAAAGGAGCTCGTGAAGCTCAAGAGGAGGATTGTTAACTAAATCCTCGAGATCAAAAGGAAGAGATATGGCTTTAGCTATCCAATCTACCGCTAAGTTAGCTTCTCTAGGTATATACATAAGTTTACACAAAGGTAAGCTCAAAAAGATCGATTGGATATCCAAAGCAAGGTTCTCAAGCTCCCAAGCAAGAGTAAACCGGCCAGAATCGGAGAGGGCCTCCACCGCAAATTTGCAATCAGATTCAATGATGACATTGCAGAATTTGTAGTGCTGCTGTGTGTACTTTGCAGCCTCTCCAATGGCGTGCAATTCAGCCTCAGTAGCTGATAGAAGGGGGAAAGCACGAGTCATGGAATGTATCACTTTCCCACTGTGATCCCGAATAATGAAAGCAATGCCTGCGGGGATACTAGCAGATTTCCAGGAGGCATCAACATTCACCTTTAAAGTGCCGATATCAGGAGGTCTCCAGCAATGAGAGAGGCTCATTGCAGGGGAACAAACGCGGTGTTGTAAGCTAGCGAACTCCAAGCACTTCCTGGCACTCAGTGACCAAGTCATTTGTGGACATGGCTTGCTCCCTTCAAAAGCATGCTCATTTTGTGCAAGCCAAATTTGCCAACTTATAAAGGCCATTTGCACAATCAGGTCAGGTTTAGCAGCTTCTTCCAATGCCAAAACGTAATGTTCAAGCCATTCTTTAGCCCCTTGAAACTCTCCTCTACCTGGCACAACACCTGAAGAAGAGAGGAACCAAGTAGCCCTTGCGTGGGGGCATTCAACCAGCATATGTAGCACATCCTCCACCACCGCATTGCATAGTTTGTAACTTTGATCGCTTGTAATCCGACGTTTCGTCAGGTTTTGTGCAGTAGGGAGGGAGTTATTTGCCACCCTCCACAGGAAGTGCCTAATCTTGGGGAAGATTTTCAACTTCCACAACCTGCACCATAAAGAATTTGAGTGATGATCAGTGACAGTGAAGTTGTTCTTTATATGGTGATACCCCATGCTCACACTATACTTCCCTGACTTGGCAGGGAGCCAAAGAATTTTGTCCCTGCCTAAATCCCTCCTTGGTTTTATTTTCAAGATCTCGGCTGCTTCCTGCTGTGAGAACATGTCCTTAATCATGTCTGATTTCCACATATTACCACCTGGCTCCAGCAGGTCTGCAACCTTGTTAACAGCAGGAAAAGGAGGCTTTGGAGTTTGTATCATGTGGCCAGGCAGGTTGAGAACCCAAGCATCCTCCCGAATCCTAACACTTTCTCCATCCATCACCTTCCACAAAAGGTGAGGTTTCAGTTGGTTAAGACCTCGGAGAATGCTGCTCCAAGTCCAAGAAGGATTCTGACCCTTTCTAGCCTGCAAGAATGAAGAATTTGGGAAATAAATACTCTTAAGAAGGGTAAAGCACAAGGAATTCTGGTCAGAAAAAAGCCTCTAAGCTTGCTTAGCAAGGAGAGCAACGTTGAACGCATCCATACTCCTAAAGCCCAACCCACCCGTACACTTAGGTTTAGAAATATTATCCCAATTCACCCAATGAATCTTGCCCGAATTAACATCTCCAGACCACCAAAATTTTGCCATTAAACCATCCAACTTCTTACACATAGATTTAGGGAATTTAACGCATTGCATCGCATAAGTTGGCATAGCTGCTAAAACAGATTTTATCAATACTTCTCTCCCAGCGCTAGAGAGCGTCTTTTGCTTCCAAGACTGAGTTTTGTTCCACATAGCATCATAAATATAGTTGACAGCTCGATTTTTTGATCTACCCCAAAAAGACGGCAACCCTAGATATCTATCCTGATCATTCATTAGGCTCATATCTAGGGTATGCAAAATGCCCTCTCTAATGTTACTCTCCAGGCCAGAATTAAAACGAACACTAGATTTGCCAAAGTTAATAAGTTGGCCAGAAGCACACATAAAGTTGTCAGCAAACTTTTGATAGCAGCGGCTTCTCTCAAGTCCGCCACACCTGTAAGAAGAGTGTCGTCAGCGAACATCACATTAGTAATAGCAGGGCTTCCTCTATTGATTTTTAGGCCTCTAAGTATGCCCTGGGACTGGCACCAAGTAATGTAACAAGAAAGAGAGTCCGCAATGAGAAGGAAAAGAAAAGGAGAGAGAGGATCTCCTTGTCTAATCCCTCTAGTTGGACAAAACCAGTTTTGGGGAGTACCATTCACAATCACAGAGTAAGAGACACTCTCAATGCAGCTCATAGTGCATCTAATCCAATGGTTAGGAAAACCCATCTTCATCATCACATCTTTCAAAAACCTCCAATTAACCATATCATAGGCCTTTTTTAGATCAATTTTGATCGCCATTGAACCCTTTTTCTTTTGTTTACCAAGCCTAAGATGATGGAAAATTTCATTAGCAATGAGAATGTTGTCTTGAATGCACCTATCCTTAACAAAAGCATTTTGAGAAGGAGAAATCAGCATGGGCATCCATGACTTGATTCTATTTGCCAAAACTTTAGAATACACCTTATAAGCAAAGTTACAAAGGCTTATAGGTCTAAACTGGGCAACGGATTCAGGATTATTCAGTTTAGGAATAAGAACAATGTAGGTTTTATTTAACTCTTTAGGCACATGTCCTTCTCTAAACCAAGTCTTGATCATGGAAGTAAGCTCAGCACCTACAGTGTTCCAGTACAAGTGGTAAAACAGACCTGGAAGGCCATCAGGGCCTGAAGCTCTAGAGCCTCCCATCTGGAAAGCCGCCTCTTTGATCTCCACACTGGAAACCTCTTTGGTCAGCAGTTCAGTCATCTGGGTAGACACAGAGCAAGGTATCGAGGCTAATATGTCATGGTTTTCAACAATACCTGAGTCCTGATACAAATCCTTGAAGAAAGCTTGTATACAGGACCTGATCTGGCTTTGATCATCCATCCATTCACCATCATCGCCCCGCAGCTTGATAATTTCATTATGTTGCCGCCTTTGGGTAGCAGATAGATGAAAGAACTTCGTATTAGCGTCCCCATGACTTTATTGTCTTGCGTCAAACGAAGAGTCATTTCGTAACCGCGTTTTCTGGATTAATTATTGACTTTTTGGCTGGCAGAACTAATTTTCTCTCAGATGTTGTGTTACGGGCTGACTTATTGTAACGAAAGATGAAAAACTTGCGTGTAAAAGTTTGTCCCTGATAATAGTCTCACTCGTTCTCTACTGTCAAAAAGAAAAACTCGTACTCTATAACAGTTCAAATTTGAATTACTTTTGTAGGTACTTAGATATTAAGTTTAAAAATATGTATATTTGTTACACAAATAAGTGATATATTTTCGAGACAGATGATTCGTAGTAAAAAATGAATTTTGTATAAATTATTGAGTTCAAATCTTACTTATAAAAAAATACAATATTGAGAAAAATATCTATTAAATAGATAGCATTCGACTTTAATTAATATAGTTTCAAGAAAATACAAGTATGACAAAATAGACTTCTATTTTCCGACCCAAAAATAAATAAAATCCATAACAATCCCAGCACAAGTACAAATTTCAAAGTGAGTGCACGTCACGGAATTGACCGGCCATCTTATGTATCCCCGTTAATTATGACAGAAACGTACACTTCATATAGACATATACTTCTTCATATGGGTGAAGTAGACGTATACTCTTTACCCTAAAAAGTATAGAAATCTAATGTAAAGTATTATTTAAATATTTTGTGGTAGGGACGACCATAGATTCGGTACTTCATATACAACGCATTTAATAAATTACACTTCTCTTATTTTATCCAATCCTACCCTTTATAAACCAGCCCTTCTTAGACTCATCATCCACATTCTATCAACTCAAAAATAATTATTATGTATGATATATAGTTTGTTCCTCTGATAATCAAATACGGTCGAGGATAGTTATCGTGAAACAAGATGAAGATCAAAGGCACCGTTGTGTTGATGAAGAGGAACCTTTTGGACTTCAAGGACCTCGGTGCTTCTTTGCTTGACACTGTTCATGAGCTCTTGGGGAAGAAAGTTTCCCTCCAGCTTATTAGCTCCCACATTGGTAAGCCAGGTGACATCTTCTTTGAAAGAATGCTAAAAGTTATACCGTCTAGCACTAGCACTAGCACTAGCACGTCGAGTAGATCAATCGACAAGAAATTGGTCTAGTTAAATTAGACGTCTCGGATTTGAGACTTTTGTTAAAGCGAAGAATTTTAAATTTCTAGATAGTAGGTATTTTGGACTAATAAAAAAAGTGTTTATAATAGAATTAATTACTAATATGTCGCATCTGACAGGATGCGTTATTTGTTTTTTGACGAGCAAAAGGAAAAAAATTTAAGATATGAAACTTAAGAGGTGAAAGTTCAATTTTTGAGAATGATTTTATATCTTTTGTTAATTTGCTTATCTAATCATTTTAACGATTCACTAAATAAGAATTCTCACAAGATCAATGTCTACTAATTAGGGGTTAATAAAAAAACCTTTCCCAGGAATCCATCTCTACATGTGCATAAAATTATTTTCTAATAATTGAATATTATATTGAGACAACCATTTCCTTTTTTTGAAAGGTAGATAACCATTTCCTAGACAACCCAAACCAACAGTATTATGGCTCGCCAAATTACTATACATTTTTTTCTTTTGCACCGTAACCAACAGTATTAATTGTACCATATTAAAAATTCTATATTCAGTATTATGAACAACTTCACCGCACATAATTAAAGATGTGTGAATCTCAACACCCATAAATACCCATAAATACAACCATGATACAGAGGATTTGAATTTCTATAAATAAACTAAACTAAACTACATCGTATTGGTTTCATTTAGTCGACCAAGGACGTATCCTTATTTATTAAGTACAATTAACCTAATTACTTTGACTTTTGGCAGGGGATGGCTTAGAAGGGAAACCTGCACACTTGGAAGAATGGTTGACTACATTCACTCCCTTAGCGGCCAGCGACTCAGCGTTTCACGTCACCTTTGATTGGGACAAGGACAACGGAGTTCCGGGGGCGTTCTTGATTAGGAACGAGCATCATAGCGAGTTCTACCTTAAAACCCTCACCCTTGAGGATGTCCCCGGAGGAGGAGGAGGAGGACAAGGTCGTGTCCACTTCGTTTGCAATTCCTGGGTCTACCCTGCCAAATACTACAAGAAAGATCGTGTTTTCTTCGCCAACACGGTAACTACTTGAATTCTTCGACCGAATATTTTCGGGCTCAATTTATAAGTTAAAACAATTTCCAATCCCCTAATTATATGCTTTAAATTGAGTATAAAAATCATAACATGTTATCATATTGTTGTCCCATATTATAACAAACATAAGTGCCACAGTTCCACCAACCTTGGAAGGTATTGGTGATACATTTCGAGCGATGATTACTAATTTATAAGTATCAAAAAATCTACATATTGTTTTAAAGTTTTGGTTGAATACGGAGTAACTATTTGGTGCTTCGAATCTCCTTGATTTGTTTAAGGAAGTTCTTGACCTTCCCTTAGTGTATTTTTGGCGTATTTTGGTGTCACATTGGCGTTCGTTATAGATAGTGTTTATCTCCGCGTTGTTTATGATAGGCATTATCTGTAACTTTTGATGTATTTTGGTGATCTCTTGGTGAAATACAACTTTTAGTTATTAAAAAAAACTGAGTAACTAAAATATTGTGAGAGCATATTGATATCGTGACTCATTATTGCTCGTACTACTCTCGTGTTTCGAGATTCTAACACACTCATTTTTATCATGCCTTATGTGTATTGTTTTAATGTGTAGGCATACATGCCAGATGAGACACCGTTGCATCTACGAAAGTACAGGGAGCTAGAGCTGGTGGACTTGCGAGGTGACGGCAAGGAGGAGCTTCAACAATGGGACCGTGTCTATGACTACGCTCCCTACAATGATTTGGGAGATCCTCAGAAGGGTCAGAAGTATGCCCGCCCGGTTCTTGGAGGCTCCTCCGAGTACCCTTATCCTCGTCGCGGAAGGACAGGCAGACCGCCTTCCGAATCCGGTATATATACATGCCTTCGATCTCCTTAGATTCTCAACTTGCAATAAATAGATCATGGTTTGTATGACATAAAGGTCCAATGAAGCATTGGCTTATAGGTGAATGCTGAGGTATAATTACATAAGGTGTCAGATCGAGGAGGTCTCGGGTTCGAGCCTTAATTGATAGAGCTGACGTTTTATCTGATCTATTGCATCAAATTTTGCAGATCCCGAAAGTGAGAGCAGGGTGCCTCTGCTATCGAGTCTGAACATATATGTTCCTGCAGATGAACGACTCAACCACATAAAGATGTCGGACTTTATAGCTTATAACGTGCGAGCACTTGGCCATTTCATTAAACCCGAGGTGGAAGCTCTGTTCGACGGTACCCCGAAGGAATTCGACTCTTTTGATGATATCATGGAACTATACCGAGGGGGTGTAAAGCTACCGGAGGGGTCCATACTTGATCACATCAAAAATGTCATTCCGTTCGAGATGATCAAGGACGCGTTCCAGCCGGATGGAGCGGGTCACTTGAGCTACCCTTTGCCACAGATGATAAAGGGTAAGAGTCATCACCAATGTCCAGCATTGAGAAGATTGACATTTGATGTTACATAGTTGAGTTCCCTTTAATGTCTGATATAACTGTTGCAGAGGATCGATCGGCTTGGAGAACGGATGAAGAATTTGCCAGAGAAATGATTGCAGGAGTGCATCCTGTCCTTATTCGAAAGCTCGAGGTATATTCGATCTCTTTTGGATTCTTTGAAGTTCATTGATGTAGAGCATGAAGTTATCATAAAGTCCAAATTTGCATTACAGGAATTCCCTCCAAAAAGCAAGCTGGACTACCAAATCTATGGAGATCAGAACAGTTGCATAACCGAAGCTCAGATACATGACAACCTAGAAGGGATGTCGGTACATGAGGTGAATCGAATCTCCTTTAGAACTCGACAGTCATTTTGCAGAAGCTTTTTGCTCCTCTGAACTTGAAATCGATTGATATTTATGGTGAACAGGCAATTGAGCACAGCAAATTGTTCATCGTGGATCACCACGACGCGCTGATGCCGTACTTGAGGCGGATAAATGCCACATCTGCAAAGGCTTATGCAGCAAGGACACTGCTTTTTTTAAGAGAGGATAGCACTCTGAAGCCTGTGGCAATTGAACTAAGTTTGCCTCATCCTGAGGGGGATCAATGTGGAGCCATAAGCAAGGTATATACACAGGCTCACGATGGCGTCGAGGGTTCCGTTTGGCAGCTTGCCAAGGCTTATGTTGGTGTGAATGACAACACCTACCATCAGCTGATCAGCCACTGGTAAGCGTCGGGCTATAATCATCAATGACCTACGAGTTCGAGCGATTGATGTGTTCTTGATTGGTATATCAGGTTGCAGACACATGCCGTCATCGAGCCGTTTATTATTGCAACCAATAGGCAACTGAGCGTTCTTCACCCTATCAACAAACTTCTGCATCCTCACTTCCGGGACACGATGAATATAAATGCGCTGGCGAGACAGGCACTGATAAACGCAGGTGGATTCTTGGAATTAGCAGTTCTCCCTGGCCAGTATTCTATTGAATTAACATCCAAAGCATACAAAAACTGGGTGTTCCCTGAGCAAGCTCTACCAGAAGATCTCAAGAGAAGGTAATCGTTTGCTAAGGTACACCATGTAGATATGATGCACGAACGTATCGCTAAAAATCGCGTTCTTGTGAATTTTTCAGAGGAATGGCAGTAGAGGATCCCGAATCGCGACATGGCCTTCGGTTGATCATTGAAGACTACCCTTACGCTGTTGATGGGCTTGAGATATGGTCAGCCATCAAAGAGTGGGTGAAAGACTACTGTGCCATGTACTATAAGACAGATGAGATGGTCCAACGAGATGAGGAGCTCCAATCCTGGTGGAAAGAGCTCCGAGAAGAAGGCCATCGCGACAAGAAAGACGAGCATTGGTGGCCCAAGATGCGAACCCGTGAAGAGCTGACAGAGTCGTGCACGATCATCATATGGCTGGCATCCGCATTCCACGCAGCTGTCAACTTCGGAATGTACGCTTACGCAGGGTACCTCCCAAACCGGCCAACAGTAAGCCGTCGGTTCATGCCCGAGAACGGCTCTCCCGAGTTCGAAGACCTCAAGTCGAACCCGGAAAGGGCCTTTCTGCAGACAATCACTGCCCAGCTACAGGCCCTTCTTGGGATGTCACTCATCGAGGTGTTCTCGATCCATTCCGCGGACGAGGTCTACCTCGGACAGAGAGATACTCCTGAGTGGACTTCGGACAATGAAGCGTTGCAGGCCTTTAACAAGTTCGGACAGAGGCTGGCGGAAATCGAGGAGAGGATGATCGAGATGAACATGGACACGAAGCTGAAGAACCGAGTTGGTCCTGCTCAGCTTCCTTACACTTTATTGGTTCCTAATAGCGAGTCTGGACTCACCGGCAGGGGAATTCCTAACAGCGTTACCATTTGAAACCGTCAAGAGTGGCCCTCTACGTTTCAATAAAACGAATGTATTCCAGTTTTTCTACTCCTGTACTTGAAATTTCATTACATAATTATTTTCATAATCACAACAATATTATCGTTTTCTTTTGGCAAGAGATCATCCACCACTTATGACTCGGAGAAGATTTAGTACGTACGATGTGGTTTGGCCGAGCTGAGCTGGTTAAATCAATTTAAACGAGCACTTTAACGATTGACTAATTGTTCAATTAACTATTAAAATTTGTCAAATTTCAAAATCTAATTGTCCATTTCACTAAAGCAGTAAACCCAATTATTAATTAATCACATTCCGAGTGTTAATTAATCTGATTTGAAGATCTACGTGTATCAACTAATTGATACGCAACAATCACTCATCACTTATATCTAACCCGACGAATGAATTGTTCTAATTTAATTGAAATGTCTCAAATTTGAGCATTTGATAATATAATATTGTTAAAAACTTGTTACAAGAATTTTAACACCTTCTAAAAATTTTACCGCCTCGAACTTCGATTAATCATCCGGAAAATATTAACCGATATAGGAGAATAGAATGTAAGAAAAGCTCCTTGTACTGCAATCTAGGAACGATTTGGTATAGTTTGTTGTTGTACCAGTTACTTGTATAGCTTGAAGGTACTTGTTGTGTATTTTGGGCAACCACTTAATGTGGTGTGCAATGTTGTAATTATGCTTGGTTGGTATAAAATTTTTACTTACCAAAAAAAAAAAACCGCTATGGGAGAAGCCGACCAACGGTCATCTTGCCTAAGTTGAGGGGTCCACTTGCATCCATATATAACACTTCCAAATCCAATTGGCGCTAGTTCACTTTGAACCTTTCTTCTCTCATTCCACTTTCCCTCCCACGTCGTCGTCCGGATGGCGGCGAGAGTCTTCAGCGCGCGAATCGTGTGTATCGACTACTACATGTCGCCGCCGATCCCCGGCGTCGACGTTCTCTATAGTTCCTTCCAAGGTACTGTTCCTACCAACCTACCTACACCTTTATACTAAGACGGAGTTAGGGTTTTGAATTCGGATTTATTAGGCAATTAATTACTTGTTTCATTTGAAGGCGGGAAGGTGAACGAGGTCCCTGTGATTAGGGTTTACGGCCCCACTCCAGCCGGTCAAAAGGCCTGCTTGCACATTCACAAGGTCGGGTTTTTCTTTTAATTAGGGTTTGGTTTGTGTTCGAGTTCGAGTTCGAGTTCGTTCGGTTTGTGATTGGGGTTATCCGTTGACTCGAGGCTTGTTTGTCTTCGGTTGGATGGTGTGTGTAGGCTTTTCCCTATTTGTATGTCCCGATTTCTGATGTGAAGCTTGATGCCCAACGGGAAGGTAATGAGGTTGTCAGTTTCAAGTGGGCGTCTGTTCAGTAGTTGGCCGGCAATGGACTGGTGTGATGGGTTTGTTTTCTTTTTTGGGTTATGCAGGTGAGGCTTGTGCGAGTTCTATTGCTCTGGGACTCGAGAAAGCCTTGAAGGTACGTCCGTGCTTCTACATGTGAATTGCTTTACTTCGATGTTGAATTTGGCTGCCGCTACTTTAGGCTTCATGTGGAGTGATTATGTTGTGTTTCTCATTTGCTTTTTCTTCGTGTGACAGCTAAAGGGCAATGCTGGTTCCAAAAGGCAACACATTCATGGATACAATCTTGTGCGGGCAAAGAAGTTATATGGTTACCATCCGTCGGAGGAGTTATTTGTCAAGATATATATGTATCCAAGTAGTTCATTTTGTCTTTATTAGTCCTAGTATTCAATATGTATTAATCTTGGTGGATATATTGCTGATGAGAGAATTAAATAACCTTAATCATAGACAGCTATTATCCTCAAGATGTTTCTCGTGCCGCCAATCTTCTTCTGGTACGTCATCTTGGATGCTCTGGGTTAGAAGTTGCTTCATCATGATTCCCTTTCTTTATCCTTTTGCATGATTTATTTGACATTATAAGTTCTTTTTCAGGGGGGTGCTGTCTTGGATAAAACTTTGCAGCCACATGAATCTCACATTCCTTTCATTCTCCAATTTATGGTGAGTGATCGTGTGTAGGAATTAAAAAAAAGGACTGAACTAGGTTGATGCAATTCTTATGATTGCAACTACGTGACAGTTTCAACTGATATTGGCAGTTTATACTTCGGTAATCATGCGAGCTGACCCCCTAATTTTTGTGTTTTTAGGTAGACTATAACTTATATGGAATGGGTCACGTGCACCTATCAAAGATGAGATTTCGTCATCCAGTGCCAACTGTGTTTACTGGAAAAAAGTTCAGTTGCAATCAGCAGCAACTAATGTGCATGGAGCCATCAAGTTGGCGTTCTGATAGTGTTCAGGTAATTCTATGTGTCTGTTTCTTGGTCATGACTTTTTGGGGGGTTGAGCTAGACAGTTTGCTGGCATGATTCTTAGGTGTTTTAATCTATCATACATTGTTTTCTCTAGGCAGATACAAGTGCTGGTGAGAGCTTTGATTCTCCAGTTTGGGTATCTTCCGCTATTCCCGATGATTGGATGTGGCACATTTTCAGTGAACCTGGTGCTTCCCTGGCTCCAGAGTTTCAACATGTAAGACGACAAAGTGCTTGTGAACTCGAAGGAGATACTACAATCGATGGTTTGTTCCACTCATAGATCTGTTAATACTACCTTGTTTACTTCTGCAATGGTATCTTTCATGGTCCAACTATTGAGTTGGTTGTCTTGTCACAGAGATTATAAATCAGCAATTTAAAACTTATACATCGCTGTCGCAAACCGGTTCTGATGTGAAAATGGTGCAGTCGCTTATTCCAATTTGGGAGGTTTGATTGCATCCTTTGGTCTGTTTCCATGCATTTCATCGTGTTTTGTGGATATTATTGATGAATGCCTCTTTTTGAAACAGGAAGAACATCAAAGGTCTGCCATCCATGACACAGCTATACCTCCTGATCCAGGAAAACCACTTCCTAAAGATGTTCTTAAAACTCTCTTGAACAGCCTTGAATTTGAGTTGAAACTTCAAGAGTTGAGTTGCAGGACAGATGTCGGGCCTCTATTGTCCGATGATGTTACGAGATCTTTTCAGTCAGGTTCCTCGTCCTCTGACAAAAAGGGTTTTGCTGATCCTGACAACTTAAACTGTACTGATACTTATGGACAGACCGCTGTAGGAATATCAGATCAGCAGGTCAGTCATGATTGTCCTTTCAAGTTTCAATTCTCAATCATCTTCTGTTCTTTCATTCCTTTTATGTTTCCTTAAAAATGCAGAGTTCCAGGTATATATCTCAAGTTTGTACCCCATTGCTTTCTACATACGTCAAGTACATTAGCCCATTTAGACCAGTATCTCTTTTTCTTAAAACCTATTAACCAAATGCTTATTCTTTTTCCAAATTGTTTATGGGAAACAGTATTAAAATTTATTGCCTAAACTTTCTTCAAGAGGCTTCCACTTGTAAGTTGGTTTCGTTCTTTGTTTTCAGATTGCAGATACTGAAGCATTGGGTCTTTTAAGGTGGCTTGCAACATCTCAGGCTGCCGAAGACATAAATTCTGACGATGAGCTTGTTCGTGAAACAATACTGAGTCCCTTGCTTCCTTCATCAACTATGAATAAGATGCTGGAAAAAGCTAACATCGATTTCGAGAGTGAGTCACAGAAAGAGTGCCAAGACATTCTTGACTCCATTAAAGATGCAAGTGAAGTTGATCATTTGAAGGAGAAGTCCAGTGTTGTCTGTGAAACGATACCAAAGAATCAGCTTCCCTTAGGGAATGACTTCAACCTTTGTCAGTCTAGTGCTGGAACTAAAGTCGATACTGAAGGTGCAACACACAAGCAACCAATTTTACTGTATGCCAGTGTCAGTCAGGCAAATAATTCCAAAGGGAAAAGGCCACTGTGGGGCTCTTTGCCTCTTAGCATGAAAGTGGATGATAGTGACGATGGTAGTTCCCCTTCTGGCAAGATAGAATTTTCATTAGCTGAAGACTTTTTTGGCAAAGCTATGGCAAACAATGAGGGATTAGTCAGCAGTACGGGTGCCGGTGTTTGTGAATCGAGGATGGTTTCCTGCTCTGTACGTGACTTGATGAGAAAAAAGCGACAGCGCCGAGTTTCAGAGCAGGATAATGCGCTTGTCTGTGACAGGAAATCTGTTTCAGGAGTTCAGGAAGAAAGTGACCATCTCCTGTCAAAAAGATTGGATTTTCATACTGTTGGCGGAGATGAGCATTTGGAAAAACCTGTTGCATTGGAAACTTTTATGTCAAATAACGAGGATTCTCCTTCACACCTCTTAGTTCCTGAATCTGACAAGCAAAATGTTTCAACTAATCCATCTGAGAAAGGTCTCATGGATATATCTGCTCACTATCAAAATGATGGCTCACTCTTGTACCTTTTGACACCCAGCTTGTCTCCCCCCTCTGCAGACTGTGTGAACGATTGGTTATTGCTGGGCTTCCAAGGTACAGTTTACATACTGGCGCATTTATATTTTCCATCTACTGAACTAATTCTCATTTTATAAACTTCTAGATGCTTCAGGAGAGGTCAATGCAGCATTCTCAGAGGCTTTAGCTATAAGAGGTAATGTTTCTTGCAATTTATTTGGCAAAAAAAGAGAGACATCATCTTTAGCTATTTTGTTGAACCATCCATCTTTCTGGCAGGGTCCTCCAAGTTTGAAACACACAGTTCATGTGTTGATCACAATGATGCTGTTGTTTCATCAAGCTCGATATCAGATTGTACTCCAACTTTGGATGAAGTTCAGCAAGTTAATGATCACAGGTCTTATGAAAATTTCCATACATGTAATGATGAGGAAACCAGTGCCCAGAGTCCAGAAAATGTGGTAAAAAATGTCGCTACAGATTGCTCAGTGGATGTATCACAGATTTCAGGTCCAGTTGTGGGATCAAGGTCTACTCCTCTAAGTCAAACCGGATTTCGGGATCCTGCTAGTTTTGGTGCTGGGCAACAATTGACATTGTTAAGCGTGGAGGTAGATGGATGTATAGCTTCATTGTATGTGTACAGAACACAATTGAGAATGGAAATAATGCTAACTCTCAACAATATGATTATTCTAATACCATAACAATGACTTACAGGTCCTTGCTGAAACAAGAGCAGATCTTCGACCGAATCCTCGGTTTGATGCCATCAATATCATATCTTTGGTGTTCCAGTGTGATATTGACTCTGCAGTTGAAGCGTATGTGCTTTTACGTAGTAATGCCAGCTCTTATCAGAAGTAAGAAATTTCTCCTTTTAAGTTTCAGTAACTCGATTGGCTCTAGAGTCTCATCTGAGGAAAACCAATTATTTTTCCAAGATTCACATTACCTGGGCTAATTTTTTTCATATTTAGGAACTTGGATGGAGTATCTGGATGTAAGGTTCTTGTTCAATCTGAAGAAAGGAGTTTGTTTGATGAGTTAGTAAAGATTATAAATTTATTTGATCCTGATATCATAATGGGTTGGGACGTACAAGGTGGGTCTCTTGGGTTCTTGGCTGAGAGGGCCGCCCATCTTGGTATTGGCTTACTTAATGGCATCTCGAGAACACCAACAGAGACGAACAAAGGTTCTGAGGAACCTAAAGCTGTTGATAGCGGAGTTCCTGAGACTGGCTTACATGAGTCTTTGGTTTCAAGCTCCCCAGTGATTGATGGTGCTGTTATTCAAGATGAATGGGGTAGAACCCATGCCAGTGGTGTCCATGTCGGTGGCAGAGTCATCCTTAATATATGGAGGTTAATGCGCGGTGAAGTTAGACTTACTATGTATAATATCGAAGATGTTTGTGGAACTGTTTTGAGGAGGAAGATTCCATCAATTCCCAGCAAAGTATTATCAAGGTGGTTTTCAAGTGGTGCAGCACGGTACAGGTGCATCGAGTACCTGACTGAGAGGGCGAAACTGAACCTGGCTATCATGAATCAGCTGGATATGGTGAGTCATTACAACTCAGTCTACATCCAAACTCTTTTGGTTTCTTACTTGATAATGGTTGAGAACTGGAGAATCTCAAAGATTTTTCAGTTAACATGCCTACTTGCTCAATAGTGCTGATTTTGTTTTTCTTGCCCTTGATTATGTTGTTAGCGTGGTTTTAGTTCCTTTTTTTATGTTCTTCTTCTTACTCTTATCTTATCTGTCCTTCCTAGTCCTTTCTTTGGCATTGAAACTTGATGTGAATCCTTCTCAGGTAAATAGAACATCAGAACTAGCTCGTGTGTTTGGAATTGAATTCTTTTCTGTTCTCTCTCGAGGCTCACAATATCGAGTAGAATCTATGCTTCTCAGATTGGCACATACACAAAACTATCTTGCCATTTCTCCTGGGAATCATCAGGTAATGGTTTATACATCTTTCTTCTGTTGAGGAATTGAAAATTTGCCGATGTGTTGAAGTTTGTTCTTGATGACAGACTCCATCCAACTTCATAACCTTTTCTTAACCAGTAAAGAATTCTTAGCCTTGCCCCTTTGTGGTATGTCTAGATACAAACTGGCATCTTTACAAAATTTACTTGTTGGAGGTAATAATCCCTTTTCTTAAAAAAAGAAGGTAATAATCCCAAAACCATTTGTGATGCAGCCCATTGGTGATAGAGATGCTCATTGTTTCTAGATCGTTTTCTCCAGTTCCAAATGCATCGATGTGCACTTCCATAACCTTATTTCCTGTTTCTGTATAATTCATCGGATTGCTTTATATCAAATAGTGGTTTCAATGAGCTTGGAAGCTTAGGTGGCTGGACTACAAATTTGCTATTCATATTTTTCAGGCAGTATTCGCTAGAAAACTCATTGCTTTATTATTTTTATTATTGTTATTTTAGGTTGCTTCTCAACCTGCAATGGAATGTGTGCCTCTTGTCATGGAGCCAGAATCTGGATTTTATGCGGATCCAGTTGTTGTCTTGGATTTCCAGTCCCTTTATCCATCAATGATAATTGCATACAACCTCTGTTTCTCGACGTGTCTTGGGAATGTTATACCAGCAAAATCGAATATATTAGGGGTTAGCCCGTATTCACCAGATCCTCATGTTTTACGGGTAGTGAAAGATGACATTCTGCTTACTCCAAATGGTGTTATGTATGTACCGTCCAAGGTAATTTGCCTAGCTATCCTTGGTGTAAATGTTGTTATTGTGCACTTCCTCCCTGCAGGATTTTGTTTGGTGATTTATGATGGCAAATAAAGTTCCACAATGCTTCTGCTAGGGCTGTTGTCTTTGGTTGAGGCAGATGATCTGTTATATTCATTATTTGATATCAGAATTACAAATTTTGATGATCTACCTGGGTATTCTGCTTAACAGACCCGAAAAGGTGTACTGCCCCGACTCTTGGATGAAATTCTATCCACTAGAATCATGGTTAAACAATCAATGAAGAAGTTGGCCTCCTCCGAGCAAGTTCTTCACAGGGTATGGATAGAAAGCGAGAAAGTTCAACTCGGTTATTCTATATGCTCATTCTCATATTAATTTTGGTTATCTACATAATCTTTTTTCATTTGTTTGGAAGTTCTGATGTCTCTCTCTCTTTTGATTCCATTATTGTTTAAGCTGGTTAAGCTTGTGATTTATAGGATGCCACGGGTGTTTGTTGCACTTGTGTAAAAATGTTGGTAGGACTCTGTCATCAATTTTATTAATTTTATTGTATTTTGAATTAGATTGAGCCTGGAGAATTTGTTGATTCTCCAAAAGATGACACATACCTAATTATGCAACTAAGGGAGTTTCAGCTTCATGTTGTTGCAGATACAGAATGCCAGGCAGCTTGCTCTGAAGCTGATAGCAAATGTAACTTATGGTTATACCGCAGCTGGGTTCAGTGGTCGCATGCCTTGTGCTGAGCTTGCTGATAGTATTGTTCAATGTGGTCGTTGTACCTTGGAAAGGGCTATTGCCTTGGTAAATGCCAATGATAATTGGAAGGCCAAGGTCGTATATGGGGATACTGACAGGTGTGACATTTGGGTTCCAAATCGCTGTTCAAAACATAGTTTGATGCTCAACTTGATTTAGCTTTTCAGTGTCAGATATTTTGAGGTGATGTAATGATCTCCTATTGTTAATTTCTTCCCTCTATTTGATACTGCATGAGATGATGATCATTTGTTTTGAGTAGAAAGTGGAACAGTGAAGGTAATGAGACCAACTTATTACCTTTCACATGGTTCCTATATAATCATGCGTTTTGGCGTGTGCTAGATGATGGGTGGGTATAAATCGTTTGTAGGAACCTCATTGGTGATCCTTTTATGATGTGGAAATTAGATGGTCATTTGTGTGATGGCAATGTTTGTTTTCTCCAGCATGTTTGTCCTCCTCAAGGGACGGAGTTTGCAGGAAGCTTTTCAAATAGGGCGTCAGATAGCATCTGCTGTTACAGCAATGAACCCTGATCCAGTCACATTGAAATTGGAGAAAGTCTACCATCCATGTTTCCTTCTAACTAAGAAGCGATATGCTGGCTACAGCTATGAGAGTCCAGAACAAGTTGAGCCCTTGTTTGATGCAAAAGGTATTGAAACTGTTCGTAGAGATACGTGTGGAGTTGTTGCGAAGATGATGGAGAAATCATTGAGGCTTTTTTTCGAACACCAGGATATTTTGGAGGTAGCAAGCTGAGACTTCTTATTTTTAGTTTTTTTCTGCTGTGAACATGAAACTCGTGGTTCCAAAGGGCTTGAACTCGAAACTCTTGGTTAATCTAGAACACCAGGTAATTCTGCATGCCGTTGACGACAGTCGAAAACCCACATGTTTAGTCCTATCATTAAGTTTTTCCTGGTTCTCATTTTACCTATAGTTTATTGTTTAATTGACTTCAGGTTTACTTTCACTATTGTGTAAAAGCAATGTGCTCCTTTGTTTCTTATGCAGGTAAAAACATATTTTGAGCGTCAATGGAAGCGGATTCTATCTGGCAGGGTTTCTCTTCAAGATTTTGTTTTTGCAAAGGAGGTCCGCTTGGGTACTTACAGCACCAGGGTGTCTTCGTCACTTCCACCGGCTGCAATTGTAGCAAGTAAAGCAATGAGAGTTGATCCCCGAGCAGAACCTCGGTATGCAGAAAGAGTTCCTTATGTTGTGATCCATGGGGAGCCAGGTGCCCGTCTTGTTGACATGGTTGTGGATCCTTGGGATCTCTTGGCAATCGATTCTCCTTACAGATTAAATGACTTGTATTACGTAACTAAGCAAATAATACCAGCACTTCAGAGGGTATTTGGACTTCTAGGTGCCGACTTAAACCAGTGGTTTTCAGAGATGCCACGCCCAGCCAGAGAAACTTCTTCGAAGCGCCCAATTTCTGCTGTAAATCCGAACAAAACTAGAATCGATTACTACTATCTGTCAAAACACTGCATACTTTGTGGGGAGTTGGTCCACGCTACTACACGCATATGCCATGAATGCTTGCAGGATGAAGCATCTGCAGCCACTGCTTTAATTGGAAGGACCTCAAAACTAGAGAAGGAAATCCAACACCTCGCGGCTGTAAGTATGATGATGCGACTGTAAATTTCTGGATTTGACATGCCAGTTGTGGCTAGCATGTCCCGGCATATGGTCTGATTGAATACGAGATAAAACATTATGCAATTTCAAATAGAATCTTCTTCTTGCACATCTTAATTGTTTCAGATTTAATGGTGTTGGGATAGAGTATGATTGTCAATAACCTTGGGAAACCTAGCGGAAGCTGAAGTTGACGGCCTAGACATTTGTACTTGAGAGAACTTAGCATCAGCTAAAGTAGAAATGGAAAGCCTATCATAACCTGAAGTGACATACTAGACATCCATGGAAATACTTCTTCTATTTGGAACTTAGCCGACAGTTGTTTCATCTCTCAGTCCGTTGCTTTATCCAAGATCTTTATGTCTTGCAGATATGTCGACATTGTGGAGGCGGTGACTGGATTGTGGAGAGCGGAGTCAAGTGCACTTCACTTGCCTGCTCGGTGTTCTACGAGAGGCGGAAAGTCCAAAAGGAGCTTCGAGGTATTTCTGCCATTGCTGCAGAAAGAGGTCTATACCCCAAGTGCATGGTCGAATGGTTCTGAACACTTGCTCAAACCGGATGATGACAAATTATCAAGTTTGCTCCAATTCAGCGCGTTGCTTCTAAACAATGGAAGGAAGCAACAAATGCTCATTGTAGATCATTCAGTTGACATTTTTACGTCTTTCGTAGCTCGCAGGTGCTTGGTGGCAAGTCCTTGTCCGGGTAATCTCTTCGACTTGAGTCGCGTATCTACGGACAGTTAGAGACGTGAAGGTAAAACAATCGAAAACAATAGCTGCAGGCACATTTTCCTTTGTATAGTTGTGATGTAAACAACGCAAGACGAGCCCTGGACAGTGTATATTTCTTGTACAAAACTATTGAACCGATCTTTGTATGTCAAGTCGCAACTGACCTATAATTCTGACGAAACATTTTGGATCCGTATGAGCCCATTTTGTTAATAACCCTATATTAGATGCCCAAATAAGCCCATTGTAAGAGGAAGCTGTCCTCTAAGCCCCAAAATGAGCCCATCAGATGAATATTTTGTTTATGAAGGCCCAAAAGAGGGAGAAAATATGTTGTTCCTTGTTTTTTTTTTCAATGTTAAATATGTAGTGCTTTTTTTCAAAGATAAATTTTACACCATGACAATACTAAGGTTTGAACTCTGGACCTCCTAAATATTTAGTACACATTGTGTTCTTGGACTACAATTCCTTTGGCATATGTTGTTCCTTGTTAGCTTTTAAGTGATCTTTCTTTTTGGTTTTGCTAAAAACCGCCTCTCTGTCCCTTTGGGCGATCTCAAGGCGATTCGACTCTCCACACTATTTCTGGCGCCGCCGCCGGCCTGGGGCCCATGGCGGGGCTGCCTCCGGCAACGGGGGTCACTCCTCCTCTCGTCCCTCCGACAGCCTCTTTGGATGGCTTGTTTTCCATCTTGCAATAGTTGGTTGTCTCTCTTGGTCACATGTGCGGTTATTGATGTGGACGAGCTGGCCATTCGATTCCTTGCGAAGGAACGAATGTGATTCCTTGACGGTGAAGGCATTGGTTTCTTTAAGTTTCTTTAATTAAGTCATTTTTCATTCATTAAGTTCATGCACGTATGGCCTTTTAGAAGCTGTATGGGTTCCTCTACTTAATAAGGGTAGGCGTATGGCCTTTTAATTATTTAATAAGTTAGTCCTTATCTAAGGCTTTATAAAGCCTACGCAGGCATGTAATGATAGATCGTTGATTAAAAACTTTCCAGGCAAGTGATTCCAATTATCTGTATTGATAGTTGAAGAACAGTAACCCAGGCATTTTTAGAATCAACAGACTTATTCGCGTTTGGGTTCGTGCTTTGGGTTTTATAAAAGGGGTTCCTTGTCCCTTTTACAACGCCGTCACTACCTTCCAAGACGCCGTCGTCGAGCCCAACACCACCTTCCTCCGGATCCTCACTGCACCGTCGTGTCGTTTCAATAACCACGGGTCCTGGAAGAAGCTTCGTCGGTCCGGGTATCTTCAAGAAGGGAGAACGACATGAGGGTCACCCCTGTTCGTTTTAGTAAATTCTGGTCGGACCAGGTGGTCTGAGTCAAAAAAGTGACCAATCCATTCCAGTCCGACCAGATTTTATCTGGTTTACAAAGGTGGTCGGCTTACAACCTTTTGAGACACTATTTGTTTTTTGAGTCATGGTCTAACCAGTCGGACCACCAATCAGATTACCTATCGGACCAAATTTTAAAAAAGATGGAGAAGAATGTATGTAAATATGATATTTTTGTTAATATAAATTATATTTTATTCTGCTAATATAGAATCGCATATTATTTTCTTTTGTTTTAGTGTTAATAATGGTTAACTGGGTTATAAGAATAAAGTTGAAATACGATGGAGTAAACAAAACTCATCAACCTGCCCGGTCTGATCAGTCCGCCCAGTCTGACCTGATTGCGATTGTGTTTTTATTTTTATTTTTTGGGTTCGATTTTGTAAATTCTGATCAGACCGGGTGGTCTGAGTCAAAAAAGTGACCAACCCATTTTGGTCTGACTAGATTTTGTCTGGTTCACAAAGGTGGTCGGCTTACAAGCTTTTGAGACACTGTTTATTTTTCGATTCATGGTCCAACCAATTGGACTCTACCAGTCAGATTACCGACCGGACCAAATTTTAAAAACGATTGAGAAGAATTGATGTAAATATGATATTTTTGTTAATATAAATTATGTTTTATTCTGCTAATATAGAATCACATATTATTTTATTTTGTTGTAATGTTAATAATGGTTAACCGGGTTATAAGAATAAGGTTGAAATACGATGGAGTAATTTTCAACAATAGTGAAACCAGTTTTGATTACAAGGTGGTGGAAAAGAGAAGTTGAAGTTTCATGAAAAATTTGTCAGCTACAATATCTTGCGGAAAAAAGTAAATGAAAAGATACCAATAGGTCCAAATGAAGAATTTGGACCATTGATATTTAGATGTCTTTTTGGAAGAGGACAATTTGATCCAATGTTTATTAACAATGAAGAAGATGTTAGGATAATGCTACAGACCATGATTAACTTCTTTGGACCAATGGCGAGGGAGATTAAGCTACAAATCGTTGTGGAAAAGAGGGTGTGTAATGATTACAACCCGTTTGTTGTTCAACAAAGTCAGTTCTTGAGTGGTGGCGATAATTACTATCAAGCTGGTACATCCACGGGGATGGTTGTTGCCCATGAACCAATATTTGATTGGTTTGAAAATGATCTTAGAGAGACGGCTCCATATGCCACATACAATTTTGACAGTGAAGAAGAAGACGAAGACAAAGAAGAAGAAGTAGATGAAAATTTTGATGGTGAAGACGAAGACGAAGAAGAAGTAGACCAATCATATTAACAAAATAATAAAATTCCACAAAATTATGTAATTAACACAATAATGTAATAAACTTAATTGAAAATATAGTAATGAACTTCAAAATTAACACCACAAAATAAAAGAGACCAATACCTCTGGCTAGGGGGAGTAAATAGCTGGGAAGCGGAGCTGGGGTTGCCAAAATCAGTGTGCTGGAAGAACGGATGAGAAATGGAGGTATCCATGCCCAAAGGCATCGACATGTGTGCTGCCATCTGTGACTCCGACTGATAATCTTTCCAGACCATGGGCTTCACCTGACAACCCTGTATCGGCTCAGCCCAGGGTATTAGTTTCTGCTTGCTAAAAAGGGTTATTTTACGTCTAATGACGGATATCCTCTCTGATTGCAGAATTTCATATGCCATGTGTTCCGCCCATGTAACATGTTGCTGGCTGCCCTGGAGACCAAGGTACCTCTCTGCTCGCCGGCAAACCCAAGTGCAGCCTTAGACAAATTCTGAATATCAGAAATGTCTGAATGCATGTGGTGTATATGCTCAACAGCATCCGCCTACAAACAAAATCATATTATCATTAGCAGTGTGGAACATCATTAGGCAAATAACAATATTGAATATATATATATATATATATGTGTGTGTGTATATAGATAAATTGACATACACTCATATGTAGCATTGTGCTAGTAGGGCTAATGAATCGTCGAGTAATCTTCATGTACCAATCTATATATCCATCATGATAATTGATATATGGCGATGCAGGTACTCCTTGAAACACATATCTCATCCGAAATTCCACCCATATCTTCACATGGCCTTCGTAAATATCATCCCACTTTTGTCCAGCCTGACTCCGACCATCCACTGCACTGTGTGTCGCCTCATCGATCTCAGGTCTAGCCGAAATACCCTGGAGTAATCCGAACTGTTGTAACACCCGATTGGGAATGCCACTCCACACAGGAAAAATATATCAACGAGATTCGTGGCAACCACAAGCCACGATCCCGATGGCATATAGCCGGTAGATTGCCAAGGATCTCATTGGTATATGGCATCCATACCACCTACAATAAATACACACACTCATAGAATCATAGGTCGCCAAAATCAACAAGTTCACTAATTAAACAAGATGATTTAAGTCACAACAATTCATGAAAACTTAATTTATTAATTACTTACATCTGAGCCTCTGAGCTCGTCCAACTTACATCTGTAAATAGAAATGGTTGTTACTTTTTTGTAGGCGTCTCTATTTATTTTACCACTCTACCTGCAAAACACAGATATACTACGTCAAGTCCGGAATGTTATTCAAATTTAAAGCATATTAAGTAGTAATTTGTACCTGATGCCCAGTGCCTGACCAAATTGTTGCACCACTGAATTTAAAAAAAGGGCCGATTTGGGATGATCCTTTCCCAAGCCCAACGTCATTGCCCCGATAAAAAGGTTTGTTATCGAGGTGGTGGCTTTACATAAATGGTTGTACATGTGTGACAAACACGCACTACCCCAGCTGTAAGTACCAATTGCCTCTACATTTTTTAGAAGTGGCAACCAGTATGTGTTGACCCTCATATCACTTGACTCGGGAAACAATATGCATCCGATAAGTTGCATTATGTTCGCTCGAACATATCGCTTCACGACCTCATCGTCAGCATCAACCGGGATAGTAGCAGGGTCAAAATTTTCCTCGAACTATTTAAGAGCTATGTGGTTGGTGTACACCATTGCTGGGGTATCTGTCGGGTTAATACTGAAGAGGCGTACACACAATTCTTGCCAGTGAGAAGATGTCTGTAGCCCTGTGACTGGGTGTCCGTCCATAGGAAGTCCAAACAAAATAGCAACGTCCTAGAGGGTAATGGTCATCTCACCCAGCTGATCTAAGGGTCCTCCATCCCCCAGAAGATGTCAATATGGCTGTGAATCCACATCTAAACAACACAATGAACATACAATTGCAGTTACCTACATATTAACAAAATTATCAAATTCAACAATATCATTATCAAATATAACATTAATCATAAATTTAATACAAATATTATTATCAATTAATATAACATTAACGACTTTGTCGAGTTGCATTATTTAATATTTCATACTTAATTAATTATCACTTTTATATCATAAAAAATATAAATATCGTAATCAACCTAATTAACACCAATATCAACCAAAGTTTTTAGATACGCGGACCAACCAGCGGTCGAATCAGTCAGATTACACTTTGGTCGGATCGGTTGGACTACATTTTGGTCAGACCGGTCAAACTGCACTTCAGTCTGATTAGTCGGACCGTGATTCATTAAGGGTAATTATAATTAACTAATTAACCAACATCAACAATTAACCAATTAACCAACATCAATAATTTACCAAACTCAATCCAAGCATCACATACATGCATCTCCACTACAACAATTAATCAATTATATTAATCCATTATTAACCAATTTATTTAACCAATTTTACCTAATTCAACTACGACCGGCGAGGGGCGACGGGCAAGAGGCGAGGATCGACGACAGCAGATCGGCGACCGGCGAGCGCTCGGCGAGCAAGGGCGAGCAAAGGCGAGCGGCGGCTGAGCGAGATAGGCAGAGCGAGAATGGGGATGAGGCAAGCGGTGGGGCAAGGGCGAGCAGAGGGGAGCAGAGGCGACAGAGGGTGTGGCCGGCCAGGGACGAGGCGAGCGGGATTCGGAATTGGGAGATTTTGGTTGTGTGGTAAAAAAAAGTCGGATCCTGGTTTTTATAGACTTATTGACTAAGATCCGACTTTTTAAGTCAGTGGATGTCTGATTTTTTTAGCCAGATCTTTTATTTGACTAAAAAAGTCAGATCTTGGTCAACCGACTTAAAAAGTCAGATCTTGGTCCAAGATCTTACTTTATCCGTCGTCCGTCCCACATGGACACCAACCAAATCCACAAAACTTAAAAATCGAACGCATTTTTCACAAAAAAAACCATGAATAGCAACACCTAATAGACATTTTACCCAAAATCTGTCGGTGATGACTAAAGTCAAGCATAGTTAATTTTTATAATAAGAAATGACTTTTTTATTAGTATTGGTTGATTTACAAGATTCAAATTTAAAATTTATTTAAAAATATTTAGATTTCTTACTATGATTAAAGATACCTAAATATCCTAATTTACTAAAAATAGACACTTAATGTTGGGAGAAGAGAGTTGAAGAAAATAATATAATAAAATTTGCAATATGATATTTTAAGTGTTTTAATAATTCGGAACTTTTCGTGGATATTTTGATAACTTAGAACATTATGTGTTCATTTTCGATAATTCTGATTCGAGAGCACCAAATGTCTTTAAACTTAAATTAATTCAGATTGGACTAACATTTTCTTAGTGCAGTTTAGGTGTAATTATGTTGGAAGCTAACATATATACGTAGTTGTATGAGTACTTGCTAGCTGGCCCAAGCTTCGATTTCTCCTCCAGCTTTGGTCATCATAATGCACTGTTTGTGAGAAAGGTAGATTATCCACGGTACAACTGTTAATGTTTGGAGTTAAGTACATTATTTACTGATGATATTCACGAGGGAGTCCGTGATGAACTTTTTGCTGGATGTTTGGGAAGTTATAGAGACATGAGGAGAGATAAAAAGTCACTAAGAAATTAGGTCATGATGTAACAGGAAAATTTTATAATAGTTCCTCTACGAATATGATTTACTTGATTCAATAATTAAGGTTTTGCGAAGTGATCGTGAAATTCGGCTATAGTCAGATCCAAAGAAAATTTCTTAATAAAAAAGAACTAGTTTAAATCTTACAAATAAAAGATATTATTGAAAAAATTAATTCAAAATAGAATCGGAGAGTGTTAAATCTGGATAACAAATATTGTTAACCCAACAAAAGTCTTATGACAAATTTAATTCTGGACCCGGCCCACAATGCCAACCAGCGGACTATAGAAGCCAAAGATACAAGGGTAAGATGTGTTTGATACATTTTCTGGACAACACTAGAGATCCATGACAGACATGATAGCACTAGACAGACTTGTTTGTTCTAGCTATCATGTCCTGTGTTTGAAAACTTTAGTACATGATTGAACATTTAGTCTAGTTTTCTATTTGGTAAGTGTGACCGTTTTACTTTAAAATTTTATTAAAGACAAAATTATCCTTCATCGTAACAAAAGAGAATATTCATTAATCCAAGTAAAATCGATCATCAGAGTCCGAATCCTATTTTAGAGATGATTCTTATAATAGTATTATTTATATTCGTGAATTTTGAATCTATAATCTTCTCAAATAAATTCAAGTTCGGACCAATACATATTTCATTCTGTAGACTTGCGTTATTCCACACACAAAAAAGTCAATTGGGTCAATGTTCTTCTTGAGGTTGAGACAAATCTTACCCAAAATGGGGTAGCATGAAAAAAATTTCGATCTGAAAATGGAACAGTTACTTGTGAAGTAGAATCATACGACTAATATTATAATATAATATAAAAGTATTAAAATACCCTAACACGGTACACTCGTCAGCACTCTCACATTCCAAAATGCAAGTAATAAAGATTATGTTTCAGTGCACAACAATTTTGATGTCCATCACATCCAAAAATCTCCTCTCTAGAAAAAAGATCAACAAATATTATAAAGCATAAAAATTCTATAAAACAAAAATGTGGTGAGAAATTTCTTATTTGACGGGGTAAAACTTTCTATTTTTATTTTAAATTATTTTTTCAGATCAATGGAGAGTTATATCTTCAAATAAATTCTTCTCAAAAAATATTTTCAGACAACCTTACCATCCATATTTGACGGGGTAAACCTTTATATTTTTGTTCTAATTTATTTTTTCAGTTCAATGGAGAATTATATCTTCAGACACATTCTTCTCAAAAAATATTTGCTGAACATTAAATCTGGCGAACAATCCTAAACACTCAAACATAGTGAAAACATCTTCATCATCCTAATATACATGGGAACGCATCAACTAAACCTTTCTATTTTTATTCTAATTTATTTTTTCAATTCAATGGAGAATTGTGGTATTGTAGTCTGGTGTTAAGAAGTGGTTGAGTGGTTGAATCTCCTCGTAGCTTCCCATTCCTCGAGATTTATTCCACATATAATCTAGACTAGTTTCAAAAACTAGACTTAAGTTTTCAAATTCCCTGCTCCAAGAAACCAAAGAACACTAAAAAGCTTAGAAATGTCTACACAGAGAAGGAGAAAGAAATTGAAGTGAACATAAAAGTCCTCCTTCAGTGCAGGCCGTTTAATGACAAGGAGTTGAGGAGCAACGAACCTCAGACTGTGACATTTAAGGAGTACGAGAAGGAGGTCGGTCTCCTATAGTTTCACCGTGAAGAACGTGGTGAGAAATTTCTTATTTGATGGGGTAAACCTTTCTTTTTTTTCTAATTTGTTTTTCCAGTTCAATGGAGAGTTATATCTTCAAACATATTCTTCTCAAAAAATATTTTCAGACAATCTTACCATCCAATATTTGACGGGGTAAATCTTTCTGTTTTTGTTATAATTAATTTTTTCAGTTCAATGGAGAATTATATCTTTCAGACACATTATTCTCAAAAAATATTTGTTGAACATTAAATCTGGGGAATAATCCTAAACACTCAAACATAGTAAAAACATCTTCATCGTCCTAATATACATGGGAACACATTGACTAAACCTTTCTATTTTTGTTCTAATTTTTTTTGTGGAACTGTAGTCTTGTGTTAATAAGTCATTGCATTCAATTTTTGCTTGGTTAGGTTTTTGATCCCTCAATACAGCAAGTAGATCTTTATGACCATGGATTTTGGCATATTGTTAATGAAGTCCTTAACATATTTAACTACACCATTTTTGCTTACCAGAGACTAAACTAGATTTGAACACACAAAATTGAAATGAGAATGAAGGGAGCAAGTGATCATAGCTTACCACATTGTTGTGCGTCAAATAACATGGCCCAATTTCAACAAAACCTTCCAAATTCTCATAATAAACATGCAACAAAATTTGTAAAACTTGAATTTTAATGTTTGGATTAAAAATGGTATTAATTAAATTAAGTCTGACAATGCCCCTAAAATACTTAAACAATTTTTAAGCAATGTCGATAACATATATTGACAATTCCAAAACATTTAGATATATTAACACATTCCAAAAAAATAAATGGGATGTTAGGATAATAAACACCTGATATAATGTGTAGCGTTATTAAAACATTGTAATCGTTCATTTTTTTTTAAGACTTCAATGATAAATTTGTAACATAATTGTATTGGTTTGAAAAGATGTAAAAAATCTACATAAAAGATCATTGTATGCAAAAGCTTCTCTTAATAATTCATAAGTCGAATTTCAACAGTTTTTGACATATTACAAAAAATGTTAAGCTCGCACATTGTTTAATTGAAAAATTTTACCCATTATTTTGGTAAAGTTTGCCAAGCACATAGTAAATCAAGTCCTTGTTTAATTGGTATTATTGAAGTTGCTAATGTCCTAATTTTATCTTGGGAACAAAGATTAAATATATGACATGCACATCTAATATGAAAAAAATTTCTCCAAGTAATGGTTTACATAGCATTTTCAATTCTCTAATCATAACGTTATTAAAACTTGTGTTACCTAGCAAAATTGAAATTTTTTTTAGCTAAAGAATATTCTTGTAAAATACCATGTAACATTTTGAAACAATCATCCGCATTATGTTCAACATCAAAAAGTCTATATGAAATTAATATATTTTTTAATCTATTGATCATCTATCCAATGACAAATAACACTAAAATATGAATGTGTTCACCAATGATCACTCTATATATCACAACATAAAGAATCACGACCATCAAATTCGAAGAAAAAAATTTGCAAAACATTTTTTCATTCTTGTACAATTTTTTTATGGTTCGTGTTAATGTAGTTCATGGAATACGTTTTACATTAGGATTTAAAATATATTGACAATAAGTTGTAAATTTTATTTTTTCACCAACTAAAAGATAAATATCCTATTGCAACTAATCTAGCTAGATCCTCTTTATTTTTTTGATTGATATACATAAATTAAAAAATTAGGTTTACACGATAATTGCGTTTGAGAAATGACTCATTCCGTGTGATAGTTTCAGTTTGAAATTTTATTAAAGACAAAATTATCCTTCATGGCAACAAAAGAGAATGTTCATTAATCGGAGTAAAATCAATCGTCGCAGTTCGAATCCTATTTTAGAGATGATTCTTATAATAATATTATCTCCTTCGTTGGCAATGGCAGTCGCGTGGAGGAAATTGTTTGTCAGCACCGGTGACAGAGAAACACACCAGCAAGAGGAGGATCATCTCGAAGCTGACCAACACCAATGCCGAGATCATGACGACCGTAGAAGTTGGGAGCTGGTGCTTCGCCAGCGGCGGTGTTTCGTCACAGGGCTCTAATGGATTGTCGCATAGTCCACGGTTCCCGGTGAAAGAGTCGGCCGTGAACCTGGAGAGGCTCTTCAGAATGGAGCCGCTGAAGTTGTTGGAGGCGAGTTCCAACCGAACGAGGGGTGGCGGTGGTGGGAAGTTTAAAAGGGCCTAGGGGCCTTTTAGAGTTTGGAAATTTCTCAAACGCAATTATCGTGTAAACCTAATTTTTTAATTTATGTATATCAATCAAAAAAATAAAGAGGATCTAGCTAGATTAGTTGCAATGGAACATTTATCTTTTAGTTGGTGAAAAACTAAAATTTACAACTATTGTCAAAATATTTTAAATCCTAATGCAAAACGTATTTCACGAACTACATTAACACTTTTTCATTCTTGTACAATTTTTTAATGGTTCATGTTAATGTAGTTCGTGGAATACGTTTTGCATTAGGATTTAAAATATTTTGACAATAAGTTGTAAATTTTAGTTTTTCACCAACTAAAAGATAAATGTTTTGTTGCAACTAATCTAGCTAGATCCTCTTTTTTTATTGATATACTAAAATTAAAAAATTAGGTTTACAAGATAATTGCGTTTGAGAAATGTCCAAACTTATTTCAGATAGATTTTTTTTTATATGCTTAGTATAAGTACCATATCTATAACCGATTTTTAAATTATATACTTTACTACAATAATTGCATATCATGTTGAAATCATTTTCTCATATTTGTATTTTTTTTTTGTAATGCTTATTAAAGAGTTGTGTTGTTCATCTAGAAGCATTTTGTGGAGAGTCAATTGTTGATTGTTGACTTTCCTGTGTAACAACTTCTTCCACTTTCATTACTTGATCTGTAATAGGATAAGAGGGAATCACTAAAAAGTTGCTTGCTCTTCCTCTTCATGCCATTAATAATATTAACACTAATTATCTAACTAATAATATGAGTAATTAAGTAACTAACAATAAAAATAAAATAGCTATTAGAGAATACTCGTAGAGATTATATTATTATTAGAAAAATTAGAGAATTGAGATTGAATTATGTAAAATTTGAAAAATGGAAGGGGTATTGACAATATTTTGAAGTAAATTGAATTTATTAAAAAAATTAAAAAAACTAACAGATACGCAATACAACCAGCTGTGTGGGTCCCTCGTGGGTCACCGGGGCTTGAAGGGAACGCATGCCTATGGGGTTCTCCACCAGAGTTATTTTTCAGCTAAGAAAAGTTGGTTGTTTCGAGAGCTGGCTATAGGAAAAAAATGATCTCATATATTTTGAACTTTCTTTGTAATCTTTGGCCTCGTTCTATTACAAATACAATTGTATTTATAATAGTTCTTCTTGCTCGTTCTATAATGAGACAATTTTATTTTTGTAACGATAGAATACAAGTGTCTCAGTGAATGATTGGGTTTTTTTCCCCAAAAAAGTACCCTATTTTGGAAAGTATTATGAAAAAGAGATTGGGTGAAAAAACTTACGGATCAAGTATTCACCCGAAAAGTGGGGAACACCAACGCTTTTGGCTTGCTCCCCTTTGTTGGGTATGGAGACTAAGTACGAGTGAAGTATTCGAATGGTTCGAGTGAAGAGCACAAGGAGACGAGTGGCTCGAGTGAAGAGCCGCGGAGATGGTTAGGGACTTGATCGAATGGATTCAGTGCTCGGGGACGCTCGAGGGATCATTCAGATCAAGAGATGGGTCGAGAAATGAAGCAAAATGAAGAAGTGACAGCAGAGTTACTGTTCACTTAACGTCTGCCAACTACTGTTCATCCGAAGGCTAAGGACTCGTTCTTTGGCGCCTGCTAACTACTGTTCATCGAAAGGCTAAAAGTGAAATTCCTTGGACCAAAATGCCCCTCCCGATGATGTAACTATATATACCCCTCTTACACAAACCCTAGATATCACCACACAACCCTAGAACTCTCTAGAGAAAGAAAAGAAGACAAAGAAGAGAGAAAAGAGAGAAAAGGAGAGAAACACCATAGTTGAGCAAGTGAAGCTCCAACGTTGTAAAACGAGCGTGTTAGTAAAAACTCTCCTGGCTTGGTACGGCCCCGGACGTAGATCATTTGTGGATCGAACAGGGTGACCAAATCTCTTTGTTCTTGTGTGTGCGCGTATGTGTTCTTCCTCGTATTTCTATCTGTGTTTGATCTTCTCGTTGTGATCGTGATTCTAGCTCTCGTGTTGTTTGTTGTGTTGCTTTTGACCCTTGTATTTCCCTACAACTAGTATCAGAGCCCCATGTGTTAGAGTGTGGTAGGAGCAACCATGATGGGTGAAGGGAAGTCACCCATGGAGAAGTTCGATGGTGTCTACTATGGCTATTGGAAAATGCAAATAGAGGACTATTTGTATGGCAAGGATTTGCACTTGTCGCTTAGTGAGAAGAAGTCCAACGACATGAAGGAAGAGGAGTGAAAGTTCTAGACCAGAAAGTGATTAGCGTGGTGTGCTTGTTGTTGTCTAGGAACGTGGCATTACACATGGTAAAGTCGAAGTCCACCAAAGAGATGTTGGAGACTTTGTCCGAGATGTACGAGAAGCCCTTGGCGGTCAACAAGGTTCACTTGATGAGGAGGTTGTTCAACCTTCGGATGGTGGAGGGTATAATGGTGGCCAAGCACCTACACAAGTTTAATGCGACGATTGTCCAATTGAGCTAGGTTAAGATCGACTTCGACGATAAGGTACAAGCCTTAATTTTGCTAAGTTCTTTACCAGATAGTTGAAATGGCACGGTCACGGCAGTGAGTGCCTCGGCAGAGAAAGTAATGCTCAAGCTAGATGAGGTAAGGGATTTGATTATAAGTAAGGAGATTCATAGAAAAGAATCCGGAGTAGCCTCAGGTGCGGCTTTGAGTGTGGACAATAGAGGGAGATACAAGTCGAAGAGTGGGAAGGATTGGGAAAGGTCAAGATCTAACCCGAGGGGTGAATCGAAGAGGGATTTGAGCTTAGTTCAGTGTTGGAATTGTGACAAGTATGGTCACTTCCAAGATCAGTGCAAGGCACCAAAAAGGGAGGACGAGTCGGCCAATGCAATGACGGAAGACCATGGAGATGTCTTGGTCTTGAGTGAGTGGAGTCTGTTGGAGGAGTGGATAGTGGATTCAGGAGCCTCATTCTACTCTTGTAGTGATGCGAGGGTGATGGAAAAGTATGTCCTAGGTGACTTTGGCAAGGTTCGTCAAGCGAATGGTGAGACTTTGCAAGTTGTGGGCATGTGAGAGGTGTGAATCAAGACCCCTAATGGATCGTTATTTGCAAATGAAGAGTGTGAAGCATGTTCCCGAGTTGAGGAGGAACTTACTATCCGTGGAGCAATTGGATGAGGAAGGCTATGGTGTGGCCTTTGACCGTGGGTCATGGAAAATTACCAAGGGAGCTATGGTGGTAGCTTGAGGAGTGAAGGAGGGGAGGTTGTACGTGACAAAGAACACCAAGAGTGGCAAAGTGGCCACGTGAGTGAGAAGGGGATGAAGGTGCTTTGTTCAAAAGGGAAGCTACCAAGCTTAAACATCGTGGAGGTAGGTCTTTATGAGTATTGTGGTCTTGGAGAGCAGAAGAGAGTGAGCTTTTTGAGAGGTGGTGTTTCCCGCGAGAATGAGAAGCTTGAATTGGTCCAAGTGAAGGGACCGGCACCAGTGGCATCTTTGGGTGGTTTATGCTACAAGACCTCCATTGATGAGATGGGTCTTAAGGAGTGCTTGAGATCAAGAAATGGCGGAGAGTACAAGCCCCAAGAGTTTGAGGACAAGGGAAGTATATCTGGTGATGTGGGTTCTAGCGTTGAGATGGTCAAGCTAGACACTCCAAACTCGGGTGGGAGCACGAAGGTACTGAATGGCCAAGAGGCCGGTGAGGAGAAGGTGAAATCAAGTTCCCCACCGCCAGTGGTTTCACAGCGGAGTTCCACGAGTGAAGGTAGTTCATCGCAGGGGTTCTCGTCTTCCAACTACTATCTCTTATCGATGGATGGTGGTGAGCCAGAAGATTATGCAAAGGCACAGAGGGGTGAGCTTGTGCACGAGAGAAAGTATGCAAAGAGTAAGAAGATGGAGTCATTGAGTGCCAACAAGACTTGGAAACTAGTCAAACTCCATAAGAAGGCATGTCATAATCGTGGGGCTCGAGAGGTTAGGCATATGGCAGAGGAGAACAATAGTTGCAAGGAGAGAGCTCAAAAATCGAAGACTCCAAAAGGCTCCATAGGTGGTAGTGCGATGTATACCAGTAGGTGTACACGGCCAGTGAGTGCGGATGCGATGTGAGTAGAGAAAAGGCTTTTGAGGAGTCCTGAAAAGCAACGTGAGAAGACAAAGAAGTGAGTGCCCATCCACTTGACAAGCTTTGTATTGAATGGCCTAAGTGAGAAGGGAAAAAGGGCCAGAGTGGCAAGATGTGTTGATGCGGGTGTAGCATCAAGCTACCTTGACAAGAGAAGGGTGATCTCTTGGGTTCGAAGAAGTGAAGATCTTGCGAGTGAGATGACCAATGGGTGGACTTGGAGAGGTTGGAGCTATGCTTGGCTTTAACTAGCCTTGTAAAGTCATGAGAAGAGGCCAAAGCACCGATTGGGAGAAGGTCATCTAGTGACAGGTGATGAGTACCGATTGATGAAAACGGTCACCTAGTAAAGGGTGACAAGCAACAAAGTGAAGAAGGTTATCTAGTGAAGGGTGATAAGTTACAAAGTGATGAAGAGGATCATCTAGTGACAGATGATTTATGATGTTGTTAGTCTTCGTGTGGGAGATTAACAAGTGATAAAGATCACCTAGTGACCGGTGATTGACGATGTGGTTAGTCTCAGGGTGGGAGATTGCCAAGTGAAGAAGATGATCGCCTAGTGACAGGTGGCTCGTGTGGAGGTCAGTCTCCAGGTGGGAGATTGTTGGGTATGGAGCCTGAGTACGAGTGAAGAATTTGAATGGCTCGAGTAAAGAGCACAAGGAGACGAGTGGCTCAGGTGAAGAGCCTCGGGGATGGTTAGGGACTTGATCTAATGGATTCAGTGCTCAGAGACGCTCGAGGGATCATTCAGATCAAGAGACGGGTTGAGAAATGAAGCAAAATGAAGAAGTGGCAGCAGAGTCACTGTTCACTTGAAGCCCGCCAACTACTGTTCAACCGAAGGCTACAGACTCGTTCTTTGGCGCCCGCCAACTACTGTTCATCAAAGGCTAAAAGTAAAATTTTTTGGACCAAAATGCCCCTCCCGCTGATGTAACTATATATACCCCTCTTACACAAACCCTAGATATCACCACACAACCCTAGAACTCTCTAGAGAAAGAAAAGAAGACAAAGAAGAGAGAAAAGAGAGAAAAGGAGAGAAACACCATAGTTGAGCAAGTGAAGCTCCAACGTTGTAAATCGAGCGTGTTAGTGAAAACTCTCCCGGCTTGGTAT